>CM077350.1:21244444-21961655 GCA_039655645.1 Ammopiptanthus mongolicus | reverse complement strand
CATGTTCAAATCGATTTCCCCATCGATTTTTGAACAAGGAGAATCGATTCTCGAAATCGATTTCTACAAGGCCAAACCGATTTCCACAACGGAAAATCGATTCTTGTCGATTCAAATCGATTTCCATGTGCTGGAAATCGATTTCTGGGTGTCAGATCATGCTGTAGTAGGTTTTCTCTGCTATCAGACCAGTCTATGTTCTCTAATTGACATATCATTCGAGCCTAAGCTATTTATCACCAATTTGATTAGTCCAATACTCATAAATCATAAATAAGGGTTCTAAATAATCCTTGGTCATCAATCTCGCATTGCCTATTTATTTTCTCCCTATAATTATGTTCTGATAGCATAAGGTTAACAAAACACCATATCATGGCATAAACAACATGTTCATCATCACCAATTCATCAACAATCATATAAATCATGAACTCATAGTTATAAACATGTTATAACATCGAATTATCCATCAATCAATACTCATATAGCCAGAAAACAACATAATAACATTCATAAGCATACGCGGGCATACATAGGGGCCATGGGTTAACCCCTTCATCTTAACCTATCCCAAAACCCACATATTCATGACCAATTTCTCCCCCCCATACCTGGTAGACGATTCACAGCCTAAGGAAAGAGAATAGAGCCAAGTTCTGCTATGGTTCCTTTTTACGGGTTCAACACTTGATCACGATCGCAACATTGGAAAGCAGAGTCGATCTTTAAGTTAAGGATTGAAAGGGAAAACAAATCTAGGGTTAGAAACTCACCTTGGTTTCTAACTTAGGAGATTAACTCTAGCAGTAGGGATAGACTAGCCAAACAACGACATGTTCTTGATGAAGAACACCAAAGCAGGATTCGTCCTTTTGGGTTTTCTAGAGCAAGAGATCAGTGAGAGCTCTTAGGGATGAGAAGAGGCAACTTGTGAGTTTAATCAGGTTTAGAAACTAGGTTTAGGCCATACGCTATGTATATATAACTGTTAGGGACGTTTTAGAACTAATGGGCCGTACACAACATAGCCCGATAACCCAAACGCGTACACAAGCTCTGACACGCATAGGAATCGATTCCACAACCATGGAAATCGATTTTCCATTGGCCAAATCGATTTTATTATCAACGAAATCGATTTTTCCCCTTAAGCAATCGATTTCCACTTTCTGGAAATCGATTTCTTCATTTGGAAATCGATTTCCCCTTCAAAAAGCGTGTTTTTGGCCTCGATACCTGAATAAGACTTGTAGATAATTATCTAAGCTTTCCAAAGCATCCAATATCACTTTAATCGGATGTCTAGAACTCAAGATATGGCAAAAACCGTGAAACAGGTTATTTGAGCTTGAATTGATCGATTATCCTTAAGGTTGAACTACTACTACTATGAACTTATGCACCAAAAACAGGCATAAACAACATATGCAAACCTCTATAATTAAGTATTAACACATATAGATATAGAAGTGAAAAGCAGGGTGTTACAGTGGTTGCCACATCCTCGAAAAGGAAGGAACTGGTAGATACGATAGGGACCGATAATATCTACATACGGAGGTGTACCGCTCCGGAACATTAGGCTGACTGGTCCTGTATAGAACACCAAAAAGGTAGATAGGTCTACCCACCATCCCCTCTCATCATGGTATATGATCTCAATGTCTCCCAGCACCGCATCCGCGGTGCCCCCGTGATGAACGTGTGAAGTCTCGGGTCCATGATACGCCTCAACTAGCTCGTCATCTTCAAGCGAAACCATACCGGACTACAAGGAAAATAGAAGGGAGATAAGAAATACAGCGCCTTATGAGGTCGAAAAACAATAGAATGCAGTAAACAAGTATAGCAGATAACACATAGCAGATATAGCAAATGTAGTATCTACTGCATTTCAACACGCATCTCCCAGAGACAGCATATGGAACAAGCATCCATCCTATGAAACTCACACTCAGATCAAACCTCTAGACCGGGATACTAATCCTATGCAGTATGTCTGTAAAGGCCCGGACTGCTTTAAGGATTGCCGACTGTCCCCACAAACCAACACGAGTCTCTTCAGCGTGCTTTGTTCTCACTCACACGCTTCCTAGGAAAACCTCCCAGGAGGTCACCCATCCCAGAATTACTCCAAGTCAAGCATGCTTAACTATGGAGTTCTTATGTTCTAGGCTCCCGAAAAGAAGATGCATCTTGTTGGTATAGGTAGTACAAATCAATTCTTATAAGCCTCCCTTCAACTGTACACTCCCATACCTGCACAACCTCAGGATCCCTCTCATTCCGGTGTGAATCGGTTCATTCATGTATCCCTCCGCCTAGAAGCCTGCCAGGAGCCGCTCCTTGTCCGTGTCTCATGCACCGGCGATCACTCCCAGCCCTCGTCAGCCCCGGATGTTACAATGTCGGCCGAAAAACGCACTTCAGCAAGTTCCCAACTGGAACGGTTCCACACCCCGAACAAGTCCACACTGGAATAGGTTCTGTGTCAGAACGGAGTTTGCCTGCCCAAGAAAATGAAACACTCGCCGGGACCAATAAGAGTGCATCTTGCTTCCATACCGGAACCGGGGTATCTCGGTCGCCTCGGAACATTAGCTTGGAACAACTGGAAAGCACTGGCTTGAGTCGGGCAAATCGGACTGGATCGGGCGTCACGACAGGATAGGAGCTACCTCATCTATCACTGTAAACTATTCCCGAGACCGGCAACATCCCCAAGGCCACTCATTGGATCGCCCCATCTACTTTCCGTACCTGCAATCAGGTACCGCTAACCTCGTATGACGCTGGCAGCCCATACTACCTGTCACACGACCTCGCCACTTGGTTGCTGAAAATGATATGCGTCAAACATCCTCAACGGGCTTGATACCGGATCTCACGCCTAAGCTCTCAACCAAATCAAAACATCACGATGCCACTGCATCCACACGGCCACAGCCTCGACGCCACGCGTCCACGAGCCATAGCTCAAACAACACGGCACAAGCCTCAAGAAGACAGCATACCAGCAACGACACCATCCATGGTATCAACCCAACAACAATACGGCACACAACCCAACTTATTCTACGGCATTCCGCCACAACTCTCAATATTACAGCATACAGCATAGTAACAATACTAACATCGTAGCAGCAGTAATATCAACAGCAACATAAAAGCATCTAGCAGCATATCACGTATACCAAGCAGCATATAGACAAACAGATAGCAATAACAACAACCAACATCATACAGTCCTACGTTAGTAAACATCCTCGATTAACAGTTCTCTAACCTAGGGTTTCCAAACTTAACGGCGATAGCCCAAAGTAAGCTAAACCTAGGGTCTAGATACTTTGTCAGGGCTTAACCACTAGTAGGGCTAGGGCTTCTGTACTCATAGCAGAAATCACAACTAAATTACTCTTGCCTTCCCGATGGCAGTAATACTTTTTCTCCCCACCTGAACTGTCGGCACGCAAATCCACGCGATCACCGGCTCACTCCTCTTTCCTCAAGCTCGCAGCCCCTTCAATGGCAGCTCCAAGAACAGCCCTAATCTCCTTGGTAGCCGCAGCCTTAGTCCTCAATTGCGAGAAATCACGAGCTCGCACTTTACCCTAATAATGAGCACAACACATATACAACAGCGTTAGCCCCAGGGCAAGCTCAAAAATCAGGGAAAAAGGGTAAAGAATCGAAGAACACGAAGAACACGCGTTAGGGATTCGAGTTTACCTCAGGCGAATCAAAAAACCAATCCGTTAAAGTTGTAGATAACTCGCCGCGATCACAACGGTGTAGTCGAATCGCGTTTCGGTACATCGATCACCTTCAACCTCGAGCTTTCTTACTCTAGAAACTCAGAGCTTCTCTCTCAAACTCGCAAAATAGCTTCCCAATTCGTGCAGAATGAGAAGATGAAAGTGGAAGCTCCACTTATGGGTTTTGCTGTCCATGCTTAAGCGTTCATCAATTTGTACGCTTGAGCGTTGCCACGCTCTAGCGTTGGGTTCTCTCCACGCTGGAGCGTAGGACCTCGTCCACTCCGCCTGCTCCCTGGCCTGACACGTGTCTCACACGCATCCAAACGCAGAAGAGCTGCTCGGCGCACTCAGCACGCTGAGGCGTCCAACTCCTCCCACGCTTAAGCGTCGTAATGCTTGAGCGTTGAATCTCACATGCTTGAGCGTCATCTCAGCAAGAGAAAACTTCTAGCCTCCACAGTTACTCGTTTAACGTCTTAGGCACCTCCAACCTTGTTCAAGCCTATTCCTAAGCTTCAAACTAGGTCTAAAACTAACACACAACAATTCACAAAATCATCAAAAGCCCCGATCGAGGTTAACCAGCTCGGTCAGAGTCATAGAGAAACCGGGAATGTTACACATATTTTGCTGATTTTCATTTAGGCTTTCACAATCATCAAAATCAATTTCTTCTTCCCTTTCACTAACACTTGCTTTAAGTGCAAGTCCTTTCTTTTTCTTGTCACCTTCTTCACTTTCAATGAGTCGATTTAATTCGAGTTCATGTTCCTGCAGTTTTCCAAATACTGTTGCCAAAGTCATAGTGGATAAATCTCTAGATTCAGCCATAGCAGTTACTTTGGGTTGCCAACATCTATTTAAACATCTAAGCACTTTATTAAAAAAATCTTCATTACTAAAGGATTTCCCAAGAGCCCTAAGATGATTAATAATGTGTGTAAAACGTTTTTGTACATCTTGTATGCTTTCACCCTGATTCATCCTAAATAGCTCATATTCATAGGTTAATGTGTTCATTCGAGCCCTTTTGACCTTGGTAGTACCTTCATGGGTCAGTTGAAGGGTGTCCCACATTTCCTTGGCGGCCTTGCAATTTGAGACCCTGTAGAACTCATCGCAGCTTAAAGCTTAAGTGATGATGTTCCTTGCCCTCAAATTGTATTAGACCTTTTTCCTCTCTTTGCTAGTCCAGAGACTTCTTAGTTTGTCCACCACTGCATTATTAACAGAATGGGTGGGGACAAATGGACCGTTTTCCACATTATCCCAAACTTCGAGGTCCACAGCCTCAAGAAAGATTTGCATTCTTTCTTTCCAATAGCCATACCCTTCACCATTGCAAGGTGAGGATCTGATGGAATGTCCCTCGTGATTAAAATTGTTTGAAGTCATGTTACCTCTTGAGGCGGTTAAGCCTATAAGCAAGAGTTAAGCTCTATATATGGGGTTCACTACTTATACACGGTTATCGGCAGTGTTAAAATTGTTCAGTGTGAAGTGTTGACAAGTGACTCCAAACACAAGAGGGGGGTGAATTGTGTGTAATGTGTATTTTAAATACTTTTTCATGACAAAGCACTTAAATGATAAATTACTTGAATTTAAAGTGCGTTAAATAAATTGAAATAAAACAAAAGTTGCAGAATGTAAATGGCGTAAAATAAATTGCAATAATAAAGAGTAAGGAAAAAAATAAAAATAAGACTCGCAGTTATATCCTGGTTAGGCTACCAAATACCCCAGTAGCCTACGTCCAGTCCCCAAGGTCAACCACCAAAGGATTTCACTTAATAACTAGCTTTTAAATCAGGTTCAGCTAGAAATTTTCACAAAGAAGAGCACTCCTCACAAACCAGGGATATCACCTCCCCCAGTGACAGAGTCTCAAGAACAAGAGAAAAACCTTCTCTTTCAAAACTATGGGATTCACACCCAAATAAGAATAACAATATAAATGAGATGTAGCACATAAAAGTGCAGATAAGAAAATACAACTTGAAGCACAATTACAATATCTCTTATATGGAGTATAAAGCTCTCTAAATATAAATACAAGGTGTAAAACTAGTGAGAGTGATCAGTAAGAAATTTGATAGAGTTTTAGCGCAACTAGGATTAGCAAGTGTTACGTTGAAGCACTCCCTAAGGCTTCCTATTTATAGAAAAAGAAAAGAGCCCATGGGAACTAGGTTAAGCCCATTATGAATAAAAGTGTTCCTCTCGCTATAATCTATTATACTAATGCCATAATCGATTATTTTTCCTTTTAGGCAAAAAGGCGTTAAGGGACAGTCGCGTCATAATTGATAATCGATTATGATAATCGATTATGGATTCTCTGTTTAAAGCTCACTTACAAGCATAAGAGCATATTCGATTATATAATTGATTATGTCTATAATCGATGATGCTAATCGATTATATCTTCACTGTTTTGAAAATTAGCTTTTCAAATATATATGATAATCGATTATTAGAAATCTTTAATTGATTATTATCATTTAAAAACCATTTGATTTTAAACTTGACGGCTGTTAATTGATTTTTCAATTAAAGAGCTTAAAGCCTATTAAGTTTTATTTTTACTTCTCATATTATGCGTGTGTGATTGATTTTAGATTTGAGAGCTTTATCTACCATGTACAACATGATCTAAAACATACAATACAAATAATAAAATTCCTTTCACCTCTTCTGAATGACTTGACTAGATGTGACAACCTTTTCCGCTTTTTGCAATCTCGTCCTTCTGGGATTTTTCTTTTGTCATCCATCAATACTCAAATAATCATGTCAAGGCATATATTTACATGAAGATGAGAATGAAAAACTTATTTTTGAAATCTAAAACCATAGATGGCTCTGCTAGGGTTTGTCTCCACGTGAATCCTAGTTTTTGCATGTTTGCTCATGGCTGACGTTAGGCCAATTATTCCATGGAGATGTCTTGCTCTTAGTCCTTCCTCTACGGTTTCTACTCCATCTTTTCCTCCACCACTCAAAAAAAGACCTTTTCCCAAGCCTTAAACAATGCGTGTGATATTCCTATCAGTCAGTTACTGATTCCTTGCTTGAAAGGGGAGGAACTTGCTATTACTATTCCAGAGGATGAATATAGGGTTGGGCTGGAGGCTTTGAAGAATAATTTGTGTGGTAGAATCTTGCTCTATAAAGGAGATTCTCCTCCCCATATCAATGACTTGCATGACAAGCTATTGAAGTTATGGAAGCCTATTTCTCAATGGCATATGGTTCCTATAGGAAAGGGTTTCTTTGAGTTTTCCTTTTCATCCATTGAAGACATGAGGAAGGTTCTTTCGGTTCGCTCTTAGAACATTGAACCTGGTTCTTTAAAACTTTTTTCTTTGACTCCGGATTCCAATCTTGATCGTGTTTGACAATCTAATGTTCAATGTTGGATTAGGATTCTTGGATTACCACAAGAATATTGGAGGCCTAAAATCCTCTTTGCTATAGCCAGAGGCATTGGTACTCCTTTATCACTTGATGATGCTACTATAAACAAAACTCTAGGACATTTTGCAAGAGTTTTGATGGATGTTGATTGAGATGACCCTCCTCTCTTAGAAGGATAATCCCATTAGGCCTAAACTCTTATTATTATCATTAACTATGCCTAGCCGTATATAAAGCGATAGCGTCGTAAAACAAACAACATTGCGGAAACTAAACAATGTAAACAAGAACGGCAAGCATAGCAGCAACCCCCGTCCCCTCTCAAAATACATGAAAAAGCGCTCAGCTCACTCCCTAGGACGCACTGGCAGGCTCTCATCATCAGTGGTGAGGATGCCCTGAGCTACCCTCACCCTCGCCATGAGTATGCCGGTACCGTACAATCGGCTCATACTCAGACGAAGACATGGACATTACGATCCTCCGCCTGCGGTAGGTCCTCAAGTAATGCTCGGTCCTCCTGCGCTGGCCTCGGTAGACGTAACCTCTCCTGCTGGTCAAGACCGATGACTGGGGTGCTGCCCAGGCGTAGTCCTGCTCCCTCTGCCTCGGAGGACGCCACATCCTCAGAAAGGGAAGGAACTTGTAGATACGATAGGGACTGATAATATCTACATACGGAGGTGTACCGCTCTGGAACATCAGGCTGACTGGTGATGTGTAGACCATCAAAAAGGTAGAGGGGTCTACCCGCCATCCCCTCTTATCATGGTAGATAATCTCAATGTCCCCCAGCACCGGCATCCACGGTGCCCCCGTGATGAATGGGTGAAGTCTCGGGTCCATGATACGCCTTAGCTGGCTCGTCGTCTTCAAGCGAATCCATACCGGACAACAAGGAAAACAGAAGGGAGATAAGAAATACAGTGCCTTATAAGGTCGGAAAACAGCAGTAATGTAGTAAACAAGTATAGCAGATAACACATAGCACATATAGCAAATATAGCATCTACTGTATTCCAACACGCATCTCCCAAGACAACATATGCAACAAGCATCCATCCCATGAGACTCACACTCAAATCAAACCTCTAGACCGGGATGCTAATCCCATCCAGCATGTCGGCCGAAAATGCACTTCTGCAGGTTCCCAACTAGACCGGTTCCACACCTGAACAAGTCCACACCGGAACAGGTTCTGTGTCGGAACGGAGTTAGTCTGCCCAAGAAACCGAATCGTTCGCCGTGACCAATAAGAGTGCATCACCCTTCCATACCAGAACCAAGGTATCTCGGTCGCTTTGGAACGTTAGCCTGAAACAACTGGAAATATCTGGGATTAGTCGGGCAAACCGGACTGGATCGGGCATCACGACAGGATAGGAGCTACCTTATCTGTCATTGTAAACTGTTCCCGAGACCGGAAACATCCCCAAGGCCACTCACTTGATCGCCCCATCTACTTTCCGTACCCGCACTCAGGTACCGCTAACCTCGTACGACACTGGTAGCCCATACTACCTGTCACACGGCCTCGCCACTTGGCAGCTGAAAATGATATGCAGCAAATATCCTCAACGGGCTTGATACCGGATCTCACGCCTAAGCTCTCAACCAAGTCAAAACATCACGATGCCGCTGCATCCTCACGGTCACAGCCTCGACGCCACGCGTACACGAGCCATAGCTCAAACAATACGGCACACAGCCTCAAGAAGACAGCATACCAGCAATGGCACCATCCACGGTATCAACCCGACAACAACACGGCACACAACCAAGCTTATTCTACGGCATTCCGCCACAACTCTCAATATTACAGCATTCAACATAGCAACAGCAATAACATCATTGTAGCTGTAACATTAACAACAATATATAAGCAGCTAGCAGCATATCACATACACCAAGTAGCATATAGGCAAACAGATAGCATCAACAACAACCAACATCACACAGTCATACGTTAGCAAACATTCTCGATTAATAGTTCTCTAACCTAGGGTTTCCAAACTTAACGGATATAGGCCAAAGTACGCTAAACCTAGGGTCTAGATACTTTATTAGGGCTCAACGACTAGTAGGGTTAGGGCTTCTCTACGCATAGCAGAAATCACAACTACATTACTCTTGCCTTCTCGACGGCAGCAATACTCTTTCTCCCCACCTGAACTATCGGCACGCAAATCCATGCGATCACCGGATCACTCGTCCTTCCTCAAGCTCGTAGCCCCCTTTAATGGCAGCTCCAAGAACAGGCCCCAATCTCCTTGGTAGCCATGGCCTTTGTCCTCAATTTGCGGGAAATCACGAGCACGCACTTTGCCCTAGTAACGAGCACAACACATATACAACAGTGTTAGCCCTAGGGCAAGCCCGAAAGATCAAAGAAAAGGTAAAGACTCGAAGAACGCCAAGAACACGAAGAATACGTGTTAGGGATTCGAGTTTACCTCAGGCGAATTAAAAAACCAATCCGTCAGAGTTATAGATAACTCAGCCGCGATCATAACGGTGCTGTCAGAATCGCGTTCCAGTACATCGATCACCTTCAACCTCGAGCTTTCTCACTCTAGAAATCTTAGAGCTTCTCTCACTAGTTGCAGAAAACTTGGGAGATTTCATGCAAATAAGAAGTTGAAAGTGGAAGCTCCACTTATGGGTTCTACTGTCCACGCTTAAGCGTTCATCACTTTGCACGCTTGAGCATTGCCACGCTCTAGCGTTGGATTCTCTCCACGCTTGAGCGTGGGACCTCATCCACTCCGCCTGCTCCCTGGCCTGACACGTGTCTCACAAGCGTCCAAACGCAGAACAGCTGCTCAGCGCACTCAGAACGCTGAGGTGTCCAACTCCTCCCACGCTTAAGTGTGGTAACACTTGAGCGTTGAATTCTCACATGCTTGAGCGTCAGCTTAGCAAGGGAAGAACTTCTAGCCTCCACAGTTACTCATTTAACGTCTTAGGCACCTCCAACCTTGTTCAAGCCTATTCCTAAGCTTCAAACTAGGTCTAAAACTAAAACACAACAATTCATACAATCATCCAAAGCCCCGATCGAGGTTAACCAGCTCGATCTAAGTCACAGAAAAATCGGGATGTTATATTACCACCCCCTTATAGAAAATTTCGTCCCTGAAATTTTCGTCGTATACCAGCGAACAAGTAAAGATGGCTCTGGCGCATCTCAGCTTCGCGTTCCCACGTTGAATCACCAGTAACTGGGTTCTATTCCACTCTAACTAACGGAATGCTCTTACCGCGCAGCTCCTTGATCCTTCTATTCAAGATCCGAACAGGTGCAGCTTTGTACTCAGGTTCTCTTTTAGTTGGATTGATTTGGGCTCTAACACGCGTGATGGATCGGGATAATATTTTCTGAGCTGAGAGATGTGAAAGACGTCATGAAGACTGGATAGACTTGGAGGCAAAGCTATCTGGTGGGCTACAGGACCAATTCGTCGAAGAATCTGAAACGGTCCTATGAATTTAGGTGTTATCTTCCTGGATTTGATTGCCTTGCCCACTCCAGCTCTAAGGGTAACTCTCATGAAAACATGGTCGCCCTCTTGGAATTCCAAAGGCCTCCTCCTCTTGTCAGCACAGCTCCTCTGTCTGTCCCTTGCAACCTTCGTCTTTTCCCGTATCTTACAGACTTGTTCCGTCGTCTGTTGTACCACCTCTGGTCCTAACAGCTGACTTTCTCTCGTCTCAAACTAGCATGAAGGAGTCCTACACGTACGTCCATACAGTGCTTCATACGGTGCCATCCCAATACTAGAATGGAAACTATTTTTTTAAGTAAACTCGATCAATGGAAGAAACTCGTCCCAACTTCCCGTGTTTTCCAACACATATGCTCTTAAGAGATCCTCCAATGATTGAATGGTTCATTCCGATTGACCATCCATTTGAGGATGATAAGCAGAACTCATACTTAACTTAGTTCCCATAGCACTGTGTAAGCTTTTCCAAAATCTTGAGGTAAACCTTGGATCACGGTCCGAGATAATACTCGAAGGTACCCCATGCAATCTTACAACCTCTTTGATGTAAATCTGAGCTAATCGCTCCAGAGAATAACTCTGGTTGATTGGTAAGAAGTGAGCACACTTAATCAATCGATCGATGATTACCCAGACAGCATCACACCTTTTCTGAGTTTTCGGCAACCCAAAAACAAAGTCCATAGCAATACTATCCCATTTCCATTCTGGGACATCCAACGATTGCAACAACCCTGCTGGCTTCTGGTATCTTCGTTTTATGACACACCAAGCAGGTCAGGACATAAGCTGCTACATCTTTCTTCATCCCTGGCCACCAAAACAACTTCTTCAGAACATAATAAATCTTGGTAGCCCCCGGATGGAAACTCATCTTGCTTTTATGTGCTTCCTCCAAGATCATATTCTTAACTTCTCTATCCGCTGGCACACAAATCCGATCACCATACCTAAGCAAACCATTGGTACCTCTTTTGAATTCCAGAGTCTTACCTTCCCCTATCAACTGGTTTACGCTCTTGAGGTACTTATCCTCTGCTTGCTTCTTCAATAAAAGATTCAGGAAATCACTAGTTACTCTAACAATCTTCCAGGTTCAGATGTCTAAATGCCTCTAAAAGCTCTAACGCCTGGTAAAGACTCAAAGAACGCCAAGAACACGTGTTAGGGATTCGAGTTTACCTCAGGCGAATCGAAAAACCAATCCGTCAGAGTTGTAGATAACTCAGCCGCGATCACAATGGTACTGTAAGAATCGCGTTTTGGTACTTCAATCACCTTCAACCTCGAGCTTTCTCACTCTATAAATCTCAGAGCTTCTCTCACTAGTTGCAGAAAACTTGGGAGATTTCGTGCAAATGAGAAGATGAAAGTTGAAGCTCCACTTATGGGTTCTTCTTTCCACGCTTAAGCGTTCATTACTTTGCACGCTTGAGCGTTGCCACGCTCTATCGTTGGGTTCTCTCCCAGCTTGAGCGTGGGACCTCGTCCACTCCGCCTGATCCCTGGCCTGACACGTGTCTTGTAACGCCCCGATTTTCACGTTTTCTAATTCTCCAGTATTTTAACGTTTGTATTTTATTGGAGGGTTTAGAGAGTGAAATAAAATATTCCGAGAAAATAGGAATGTTCTACACAACCATAGGAAGCCGTGGTTAAGTTTCGGGCGAAAGCTCAAATGGAGCCCGGTCTGCGTTTTTCACGGATAGTAGCCTTTTTCTACTATCGAGACCTAATTTGGACTCGTGAACGAGACAGTAAGTCTCGGGATTTTATTCTCTACATCTTCGCTAAAATCCGTCCTGACGTCCGAAAATTAATAATAATATATTATATTCGGTCGTATAATCGAACCAGGAGGCGTTTGGAGTCGTAAAGGGGTTCAACGAGACCCGATAACGGATAAGCTCGATACCACATCATCCCAGGATATTTGGGAGAGTATGCCAGAGTCGTCATGATGATCGGGAAAATCTAGATGCGAAATGACCAAAATGCCCCTAACCTTAGTCTTTTGCAGTTTTACCATTTTACCCTTTTGGCAAATGACCATTTTGCCCTTAAGTGACTTGTTTTAAGGCTGAAATCAGCCCCTCACACTCTCATTTTCGCACAGCCCTCTCAAAAAGAGAAGAACACCATTTTACTCTTGAAGAAGCACCATTGTTGTTCTTGAAAAAGCTTGGTTTCTTGTTGGAATCACTTGATTCCTTGAGCAATCTTCCTTCATTTTAAGGTAAGATCACTTCTATGATCTCTTAGCTTCTTGAATATCTCTTTATTTCGAGATCAAGATCCATTTTCATGAAAATTATTTCTTAGATCCAAAACTTTGAAAATCCATAGGAAATTGTGGAAAAATCATTTTGATGTGAGACCAATTTCTTTGAACTCATCTCATCATTCTCTACCTAAACCCAAGAGCTTATGATTCAACTCTCATCATAGCTCAAAAAGAACAATATGGCCGAACCCTACAAGGTGATGATGAATAGTGTTTTTCATCAATTTTTGATTTCTAACACTTGATTTCATCCTTAGCTTTCCTATTGCCTTTGAATCCATGAATGGAAAACCAAGATCAATTCCTAATCTTTTACCCTAGGGTGGCCGAAATCCTCTTTGATAGGATTGTTAAGTTTTATCTTGTTTGATGTTTAATGATTGATTGTTTGGTTGTTTGTAGTTGGTGACATTATCAGGAGGTTCACAAACTGATCAACCGACTTTGATCCGGGAATCTGCTCTTCAACAGGTATGGGGGGTGAACCTCATCACACCAAGATGGTGGTGGTGAAGATGGTTGTTTAAGTTTATGTGTGGGTGAAACCCTTTAGTTTCGGTTCACTTTTATGTGTTAAGTTTTGTTAAGTTCTCTTGGAGAACAAGATTGCCATGATGAGTTTATGCTTTAGTATGTTGTAGTGTGCTTTAGCATATGTTGATGATGAGATGATTGAATGAAAAACTATTTTCATGTATGTTGAAAAACCTACTTTGATCACTAGATCAAGTATGGACTTTTATGCTTGATTATGAGACCATGATGTGTGATGGACTTGTATGTTTTGGTTATGATGTAATAAGGTGCAATTGTGGTTTGTCATAATTGGTGTGAGCTTTTGAGCTATATTTGTTTAGTTGGTGAAGCAAAGTTCCATTTTTCATTGGAGAAGGCTTGTGGCCTTAGTAAGAGGAAAACATAAGAACATGTGTTGTTCTTGTTCTAGCAAGGTTTTGAGGTAACAAAACATGATTTCATAACCTATGTTTTCAAGAGAAACAAAAGTGATTTTGATCCAAAGATCAAATGAAGTTTTAACCTTTTAAGTGTGTCACCAAAGTGGAAAATGTCTTTTCTTTAGCCATAGGTTTGTTAATCAAACTAAGTGTTTCAAAAGAGAATTAATGAAGAAGTTAAGGAAAAGTGAAAACAGGGCACTCGCCCAGCGAACCCTATCTCGCCCCGCGAGACAGAGGGAAAACAAGGTATTCGCCCGGCTAACCTCGCCTCGCCTCGCGAGACAGTGGGCTAGCCCGAGCATCAAAGATGCAGCTTCTCTGCCCCGCGTAGCGAAGTATTTCTCGCCCCGCGAACCGCCTAAGCAGTGAAGAAGTACAGCTCTCTGCCTCGCGACGCGAGACAATTATCGCCTCACGATGCAGAAGGTCGGTTTGAAATACAGTTCTCTGCCTCACGACGCGAGACAATATTCGCTTTCCGATATAGAGGATTTGTATATGGAGCAATACAACTCTCACCCTCGCGACGCGAAACTTCTGTTTGCCCCGCGAGAAAGGAATTTCAAATGAGGTATTACTGCCTCAATTTCTCTAAGCGAATGTAAATCCGCTAAGCAAATTTCATGTTACAGAAAATACTAGAAGTGAAGTAAGTAGTTCAAATGTTGTTTCAAATCAAATGAGTTTTTAATTGTAAAAGTTGTTTGGTTTACAAAAGGAGTTTTCTAACTCAATCGTAAAGTTTCGCGAGAAAAACCTAAGTTAAATAATTAACTTAGAGTTAAAGACAAAGGTTAATTAAGTATGGTATGTGGTGGAACAAGGCCATGTACTATACCATTGATGACTTAGTACATCAATGAGTTCATAAGACTTAAGTGAAATCAACACTTGTTTCCTTAATTGAAAATCAAGGAGTAATATCTTAGAAAGGCTCAAAGACTTATCTAAGAGGATTCTCAATCCTTATTCATAATGCTTAGGACTTGAGAGATAATTCATAAGACGTAAAAACAAACACGAAACGTTTTGGTTTTTGAAACAGTAGTTCGATGACGGACCGGTAATTCGGATCCAGGTTAATCGTTCAATTGTTTCCGTCTTGTGATAACTGGAATGAGAGAGATCTTGAGATTGTGCAGGTATGGGACTGTACAGTGGAAGGAATCCTGAGGCTATGCAGGTATGGGACTGTATCGTTAAGGGAAGACATATAAGAATTGATTGGTACTACCCATACTAACAAGATTTATCTTCTTTTCGGGAGCTTAGAACATAAGAACTTTATATTTAAGCGTGCTTGACTTAGAGTAATTATGGGATGGGTGACCTTCTGGGAAGTTTCCTAGAAAGCGTGTGAGTGAGGACAAAACACGTTGAAAAGACTTGTGTTGGTTTGTGGGGACAGTCGGCGATTCTGAAAGCAGTCTGGATCATTCCAAAGGAGTCACGAGATATTTATCCGATGGATAAATGTTTTATAAAACAAAGATGTGTGTAGTTTCTAAGGAAGAGAACCTTAGTGAACCTTGAGGTCTATCCAATGGGTAGGCATTGCTTTATCCCATCTGCTTTGTGTAAGCATTGGCATTTCATGTGCATAGTTGTAAGGCCTTGAGCCTAGGAGTTGAGCTTACACCTTGATGCGGGTACGAATCTTACGGTGACGATCTTCAATGGTCTTTTTGGAGGTATCAGGGTTGGAAGGGCTGACATGTGACCAGTTGGTGATTCTTCTGTGTCGTGGCGAATCCGTGCAATACACTGATATCCTCTACTAGATGCCGTACTTTTCATGTTTGGTCGAGAGTGTTACCGTAAAGCCAGATACGTGCACGTTACGAATGTTGTAGCATCTTGCTCATGGCTGGCAGAAACCGGAACATGTCCTCCCATTCACTCTCTCCGAATGTTTTGTTAGCTCCATGGAGTAGGGGTCAGAGTGATACCCAGTGACATTGACATTGAGTCATATACATTGCATTGCATTGCATGGCTATTGATGTCTACATTTACTATTATACATCGCTATATTGTTTAAGAATGCCTTATATTATGCTGTTAAATGTTTAGCGTGATATTATGTTGTTGACTGCTTAACATGATTTAAATTGAGAACCTTTGTAAGCATGTTGGGTACGTTGTTACCCGGTGAGTCGTCCCGTTTTTACTACTGCTGTTTTGTTGTTTTGATGAACGGGAATCTCACCTATATCTATATGTTTTCTGCTGGTACTTGCTGTTGCTGCTTGAACAGATGGACGCGATGATGGTTCAGTTCAGCAGTCCTTTTGAGTTCGGAGGTGGACTCTTTTGCTGTTTTAGTTTTGTTGTCGGCCAGACTATGTCAGTTTTTGTAGTACCTTTTGGGAGCTACAACTCCTAGTACTTATTGTATTTTCTTATGTCAGTCATAGTTTAGACTTATGTCTGTATACAGTAATGTTGATGTTTCTGTTTTTTGTTTTCTGTTTCGGTATTTATAATACAGTATGTCCTAGAAATGCATGGTGAACCTAAGTTCACTTATTAGTATTATTTATTTACCTTTACTAATCCTATTACATCTTTATGAAAAGAAAAGAAAAATAAAAATCGTATTTTTCGCATTAATAAATATTTTCGGCCTTATAAACGTTCGGGAATGTGACACTCGGGAAAGGGTATTGCATTATTTGGTATCTGAGCTGGCCGAGTCTTTTTGGGGTTTGTAGGTTATGGTCTGTCTTGTTTGTGTTGTGTTTTCTCTGATTGTCTTTTTGTGTTATTGTTTCCGAGAGAAAACAATATTGGAGAGGATGATGACTTCGGTCTATCCTTTTGTATTGTTTGTTCTCTGTGTTGTGTTTCTGTGAAGAAGACAACGATTGTTTGTTACTCTCTGCATTATTGTTTCTGAAGGGGAATGATATTGGACTAAGGGGAATGATATTGGACAGGGTACTAATGTTTTTTGCTTTCTTGTAAGTTGTCACTCGCAGAGTTCTTCAGAACGAATGTTTTCCGACGGGTGCAAGACGAGTTGAAAGACATGGAGTTCCTGCAGCTACGTCAAGGAGGAATGTCTATCAAAGAATATGCTGATCGTTTTGAGTCCCTGCTGAAGTCTTTGAGGTATTTCCATCTTCATCCCGATGAGGAGTGGAAGTGCATAAAGTTTGAAGAAGGTTTAAGGGACGAGATTCGAGGAGAGGTGCTACCTCTTGAGGTCAAAGAGTTCTCGGTGTTGGTAGATGAATGCTTCCTCATCGAAGATCTGATGAAGAGTCGTGAAGGAAGGAAACGTAACTCTGGACCGACTAGGTTCCCTAAAGGCACCAATGGTTGTGATGATAGATCTCGATCAAAACCATATTCAAAACAACAAGGTCAACAACAACGTTCTGTAGGGGAAGCAGTGGGAGTATTAGTCAATCTGGAAGCGCCCCAAAGATGTAACGCCCCGATTTTTCACGCTTTCTATTTCTTTTGTATTTTAATGTCTTTATTTTATTCGAGGTCTTAGGAATCGAAATAAAATATTCCGAGACCATAGTCATGCTCGACGAAATCGTAGGAAGCTACGATTAAGTTTTGAGTCGAAAACTCAAACGGAGTCCGGTCTGCGTTTTTACACTGACAGTATGATTTTACTGCTCAGAAGACCTCAGATGGACCCGTGAACGAGACAGTAAGTCTTAGAATTCGATTATCTACGTTTTGGTTAAATTTCGTAAAAATTTCAGAAAAATCACTTCCTGACCTTCGTTCGGGCGGAATCCTCAATCGGGTGACGAACGGAGCCACATATGGACTTACCGAGACTCGCCAAAAGATAATCTTGATATCACATCATCCCAGGACACTTGGGAGAGTATGCCAGAGTCGTCATGACGTTCGGAAATATCTGGACGCAAAATGACCAAAATGCCCCTAACCTTAGTCTTTTACACTTTTACCATTATACCCTTTTGGCAAATGACCTTTTTACCCTTAAGTGAACTTTTAAGAGGCTGAACTCAGCCCCTCACTTCATCATTTTCGCACAGCCCCTCACACCATAGAGTTCCATAGTTGTTCTCGAGAGAAAACTCCATTTTCACCTAGAAAAGCTTGAGTTTTTGTTGGATTCACTTGATTCCTTGAGCAATCTTTCTTCATTTCAAGGTAAGATCACTTCTATGATCTCTTAGCTTCTTGAATCTTTCTTTATTTCAAGATCAATCTTCATTTTCATGAAAAGAATTTCTTAGATCCAAAACTTTGAAAATCCATAGGAAATTGTAGAAAAATCCTTTTGAGGTAAGACCAAGTTCTTTGAACTCACATCATCAATCTCTACCTAAACCTAAGAGCTTATGATTCAACTCTCATCATAGCTCAAAAAGCATTTTTGGCCGAACCCTCTTGGAAGATGATGAATAGTGTTTTCATCAAGTTTTGATTTTTAACACTTGATTTCATCCTTAGTTTTCCTAATGCCTTTGAATCCATGAAATGGAAACCAAAACCAATTTCTAACCTTTTTAACCTAGGGTGGCCGAAATCCTCTTTGTTAGGGTTGTTGAGTTTGGTTTTGATTGTTGTTTAATGTTGAATTGTTGTGTTGTGTAGTTGTTGACGAATATCAGGAGGTTCAGAAACCGATCAACCGACTTTGATCCGGGAATCTGCTCATCAAGAGGTATGGGGAGAAGAACCTCATCACACCAAGATGGTGGTAGTGAGAATGGTTGTTTAAATTTATGTGTGGGTGAAACCCTTTAGTTTGGGTTCACTATTATATGTTAAGTTTTGTTAAGTTCTCTTGGAGAACAAGATTGTCTGATGAGTTTATGTTTATGCTTGAGTATGTTGTAGTGTGCTTTAGCATAAGTTGATGATGATATGATTGATGAAAATCATTTTCATGTATGTTGAAAAACCTACTTTGATCACTAGGTCAAGTATGGACTTTTATTGTTGATTATGAGACCATAATGTGTGATGGACTTGGATGTTTGAGTATGATGTAGTAATGTGTATTATGGTTATCATGATTGTGTAAGTATTGTGAGCCATATTTTGTTTGGTTGATGGAGTAAAACTTCACATTGATTCCTAGTTGGCTTTTAGCCATGGCTTTGAGAAAAGGAAGAACATGAGTAGATCTTGATTAAGTCAAGTTTTGATGTAAAGAAAGTGTTTTCAATAACTTGTGTTTTTCAAAGAAAACCCTAAGTGTCTTTGAATGGAAATTAAAGCTCAAAGTGCTTTCACCAAAGTGAAACATATTTTATACCTTATCCATAGCCCATATAGTTAATCAAGGGACTCAAAATGAGAAAAGAAGTGGTTTCATGAAGAGAATCAAAATGGTTCCCTAAGGTTGATGTCTTGTTTATGGCAACCATTTCGCTAAGCGAATTTTCTCTCGCTACGCGAAAACAGGGGAAAGCCTAAGTTGGGCATCACTGCCTCACTTTCGCTAAGCGAATTCATATTCGCTAAGCCAATCAAACGAGTTTCGCTACGCGAATTACGTCTCGCTGGGCGATCCAGAGAAGTCTCCAAAGGAGGTATAACCGCCTCCATTTCGCTAAGCGAAATTATTTTCGCTACGCGAATACAATGCATTTCGCTACACGAATTCTGTTTCGCCGAGCGATCCAGAGGCGTTTACAAAGAGGTTTAACTGTCTGAACTTTCGCTAAGCGAATTCATATTCGCTAAGCGAATACAATACATTTCGCGTTTACAAAGAGGTTTAACCGTCTGAAATTGCGCTAAGCAAATTCATATGCGCTAAGCGAATCCAATGCATTTCGCTACGCGATTTGTGTCTCGCCGAGCGAACCAGAGGAGTTCCAAAAGAGGCATTCTTGTTTCAATTTCGCTAAGCGAATGAAATTTCGCTAAGCGAATTACATGTTCAGAAAATGCTAAAAATAGAGCAAGTAAGTGTTTCAAAGATTGTTTCAAATCAAATGAGTTTTCAATTGAGAAGTTGTTCTGGTTTACAAATGTTTTGGGTTTTGAGACAGTAGTTCGATGACGGACCGGTGATTCGGACCCCGCTCAGTCGTTCAATTGTTTCAGTCTTGTGATGACTCGATCCCGGAGGGATCACGAGATTTATCCGGTGGATAAAGGTTTTGTTTTCAAAAGACGCGTATAGTTCCTAAGGAAAAGAACCTTAGTAGACTTTGAGGTTTATCCGGGGGATAGACATTGCTTGATCGCATCTGCTTTGTGTAAGCATTGGCATTTCATTTGCATAGTTGTAAGGCCTTGAGCCTAGGAGTTGAGCTTACACCTTGATGCGGGTGCGAATCTTACGGTGACGATCTTCAATGGTCTTTTGGGAGGTATCAGGGTTGGAAGGGCTGACATGTGACCAGTTGGTAGCTCTTCTGTGTCGTGGCGAATCCGTGCAATACACTGATATCCTCTACTAGATGCCGTACTTTTCATGTTTGGTCGAGAGTGTTTCCGTAAAAGCCAGAAACGTGCACGTTACGAATGTTGTAGCATCTTGCCCAAGGCTGGCGCGCACGGAACATGTCCTCCCATTCACTCTCTCCGAATGTTTTGTTAGCTCCATGGAGTAGGGGTCAGAGTAGTACCCAGTGACATTGACATTGAGTCATATACATTGCATTGCATTGCATGGCTATTGATGTTTACATTTACTGTTATACATCGTTGTACTGCTAAAGAATACCTTATTTTATGCTGTTAACTGCTTAACATGACATTATGCTGTCAACTGCTTAATATGTTTGACATCGAGAATTCCTGTAAGCATGTTGGGTACGCTGTTACCCGGTGAGTCGTCCCGTTTTTACTATTGCTGTTTTGCTGTGTTGATGAACGGGAATCTCACCCATATCTGTATGTTTTCTGTTGGTACTTGCTGTTGCTGTTTGAACAGATGGACGTGACGATGGTTCAGTCCAGTAGTTCCTTGAGCCCTGAGGCGGACCTTCTTTTTGTGGTCTAGTTTTGTTGTCGGCCAGACTATGTTAGTTTTTGTAGTACTTTTGGGGGAGCTACGACTCCTTGTACTTATTGTATTTCTTATGTCAGTTACACATTAGACCTACGTCTGTATATAATAATGTTGACGTTTCCATTTCTGTTTCTGTTCTGTGGTATATTCTAGAAATGCATGGCGAACCTAAGTTCGTTTATTAGTATTATGACCTTTCCATTGCATCTTGTGAAAAGAAAAAAAAAAGAAAATCGTATTTTCCGCATTAAGAAATATTTTCGGCCCTATAAACGTTCGGGAATGTGGCACTCGGGAAAGGGTGTTGCATTGTTTGGTATCAGAGCTGGCCGAGTCTTTTTGGGGTTTGTAGGTTATGGTCTGTCTTGTTTGTGTTGTGTTCTCTGTGTGTTTCTCTGTTGTTTGCTTTAGTTTTGTTGTGGTTCTTGTGTTTGATAGTTCTGGTTTTGAAGGTAGCAATGGCTGCTCAAAACCTGACTGCTGCTGTGAATGCCATACGGGACATGGCTGCTGCTATGGCTCAACGTGATGAACGAGCTGCTGGAGGTAGAGGACTGGACGAATTTCTTCGTCGGAATCCACCTCAATTCAAAGGTGAATTCAATCCTGAGTTGGCTGAACGCTGGATCCAAACGCTGGAGAAGATCTTTGGAGCGATGAGATGTACTGAAAATGACAAGGTTGTCTATGCAACCTATATGCTAGTGGAGGATGCTGAATACTGGTGGGAAGGAGCCCGTCAGATGCTGGTGCATGACCAACAAGCTGTTGACTGGAATGCTTTTAAGGGAAAATTCCTGGAGAAGTATTTTCCTGCGAGCGCAAGACACGAGAAAGAGATGGAGTTCCTCCAGCTGAGACAGGGGGAATGACCGTAGCTGAATACGGGGCTAAGTTTGAAAGTCTAGCAAAGTTCTCAAATTACTTTCTGGACAACCCAAGAGAGGAGTGGAAGTGCAGAAAATTCGAAGGAGGTCTAAGGATCGACTTGAAGAGAGCTGTAGTTCCATTGGAAATTTCTGTTTTTCCGAGGCTAATGGAAAAGTGTCGTTTGATCGAGAGTTTGGAGCCTAAGGACAAGCGGGTACAGAGTTCTGGACCGAACAAGTTCCAGAGAGGAAGCGGTGGTCGAGACAACAAATCTCGATGGAAGCCCTATGCAAAGCAACAAGATCGACAACAACGTTCTATTGGAGGAAGCAGTGGGAGTTTCAATCAGTCTGGAAACGCCCCAACCAAGTGCATGAAGTGTGGGAAGAGCAATCACATCACCAGAGATTGTTCGATCAAAGGGATTATCTGCTTCAAGTGTGGGAAGCCGGGACACATCTCACGTGAATGCATGCAACCGAAGTTGGAACATTCTGTTAACAATGTCCAAGCTGCAAGGCCTAAGATGAAGGGCAGAGTCTACACTATGGGTGGTGCTGAAGCTTCTCAGAATGAAGACTTGATCCAAGGTCAGTGTGTCATGGGAGGTGAAACCTTAACTGTACTATTTGATTCAGGCGCAACGCATTCTTTTATTGCCTATGACTGTGTGAATCTGTTGGGATTACCTGTGTCTTCTTTACCTTTTGATTTGGTAATTTCTACGCCTACTGCAAAGCCTGTTGTAACTGCTAAAGTTTGTTTGAATTGTTCTATTTCTGTTAAAGATAGAAGGTTTTTGATTGATTTGATCTGTTTGCCTCTCTCGCAAATGGATGTAATCTTAGGAATGGATTGGTTGTCTTCTAATCATATCCTGTTGGACTGTGCAAATAAAACCTTAGTTTTCCCTAGTTGTGAGAATTCTGGATTTTTGACTGCCAACCAAGTAAATGCTTCTTTGAGAGAAGGAGCTCAGGGATACATGTTACTATCTTCTTTGGAGGTCAAGAGCGAGCTAGTCTTAGAGCGCATACCTGTCGTGAATGAGTTTCCGGAAGTCTTTCCTGAAGACGTACCAGGTTTGCCGCCAGTTCGGGACATCGAGTTTGCAATTGATCTTGTGCCAGGAACAGGACCAGTGTCTATGGCACCGTATCATATGTCACCTGCTGAGTTGGAAACGTTGAAGGAACAGTTGGTAGACTTATTGGGGAAACAGTTTGTTAGACCCAGTGTGTCACCGTGGGGAGCACCTGTGCTGTTGGTGAAAAAGAAAGATGGAACATCTAGGTTATGTGTGGATTATCGCCAGTTGAATAAAGTTACTATTAAGAACAAGTATCCACTTCCGAGGATAGATGACTTGATGGATCAGTTGAGGGGAGCGGCAGTTTTCTCCAAGATTGATTTGCGATCGGGTTATCACCAGATTCGTGTGAAAGCAGAAGATATACCGAAGACAGCGTTTCGAACACGCTATGGGCACTATGAGTATCTTGTGATGCCGTTTGGTGTGACGAATGCTCCAGCTATATTCATGGACTATATGAATAGGATCTTTCGTCCATACCTAGATCAGTTTGTCGTTGTCTTCATAGATGACATACTTATCTATTCACGAGACCAGGAAGAACATGCTGAACATCTTAGTGTGGTTCTTCAAGTTCTGAAAGAGAAACAGCTGTATGCAAAACTGTCCAAGTGTGAGTTTTGGCTCGACAAAGTGCAGTTTTTGGGTCATGTAATTTCAAAGGAAGGAATTGCTGTAGATCCGTCAAAGGTTGAAGCAGTTCTTGAGTGGGAAAGACCAACCACAGTGACTGAAATACGCAGTTTTGTGGGTTTGGCTGGGTATTATCGGAGGTTTATCGAGGGATTTTCTAAGATTGTAGGACCTCTTACCCAATTGACAAGGAAGGACAAAGCGTTTGAATGGACTGAAGCCTGTGAGCAGAGTTTTCAAGAGTTGAAGAAGAGGCTAACTACGTCACCAGTGTTGATATTGCCAGATCCAAGCGAATCTTTTGAAGTGTACTGTGATGCTTCATACCAAGGATTAGGCTGTGTTCTGATGCAGAATCGGAAGGTGGTAGCGTATGCCTCGAGACAGTTGAAAGTGCATGAGAAGAACTACCCAACTCATGATCTGGAGTTAGCAGCGGTAGTCTTTGCATTGAAGATTTGGAGGCATTACTTGTATGGTTCGACGTTCAATGTCTTCAGCGACCATAAGAGTTTGAGGTATCTGTTCGATCAGAAGGAGCTCAATATGAGACAAAGACGGTGGCTGGAATTTTTGAAGGACTATGATTTCCAGTTGCAGTATCATCCGGGAAAAGCTAATGTGGTTGCGGATGCCCTGAGTAGAAGGGTGTTACATGTGTCTGCCATGATGGTTAAGGAACACGAGCTGTTGGAACAGTTCAGGGATATGCATCTGTCCGTGGTTAGTATGCCAGGAAGACTATGTGTAGGTATGGTTACGGTATCTTGTGACCTGATGGATCAGATTCGGGAGAAACAAGTATACGACCAGTATCTGGAGAAAGAGCGAAGGAATCTAAAGAAAGGGATGACGTCGGAATACAAAGAAGGAGCAGATGGAATCCTAAGACGAGGAGAACGGGTTTGTGTGCCAAACAACCCGGAGATAAGGAGGTTAATTCTGGACGAAGCTCATAGAAGCAAGTTAAGTATGCATCCAGGGTCAACCAAGATGTACCAGGACCTGAAGCGATTGTTTTGGTGGCAAGGGATGAAAAGAGATGTAGTCGATTATGTGGCATCTTGCTTAGTATGTCAAAAAGCAAAGGTTGAACATCAGAGGCCAGCTGGAATGTTACTTCCGTTGGATATCCCAGAGTGGAAATGGGACAGCATAGCAATGGATTTCGTAACGTGTTTGCCAAGGACACCTAAAGGATACGATTCCATTTGGGTTATAATTGATAGGCTTACGAAATCAGCTCATTTTCTACCGATTAATCTCAAGTATTCTATGGAAAAGCTTACTCAGATTTATATCAGTGAGATTGTGAGACTGCATGGAGTACCTTCAAGTATCATATCGGATAGAGATCCGCGTTTTACTTCGCGATTTTGGCAAAGTTTACATGAAGCTTTAGGAACGAAGTTACGATTAAGTTCGGCTTACCATCCTCAAACTGATGGACAATCAGAAAGAACGATTCAGTCTTTAGAGGATCTGTTGAGGGCGTGTGTGTTAGAACATGCCGGTAGTTGGGAGAATTTCCTACCGTTGATAGAGTTTACCTACAACAACAGTTATCATTCGAGTATAGGGATGGCACCCTACGAAGCTTTATATGGACGACGTTGCAGAACACCTTTGTGTTGGTACCAAGATGGAGAAAGTGCTTCATTAGGACCTGAACTAGTGCAACAAACAACCGAGAAGGTGAAACTGATTCAAGAAAAGATGAGGACGACTCAGAGCCGACAGAAGAGTTATGCGGATAAAAGACGTAGGCCACTTGAGTTCGAGGAAGGGGATCATGTGTTTTTGAGAGTCACTCCGATGACTGGGGTGGGCAGGGTCTTGAAGTCCAGAAAACTCACTCCAAAATTCATTGGACCTTATCAAATTCTTCGTCGGATAGGTCCAGTAGCTTACCAAATAGCTTTACCGCCTTTTCTATCCAACCTTCATAATGTTTTTCATGTTTCGCAATTACGAAAGTATATTCCTGATCCCAGTCACGTCATAGAGTCTGATTCAGTACAACTAAAGGATAACCTAACCTATGAGACATTGCCGGTTAAGATCGAGGACAAGAGGATAAAGAAACTGCGAGGGAAGGAGATAGCTTTGGTCAAAGTTATCTGGAACGAGACTACAGGTGATGCTACCTGGGAAAGAGAAGAGGACATGCGACAACAGTATCCGAGTTTGTTTTAAGAGGTACGTATAATTTCGAGGACGAAATTCTTTTAAGAGGGGTAGGAATGTAACGCCCCGATTTTTCACGCTTTCTATTTCTTTAGTATTTTAATGTCTTTATTTTATTCGAGGTCTTAGGAATCGAAATAAAATATTCCGAGACCATAGTCATGCTCGACGATATCGTAGGAAGCTACGATTAAGTTTTGAGTCGAAAACTCAAACGGAGTCCGGTCTGCGTTTTTACACTGACAGTATGATTTTACTGCTCAGAAGACCTCAGATGGACCCGTGAACGAGACAGTAAGTCTTAGAATTCGATTATCTACGTTTTGGTTAAATTTCGTAAAAATTTCAGAAAAATCACTTCCTGACCTTCGTTCGGGCGGAATCCTCAATCGGGTGACGAACGGAGCCACATATGGACTTACCGAGACTCGCCAAAAGATAATCTTGATATCACATCATCCCAGGACACTTGGGAGAGTATGCCAGAGTCGTCATGACGTTCGGAAATATCTGGACGCAAAATGACCAAAATGCCCCTAACCTTAGTCTTTTACACTTTTACCATTATACCCTTTTGGCAAATGACCTTTTTACCCTTAAGTGAACTTTTAAGAGGCTGAACTCAGCCCCTCACTTCATCATTTTCGCACAGCCCCTCACACCATAGAGTTCCATAGTTGTTCTCGAGAGAAAACTCCATTTTCACCTAGAAAAGCTTGAGTTTTTGTTGGATTCACTTGATTCCTTGAGCAATCTTTCTTCATTTCAAGGTAAGATCACTTCTATGATCTCTTAGCTTCTTGAATCTTTCTTTATTTCAAGATCAATCTTCATTTTCATGAAAAGAATTTCTTAGATCCAAAACTTTGAAAATCCATAGGAAATTGTAGAAAAATCCTTTTGAGGTAAGACCAAGTTCTTTGAACTCACATCATCAATCTCTACCTAAACCTAAGAGCTTATGATTCAACTCTCATCATAGCTCAAAAAGCATTTTTGGCCGAACCCTCTTGGAAGATGATGAATAGTGTTTTCATCAAGTTTTGATTTTTAACACTTGATTTCATCCTTAGTTTTCCTAATGCCTTTGAATCCATGAAATGGAAACCAAAACCAATTTCTAACCTTTTTAACCGAGGGTGGCCGAAATCCTCTTTGTTAGGGTTGTTGAGTTTGGTTTTGATTGTTGTTTAATGTTGAATTGTTGTGTTGTGTAGTTGTTGACGAATATCAGGAGGTTCAGAAACCGATCAACCGACTTTGATCCGGGAATCTGCTCATCAAGAGGTATGGGGAGAAGAACCTCATCACACCAAGATGGTGGTAGTGAGAATGGTTGTTTAAATTTATGTGTGGGTGAAACCCTTTAGTTTGGGTTCATTATTATATGTTAAGTTTTGTTAAGTTCTCTTGGAGAACAAGATTGTCTGATGAGTTTATGTTTATGCTTGAGTATGTTGTAGTGTGCTTTAGCATAAGTTGATAATGATATGATTGATGAAAATCATTTTCATGTATGTTGAAAAACCTACTTTGATCACTAGGTCAAGTATGGACTTTTATTGTTGATTATGAGACCATAATGTGTGATGGACTTGGATGTTTGAGTATGATGTAGTAATGTGTATTATGGTTATCATGATTGTGTAAGTATTGTGAGCCATATTTTGTTTGGTTGATGGAGTAAAACTTCACATTGATTCCTAGTTGGCTTTTAGCCATGGCTTTGAGAAAAGGAAGAACATGAGTAGATCTTGATTAAGTCAAGTTTTGATGTAAAGAAAGTGTTTTCAATAACTTGTGTTTTTCAAAGAAAACCCTAAGTGTCTTTGAATGGAAATTAAAGCTCAAAGTGCTTTCACCAAAGTGAAACATATTTTATACCTTATCCATAGCCCATATAGTTAATCAAGGGACTCAAAATGAGAAAAGAAGTGGTTTCATGAAGAGAATCAAAATGGTTCCCTAAGGTTGATGTCTTGTTTATGGCAACCATTTCGCTAAGCGAATTTTCTCTCGCTACGCGAAAACAGGGGAAAGCCTAAGTTGGGCATCACTGCCTCACTTTCGCTAAGCGAATTCATATTCGCTAAGCCAATCAAACGAGTTTCGCTACGCGAATTACGTCTCGCTGGGCGATCCAGAGAAGTCTCCAAAGGAGGTATAACCGCCTCCATTTCGCTAAGCGAAATTATTTTCGCTACGCGAATACAATGCATTTCGCTACACGAATTCTGTTTCGCCGAGCGATCCAGAGGCGTTTACAAGGAGGTTTAACTGTCTGAACTTTCGCTAAGCGAATTCATATTCGCTAAGCGAATACAATACATTTCGCGTTTACAAAGAGGTTTAACCGTCTGAAATTGCGCTAAGCAAATTCATATGCGCTAAGCGAATCCAATGCATTTCGCTACGCGATTTGTGTCTCGCCGAGCGAACCAGAGGAGTTCCAAAAGAGGCATTCCTGTTTCAATTTCGCTAAGCGAATGAAATTTCGCTAAGCGAATTACATGTTCAGAAAATGCTAAAAATAGAGCAAGTAAGTGTTTCAAAGATTGTTTCAAATCAAATGAGTTTTCAATTGAGAAGTTGTTCTGGTTTACAAATGTTTTGGGTTTTGAGACAGTAGTTCGATGACGGACCGGTGATTCGGACCCCGCTCAGTCGTTCAATTGTTTCAGTCTTGTGATGACTCGATCCCGGAGGGATCACGAGATTTATCCGGTGGATAAAGGTTTTGTTTTCAAAAGACGCGTATAGTTCCTAAGGAAAAGAACCTTAGTAGACTTTGAGGTTTATCCGGGGGATAGACATTGCTTGATCGCATCTGCTTTGTGTAAGCATTGGCATTTCATTTGCATAGTTGTAAGGCCTTGAGCCTAGGAGTTGAGCTTACACCTTGATGCGGGTGCGAATCTTACGGTGACGATCTTCAATGGTCTTTTGGGAGGTATCAGGGTTGGAAGGGCTGACATGTGACCAGTTGGTAGCTCTTCTGTGTCGTGGCGAATCCGTGCAATACACTGATATCCTCTACTAGATGCCGTACTTTTCATGTTTGGTCGAGAGTGTTTCCGTAAAAGCCAGAAACGTGCACGTTACGAATGTTGTAGCATCTTGCCCAAGGCTGGCGCGCACGGAACATGTCCTCCCATTCACTCTCTCCGAATGTTTTGTTAGCTCCATGGAGTAGGGGTCAGAGTAGTACCCAGTGACATTGACATTGAGTCATATACATTGCATTGCATTGCATGGCTATTGATGTTTACATTTACTGTTATACATCGTTGTACTGCTAAAGAATACCTTATTTTATGCTGTTAACTGCTTAACATGACATTATGCTGTCAACTGCTTAATATGTTTGACATCGAGAATTCCTGTAAGCATGTTGGGTATGCTGTTACCCGGTGAGTCGTCCCGTTTTTACTATTGCTGTTTTGCTGTGTTGATGAACGGGAATCTCACCCATATCTGTATGTTTTCTGTTGGTACTTGCTGTTGCTGTTTGAACAGATGGACGTGACGATGGTTCAGTCCAGTAGTTCCTTGAGCCCTGAGGCGGACCTTCTTTTTGTGGTCTAGTTTTGTTGTCGGCCAGACTATGTTAGTTTTTGTAGTACTTTTGGGGGAGCTACGACTCCTTGTACTTATTGTATTTCTTATGTCAGTTACACATTAGACCTACGTCTGTATATAATAATGTTGACGTTTCCATTTCTGTTTCTGTTCTGTGGTATATTCTAGAAATGCATGGCGAACCTAAGTTCGTTTATTAGTATTATGACCTTTCCATTGCATCTTGTGAAAAGAAAAAAAAAAGAAAACCGTATTTTCCGCATTAAGAAATATTTTCGGCCCTATAAACGTTCGGGAAAGTGGCACTCGGGAAAGGGTGTTGCAAAAGAAGTGCATGAAGTGTGGCAAGAACAATCATGTCACTAGAGGATGCTTGATCAAGGGAATCATGTGTTTCAAGTGTGGGAAACCAGGGCATACTTCACGCGATTGTGTGCAATCAAAAGCTAGACATTCTGTCAATGATGTGCAAACAGTGAAGCCTAAGGCAATGAGTAGAGTTTATACTGGGGATGATGCTGAGACTTCTCAAAAGGAAGATTTGATTCACGGTCAGATCGTCGTGGAAGGTAAAACCTTATTTGTATCTTTCCTTACCCTTAGATTTGATGATTTTTGCACTTCCTGCAAAGCCTGTTATAACTGCGAAAGTCTGTTTGAACTGTTCTATTTTCTGTAATGGATAGAACATTTTTGATTGATTTAATCTGTTTGCCTCTTCTGCAAATGGATGTGATCATAGGGATGAATTGGTTATCTTGTAACCATATCCCATTAGACGGTGCAAACAAAACCTTAGTTTTCCCTGATTTGGATAATTCCGGATTTGGACTGCCAACCAAGGAAACGTTTCTTTGAGAGGAGGAGGAGCAAAACGAATACATGTTACTAACGAGTTTCCGGAAGTCTTTCCTGAAGACGTACCAGGTGTACCGCCAGTTCGAGACATCGAGTTGTGATCGATCTTGTGCCAGGAACAGGACCAACGTCTATGGCACCTTATCATATGGCACCTGCTGAGTCGGAAACCTCGAAGGAACAGTTGGTGGACTTAATGGGAAAAATAGTTCGTTAGACCCAGTGCGTCGCCGTAGGGAACGCCTGTGCTATTGGTGAGAAAGAAAGACGAAACATCTTGCTTATGTGTGGATTAGCGCCAGCTGAACAAAGTTACCATTAAGAACAAGTATCATCTTCCGAGGATAAATGACTTGATGGATCAGTTGAGGAGAGCTACAGTTTTCTCCGAGATTGATTTGCGATCGGGTTATCATCAGATTCATGTGAAGGCAGAAGATGTACCAAGAACAGCGTTTCGGACATGCTATGGGCACTATGAGTACCTTGTAATGCCGTTTGGTATGACGAATACTCCTCTATATTCATGGACTACATGAATAGGATCTTTCGTCCATACCTAGATAAGTTTGTCGTTGTTTCATAGACGACATACTCATCTATTCGCGAAACCAGGAAGTACCCGTTGAATATCTTAGTGTGATTCTTCAGGTTCTGAAGGACAAATAGTTGTATGCAAAGCTGTCCAAGTGTGAGTTTTGGCTCGACGAAGTAAAGTTTTTGGGTCACGTGATTTCAAAGGAAGGATAAAGCGTTTGAATGGACTGAAGCTTGTGAGGAAAGTTTGCAAGGATTAGAGAGAAGGTTGACTACTTAACCTGTGTTAGTGCTGCCTGATCTCAAGGGAACATTTGTGTTCACACTCCTACATATTCCTCAGTGTATTAGACAATTGAGTGAATTGGTAATATGGTGTCCATTGGTCTGGACATTTTCGTATTATTCCACTGAAAGTTTCGTTATAACTATTTCTTGAGTTATGACATAAACAACTTCTTGATAATGGAAGTTTCTTGATGAAACTTAGTCTAATCACTTTTACTTTTGGTGAAGGTGATCCAGTCTGATTTTTGCCAGACTGTTTATCTTTTGATTCCCAAATTTATTGGAAGGTTCTTATGAAAGAAGGAACTTTATTAGAGTCATGGATGTAAACATGTATTAGCTATGCATTTTTACACTCACGAACCTACTGAAGAATCTTTTTGCATACCGGATATTCCTATATTCATTTCAGATTGGTAAAATTTTTCTGTATACTTCTTCTGAGACCAAGACCAGGAAAAAATTTCCTTTGTTGAAAATTTCTTTCCTTAATCTTCAGCGACCGAGTAGGTTTAGTTTTAAGCCACGGAATTTCGAGGACGAAATTCTTTTAAGAGGGTTAGGAATGTAACGCCCCGATTTTCACGTTTTCTAATTCTCCAGTATTTTAACGTTTGTATTTTATTGGAGGGTTTAGAGAGTGAAATAAAATATTCCGAGAAGATAGGAATGTTCTACACAACCATAGGAAGCCGTGGTTAAGTTTCGGGCGAAAGCTCAAACGGAGCCCGGTCTGCGTTTTTCACGGATAGTAGCCTTTTTCTACTATCGAGACCTAATTTGGACTCGTGAACGAGACAGTAAGTCTCGGGATTTTATTCTCTACATCTTCGTTAAAATCCGTCCTGACGTCCGAAAAATAATAATAATATATTATATTCGGTCGTATAATCGAACCAGGAGGCGTTTGGAGTTGTAAAGGGGTTCAACGACACCCGATAACAGATAAGCTCGATATCACATCATCCCAGGATACTTGGGAGAGTATGCCAGAGTCGTCATGATGATCGGGAAAATCTAGATGCGAAATGACCAAAATGCCCCTAACCTTAGTCTTTTGCACTTTTACCATTTTACCCTTTTGGCAAATGACCATTTTGCCCTTAAGTGACTTGTTTTAAGGCTGAAATCAGCCCCTCACACTCTCATTTTCGCACAGCCCTCTCAAAAAGAGAAAAACACCATAGTTACACATGAAGAAGCACCATTGTTGTTCTTGAAAAAGCTTGGTTTCTTGTTGGAATCACTTGATTCCTTGAGCAATCTTCCTTCATTTTAAGGTAAGATCACTTCTATGATCTCTTAGCTTCTTGAATATCTCTTTATTTCGAGATCAAAATCCATTTTCATGAAAATTATTTCTTAGATCCAAAACTTTGAAAATCCATAGGAAATTGTAGAAAAATCATTTTGATGTGAGACCAATTTCTTTGAACTCATCTCATCATTCTCTACCTAAACCCAAGAGCTTATGATTCAACTCTCATCGTAGCTCAAAAAGAACAATATGGCCGAACCCTACAAGGTGATGATGAATAGTGTTTTTCATCAATTTTTGATTTCTAACACTTGATTTCATCCTTAGCTTTCCTATTGCCTTTGAATCCATGAATGGAAAACCAAGATCAATTCCTAATCTTTTACCCTAGGGTGGCCGAAATCCTCTTTGATAGGATTGTTAAGTTTTATCTTGTTTGATGTTTAATGATTGATTGTTTGGTTGTTTGTAGTTGGTGACATTATCAGGAGGTTCACAAACTGATCAACCGACTTTGATCCGGGAATCTGCTCTTCAACAGGTATGGGGGTGAACCTCATCACACCAAGATGGTGGTGGTGAAGATGGTTGTTTAAGTTTATGTGTGGGTGAAACCCTTTAGTTTCGGTTCACTTTTATGTGTTAAGTTTTGTTAAGTTCTCTTGGAGAACAAGATTGCCATGATGAGTTTATGCTTTAGTATGTTGTAGTGTGCTTTAGCATATGTTGATGATGAGATGATTGAATGAAAAACTATTTTCATGTATGTTGAAAAACCTACTTTGATCACTAGATCAAGTATGGACTTTTATGCTTGATTATGAGACCATGATGTGTGATGGACTTGTATGTTTTGGTTATGATGTAATAAGGTGCAATTGTGGTTTGTCATAATTGGTGTGCGCTTTTGAGCTATATTTGTTTAGTTGGTGAAGCAAAGTTCCATTTTTCATTGGAGAAGGCTTGTGGCCTTAGTAAGAGGAAAACATAAGAACATGTGTTGTTCTTTTTCTAGCAAGGTTTTGAGGTAACAAAACATGATTTCATAACCTATGTTTTCAAGAGAAACAAAAGTGATTTTGATCCAAAGATCAAATGAAGTTTTAACCTTTTAAGTGTGTCACCAAAGTGGAAAATGTCTTTTCTTTAGCCATAGGTTTGTTAATCAAACTAAGTGTTTCAAAAGAGAATTAATGAAGAAGTTAAGGAAAAGTGAAAACAGGGCACTCGCCCAGCGAACCCTATCTCGCCCCGCGAGACAGAGGGAAAACAAGGTATTCGCCCGGCTAACCTCGCCTCTCCTCGCGAGACAGTGGGCTAGCCCGAGCATCAAAGATGCAGCTTCTCTACCCTGCGTAGCGAAGTATTTCTCGCCCCGCGAACCGCCTAAGCAGTGAAGAAGTACAGCTCTCTGCCTCGCGACGCGAGACAATTATCGCCTCGCGATGCAGAAGGTCGGTTTGAAATACAGTTCTCTGCCTCGCGACGTGAGACAATATTCGCTTCGCGATACAGAGGATTTGTATAAGGAGCAATACAGCTCTCAGCCTCGGGGTGCGAAACTTTTGTTCGCCCCGCGAGAAAGGAATTTCAAATGAGGTATTACTGCCTCAATTTCGCTAAGCGAATGTAAATCCGCTAAGCGAATTTCATGTTTCAGAAAATACTAGAAGTGAAGTAAGTAGTTCAAATGTTGTTTCAAATCAAATGAGTTTTTAATTGTAAAAGTTGTTTGGTTTACAAAAGGAGTTTTCTAACTCAATCGTAAAGTTTTGCGCGAGAAAAATCTAAGTTAAATAATTAACTTAGAGTTAAAGACAAGGGTTAATTAAGTATGGTATGTGGTGGAACATGGCCATGTACTATACCAATCGATGACTTAGTACATCAATGAGTTCATAAGATTTAAGTGAAATCAACACTTGTTTCCTTAATTGAAAATCAAGGAGTAATATCTTAGAAAGGCTCAAAGACTTATCTAGGAGGATTCTCAATCCTTATTCATAATGCTTAGGACTTGAGACATAATTCATAAGACGTAAAAACAAACACGAAACGTTTTGGTTTTCGAAACAGTAGTTCGATGACGGACCGGTAATTCGAATCCTGGTTAATCGTTCAATTGTTTCCGTCTTGTGATAACTGGAATGAGAGAGATCCTGAGACTGTACAGGTATGGGACTGTACAGTGGAAGGATTCCTGAGACTATGCAGGTATGGGACTGTATAGTTAAGGGAAGGCATATAAGAATTGATTGGTACTACCCATACTAACAAGGTTTATCTTCTTTTCGAAAGCTTAGAACATAAGAACTTTATAGTTAAGCGTGCTTGACTTAGAGTAATTATGGGATGGGTGACCTTCTGGGAAGTTTCGTAGAAAGCGTGTGAGTGAGGACAAAACACGCTGAAAAGGCTTGTGTTGGTTTGTGAGGACAGTCGGCGATTCTGAAAGCAGTCTGGATGATTCCAAAGGAGTCACGAGATATTTATCCGATGGATAAATGTTTTATCCGATGGATAAATGTTTTATAAAACCAAGATGTGTGTAGTTTCTAAGGAAGAGAACCTTAGTGAACCTTGAGGTCTATCAAATGGGTAGGCATTTCTTTATCGCATCTGCTTTGTGTAAGCATTGGCATTTCATGTGCATAGTTGTAAGGCCCTGAGCCTAGGAGTTGAGCTTACACCTTGATGCGGGTGCGAATCTTACGGTGACGATCTTCAATGGTCTTTTTGGAGGTATCAGGGTTGGAAGGGCTGACATGTGACCAGTTGGTGATTCTTCTGTGTCGTGGCGAATCCGTGCAATACACTGATATCCTCTACTAGATGCCGTACTTTTCATGTTTGGTCGAGAGTGTTACCGTAAAGCCAGATACGTGCACGTTATGAATATTGTAGCATCTTGCTCATGGCTGGCAGAAACCGGAACATGTCCTCCCATTCACTCTCTCCGAATGTTTTGTTAGCTCCATGGAGTAGGGGTTAGAGTGGTACCCAGTGACATTGACATTGAGTCATATACATTGCATTGCATTGCATGGCTATTGATGTCTACATTTACTGTTATACATCGCTATATTGTTTAAGAATGCCTTATATTATGTTGTTAAATGTTTAGCGTGATATTATGTTGTTGACTGCTTAACATGATTTAAATTGAGAATCTTTGTAAGCATGTTGGGTACGTTGTTACCCGGTGAGTCGTCCCGTTTTTACTATTGCTATTTTGTTGTGTTGATGAATGGGAATCTCACCCGTATCTATATGTTTTCTGCTGGTACTTGCTGTTGCTGCTTGAACAGATGGACGCGACGATGGTTCGGTTCAGCAGTCCTTTTGAGTTCGGAGGTGGACTCTTTTGCTGTTTTAGTTTTGTTGTCGGCCAGACTATGTCAGTTTTTGTAGTACCTTTTGGGAGCTACGACTCCTAGTACTTATTGTATTTTCTTATGTCAGGCATACATTAGACTTTTGTCTGTATACAGTAATGTTGATGTTTCTGTTTTTCGTTTTCTGTTTCGGTATTTATAATACAGTATGTCCTAGAAATGCATGGTGAACCTAAGTTCACTTATTAGTATTATTTATTTACCTTTACTAATCCCATTACATCTTTATGAAAAGAAAAGAAAAATAAAAATCGTATTTTCCGCATTAATAAATATTTTTGGCCTTATAAACGTTCGGGAATGTGACACTCGGGAAAGGGTGTTGTATGCCTCACATGCGTCCAAATGCAGAATAGCTGCTCAGCGCACTCAGCACGCCGAGGCGTCCAAGTCCTCCCACGCTTCAGCGTCGTAACGCTTGAGCATTGAATTCTCACACTCTTGAGCGTTAGCTCAGCGAGAGAAGAAATTCTAGCGTCCACAGTTACTCATTTAACGTCTTAGGCGCCTCCAACCTTGTTCAAGCCTATTCCTAAGCTTCAAACTAGGTCTAAAACTAAAATACAACAATTCATACAATCATCCAAAGCCCAGATCGAGGTTAACCAGCTCGATCAGAGTCATAGAGAAACCGGGATGTTACATTGTTCTTGCTGGCTATCCTCGAAATCAAATTCTTGTGGAAAGAAAAGATTTTGTTTTCTTTGTGAAAATTGAATATGAAAGATTACCTCCTTTCTGTTATGTTTGCAAGATGATTGGACATTCCATTGAGAAGTGCAGGAAGTATTCAAATTGTAATCAAGAATCCAAATTGAAGATGGATGGAAAGCCTACTGTCAACACGACAAAGAATATTTTGGGAAAGCAGGTTTATGTACCTATTATCAAGAAGGTAGATAATCGTGTTCCTGGTATTTCATTCAAATTAAAAGAGACTACAGATCCTAATGTCGATCCTTTCCAAGTAGTAGTTCCTTTTCAAGAAGGCTCTAGTAATCACGGGTTTGAACTTGTAAAAGTTGGATCTAAATTTGTTCATGTGCATCCTGCATCCCTTAAAGACTCAAGCAAAGTAGCTGACAAATTAGATGATCAGGAATAGGCTGCAAATTCTCAGCCAGTTATTGAAGAGATCCCTATGCAGGTGGAAAATGTAGGCCCATATCTGCTATGTTCTATACCTTATGTGGTGGAAGCTATGAATGACTCTGATCAGAATTATAGTGGAAGCACAAGCACAGACTCCTTTGTGGCAAACTCTATGTTGAATGGTGCCTCTCAATCTCCAACTGACAAAGGAATTCAGTTTCAGTCTCCTGAGATAGTTATTAATGGTGATCCCTTCAAAACTCCAGGTTTTCAAGTTAATCAAGTTTTTGATTGAGATCTGCAAGTTATAAGTGGTAGACTTTGGACTAATAGCAGTCAAGACACCTTAGGTGAAGGTGAAGAAGAAGATGTCATTGTAGAGGATTCATAAGCTGCCACAACCTCTAATGCCTCTAAATATATGGATGATCATAATTCTGCAGACCAAGACAGAAATACAGAATTTACAACTATTTTAACAAGGTCTCAAAAAAGAAATTTGCAAAGACAAAATGCTAGAAAGAAGAAGCATGGAGATAATGCAGGCTATCAAACCCGATCAAAGGGTGGTCTTCAACCCTCCAAGAATTAATGAAAATCCTTTATTGGAATATAAGAGGAATTGGTAATTTAGATTCCAGGTTAGTTCATAAAAAGCTTTGCCTAATGCATAAGCCCGACTTCCTTTTTATTTCAAAACCTTGGATTCCATTATCCAAGCCTCCTAGGAATTATTTTTTTAAAGCAAAGATTGGTGTGCAAATGCATCACTATAGGGAAAGACATCCCAGATAGGTTAGCACCTCAAACCCTAACAATCATTTGCAGCACACCAACAATATTATTAATAAAAGAAAAATTAGAGAATATAAGCATGGGGGGGACAATGACCAAAAACCCATGAAAAAATCAATGTCTAAATCTATAATTAGGAAGACCAAATCTATTACAGAAAAAGTCTTCACTAATAAAGCTAGGGATAAGATCCCACCAGGAATTACACTTAGAAACCACACCAAAGTTGGCCAACTTATCTGCACAATTATTCCCTTCTCTCTAAATATGAGTCACTTTGAACCTTATAGCATTTACTAAATGAAGACAGTTTCTCCATCTAGTCAACAGTTTCCAAGGAAAAATTTGAGGAGAAGAAAAAGCTAGCACCACCAATTTGGAGTCACACTCCAACCAAAGATTATTCCAATCCTTACTATAAGCAAACTCAATGGCAAACATGGCTGCAAGAAGCTCAGCTTGAAAAGAAGAGCAAATACCAAAATAGGAGGCAAAACAACCTACAACAGCAGCACTTTTATCACAAACCCCATCACCAGCATGTCCTGGAGAGCCTTTAGCTGCACCATCTATGTTACATTTGATCCAATCAGAACTAGGAGGAATCCAATCAGCTTGAATAATTGAAGGAGCTTTATTAATATGACTATTAACAGAAAAAAAAAAAAACTTTCAGAGAGAGAAGTTGCACCAATCATATGAGAAATGGCTAGCTTCCAATGAGTAACTTTATTCTCAAAGCTGCTATTATTTCTTGAAGTCCAGATGAACCAAAGAATGTTTAGAGCTTCCTAGGAATTATATTAAGAGTTTAAATTTAAAATCTTTGCTGAGAATGATAGAGGTCTTTCAAACTCTAATTTGTGGTGTTTGTGTAGAGATTCTTATAATCCAGTCTTGGTTATGAACTCCAGGCAACATGTCTCTTTCTCTGTGGAAATAGAAAGGCAACAAATGTACATTTCTGCTATATATGCCTCAATAGATTACATTGTTAGAAGACATTTATGGACAAAATTAACTAAGTTACAGGTTGATTTTCCTTCTCCTTGGTGTTTTATTGGAGATTTTAATGCTGTATTGGGAGCTCATGAGTATAGGGGAAGGAATGCTCCTAACAGATTATCCTGTGAAGAATTTAGAACCTGGTCTGATGCTACTTAGTTGGTCCATATTATGACTAGAAGGGCTCAATTCATTTAGTCTAATGGTAGAGCTAGAGGTAGACATACTGAAAAAAGATTGGATAGAACAATTTGCAATAAAGCCTGGATTAATTTTTGGAATTTTGTGGACAGTTGCACTCTAACTAGGAGTAAATTAGATCACTTGCAGAAAAGTAATAAGGAGTATAGTTCCTGTTTCAAGTTTATGAAGATGTGGTCTAAACATCCAGATTGCTTAAGGCTCATTTCTGATTTCTGGAAAGAACCTGTTTTGGGCTTTCCAATGCATATCCTTTTTCAGAAGTTAAAGAATCTGAAGTTGAAGCTGAAATCTTGGAATAAAGATGTTTTTGGAGATGTGCACATGAAAGTGAAGAACTCAATGGCCAAAGTTGATGAGATTCAAATGGAAATAAGCTCTGTTGGAGGTTGTACTCAGCTATTTGATAAGGAAAAGGATGCTTTGTTTGAATTGTAGCAGGGTTTGTCTTATGAAGAAGCCTTTTGGAGAGACAAGTCTAGAGTATCTTGGTATTCTCAGGGGGATAGAAACCGTAACGCCCCGATTTTCACGTTTTCTAATTCTCCAGTATTTTAACGTTTGTATTTTATTGGAGGGTTTAGAGAGTGATATAAAATATTTTGAGAAGATAGGAATGTTCTAAACAACCATAGGAAGCCATGGTTAAGTTTCGGGCGAAAGCTCAAACGGAGCCCGGTCTGCATTTTTCACGGATAGTAGACTTTTTCTACTATCGAGACCTATTTTGGACTCGTGAACGAGACAGTAAGTCTCGGGATTTTATTCTCTACATCTTCGTTAAAATCCGTCCTGACGTCCGAAAAATAATAACAATATATTATATTGGGTCGTATAATCGAACCAGGAGGCGTTTGGAGTCGTAAAGGGATTCAACGAGACCCGACAACGGAAAAACTCGATACCACATCATCCCAAGACACTTGGGAGAGTATGCCAGAGTCGTCATGACGATCGGGAAAATCTAGATGCGAAATGACCAAATTGCCCTTAACCTTAGTCTTTTGCACTTTAACCATTTTACCCTTTTGGCAAATGACCATTTTGCCCTTAAGTGACTTGTTTTAAGGCTGAACTCAGCCCCATCCAGCCCCTCATTCACGCACAAACAGCCCTCCTTCCACACTCCATCTTCAACCTTGAGAAGCTCCATTGTTGTTCTTGAGAAAAGCTTGGTTTCTTATTGGAATCACTTGATTCCTTGAGCAATCTTCCTTCATTTTAAGGTAAGATTACTTCTATGATCTCTTAGCATCGATCAAGATCCATTTTCATGAAATTTATTTCTTAGATCCAAAACTTTGAAATTCCATAGGAAATTGTAGAAAAATCATTTTGATGTGAAAACAATTTCTTTGAACTCACCTCATCATTCTCTACCTAAACCCAAGAGCTTATGATTCAACTCTCATCATAGCTCAAGAAGAACAAAATGGCCGAACGCTATATGAAGATGATGAATAGTGTTTTTCAACAAATTTTGATTTCTAACACTTGATTTCATCCTTAGCTTTCCTATGCCTTTGAATCCATGAAACGGAAAACCAAGATCAATTCCTAACCTTTTGAGGGTGGCCGAAATCCTCTTTGTGAGAATTGTTTAGTTTGGTTTGATTGTTGTTTAATGTTTGATTGTTTGGTTGTTTGTAGTTGGTGACAATTATCAGGAGGTTCACAAACCGATCAACCGACTTTGATCCGGGAATCTACTCTTCAACAGGTATGGGGGGTGAACCTCATCACACCAAGATGATGGTCGTGAAGATGGTTGTTTAGTTTATGTGTGGGTGAAACCCTTTGATTTGGGTTCACCATTTAATTTGGTTCTCTTGGAGAACAATGTGTAATACGTGTAGTTTATGCTTTAGTGTGCTCTAGCATATGTCTATGATAATGTGATTGGATGAAAATCATTTTCATATATGTTGAAAAACCTACCTTGATCACTAGATCAAGTATGGACTTTTATGCTTGATTATGATGCAAATGATGTGTGATGGACTTTATGCTTGATTATGATGCAATAATATGTTATTGTTGTTTGTCATAATTAGATGAACATTGTGAGTTGTAATTTGTCTTGAGGGTGGAGCAATCTTCACATTTGTTCCTAATAAGCCTTTTAGCCATAACCTTGAGAAAAGGAAGAGTATGAGTACTTCTTGAACAATTAAGTTTTCAAGTAAGAAAAGTGTCTTAGTGGCTTATGTTTTTCAAAGAAAAACCCTAAGTGACTTTGATCCAAAGATCAAATGGAAATAAATCTCAAAGTGTTTTCACCAAAGTGAAACATGTTTTATGCCTTATCCTTAGTCCATCTAGTTAATCAAGTGACTCAAAATGAGACAGTAGGTGTTTTCATGAAGAGAATCAAAATGGTTCCATAAGGTTAATGTCTTGTTTTAAGGCAACTTTTCGCTAAGCGAATTTACCTTTGCTAAGCGAAAATAGAGGAATTCTAAGTTGGGCATCACTGCCTCACTTTCGCTAAGCGAATTGATATTTGCTATGTTTTTCTGAGCGATCCAGAGGAGTTTCAAAAGAGATGTAACCGCATCCAATTTCGCTAAGCTAATCCATATTCGCTTAGCGAATATAACAAACTTCGCTACGCGAACAATGTTTCGCCGAGCGATGCAGAGGAGTTCCAAAGGAGGTATTACTGCCTCATTTTCGCTAAGCGAATGGAATTCCGCTAAGCGAATTTCATGTTTCAAAAAATGCTAGAAATGAAGTAAGTAGTTCAAATGTTGTTTCAAATCAAATGAGTTTTCAATTGTAAAAGTTGTTTGGTTTACAAAAGGAGTTTTCTAAGTCAATCGTAAAGTTTTACGCGTGAAAAAAACCTAAGTTAAGTAATTAACTTAGAGTTAAAGACAATGGATAATTAAGTATAGTATGTGGTGGAACAAGACCATGTGCTATACCATTGATGACTTAGTACATCAATGACTTCATAAGACTTAAGTGAATCAACACTTACTTCCTTAATTGAAAATCAAGGATTAATATCTTAGAAAGGCTTAAAGACACATCTAAAAGGATTCTCAATCCTTATTCATAATGCTTAGTAGGACTTGAGACATGATTCATAAGACGTAAACACAAACATGAAACATTTTGGTTTTTGAAACAGTAGTTCTATGACGGACCGGTGATTCGGATCCAGGTTAATCGTTCAATTGTTTCCGTCTTGTGATAACCGGAATGAGAGGGATCCTCAGGCTGTGCAGGTATGGGACTGTACTGTGGAAGGAATCCTGACGCTATGCAGGTATGGGACTGTATAGTCAAGGGAAGGCATATAAGAATTGATCGGTACTACCCATACCAACAAGATTTATCTTCTTTTCAGGAGCTTAGAACATAAGAACTTTATAGTTAAGCGTGCTTGACTTAGAGTAATTATGGGATGGGTGACCTTTTGGGAAGTTTCCTAGAAAGCGTGTGAATGAGGACAAAACACCCTAAAAAGACTTGTGTTGGTTTGTGGGGACAGTCGGCGATTCTGAAATCAGTCTGGATCATTCCAAAGGAATCACGAGATATTTATCCGATGGATAAATGTTTTATCCGATGGATAAATGTTTTATCCGATGGATAAATGTTTTATAAAACAAAGACGTGTGTAGTTTCTAAGGAAGAAAACCTTAGTTAACCTTGAGGTCTATCCAATGGATAGACATTGTTTTATCGCAACTGCTTTGTGTAAGCATTGGCATTTCATGTGCATAGTTGTAAGGCCTTGATCCTAGGAGTTCAGCTTATACCTTGATGCGGGTGCGAATCTTATGGTGACGATCTTCAATGGTCTTTTTGGAGGTATCAAGGTTGGAAGGGTTGACATGTGACCAGTTGGTGATTCTTCTGTGTCGTGGCGAATCCGTGCAATACACTGATATCCTCTACTAGATGCCGTACTTTTCATGTTTGGTCGAGAGTGTTACGGTAAAGCCAAATACGTGCACGTGACGAATGTTGTAGCATCTTGCTCATGGCTGGCAGAAACCGGAACATGTGCTCCCATTCACTCTCTCCGAATGTTTTGTTAGCTCCATGGATTAGGGGTCAGAGTAGTACCCAGTGACATTGGCATTGAGTCATGTACATTGCACTGCATTGCATGGCTATTGATGTTTACATTTACTGCTATACATCGCTGTTCCGTTTAAGAATGCATTATATTATACTGTTAACTGTTAAACATGATCTATATTGAGAGTTTTAGTATGCTGTTTAACTGTTTAACATGTTGGGTACGCTGTTACCTGGTGAGTCGTCCCGTTTTTACTATTGCTGTTTTGTTGTGTTGATGAGCGGGAATCTCACCCATATCTGTATGTTTTCTGCTGGTACTTGCTATTGCTGCTTGAACAGATAGACGCGACGATGGTTCGGTTCAGCAGTCCCTTTGAGTTCGGAGGTGGATTCTTTTGCTGTTTTAATTTTGTTGTCGGCCAGACTATGTCAGTTTTTGTAGCACCTTTTGGGAGCTACGACTCATAGTACTTATTTTATTCCTTATGTCAGTCATACATTAGACTTATGTCTGTATATAGTAATGTTGATGTTTCCGTTTTTCGTTTTCTATTTCTATATCTATAATACAGTATGTCCTAGTAATACATGGTAAACCTAAGTTCACTTATTAGTATTATTTATTACCTTTACTAATCCCATTACATCTTTATTGAAAGAAAAGAAAAAGAAAATCGTATTTTCCTCATTAATAAATATTTTCAGCCTTATAAACGTTCAGGAATGTGACACTCGGGAAAGGGTGTTGCAGAAACACTGGTTTCTTTCATAGAATGGCTAAAATTAGATCTTTTACAAAGAACTTATCTGTTCTGAAATAAGGAGATCAACTTCTTACTAATTCTGAAGAAATTGAATCCCACATTTTTGAGTACTACAGAGGTATTTTTGCAACTGAAAATTCCTATCAGCGGAGTGGTTTGATTGAGCAAGTCATTCCAGCTTTGGTTTCTGCTCAAGACAATGCAATGCTTACCAACCTGCCATTTATGGAAGAGGTCAAAAATGCAGTATTCTCTTTAAATCTAGATAGTGCCCTTGGCCTAGATGGATTTGGAAGGCATTTCTTCCATACTTATTGGGATTTCATTGCTCAAGATGTCTTCAATTCAGTTCTGCAAATTTTTAAGGAAGGTTGGTTACTTCCAAACTTGAATTCTAATCTTGTTGTCCTCATTCCTAAATTTAATGGTGCTGATAAGATTGACCAGTTTAGGCCTATTGCTTTGGCCAATTTTCAATTCAAGATTATAACCAAAGTCTTGGCTAATAGATTAGCTATGATAGCTCCTAATATCATTTTTGAAAATAAGAGAGGCTTTATTAGACGGAGACATATTTTTGATTGTATTGGCATTGCTTCAGAATCTATAAATTTGCTTGATAAAAAGGCTTTTGGAGGGTAGCTAGCTTTGAAAATTGATATTGAAAAAACCTTTGATACTATTGATTTAGGATTTTTGCTTAATATGATCAGAGCTTCTGGATTTGATGACAAATTCTGTCATTGGATAAATCTTATTCTTCATTCAACAAAACTTTCTTTTTCTATCAATGGCAAGCTTGTTGGTTACTTTGGCTGCAAGAGAGGATTAAGACAGAAAGATCCTTTGTCTCCTCTTCTTTTTTGTCTTGCAAAGGAAGTCTTGAGCAGGGGGATTTCTAAATTAGTGGAGGATGGAAGTCTGCAGCTTATGTCAGGGCCTAGAGGATTCAGAATGATTAGTCATGTTCTATATGTTGATGATGTGATGATCTCTTGTCGAGCATCTACCAGAAGCATCACCAGTTTAATGAAGCTGTTTAAGGACTATGAGCTTGCTTCGGGTCAGGTGATTAGCAGGGATAAGTCTAAGTTTTATAGTGGAGCTACTTCTCATAAAAGGATTGAGATTATAGAAGGTTTACTTGGTTTTAATATTGGTAGCTTGCCTTCTCCCTATTTCGGAGTTCCGTTGTTCAAAGGGAAACCTAGAAGAACTCGCTTGATTACAATTGCTAATAGAATTAAGATAAAAACTGCTTCTTGGAAAGGTTCCCTTCTCTCTATAATGGGAAGAATACAACTAGTCAAATCTATGATAGCTGGGATGCTGCTATATAGTTTCCAAATTTACTGCTGGCTTGTTAATCTGTGGAAATCTGTGGATGCTTGGGTCAGGAATTTTGTTTGGTCAGGTGATGCTTCTTGTACGAAAATTGTAACAGTTGCTTGAAAGAAGGTTTGTAGGCCTATGGATGAAGGAGGTCTCGGTATAAGATCTTTGAAAGCTGTAAACAAGACTGGTGTGATGAAATTAGCCTGGCAGCTCATTAAATCTTCTAGTTCTTGGGCTGCTCTCTTGAAGGCTAGAGCTTTCAGGAAATGCTCTCCTGTCTCTTATCATATATCTTCCTCTATCTGGCATGGTATCAAAGGAAACTTATCTTTGATTATGTTGAATTCCTCATGGCAACACGATGATGGCACTTCCATTAATTTATGGACTAATCAATGGTTGTCAAGACCTGTTGTGGAGTTCATTGGTTTTCCTTAGCATTCTCATCACATGTTGGAATCTAGAGTCAGTGATTTCATAGTCAATGGTATTGTCCTGCGGCAGAAATATTGAAAGTTGTTATTCTTGTTTTGCCTTGCAATGATAAATTGGTTTGGAGCTCTTCATCATCGGGTGATTTGAGTTTTAAAGATGCTTATAACTTTGGTAAACATGTGGGTGAGCCTGTTTCTTGGTCTAAGCTTATTTGGAAACAATGTATTCCACCATCAAAATCTTTTATTCTTTGGATAATTCTTCACAATAAGATGCCTACAAAGGAAAATTTGAGATCAAGAGGTTGCTTTGTGGTTTCTATCTGTTCTTTGTGTGGTAAAGCTGAAAATCTACCAAGCATTTATTCTTGGATTGTGATTTTGTAGCCTCTATTTGGTTTTGGTTTTGGTTCCTTGCTGAATTGCAATGTTGACTGTAGCACTTTTGATTCAGTTCTGTCTTTGTGCTCTAAAGGCTGGAGTAAGCAAGTCTTGGATGTAGTTGTTGCTGGTATCGTAAATGTTTTCTGCATTATTTGGCATTGTAGGAATCAGTTCAAGTTTGAAGGGAAAATTGTTGCTATTCAGGCTGCGATCAATATGTTATTGCTAGTATTTCTTTAGCATGGAATGCAAGCACAGCTGCTGCTCATTCTTCTTCCTCGGAAGACAGGTTTCTAGCTAATTTTTCAGTTGCTTCTCAACTTTCAAGAGCACCCTGCATTATTCAGGTGAATTGGTTCCCTCCATTGGTGAATTGGATTAAATGTAATACAGATAGGGCAGCTAAAGGTTGTCCAGGTCCAGTGTCACACCCCGATTTTTGAGTTTTCTTATTTAAACAGTATTTATGAACTTATATTTTATTCGAGGTCTTAGGAATGGAAATAAAATATTCCGAGACCATAGTCATGCTCAACGACATTGTAGGAAGCTACGATTAAGTTTTGAGTCGAAAACTCAAACGGAGTTCGATCTGCGTTTTTACATTGACAGTATGATTTTACTACTCAGGAGACCTCATATGGACCCGTGAACGAGACAGTAATTCTTAGAATTCGATTCTCTACGTTTTGGTTAAATTTCAAAAAAAATCACTTTCTCACCTCCGTTCGAGCGAAATCTTCAATCGGATGGAGAATGGAGCCGCATATGGACTTACCAGGACCCGACAACGGATAGTCTTGATGCCACATCATGTCAAATCACTTGAGAGATTATGCCAAAGTCGTCATGACGTTCGGGAATTTTGGGACGCGAAATTACCAAAATACCCCTAACTTAACCTTTTTCACCATTTACCATTTTACCCTTGAAACAAATGACCTTTTTACCCTTAATGAATTGTTAAGAAGGCTGGAACAGCCCTCTCAGCCCCCATTTCATGCACCAACAGCCCCCTTGAAGAGCCAAGAACTTCATCTTCTTCCTCTTTGAAAACCACCATTGAATCCTTGAGAAATCCTTGAATCTTTGAAGAAAAACCTTGAATCTTTGATCAATCTTAATCCATTCTTAGGTAAGATCAATTCTATGATCTCCTAACTTCTTGAATCTCTCTCAATCTCATGATCAAAATCCATTTTCATGAAAACCCATTTTGAGATCCAAATCTTTGAAAATTCATAGGAAATTGTAGAAAAATCCTTTTAATAGGAAACCAATTTCTTTGAACTCACTTCATAATTCTCTACCTAAACCCAAGATCTCATGATCCAATTCTCATCCTAGCTCATTACTCCTAATATGGCCGAAGCCTAGTAGTGGTGATGAATAGTGTTTTTCATCAAATTTTTGAATTCTAACTCTTGATTCCATCCTTGAAACTTTTAGGGTAAGGAAGATTTATGTTTTGATGTTGTAAATTGATGTTGATTGGTTGTTTGAATTGAATTGTGTTTGATTGTCTTAGGCGACGCGGACGAAACCGGAGCCGGAGCCGAGAATCGTTCAAGTTTGGACTAAGCACTTTGTGAGGTAAAGGGAGGTAGTTCATTTAAGTTTGGTAGCTTCATAATGTTTGATTAATATATGTGTTATGATGTCTTGATTAATGATTTAGAGAGGTGTTGAATGATATTTTAAGTTGTTTTACTTGATGAGACATAATTGTATATTTGTTGATGGTTTGTGGCATTGATGCCTTGGTTGATATTATGATGATGATTATGGACTGTGATGAGTATAGGACTGGCTATGTCTCAATAATTATTAAAAGACTCGAAATCCGAAATCAAAGTTTTGAAAAACATGTTTTGAAATCAAAAAGTAGTTTTTGGAAAACGTGTTGCCTTTTCAAGAAAAGTTATCTCTTTTTTTTTTTTTGAAAAAGTTATGTTCCTTTGAAAAGAAAAAGTGGTTTTGTGAAAAGTCGTGCAAAACGTGTTTGCTTCAGTAAAGTGTTTTAAAAAGGCGTGAAACCTTAGAAAACGGTTTTTGTATTCAAGAAAGGTGTTTTTACCAGAAAATGTTCTCTTTGATCAAGAAATATTTTGTTTCAAGAAAATGAAATTGAGTTTTGTTTTCCAAATTTGTGTTGAGAAATTTTGACCGAAAAGGAAAAATGATGAACCTTTGAGATGAACCCAAACCTAGTGACCGAGATGTCGGGCTAGTGTTTTGTGGATTGAGCACTCGGACTTCATGTACTGTGTTTTTTATTTGAACAGGCTTAATGTCCTTTTGAAACGAGTCGTGGACTTTATGTCATGACAATTGAAAGAATGAACGAAAAAGAAAAACAGAAAACTTTCTGTGTACATGCATGAACCGGTCGACGTGCCATTTGGAACCGAGCTACAACTCAAGCAGTTGCGAATTTAACCAGTTAAGATCGCTGGGTCTATAGGGGCATTCTGTGTTCGAGATCCTATAAGTGGCCGATGGCATAGCAACCTCGTGCCATGGTAAATTGGCTGCTAAACACAAATGAGCCCAATCAGAGACTGGAGTATTCAGGATATGGTTATGACGTGGTACCCTGGAACAATTGGAGTTCGGACCTAAATAGAGAGGCCGACTCATGAGGACAATTGTGTTACGGGTGTTACTACAGCCTATCGCTCGATGAAGGGTAGTAGGAATCTCCGGAGTACATGAATTAGGAAGATGATATTGAAGTCTCATGCATTATTATAACTCATGATGGTGTTTGAGATATTATATTGCCTTATATAGTTAACTGTTCTTATAACTGTATTTATCTGTGAATGTTTATGCTGTTTGTCGCCTGTGCGGCTATCGTGATAAACTTTTATATGAGTATCTCACCTTTGCCTGTACATGTTGGACACCCAGTTGTGTTTTTGGAACACATGTACATATATTGATCATAGGTCCTCGCGGAAACGTGATGACTCGGATGACGGAGCCTGTTGAAGAAGCCGCTTTAGGTTGTATCCCAATGGCTAGTTTTAGTCCAACCAGTTTATGAGTCCTTTATTTTGTAGCAGTCTTATATTAATTGTTGCACGTACGTTGAACTTATGTTTTCAAGTCTGTAATATGTCATATTAGACCAGGATTTATGTTATGTTTATGTTTTATGAATAGTGAATACTGATGTGCTATAAGGAGTTATTCCTTTATCTTGAGTCTGAATTGCCTATGCTTGCAGAAAATTTTTAGAACCACGTTTTCGAACGTAGCTGCGTAATTATACTATTTTCTGAAAGCAACCAGCATTTTAGTCTTTTGATATTTTCTACATTTTGAATTCGAGTACGTAGCACCCATGAGGGGGTGTTACATCCAGCTGCTTGTGGTGGTATCTTTAGAGACAATAGTGCTGCTATCTTAGGTTGTTTCTCAATTAATTTGGGGTTGCATAATGCTTTTGAAGCAGAGATTTTTGGTGCTATATATGCAACTGAGACTGCTTATCAAAGAGGTTGGCATAGTATTTGGTTGGAGTGTGATTCCAAGTTGGTGGTTTCTGCCTTCCAAAATCATAGCTTGATTCCTTGGAGGTTAAGGAACAAATGGTCTAATTGGTTGCATCTTACTAAGCAAATGAGATATATGGTTTCTCATATTTATATAGAGGGTAATTCTTGTGCAAACAAGCTTGCTAATTTTGGTTTTCAATCCTATGGTTTAATTTGGTGTGATTTAGTCCCTAACTTTGTTTTAGAAGATTTTTTTAGAAATAGACTAGGGATGCCTCGCTATAGATTTACATAATTCTTTACATGGGTTTGGTTTTATGTCCCCCCATGCTCTATTGTAATTCTTTTTCTCTATTTTTAATAAAATAGGTATCTTGAGCACTCTTTTTCCTTATTGATGTTTTTTCTCTAAGGAGGGTTTTGCATCAAAAGGTTTTTAACGAGGTTCCTTTTACTTTTACTTTAAAAAAAAAAAAAAAACATGAAGACGAGAAATGGGTAGAGTGATTAAGGCTCGACCGAATTTCTTGAGTTGTTGAACAACATGCTTCCAGAAGGCAACACATTGCAGGACCGTAACTTAGAGGCGAAGAAGGTACTATATCCGATGGGTATTGTAACGCCCCTCGTTACATTAGTAACCCAAGATAATAATTTAAATAAAACAAGGTAATTAAAAATTTTCTTAATAAATACTGAATAAATTGATAATATAATATTAATTCAAAATAATGGTTTATACCAATCTAATAAACAAAATACATAGTAAGTTTTAAACCACAAAACCGAGCATCTATTACAACTCGCATCAATAAATAAATAAACGATAGTAAGAGTCATCCTGGCATATGCCATGCAACTAACCCAAGCTACTACTAGTATATAATCCTTAAGCATCTAGCTGCTCAACAAGGTTGTCATCAGGCTCTGAAAACAACACTACTAATGAGATTTATAATCCCAGTGAATAGAAATATAGTTGTAAAATGTTTTCACAAAAGCGTTGTTCTCAGCTGGCGTGGTAACCGGAAAAACTAACCACGGTACCCACTATTTTCAAAATACATAATTTATGATATAAAAATAATAATACTTATAACGTAGCATGAACACCAATCAATCATCATAAAATCATCACATATCATAGGCCAAATAATTCCAAATAAATCACATAAATCTCAATATCCTCATATGTCATATGACTTCCAAACAACACATAACAAGGCATCCCGTTGCCTATCTTACTCACCAAAGTATTTTGATGTCACCTTCTCTTCGGTGACATTACTCATTTAGATACCAACCATTGTACACTGGTGGTATTACTCAAGTCGATATCCCAACGTGTGGCGATGTTGCTTTCGATACCCCATTATGGCTGTATTTCATATTTCGACATCCCAATTGATTGCCAGTGTTACTTTCAATACCCGTATCATAGGCGGTATTGTAGCAAACAACATTCATCACATTTAACAGTTATTGAATCATGCCAAAATCATCATTATCCTTATATAATCAAATATAGCATGTCAATCAACCAAATCATGTACACATCATTCATACCATAGCATCAATCTCAATAATAAATATTTAATTGACAGCAAAAAACCTTAAAAGGAAAACCCCCAAATTTTGAAAATCAGAATTTGACCAAACACAAGATTATTTTCCAGAAAACATATTTTTGAAAGCATAACCCAACTCCAAGATAATTTGCACCATGGAAAGGGTGAGAAAGAGTATTTCTACTCACCTCTTGAAGACCACCAAGAAGCTCCTAGCGTTTGGCCACGACCGCGCCAAGAATCTCGTCAAGAATCTCCCCCTTTCTTCCTCCTCTAGGCTCCTTCTAGTCTAGAACCGTCTTCTCCATGCTCTTCAATTCTCAAGGGCAGGCAAAACTGTGTTTTAGGTTGCAAATAGGGTTTGTAGCGGCACTAGGGTTTTATAATAGTGTATATATATATATATAGTGTTGCACTGTTCTCTGTTTAAAATTCCTATTTTTTAACACATCTGACATAGAGCACGGGCGTGCTCTAGATTGGCACGGCCGTGCCAATTAGCGTCAAAGTTTGTGAGGTTTCTGACACGAGCGTGCTAACAGGTAGCACGCACTACGCCAGATTATGCCTTTGGAAGCGCACCTTCAATAGCGTTTTCTAGTGAAATGCTGTGTTTAATGATGCAGAAAATGTGTAATAGCGCTTCTCCTAGCAAGCGCTGTTAGATGAATGAGAATAGACAACGCTTTATGAAGGAAGCGCTGTTAAAAGGTTGATAAGAGAATAGACATCGCTTCCTTAAGAAAGCGCTGTCTAATGTATGGGAATAGACAACGCTTTTTCAAGGAAGCGCTGTCTAAGGTCACACTAAGACAATGCTTCCTTGAGTAAGTGCTGTCTATTCTCCTTTACCCTTGCATTAAATTTTCATAACGTATACTTCCTCCTCGCACGCTCACACAAAGCACTCAGGTACTGTTCATTCCCTCCTCCATGACCTAAGTTCAGACACCACTCATCCTCATCATTGCCACCATTCTCGAACCTTAACCTCCGCGAGAACCACCGCAAACACCATTAATTCTCAAACCACCGCGAGAACCACCTCTCATCAAGTGCATTGTTCGTGTGGCCTGCTCTCTGCCCAACGCGAAAACCACCGGGAGAACCACAGGGAGAACCACCTCTTCACCCAACGTGACAACCACCTTCTCTCTGAAAGCCCTCTTCTTCACTGCAAGCTCCCAGGTAACCCATCATTCCCTGCAACCCCGTCTTCACTGCAAACCCTCCTCTTCCCTGTAACCCCTTCATTCCCTATATACTGTAAAATTTGAATTTTTAAAATAGTAATATAGATTATCTTATTAGGCTGTTGAATTCTTGTATTTTACATTTTCAGCTTATATATTTGAATTAAATGATAAGAATGAGGACATCACCCTGCTCTGATTTGGTTTTGTTAGCAAATGACATTGGTACAGAACAGAGAATTGGTAATGCAGTGAAAAAAATGCAATGCGTAGAAAGATTTTTTGTTATGGAATGTCTAATCCATCATAGCTCACTCGTGACACATTTTCAATACTGTCATAGGGATAGTTCTTGATTTTTTTTAATCCATCATCTCTTACATTTGCCAAGAAGCACACAATGTCATTTCCATGGAGTTGATAATCATGAATTTGGCCCTTGTGGTGTTGGTTGTACTGTTGAGTAATGTGCATACACAATGACTTTTGTTTCATTTTCGAGTTCAACTTTTTTTTTTCCTAACCATAATGTGTATAAAATGGTTAGTATTTTTATGCTTTACAAGAGCATTGAACCTAAGACCTATGTCTCAACTTATCTCAGGTTGGATTTATGTTTCTGATTTAGTTGTGTTATTTTCAGTGCGGAGATTTGAAATCTTGGGCCAGTTGGGTTACATTCCGAACTACTTGCTTGCACCTATTAAAAAGCATCTTGTTGAAAAGGTAAGTATGGTTTGATTTGACCTACTTTGTTATACATTGCTTCTTAGTTTATAGGTTAGTGATCAATTATGAGTTCTGATATGTGTACGTGTGTGTGCTCGTGTTTGCTTGATTTCAGTTTTAGTTTCATTGTTGGTGTTTCCTCGATTGGAGCAAACTTATTGGTGTGCTCGGTTGCCTCCTCTCTCAGGTAGCTTACTTGACTAGCTCTTGGTACTTCCTTTAAAATTTGGTATTTGATTTCGGAAGAAATAAAGAAACTAATAAAACGTTGTTTCTCTTAGGCATCTCTGTCAATCAACTCTCTGCTGTTCAAGCTACTCGGCTTCACTACGGTACTTGCTATTCCCCTGACTTTTTTTAATCATTTAGTTATAACATTAGACATGTTTATTTTAGCATCGATATACACATACATGCATTAACCTTAGTTTCCTGTTCAAGAACGATTTGTATATTGTTTTGGGCACAATAGACAAGTTGTTCTTGAATTGTCCAAAGTGGACAGTCTTTCCTTAGTGTAAATGTGTCACATATTATGATGATCAACTTATTGAACTCAGGGAAGAGTGGTGTCGCTATGTTGTTACGAATTTTATCCAAAAATAAAGGTCGAGTACACATATACTATGATGTTATAAGTTAGAGTAGTGCCTCTCCTATTAGGTTTGTGTGCATTGTGCAAGTGATTGTGTGTGTGTATATCTAATTTGTTGATGTGTTGTAAATTTAAGTTGTGTGTATCTTGTGTGCAGGGGCAGCAACAAGCTTGGATATATATGAAGTGCACCTACATGCAGCTAGCTAGTATTAAGTAGTGAAGATATAGTATGTAGTGTAAAGTGTTGTTGTACATAGTGTATAAGTGTTGTTAGTGAACCTCTGTTAGTACTGTTAGTGTAGTACAAATTTTAAGAGCAGACTTCTTTTTGTATATGCAACTAAGTTAACCTTACTTTTGTATACTGTGTTAGTAATTAATTAGGTATAGAAATTATACTTGAATGGTTATTTTGGTATATATGCACTGGTTTTGATGAGAAATTGCAGCTGGAATGTATTGGTTTTGCTGAGTGTAGGGGGATGGATAATTGAAAAAAGAATGTAAAATTTTTAAAAAAAATAAGGGTGCGCTGTCTAAAATACACAAAACACAGCGCTTCCTCAAGGAAGCGCTGTCTAAAAGATAAATACACAACGCTTCCTTGAGGAAGCGCTGTGTTTGTGTATGGTATATAGACAACGCTTCCTTGAGGAAGCGCTGTTTTAGTCACAACAAAGAGAGCGCTTCCTCAAGCAAGCGCTGTGTAATTATCTTTTAGACAGCACTTCAGAATTGCTACCTTTTCCTTCCAACCTACCACAGCAGTTATATGAACAGCGCTTGTAAGCGCTGTTGTAGGCAAAAAATAAACGCTGTCTAATCCCTTTTCTGTTGTAGTGACGGTGCGGCTCAGACCGTGCTCCCTTTTGGCACGGGCGTGCCAAATAGCGTCAAATTTGTCCATTTTCCGGCACGACCGTGCTAACAGGTAGCACAGCGCGGCTCAGACCATGCTCTATTTAGCACGGTTGTGCCAAATGTGAGCACGGGCGTGCCAACGCTACAGTGACAGATTTTAAACTTTAAACTTCTCTATCTTTTTTTTTCTTCTTTTGGTCAACTTACTACCCTTAAAGTTCAAAGTCAACTATTCTAGGCCTCCCTAACACTTTATTAATTTTTATTTGCTAAGGTTTAAGTCTCTTATACTTTTATTTAATTCTTGGGATGTTACATTTTCTCCCCTCCTTTAAGAATTTCATCCCCGAAATTAACTTCATACTTAAGCACTCCCCAAAACTTAGTACATCAACAAGACGGAAAAGTAATGTACCTCGATTAATAAGATCTGGATACAGGCGCATTATATCCTCTTCAAGTTCCTAAGTAGCTTCCTCAGGAGTTAATCCTTCCCAAACCATCTTCACCAAAGAAATTATCTTGTTCCGAAAAGTCTTAGTGCTCTTGTCGACGATCTGACTAGGCTTGGGCTTAAAGACCATGTTATCTCTTAATTGTATTGACTCAGGAGCTATTATATGAGACTCATCATGTACATATTTTCTGAGTTGTGATACATGGAAAACATCATGAAGGTTTAACAACAAAGGTGGAAGAGCCAATTGGTAAGCAACAGGCCTGACTCTTTTTAGAATTTGAAAATGACCAATGAATCGTGGATTTAGCTTTCTGACTTTCATGGATCTTCCCAGTCCAGTCTTAGTAGTGACTTTAAAAAATACAAGCTTACCTTCTTGGAATTCTAAAGGCTTTCTCCTCTTATCGGCATAGCTCTTCTGCCTACTCTGCGCAGTGCGCATTCTCTCCCTAATCATCTCTATCCTATCTGTGGTTTGCTGAACCAAGTAAGGTCCTATCAAGGTCTTCTCACCTACCTCACACCAACACAAAGGGGATCTACACTTTCTTCCATAAAGAGCTTCATATGGTGCCGTGCATATGCTAGCGTGATAACTATTGTTATACGCAAACTCTACGAGAGGTAAAAACTTATCCCAACATCCACCTCCATCTAAAACACACGCTCTAAGCATTTCCTCAAGGGTTTGAATAGTCCTCTTTGACTGACCATCTATCTGGGGGTGATAGGCTATGCTAAAACTCAACTTAGAACCAAAGGCTTGCTGAAAAGCTCTCCAAAATCCAGAGGTAAACCTCTGGTCTTTATCTGACACTATAGAGGTGGGTATACCATGAAGCTTGACTATCTCCTTGATATACAAGTCTGCTAACTTATCCAAGCTATATGTTGCCTTAATTGGCAAGAAGTGAGCAGACTTGGTCAACCTATCCACTATTACCCATATGGCATCTAATTCCAAACGAGTCCTAGGTAGCCCCATCACAAAATCCATAGATATTCTCTCCCACATCCATTCAGATATTTTTAAAGGTTGCAACAGACCTGGAGGTTTTTGGTGTTCTATCTTAACCTTTTGGCATACTAAACACTTAGACACAAAGCTGGCCACATCCTTTTTCATTCCTGACCACCAATACATCTTTTTAAGGTCTTGGTACATCTTAGTTATTCATGGATGTATGGTGAACTTTCCCTTATGTGCTTCCTCTAATATTCTTTCCTTGAGGCTCCCCTCCTTAGGGACAACGATCCTACCCTTAAACATTACTAAGCCATCAGCAGACAACTCATAACTCTCTTGTCCCAACAAGATAACAATTCTTGATCTAAAAGTTGTTCACGCTTAATCTCTTCCTTAAGGTCAATATGAATTTCCAATCTATTCAACCTTAAACTCAAAGCACTCAAAGACACATCAAGATTCAAGTCTCTAAACTCCTCTAACAGATTCATCTCTTACACCATTAAACTAGACATGTGTATGGTTTTCCTACTAAGGGCATCGGCCACTATGTTAGCCTTCCCTGGGTGGTACTTCAACCCAAAATCATAGTCCTTAAGGAACTCCATCCACCTCCTTTGCCTCATATTCAATTCCTTTTGGCCAAATAGGTACCTACGGCTCTTATGGTCACTAAAAACCTCAAACTTAGCACCATACAAATAGTGCCTCCAAATTTTAAGAACAAAAACTACTGCAGCCAACTCAAGGTCATGTGTAGGATAATTCACCTCATGGGTTCTAAGCTGCCTAGATGCATAAGCTACAACCTTGCCCTCTTGCATCAAAACACATCCTAAACCATTCTTAGACGCGTCGCAATAAACCACAAAACTCACTAAAGGGTCCGGTATGGTCAAGACAGGTGCTGTCACTAATCTCTTCTTAAGCTCTAGGAAATTTTCCTCACATTCCTGGTCCCACACGAAAGATTTTCCTTTCCTAGCCAACTAGGTCAAAGGTAAAGCTAACTTAGAAAAACCTTCTATAAACTTCCTATAGTAAACAGCTAATCCTAGAAAACTCCTTACTTCAGTTACCGTCTTAGGCGGTTCCCACTCTAGCACTGCATCCACTTTAGAAGAATCGACTGCTACACCACTCTTAGAAATGGTGTGTCCCAAAAACTTCACCTCATCTAACCAAAACTCACACTTCTCTGGCTTAGCATACAAACGCTCATCCCTTATGCTCTATAGGTGTTCTAAGGTATATCAGGATATCATCTGTGAACGCCGCCGCAAACTTATCTAAGAAGGGTCTAAAGATCCGATTCATGTAGTCCATGAAAACGGTTGAAGCGTTCGTCACTCCGAAAGGCATCACTACGTACTTATAGTGCCCATACCTTGTTCTAAAGGCTATCTTAGAGATGTTCGCACTCCTAACTCTAATATGATGGTGCCCCGATCTTAAATCTATTTTGGAAAACACTGCTGCTCCCCTTAGCTGATCTAGCAGGTCATCTATCCTAGGTATAGGGTACTTATTCTTTATGGTCACTTTGTTTAGCTACCTATAGTCAACGCACAACCTCATACTCCCATCTTTCTTTTTCACCAAAAGAACCGGCGCTCCCCAAGGTGACACACTCGGCCTAATGAATCCCTTATCTAACAATTCCTCTAACTGGTTCTTAAGCTCGCTCAACTCTAGAGGTGCCATTCTATAGGGTGCTACTGAAACAGGTCCACTACCAGGCATAAGATCTATGTTAAACTTGACCTCCCTACTCGGTGGTAAACTAGAGACCTCTTTAGGGAACACATCTAAAAACTCGCACACTACAGGTAATGTCACTATATCATTTTCAGCCTCTATCTTAGCAGAAAAGAGAAGTATGTATCCCTGAGCCCCCTCAACTAAGTTCTTGTGGGAAGTTACAGCAGACAGAAAGCAATCTGAAACTGAAGGGGGAACAGACATTGGTTGTGGAAGAAAAGAAATGGTTCCAGAAGAACAATTGATATCAGCATTATTATGTGACAACCAATCCATGCCAAGTATGACATCTAGACCCGACATAGGTAAGCATATTAAATCAATATCATAAGACAAATTTTTGTATATCAAAGAACATTTCAAATAGGCAATAGAAGTCACCAATCTATCTTTGGCAGGAGTAGAAACACACAAATCGAAAGGTAGTCTAGAAACAAGCAACTCTAAATTTTTAACACAACTAAGAGATATGAAAGAATGGGTTGCTCATGAATCAAACAATATCATAACTTTTCTATCTTTAATTAAACCCATACCTTGGATCAAACCATCAAACTCCTTCACTTCCTCTCCTTGGATGATGAAAACTCTTCCTTGGCTCTGGGGTCTGGTCTGAGATTGTCCTCTTCCCTTGCAGACTCTAGCAAAGTGTCCCACCTTTCCACATTTTTTGTAGGAGACTTGTGTCGCAGGGCATGCGCGATCCCCCTGGTGCCATCCACATCTGAAACATCTAGCTCCCTTATCTGCTTGAGCTCCTTGGACCTGCTTACCCTTTGAGATGGTAGCGCTGGTCGCAGGATCTTCAGAACATTAATCCCTTTGCTATGGAATTTCTTGCCTTCAAAAGAACTCTTCTCTTTTGGCTTCTCTAAAGCTTGCATTTTCTGCTCGGCTACCCTACACTTATTTACTAAGGTGGGGTAGTCCCGAATCTCCAATATCCCAATAAAGTGTTGCATTTCTGGCTTTAAACCTTGCTCAAATTTGATCGCCTTCCAGTCGTCCAAGGGATTGTCCCTCAAGTACCAAGAGAACCTTGCCAAGCTTTCAAACTTAGCAACATATTCAGCAATAGATATGTCTCCCTGATGGAGCTATAGGAAATCTGTTTCCTTCTGAATGCGAACACTATACAGAAAGTACTTCTCCAAGAAAACTTCCTTGAATCTGTCCCACTTGATTTGAGCGTCCAAAGCTAGCAAACAACCCCTAGCATAATTGCACCCGTGTTCCGCATCAGACTCCAGCATATAGGTGGCGAAATCCACCTTCTATGCATCAGCGTGAGATGACCCTCCTCTCTAAGAAGGATAATTCCATTAGTTCCAAGATCCTACTATTATTAAATATGCTTAGCCGTATATAATGCGATAGCGTGGTATTCAAACAGCATTGAGGAAACAAACAAGCAATAACGCAAACATAGAAACAATCAGAGTAAAGCGCGAAAGCATAGACAAAGATATATAGATAATATGCATAACTGTAGTCCTAACAGTAGGGCATTGTACATAAATATACATACTGTGTAAGTAAACTAAAAAAATACATCAACAAAAAAAAAAAGACTCTCGGAGCTCACCAACACAACCCGCCCCCACTCAAAATTACATGAAAAGCTCTCAGCTCACCACCTAGGACGCACTGGCAGGCTCTCACCATCAGTGGTGAGGATGCTCTGAGCTACACTGACCCTCGCCATGAGTACGCCTATACTGCACCAAAGGCTCGTGCTCTGATGAAAAGTTGGACACCACAATCCTACGCCTACAGTAGGTCCTTAGATACTGCTCTGTTCTCTGGCGCTGGCCTCGGTAGACGTAGCCCCTCCTGCTGCAACACCCTTTCCCGAGTGTCACATTCCCGAAAGTTTATAAGGCCGGAAATATTTATTAATGCGAAAAATACAATTTTCTTTTTCTTTTCTTTTCATAAAGATGTAATGGGATTAGTAAATGTAATAAATAATACTAATAAGTGAACTTAGGTTCACCATGCATTACTAGGACATACTATATTATAGATACAGAAACAGAAAACAGAAAATAGAAACATCAACATTACTATATACAGACATAAGTCTAATGTATGACTGACATAAGGAATAAAATAAGTACTAGGAGTCGTAGCTCCCAAAAGGTACTACAAAAACTGACATAGTCTGGCCGACAACAAAATTAAAACAGCAAAAGAGTCCACCTCTGAACTCAAAGGGACTGTTGAACCGAACCATCGTCGCGTCCATCTGTTCAAGCAGCAATAGCAAGTACCAGCAGAAAACATATAGATATGGGTGAGATTCCCGTTCATCAACACAACAAAACAGCAGTAGTAAAAACGGGACGACTCACCAGGTAACAGCGTACCCAACATGTTAAACAGTTAAACAACATACTAAAACTCTCAATATAGATCACGTTTAATAGTTAACAGTATAATATAATGCATCCTTAAACTGAACAGCGATGTATAGCAGTAAATGTAAACATCAATAGCCATGCAATGCAGTGCAATGTACATGACTCAATGCCAATGTCACTGGGTACTACTCTGACCCCTACTCCATGGAGCTAACAAAACATTCGGAGAGAGTGAATGGGAGGACATGTTCCGGTTTCTTCCAGCCATGAGCAAGATGCTACAACATTCGTAACGTGCACGTATCTGGCTTTACGGTAACACTCTCGACCAAACATGAAAAAGTATGGCATCTAGTAGAGGATATCAGTGTATTGCACGGATTCGCCACGACACAGAAGAATCACCAACTGGTCACATGTCAGCCCTTCCAACACTGATACCTCCAAAAAGACCATTGAAGATCGTCACCGTAAAATTCGCACCCGCATCAAGGTGTAAGCTCAACCCCTAGGCTCAAGGCCTTACAACTATGCACATGAAATGCCAATGCTTACACAAAGCAGATGCGATAACGCAATGTCTATCCATTGGATGGACCTCAAGGTTCACTAAGGTTATCTTCCTTAAAAACTACACACATCTTTGTTTTATAAAACATTTATCCATCGGATAAAACATTTATCCATTGGATAAATATCTCGTGATTCCATAGGAATGATCCAGACTGCTTTCAGAATCGCCGACTGTCCCCACAAACCAACACAAGTCTTTTCACTGTGTTTTGTCCTCACTCACACGCTTTCTAGGAAACTTCCCAGAAGGTCACCCATCCCATAATTACTCTAAGTCAAGCACGCTTAACTATAAAGTTCTTATGTTCTAATCTCCCAAAAAGAAGATAAATCTTGTTGGTATGGGTAGTACCAATCAATTCTTATATGCCTTCCCTTAGCTATACAGTCCCATACCTGCATAGCCTCAGGATTCCTTCCACTGTACAGTCCCATATCTGCACAGTCTCAGGATCTCTCTCATTCCGGTTATCACAAGACGGAAACAATTGAACGATTAACCTGGATCCAAATCACCGGTCCTTCAAAAACCAAAACGTTTCATGTTTGTGTTTACGTCTTATGAATTATATCTCAAGTCCTAAACATTATGAATAAGGATTGAGGATCCTCGTAGATAAGTCTTTAAGCCTTTCTAAGGTATTAATCCTTGATTTTCAATTAAGGAAATAAGTGTTGATTCACTTAAGTCTTATAAACTCATTGATGTACTAAGTCATCAATGTTATAGTATATGGTCTTGTTCCACCACATACCATACTTAATTAACCCTTGTCTTCAACTCTAAGTTAATTACTTAACTTAGGTTTTTCACGCGCAAAACTTTACGATTGAGTTAGAAAACTCCTTTTGTAAACCAAACAACTTTTACAATTGAAAACTCATTTGATTTGAAACAACATTTGAACTACTTACTTCATTTCTAGCATTTTCTGAAACATGAAATTCGCTTAGCGGGGTTAAATTCGCTTAGCGAAAATGAGGCAGTAATACCTCCTTAGAGACTCCTCTGTATCGCTCGGCGAAACATAATTCGCGTGGCGAAATGTGCTGTATTCACTTAGCGAATATGGATTCGCTTAGCGAAAATGGAGGCGGTTACAGCTCTTTTGAAACTCCTCTGGATCGCTTGGCGAAACAGAATGCGCGTAGCGAAATTCTCTGGAATCGCTTAGCGAATATTAATTCGCTTTGCGAAAGTGAGACAGTGATGCCCAACTTAGAATTCCTCTGTTTTCGCTTAGCGAAGGTAGATTCACTTAGCGAAAAGTTGCCTTAAAACAAGACATTAACCTTATGGAACCATTTTTGATTCTCTTCATGAAAACACTTCTTGTCTCATTTTGAGTCACTTGATTAACTAGATGGACTAAGGATAAGGTATAAAACATGTTTCACTTTGGTGAAAACACTTTGAGATTTAATTCCATTTGATCTTTGGATCAAAGTCACTTAGGGTTTTTCTTTGAAAAACATAAGCCACTAAAACACTTTTCTTACTTAAAAACTTAATTGTTCAAGAACTACTCATACTCTTCCTTTTCTCAAGGTTATGGATAAAAGGCTTATTAGGAACATATGTGAAGATTGCTCCACCCTCAAGACAAATTATAGCTCACAATGTTCATCTAATTATGACAAACAACAATTATATAACATTGCATCATAATCAAGCATAAAGTCCATCACACATCATTTGCATCATAATCAAGCATAAAAGTCCATACTTGATCCAGTGATCAAGGTAGGTTTTTCAACATATATGAAAATGATTTTTATCCAATCACACCATCATCAACATATGCTAGAGCACACTAAAGCACCCTAAAGCATAAACTACCCTTATTACACATTGTTCTCCAAGAGAACCAAATTAAATAATGAACCCAAACCAAAGAGTTTCACCCACACATAAACTAAACAACCATCTTCGCCACTACCATTTTGGTGTGATGAGGTTCACCCCCCATACCTGTTGAAGAGCAGATTCCAGGATCAAAGTAGGTTGATCGGTTTGTGAACCTCCTTATAATTGTCACCAACTACAAACAACCAAACAATCAAACATTAAACAACAATCAAACCAAACTCAACAATTTTCACAAAGAGGGTTTCGGCCACCCTAAAAAGATTAGGAATTGATCTTGGTTTTCCATTTCATGGATTCAAAGGCATAGGAAAGCTATGGATGAAATCAAGTGTTAGAAATCAAAAATTGATGAAAAACACTATTCATCATCATCAAAAGGGTTCGGCCATTTTGTGCTTTTTGAGCTACGATGAGAATTGAATCATAAGCTCTTGGGTTTAGGTAGAGAATGATGAGGCGAGTTCAAAGAAATTGGTCTTACCTCAAAAGGATTTTTCTACAATTTCCTATGGATTTTCAAAGTTTTGGATCTAAGAAATAATTTTCATGAAAATGGATCTTGATATTGAAATAGAAAGAGATTCAAGATGCTAAGAGATCATAGAAGTGATCTTACCTTAAAATCAAGTGATTCCAACAAGAAACCAAGCTTTTTCCAAGAACAAAAATGGAGCTTCTCAAGGTTGAAGATGGAGTGTGGAAGGAGGGCTGTTTGTGCGTGAATGAGGGGTTGGATGGGGCTGAGTTCAGCTTTAAAACAAGTCACTTAAGGGCAAAATGGTCATTTTCCAAAAGGGTAAAATGGTAAAAGTGCAAAAGACTAAGGTTAGGGGCATTTTGGTCATTTCGCGTCTAGATTTTCCCGATTGTCATGACGACTCTGGCATACTCTCCCAAGTGTCCTGGGATGATGTGGTATCGAGCTTATCCGTTGTCGGGTTTCGTTGAATCCCTTTTCAACTCCAAACGCCTCCTGGTTCGATTATATGACCGAATATAATATATTATTTTTATTTTTCGGACGTTAGAACGGATTTTAACGAATATGTAGAGAATAAAATCCCGAGACTTACTGTCTCGTTCACGAATCCAAATTAGGTCTCGATAGTAGAAAAATGCTATTATCCGTGAAAAACGCAGACCAGGCTCCGTTGGAGCTTTCGCCCGAAACTTAACCATGACTTCTTATGGTTGTGTAGAACATTCCTATCTTCTCGGAATATTTTATTTCATACTCCAAACCCTCCAATAAAATATAAACGTTAAAATACTGGAGAATTAGAAAACGTGAAAATCGGGGCGTTACACCTGCTGGATGAGCGACCCCACTTACGTAGGATAATCCCATTAGACGCTTTCAAAACATAACCTCACTCTCTCTGATACCTTAAAACACAGCCAAAAATTTTCACCTCAACAGTTTAGCAGATAAGAACTTATCACAGCTCAAGAATTTCACATCAGAGTTTCGCCTGGAAGCCATGGCGTAAAATAACAAACATAAAAGCCCCACTGGCCGTGGTACAACTCACAAGAGACTCAAAGATACCTCTAAGATCTCTATCTATTTGAGAAGCGCTGACGCCGCACTTGTTACTGACGATAGAGTACACCTTGGGTCAGCTCCACATGCTGTAGCACTTTCGATGAACAATCGACAGTTCCGTCTTTGGATCACGATCTGGACAACCACACATATGTAAACATGGAGAAATATGCATAGGAGGTAAGAAACGCTACACTTTCATACAAAAGGGAAATCACGTAGCATATAACACATCAACATGTACAATAACACACAATCAGCAAACACATCCATCTCTCGAGTTTAGGACAACAATCAACCTCAAAGTATCATGACTAGGGATCATCGCCTATTCTACAACAGTCAACCTCAAACTATCCCAACTAGAGATCATCGTCTATTCTACAACAATCAATCTCAAAGTATCACAACTAGGGATCATCGCCTATTCTATATGCACAACTAAGTTCCTGGCCCTTGGAAATATTGTCCTCCAACTCAACTGTGAAGTAGTCCATTTCCAAGGTGGGAAGTCACCCTCCAACTATAAGGGCATAGGGTCGGTAGTCCAGGTTACTGGTTCCCAGGATGTCTCCCAAAACGTCCACCTCGACCTCATGTGACAGTCACAAACTGTTATTGCAACTGTACACACGGCTCCCTGTACACAACCACTCAAACTGCTGTAGAAGCTGTATACAGGTACCAACTCATATAATAGCCACTTAAACTACTGTTGCAGCTATTCATACAGCTCCTTTTGACAACCACTCAAACTGCTGTTACAATTGTCACAAGTCCCGACCTCGCGTGATCACTGCTGGCAAGCTTCTGTAGCAAGTACACACACGTAACCCTATACACAACCACTCAAACTGCTGTTGCAGTTGTGTACCAGCATATATGATTGCAGTTAGTCATATAGCCCCCTTGTGACAACCACTCAAACTGCTGTTGCAATTGTCACAAGTAATCCACCTCGTGTGATAATTGTTCATACAGCTGTTGCAGTAAATCCCGTGGCTTTCCACCACAACAATGCAAATGTTATGATTATGCATCCATCATTTTAACAACTTACTAGTGCCTCAAGCCCACATCCTCCAACTGTGAGGATGCCGCTCTCCAACTATGAGAGCCACTTACAACATAGATCCACATTCTTAGCTCCATTAATACTCCTTATCCTATAATCCTTATCAACATACCAATCATCATCCTATAACCCGATCAACATACCAATCATCTCCAAAGTCATTCAAGATCATTTCAATCACAACATATCGCATGTCATAGTATAGTCATAGATCATCATTATAAGCATGTCAAGATAGTAAATAAACATGTATCACAACAAACATGTTATCATAACAAACATATATATCATCTAGCATATTATCATGTATGACATCATTTAATCATGTTATCCAACATCACAAATAATCATGTTATCAATTACCACAAGTAAGCACAAATAAACACATATCACCACTAGTAGGGTTTGAGGAGCCCTACACATGTTAACAATTATATACTACGCCTATGATTCCCATATATATGTAGGTTCTTCCCCCTCACCTGGTAATTCGTTCCCATACACTCTTGTATTCACAGACAGCCTTGACCCTCGATTTCACGAACGCGACGAGCACAACCACAACCACTACGAGCTCACCACATAGCTCCCCAACACTTCCAAAGATAGAGAACAACGGCTGGACTTCGGTGAAAGCATATTCAAAAGTCAGCCCAAGAGTCTAGGGAAAAGGTACCAAAATAAAGGACACGGTGTGAGCTCCATATTTCGCCTTACAAACTTCTTATTGGAAATCCGAACGGTGACGATAAAGACCAACGTGTCCTAAACCTAATTCCCAAATTTCAGCCCGATCAACGGTTAACGAATCTCTGGAGAAGGTGTTACTGTCGCAGGTTAGGTGATATACGGGATGAGTTTCTCACACACTAGGACCACGATGTAAGCTGCATATCTCCCACTTTAGACCTTGAACTGAAAATCTGAACGGTCAAACTGAAGAACCACATGTTCTGAACCTCTTTACCAAGTTTGAGCGTGATCCAACGGTGGATGAACATATTACAACGATATTACTGAAACTGCTTCAACCAAGCTTCAAGGCTTCCAACAATGGTTTCACTCTTTCTTTCACCTTGCCTTCTCTTTCTCCTAGCCACGAAGATATGGAAGTTTCTCATTCCATTATATTACTTCCTTCTAGATGATAAAGATGATCAAGCTTGTCAAGTTTACTTCTCAAAGTTCTTGAAGACTCCTTGGAGAATGGAGAGAAATTGAAGTTGAAACCTTGGAGGTGTCTTGAAGTGAAGAAGATGGAGAAGAGAAGGGGAAGGTGCACGAAATTGAGAGAGGACAAATGGAAGAGAGTGGCGTGATATGTATATATATATAGGAAGGGAAGGATAAGGATAGGATAGAATGGTCATTTCCTTTAAGAACCAAATTGGAATTTCATCAAAAGTTGTACTAGAAACTTCAACACTTGAATTTAAAGAATCAAGTGAAGGAGAAAGAAATATGAGTGTGTAAATATATCAATGAATGGCGTGGAACATATGTGAAGAAAGGGTAAGGTTGATACAAAATTTCTTAAGGGAAAAACTGTCATCTCCTATTAGGGGCAAAATTGTCATTTTACACTAGGTTATCATGACTATGGTGAGTCACCTATGTGACTCACCCCTTGTCATCATTACTATGGTGATGAGTCACAATGTAATGATTACATATGGATAAGGTGGTGAGGTGTCTAGGTGAGGTGGCATGAAAGCGACATGAGGCTTATCCGTTACCGGTTCTGGTGATCTCGTACGCAGACCGGGTTTCGTCAGAGTCTTCAACCCAAATCTTAACCATAATTCTTTACTAGTAATGTAGAGTAAAACAATATCTATGCGGTATCCAAAAAATGGATACGTAGGGATAAAATCAAATACCATACGAGAGATGTGGTTCTTGAATGTGATTAGTCAATGGATGAGTTCATCACCATCTTAACCTATCCCAAAACCCACATATTCATGACCAATTTTCTCTCCCCCATACCTGGTAGACGATTCACAGCCTAAGCGAAAGAGAACAGAGCCAAGTTCTGCTGCGGTTCCTTCCTACGGGTTCAGCACTTGATCACGATCGCAACACTGGAAAGCAGAGTCGATCTTTAAGTTAAGGATTGAAAGGGAAAACAAATCTAGGATTAGAAACTCACCTTGGTTTCTACCTTAGGAGATTAACTCTAGCAGCAGGGATAGACTAGCCAAACAACGGCGTGTTCTTGATGAAGAACCCCAAAGCAGGATTTGTCCTTTTGGGTTTTCTAGAGCAAGAGATCAGTGAGAGCTCTTAGGGATGAGAAGAGGCAACTTGTGAGTGTAATCAAGTTTAGAAACTAGGTTTAGGTCATACGCTATGTATATATAACTGTTAGGGACGTTTTAGGACGAATGTACCGTACAAAGCATAGCCAGATAACCCAAACGCGTACACAAGCTCTGACACGCATGGGAATCGATTCCACAACCATGGAAATCGATTTTCCATTGGCCAAATCGATTTTCTTATCAAAGAAATCGATTTTTTCCCCTTAAGCAATCGATTTCCACTTTCTGGAAATCGATTTCTTCATTTGGAAATCGATTTTCAAATCGATTTCCCCTTCATAAAACATGTTTTTGGCCTCGACACCTGAATAAGACTTATAGATAATTATCTAAACTTTCCAACGCATCCAAGATCACCCTGACCGGATGTCTAGAACTCAAGATATGGCCAAAACCGTGAAATAGGTTATTTGAGCTCGAATGGATCGATTATCCTAAAGGCTGAACTACTACTACTATGAACTTATGCACCAAAAACAGGCATAAACAACATATGCTAACATCTATAATTAAGTATTAACACATATAAACATAGAAGTGAAAAGCAGGGTGTTACAATTCCACCCCCTTATAAAAATTTCGTCCTCGAAATTTCTACTAACCTTGAGTAAACAGATGTGGATATGACTCCTTCATCTTGCTCTCTAACTCCCACGTAGCACTTTCTTCTACAGCTCCACTCCAAATGACCTTGACCAAGGGAATTTCCTTCCCTCTCAGCTGCTTGACCCTTCCATCTTCAACTCGAAGTGGTAACACCTCAAAGGTCAAGTTATCCTTTAGTGGAATAACATCGGGTACTATCACATGGCTTGGATCATGAACATACTTTCGAAGTGGAGACACATGAAACACATTATGAAGGTTTGACAAGAACGGGGGTAAGCCTATCTGGTAGGCGACTTCACCGACTCTTTTTAGAATTTGGTAAGGACCAATGAATCTAGGAGTAAGTTTCCTCGCTTTCATTACTCTGCCAACCCCAGTTGTTGGAGTAAGTCGCAAGAACACAAGACCCCTCTTGGAATTCGAGAGTTTTTCTTCTCTTATCATGGTAACATTTTTTCCTACTTTGTGCCACTCTCATCTTATCTTGTATCATCCTCACTTTCTCTATAGTCTCTTACACTACCTCAGGTCCTAACACAACATTCTCTCCAGGCTCATTCCAACACAAAGGCGTCCTACACCTCCTCCCATACAAAGCCTCATACGGTGCCATCCCATTACTGGAATGGAAGCTATTGTTGTAGGTGAACTCTATAAGGGGTAAAAACTTATCCCAACTACCAGAATGCTCTAGCACACACGCCCTCAACAAGTCTTCTAAGGATTGGATTGTTCTCTCAGACTGACCATCGGTCTGTGGGTGATAAGGTGAACTCAATCTAAGCTTAGTTCCTAAGGCCTCATACAAACTATTCAAAAATCTAGAGGTAAATCTAGGATCTCTGTCTGAAACTGTGCTAGAAGGTACACCATGCAATCTAACTATTTCTTTGATATACAACCCAGTCAACTTCTCTAATGGATATTCCATGTTCATAGGAATGAAATGGGAAGATTTGGTTAACCTGTCCACAACAACCTATATGGCATCACAACCAGCTGGAGTCCTAGGGAGTCCAGACACAAAATCCATAGAGATACTATCCCACTTCCACTCAGGAATACTCAAAGGTTGCAACTTACCCGAAGGTTTCTGGTGCTCTATCTTAGCCTTCTGACACACTCGGCAAGCATAAACAAACTCAGCCACATCCTTTTTCATCCTAGGCCACCAAAACATCCGTTTCAGATCCTGATACATCTTTGTGGCTCCTGGGTGAACACTCAAACCACTCCTGTGTCCTTCCTGAAGGATCAACTTCCTAAGCTCTGGAGCATCAGGTATACAAACTCTATCCTGGAACCTCAAAATTCCATCAGTCCATTCCTTAAAATTGAGATTTCTACCCTGAGCAATCAACTTTCTCTGGTCTAAAAGGTATACATCTATCTTCTACCCTTCTCTGATCTGATCCATCAAACTGCTAGTGATTTTCAACATTCCTAGCCTAATGCTCTTAGGGGTAACTTCCCAAGCTAAACTCAAATCTCTAAACTCCTCTATCAAATCCATCTCTCTAACCATCATGGCTGAAATATGTAAGGTTTTTCTACTCAAAGCATCAGCCACTACATTGGCCTTACCTGGGTGGTAACTCAACTCAAACTCATAATCCTTAAGAAATTCCATCCACCTACGCTATCTCATATTCAGCTTCTTTTGGTCAAACAGGTATTTCAAACTCTTATGATCACTAAAGACCTCAAATCTAGCTCCATAAAGATAATGCCTCCAAATTTTTAAGGCAAACACTATAGCTCCTAACTCCAAGTCATGAGTAGGGTAGTTCTTCTCAGGGGTCTTAAGCTGCCTAGAAGCATAAGCTACTACCTGACCATTCTGCATCAATACACCACCTAAACCTTGCTTCGAAGCATCACAGTACACTATAAAAGGTTCACTAGGATTGGGTAAGACTAACACAGGTGCAGATGTCAACCTATATTTCAACTCCTGAAAACTTTCCTCACACTTACAGTCCCACGCAAAGATCTGACCTTTCTTAGTAAGGCGGGTCATAGGCAAAGCTATCTTAGAGAACCCTTCTATAAACCTCCTATAGTACCCAGCTAAACCTAAGAAACTCCTAACCTCGGTCACCGACTTAGGTGCTTCCCGCTGGAGCACAGTTTCTACCTTAGCTGGGTCCATGGCTATCCCACCTTTAGAGATGATGTGTCCTAAGAAACTCACCTCTTCTAACCAAAACTCACACTTAGACAACTTGGCATATAACTATTTTTCCTTAAGGGTTTCCAAGACTATCCTCAAGTGTTCCTCATGTTCCTCCTTAGTTTTAGAGTATTCTAGGATATCATCTATGAAGACAACTACAAACCTATCTAGGTATGGATGAAAGATCTTGTTCGTGTAGTCCACGAACATGGCAGGGGCATTAGTCACGCCAAAAAGCATAACTAGATACTCATAATGGCCATAGCGTGTTCTGAACGCAGTTATTGGAATGTCCTCAGACTTGACCCGAATTTGGTGATAGCCTGATCTCAAATCTATCCTAGAAAACACACAAGCTCCAATTAGCTGGTCCATAAGGTCATCTATCCTAGGAAGAGGATACCTATTCTTAATAGTCACCTTGTTGAGCTGTCGGTAATCGACACATAACCTCATGCTGCCATCTTTCTTCTTCACCAACGACACTGGCGCTCCCCACGGAGACACACTAGGCCTAACAAACTGCTTTTGGAGAAATTGCTCTAACTGTTTCTTCAACTCAGCTAGCTCTAGAGGGGACATTCTATATGGTGATATGGATATAGGTCCTGTACCTGGCACTAAGTCTATGCTAAACTCAACCTCTCTCTCAGGTGGCAAACTATAAATATCCTCTGGAAAAACTTCTGGGAACTCTCTCACAACTGGCACATCCTTGACCTCAGCCTTTCTCTCTACTTCCAGGGAAGATAAGATCATGTATACTTGGGCTTCTTCTCTAATAGAAGCCTTGACTTCGTTGGCAGTCAGAAAACTCGGATCGTTAGGATTGACAGCAGTTCCAAAAACAACAGCTTTGTCAAAGCAATTTAAAAGGACATGATTGGCAGATAACCAGTCCATACCAAGAATAACATCAAGTTGTTTAAGGGGTAAGCATATAAGATCAACTGTGAAATTTCTATCACCAATGACAATGGAACAACCTTTACAAATATGTGAGGTAACAACAGGCTTATTGGTAGGGGTAGCAACAACTAGATCATATTCACGTTGGGCAACAAGTAATCTAAGGTACTCAACACAGTCATGTGATATAAAGGAATGCCACGCACCCGAATCAGACAACACTATTAAAGGAGTCCCTTTGATGAGGCACTTACCTTGAATCAGGTCTTCGGATTCTGAGGCTTCAGCTCCACTGAGAGTGAAGACTCTTCCACTTGTCCTCGATCGATCGGCTTGAGAACTCTTGCTGGCACTCTGTGGCTCCATCTTTGCTCCACTACAATCCTTACTGATATGACCAGGCTTCGCACACTTGAAGCAGATGATGTCTGTCTCCTTGCAGTCACGAGTAAAGTGCTCCTTACCACACTTGCCACACCTGATTGGCCTAGAAGAGGCAAATCCTCACTGGCTGGTCTCAATGTATACTGCGGTTTCTTGCCGGCTTACTTGAACCCACGACCAACTGGTGCCAACTGTTGTTTTCCTTTATCCTATTGGGTCGTCCTCTTGCTACCTTGGGGACCAGAACTCTTGAACTGAGCAACCTTGGACTTGTAGTCTTCCTCAAAGATTCTGCACTTATTCACCAAGGTGGGGAAAACATGGATCTCCTGGTAGCTGATGGCTTGCTTAATCTCTGGGCGCAAACCATTCTCGAACTTCACACACTTGGAGCGATCATCATTACAATACTGGTAGAGTGGATAGTAACGTGACAGCTCCTCAAACTTAGCGGCATAATCCCCAATGGACATGTTTCCCTGAGTCAAAGCCAGAAACTCCATCTCCTTCTTGTCACGTATTTCAGCAGGGAAATACTTCCTCAAGAATCTCTCCTTGAAGGCATCCCAAGTAACAGCAGCGCCTTCAACTTCCAAACGTTGGCGGCAATTCTCCCACCAATGTTCAGCTTCTTCTACCAACATGAAGATAGCAAAGGTAACCTTCTGAGCATAGATGCATGCCATGGCCCGAAAGATCTTCTCAAGCTCTCGGATCCATGTCTGAGCACCTTTAGGGTCATAAGCTCCCTTGAAGGATGGCGGATTATTCCTCTGGAACTTATCCAAACCCTGAAATTTAGCAGATTCACCTCCGTTGTGATTCTGATTCTGCCCTATGGCACTAGCTAATGCTTCCAGGGCATTAGCAATCGCACGATCGTTTCTACTCGCCATAACTTCCCGCATCATTCAAGCAAACTACTCAATATCGGAAGTTAAGCAAAACAAAACTAAACACTTAATACACTATACCATTGCCATAGACAATCATGTAAGAGTACACAGAAGAGAACACAACAAACACATACCCCGGCCTGTAGGACAGACCGGCTTTGATACCACTAAATGTGACACCCACTACCCTGCATATAATAAATTATATAAATAAAATCATACATGTCTTTAAAAAATAATATAACAATTAAAATAAAAACATTTTCTCAAGGGCAATGTGCATCACATCATCTATAACTTAAACGTAGGAATCTGAAATAATCAAATCATTCAAAACAAATTGTGAAAAACATAAATAATAAACATAACCCAAATCCCGATGTCACATATCAGAGTTGGTATACATATACCGATAATACATCGGAATAAAACTAAATAACTGAACGTAAATCCTAACTACCAATACTACTACGAGAGATCTCCACGGGATCACTCCTCGTCAGCATGCTCACCCTCCTCTGCGCATTCAACATCATATGCACAAGAATAACAAAAGATAGGGGTGAGAAATACGATCATAAATATATGTAAACGGAATGGAATAGTAATTAAGATGGCATACAACATACATCAATCAACACACATAAAATCAATATATATATATATATATATATATATATATATATATATATATATATATATATATATATATATATATATATATATATATATATATATATATCAAAGATGCATGTCAATGCGAATGCAACATCACTACTCCGTATGCATGTGGCCAACAACTCTAACTCTGGAAAGACGATTAGGAGTACATGTCCGGTTATCAATGTGGATGATATGCCAGACCATGGGCCATCCCCGAATACTCTCACCAATCCTGATAACGTATAGTGGCTAGTCAGGATACTCAAGCTTATTCATTAGGTCACTCCGATAATAGGTAGCTAGCCCATGTCACCTGGAACTTCTATACCCAATGTACCCTCAAAGCCGGGATAACACCCATCGTGGCCTCTACTATCGCGATTCATCGTTTAGTTTCCACCCAACATATCAACTTCAACGTATGATGCGTGCAATGTTCATCAATATGCAAACACATGCCAACCATTCATTACCATAATCAATCACATTGATTATTAACTATGACCATCCACGATGGCCATCAACAACATCACAAATAATAACTCATCGATATCATTATTAACAACATCTTCGTTATTATCTTTATTATTTCATGACGTTCTTCTCTAACTCATTCTATTTCAAACCATGGGGTTACATCCTAGTATTAAGTAAGATCAAAGATCAAGTATTATTAAGCTCCTAAGGGTAACTTAAAATCCTTAGATCATAACAAACCTACATAACACTATCCATCAAGCATAAGGGGTCAAGACTGCTCCTGGGCACGTGAGAATCGATTTCCAACCTCTGGAATCGATTTCTCAAGTCCTCAAATCGATTTCCCCAATCGATTTTTGAACAAGGAGAATCGATTCTAGAAATCGATGTCTACAAGGCCAAACCGATTTTCACACCTTGAAAATCAATTCTTGGTCAATTCAAATCGATTTCCATGTGCTGGAAATCGATTTCTGGGTGTCAGATCATGCAGTAGCGGGTTTTCTCCGCTATCGGACCAGTCTATATTCTCTAATTGACATATCATTCGACCCTAAGCTATTTATCACCAATTTGATTAGTCCAACACTCATAAATCATAGCCTAAGGGTTCTCAAACTAATCCTTGGTCATCAATCCCACATTGCCTATTTATTTTCTCCCGATAACTATGTTCTGATAGCATAAGGTTAACAAAACGCCATATCAGGGCATAAACAACATGTTCATCATCATCAATTCATCAACAATCATATAAATCATGAACTCATAGTTATAAACATGTTATAACGTCGAATTATCCATCAATCAATACTCATATAGCCAGAAAACAACATAACAACATTCATAAGCATACGCAGGCATACATAGGGGTCATGGGTTAACCCCTTCATCTTAATCTATCCCAAAACCCACATATTCATGGCCAATTTTCTCCCCCCATACCTGGTAGACGATTCACAGCCTAAGGGAAAGAGAACAGAGCCAAGTTCTGCTACGATTCCTTCTTACGAGTTCAGCACTTGATCACGATCGCAACACTGGAAAGCAGAGTCGATCTTTAAGCTAAGGATTGAAAGGGAAAACAAATCTAGGATTAGAAACTCACCTTGGTTTCTAACATAGGAGATTAACTCTAGCCGCAGGGATAGACTAGCCAAACAACGGCGTGTTCTTGATGAAGAACACCAAAGCAGGATTCGTCCTTTTGGGTTTTCTAGAGCAAGAGATCAGTGAGAGCTCTTAGGGATAAGAAGAGGCAACTTGTGAGTGTAATCAGGTTTAGAAACTAGGTTTAGGCCATACGCTATGTATATATAACTGTTAGGGACGTTTTAGGACGAATGGGCCGTACAAAGCATAGCCCGATAACCCAAACGCGTACACAAGCTCTGACACGCATGGGAATCGATTCCATAACCATGGAAATCGATTTTCCATTGGCCAAATCGATTTTCTTATCAAAAAAATCGATTGTTCCCCTTAAGCAATCGATTTCCACTTTCTGAAAATCGATTTCTTCATTTGGAAATCGATTTCGCAAATCGATTTCCCCTTCAAAATCCGTGTTTTTGGCCTCAACACCTGAATAGGACTTGTAGATAATTATCTAAAATTTCCAATGCATCCAAGATCACCCTAATCGGATGTCTAGAACTCAATATATGGCCAACACCGTGAAATAGGTTATTTGAGCTCGAATGGATCGATTATCCTAAAGGCTGAACTACTACTACTATGAACTTATGCACCAAAAACAGGCATAAACAACATACATCTATAATTAAGTATTAACACATATAGACATAGAAGTGAAAAGCAGGGTATTACACACATCATTCATATCATAGCATCAATCTCAATAATAGACATTTAATTGACAGCGGAAACACCTTAAAAGGAAAACCCCCAAATTTTGAAAATCAGAATTTGACCAAACACAAGATTATTTTCCAGAAAACATATTTTTGAAAGCATAACCCAACCCCAAGACAATTTGTACCATGGAAAGGGTGAGAAAGAGTATTTCTACTCACCTCTTGAAGGCCACCAAGAAGCTCCTAGCGTTTGGCCACGAACGTGCCAAGAATCTCCTCAAGAATCTCTCCCTTTCTTCCTCCTCTAGGCTCCTTCTAGTCTAGAACCATCTTTTCCATGCTCTTCAATCCTCAAGGGCAGGCAAAACTATGTTTTAGGTTGCAAATAGGGTTTGTAGCGGCACTAGGGTGTTATAATAGTGTATATATATAGTGTTTCACTGTTCTCAGTTCAAAATTCCTATTTTTTAACCCATCTGACATAGAGCACGGGCGTGCTCCCGATTGGCATGGCCTTGCCAATTAGCGTCAAAGTTTGTCAGGTTTCTGACACGGGCGTGCTAAAAGGTAGCACGGTGCGGCTCAGACCGTGCTCCGTTTTGGCACAGGCGTGCCAACAGTAGCACGGGCATGCCAAATAGCGTCAAATTGGTCCATTTTCTGAAATGGCCATGCTAACAGGTAGCACGGCGCGGCTCAGACCGTGCTCTATTTAGCACGGGCATGCCGAATGTGAGCATGGGCGTGCCAACGCTATAGTGACAGATTTTTAACTTAAAACTTCTCTCTCTTTTTGTTCTTCTTATGGTCAACTTACTACTCTTAATGTTCAATGTCAACTATTGTAGGCCTCCCTAACACTTTATTAATTTTTATTTGCTAAGGTTTATGGCTCTTATACTTTTATTAAATTCTTGGGATGTTACAGGTATGGAGTATAAGAAGATACACGCACGCCCTAATGATTGCATACTATACAGGGGTGTGTATGAAGGGATGCACGACTGCCCCAAGTGTGAGGTATCACAATACAAAGTGAAGGATGGTGATTCTAGTTGTGATGTGATCAAAAAGGGTCCTCCTGCGAAAGTGTTGTGGTATCTTCCGATAATTCCAAGGTTCAAGTGATTGTTCGCTAATGTAAATGACGAGAAGAATATGAGATGGCATGCAGATGAGAGAAAACGTGATGGAATTCTTCGCCATCTGGCTGATTCTGTGTAATGGGAGAGAATTGATAGTTTGTTTCCGGATTTCGGAAATGAAGAAACTTTAGGCTTGAACTTGTTACGGATGGAATGAATCCATATGGTACCTTAAGTAGTATCCATAATTCATGGCCTGTTCTCCTCATAATTTTCAACCTACCTCCTTGGTTGTGCATGAAGCGCAAATACATGATGTTATCTATTATGATTTCGGGCCCAAAACAGCCCGAAAATGACTTAGATGTTTATCTAAGTCCCTTGATTGAAGCCTTGAGAAAGTTGTGGGTGGAAGGTGTTGATGTGTTTGACGCCCATTACAAAGAGACTTTGAAGATGCGTGCCATGTTATTTTGCACCATCAATACTTTCCAGCATACGGGAACTTGTCCGGGTATAGTGTTAAGGGGCATAAAGCATGCCCTACATGTGAAGAAGGCACATGCTTCAAGGAAGGAAGACAATTTACCTTGGGCATTGAAGATTTCTCAGACGTGATCACCTATATCGTAGATTGAAAAAAGCTTTCAATGGCTCCTTGGAGAATGGAACTGCTCCGACGGCCTTAAATGGAGAGAAAGTTTATCAAAGGCTGAAGGACATCAATGTTATATTCGGAAAGGCCCAAAAGAAGGCTACTGAGAAAAACATATGGAAGAAGAGGTCGATTTTCTTTGATCTTCCATACTGGTGCAAACTTGATGTGAGACATAATATTGATGTCATGGATGTGGAGAAAAATGTGTGTGATAGTCTAATCGGAATGCTTCTCGATATTCAGGGCAAGACAAAGAACGGTGTGAATGCTCGTCTAGATCTGGTTGCGATGGGTATACGAGAGCAGTTAGCTCCACAGCCAAAGGATGGTAAGCAGACATATTTTCCTCCAGCATGTCATACTTTGTCAAAAAAAAAAAGAGAACAAGTTTTTATGAGTGTCTATGGGGTGTCAAAGTTCCACAGGGTTACTCTTCAAATGTCAAGAGGCTTGTCTCAAATGATCTCAAATTGGTTGGCTTAAAGTCTCATGATTGCCACGTCTTGATGCAACAACTACTTGTTGGGAATTTGCGTATTTAAAAACCATAACGCAACGAAAAAATTCCCACCAAAAGATCCAAGTGAATGGTCATGACTCATGATTGTAGTGTTTACCTCTTGTAGCGAAGTTTTATCGCGAACACTGTGAAGGGAAGAACATTTCTTCTTTCTTGATCACGAGCACTACCAACACTGCTTTGAAAAAGAGGATGAATGCTATCACCAGTGCCACAAAGGAGTAGCACCTTTACGTAGTCCAGGCGAACAAACCATCGGAGAAAATGTCATGCTAGATGATGGCAGGCGGATAGGGGCGCACCTACTAAGGGGGTGGTGTGATGGCTGCTAGGTTATGCCCCGTAATCATCCAACGCTTAAGTGACATGCACAACCTTATAAGTTGTCCCCCACTTACCCTAACCCCAATGGGCTTGTACACTATAGGGCCAATCTATAATTAATATCATTCTCCGATTATTTGCTCTATGCGTGTAACCCTATAGGTTCTCAATAAATTGGCAATAATATTAAATCACATTTAATATTATAAACAATGAGCAACATCTAGCAATACATCATTGTTACCCAATTAGTGAGAATATCGGTGATACGATATATACCTTATTGTAACCAAAATAACCATTTAGTAAATGTCCCTTCGTCCATATGTCTTAATTGAACATAAGGAATAAATATGTCTTCCTTGTTAAGTTCAATTATTTATTTCTCAATTCCCGAGTAGGCGTGGAATCACAAATGGGCCCAATATCTCATACTGGCCCATTGCAGCATAGGCATGCACTTTCACGTTTCACTCTATTGAGAGGTTCATGACATTACTCCTGTTATGTAGGAGGGACGAATCCTGTCTACATCACTCACATCCTCAACAAGATTTATTGTAGGCACAACAACTATGTTTATGATCATCGTGTTACGGATGGCGTTTGGTAGCATTAAATTAAGCCTACAACTCCTCATGTAAGAATCGTAGTGACTTCAAGGCAAAGGACTACTTCACTATGGTTATCATGAGAAGCGCTAATGACACTTACATAACTATTATGCAGCGTTCTCATAGTGGGTCAATCCAGTTTAAATATTACTCTGATATTTATACCTATGCGAAGAATTGATATCTCATATTCATGACTCGTGAGATGTGGTCATCAATCTACCCACATATTAGTCTTGATGTGTTATTGTTGTCCTAATTAACAATTATACTTGACTACAGGTACTTTAAGAATAGTATTTTTAATGTTCAACAGGGTCTCATGATCAAGTCATTCACTTGATGTTCTATTGAACTGAAATAACTATTCTAAGGACTTTACTTCGTTTAAACAGACAACAGTATAAACTGAAATGCCTCATATGTATATAAATATATGTAAATCAAGGTCATGATATAAATGTAAATCTTAAACAAAACTAATGGCCTCTAGGGCTTACACCAACACTACTACCAGTTGCTATTCGTGGTATTGCTCCTAAAAATGTTAGACATGCCATATCTAGGTTGTGCTCATTCATCAATGCTATACGTAGCAAAGTCATTGACTCCCAGAAGTTGGATGAGTTGGAAGATGAGGCTGCTATAATCTTGTGCCAATTAGAGATGTATTTTCCTCCTTCATTTTTCGACATCATGGTCCACTTAATTGTTCATCTAGTGAGGGAGAATATATGTGGCCCCGTATATTTAAGGTGGATGTACCCAGTTGAGAGATACATGAAGATCTTGAAAGGGTATGTGAAGAATCCACACCGTCCTGAAGCATCTATTGTTCAAAGGTACGTTGCAGAAGAAGCTATTGAGTTTTGTTAAGACTATCTTTCAGAAGCAGAGGCTACAGGATTCCTAATCCTTATCATGAGGAAAGATGTACCGGTAAGGGTACACGAGGTATAAAGGTTAATAGCAAGGCTCGGGAGGAAGTGTTTCCAGTCCATTCACATATATTGAATAACACTGATGAGGTTTCACCTTACTTATGTGATCACAAACAAAAGATCAAGGAAGAAAACTCTAGAAGGAACGAAAAATGGTTGCTGAACCATAATAACAAGACTTTCGTAGCTTGGTTTAAAGAACAAAATACAAATGATCATACTGCTTCCGATACATCATACAAATGGCTAGCACAGGGCCACGTCTTGAAGTCATATGTTGGAGTGGATTTGATATCAATATGTTTTCCTTCTATACAAAGGTAAAATATGACAAGAGTACCATGCAAAACAATGGGGTTATGATCGTATCTGAGTTGATGCACTTCTCTAGTTCAAAAGATACAAATCCCGTTATGGCATCGATATCTTACTTTGGAGTCATTGAATAGATTTGGGAGGTCGATTACACTAAATTTCAATTGCCTATTTTTAAGTGTAAGTGAGCTGACAGTAACAGTAGTGTGCAAATCGATGAATTAGGATTTACATTGGTAGACCTTGACAAAGTAGGTCCTATGGAAGAGCCTTTCATCATGGCTTCGAAAGCAAAACAAGTGTTTTATATCAATGATCCTTCCAGCAAAAGGTGGTTAGTTGTTCTCCAAGAAAAAAACATTCATAATGGTATCCATGAAAATTAAGATTCAACTCTTGATATTCCATAGAATCTTTCTTTCTCAACATGGATGCCTACTTTCATTGAGGAAAATGTAGTGGACTATGTACTTGCCTCTCTAGCCACTGCTGCGAACTGGTCCACCACTCTTAGGTTGTCGCTGGACTATCCCCGTCCTTTCATGTCCCTCTAAAACTATACACTTCTCCACCAACTCTGGGAAAGATCTGATGTCAAAGGGCAGCAATGTTTTCTTCAAATCGGGTCTGAGCCCGTCGTCAAGCCGTTTGCAGACCCATTCTTCATCCGGATGGACCTAATGTGACTGAGAGGACTTCAATAGTGCCATCGCATACTCCCCGATAGACATATGTTCCTGTTTCTGATTCAAGAAATTTTTCTCTTTTTCTTGCCTCACACTCCTAGGAAAGTACTTCTCCAGAAAGCACTCGCTGAACAGGTTCCAAGTAACAATTATTCCTTCTATCTCCAACAACTTGAGCTTGTTCTTCCACCTAGCTTCTGCAGCGCCTACCAGCATAAATGCAACATAGGTCACCTTCCTGTCCCTGTAGCGAATAGCCATGAAAACCTTCTCTATCTCTTATAGCCACATTTTCGCTGCTTCAGAGTTGTACTCTCCGTGGAATTAAGGAGGGTTCCCTTTCATGAACGCGTTGAGACCTGCATCCACAGTCTCATCTCCCCTCACAGCCTGTACCTGACTCTACCTTGCTTCTCTCTCTTCTTGCCTCTGCATGTACTGAGTTGTCTGCTGAGTCTGTCGCATCATTGCCGTAGCCAAGTCCCGCATGGCTCTCATTGCTTCGGACGTCTCGTCACCACTTCCAGGTCTGAAGTGGTAGCCAATGTTGTTGTTGTTGTTGTTGTCTCCAATCGTAGCTGGCCTACCTGCTCTCGCAACTCGTCCACGAGCCATTTAGCATCCTATAAAAAGGAGCTATTATTTTCGATTCATAAGATATACAATAGCACTTAACAGTTAAACACATCATATGCCTTATGAATGAAAATAATTATGACACTTTGATAACTAGCGTATCGGACACTCTACCCAAAACTAGACTCAGTTGAAACCACTCAGGTATCAACCGTCGAAGGCGATACACCTCCTAGTCTTGTAGTAATGGTTCCAAACTTCCACAGCCAATACAGAACCAAACTGCTCTGATACCATAATAATGAGACAACCCTATATACATGAAGTCATCCCATTAGCTCAGAACATTATCAATGCTCTGATACCACCACTCTGAGATGACCCTCCCTTATTAGAAGGATAATCCCATTAGTCCCAAGATGATATCATACCTTAACCGTATATAGCGTTAATGTGTTAACTAGGAAGCGTAGCAAAGAAATAATAAACATAGAACATGCGAACGACAAAGGTAAAACAACCAGAGTAAAACGCAAATAAATGGTAACTATATACATAAAAACAGGCATAAAGTTGCCCCATCAGTAGGGCGTTGTACATACTATATGCACACAAACCAACTGTACATAAAACTGGAAAATAAACGAATATATCAAAAGAACCAAAAGAAAGAGCCCTCACAGCTCGCCAATACTACCCGCCCATCTCTCAAAAATACATGAAAAGGCTCTTAGCTCACTTACTACATGCACTGGCAGGCTCACCCCATTAGTGGCGCGGATACCATAAACTACCCTGGTCATCACCATGAGTACGCCTGTAAGTCACTAAAGGCTTATACTCTGATAATGAGATCGACACCACTACCCTACGCCTTCGATAAGTCCTCAAGTATTGCTCTGTCCTCCGTCGCTGTCCTCGCAAAACAAAGCCTCTCCTGCTAGACGCATGTGATGTCGCTAGCTCAGCCCAAGTGCAGTCTCGGTCATGGTGTCTAGGCGGCTACCACATCTGTGTGAACGGTAGAAACTGGACGACTCTGAAGGGTCCCAAAACATCCTCTCCGTGTGACACCCCTCCTCTAAACAGAATGCTCACCGGTCTCGTGTAGACTGTCAAGAATGTGGTAGGGTCCACACGCCACCCTCTATCATCGTGATATATGATCTCGATCAGTCCCAACACCGGCATCCTCGGTGCTAACATGATAAAAGGGTGTGCCCTCGGGTCCTTCATCTGCACCCAAAGGCCTCTCATTTTCATGCGAACCAAGAATAAAACAACCAACAAGAAAACAGTAGTAGGGAGATAAGAATACAATGCATATAAATCAGAACAACAATAATAACATAGTAAACAGATACATGAAGTAACATATATGGCACATTTAGCAGATATGTCACACAGCCAAACATCCTTCGAATCAATGTAACGCCCCGATTTTCACGTTTCTAATTCTTCAGTATTTTAACATTTTATTTTATTGGAGGGTTTAGAGAGTGAAATAAAATATTCTGACAAGATAGGAATGTTCTACACAACCATAGGAAGCCATGGTTAAGTTTCGGGAAAAAGCTCAAACAGAGCCCGGACTGCGTTTTTCACGGATAGTAGCCTTTTTCTACTATCGAGACCTAATTTGGACTCGTGAACGAGACAACAAGTGTTAGGATTTAATTTCCTACACCTTTGTTAAAATTCGTGCCGACGTCCGAAAAATAATAATATTATATTATACTCGGCCGTTTAGTCGAATCGGGAGGCGTTTGGAGTTGTAGAGGGATTCAAGGAGACCCGACAATGGATAAGCTTGATACCACATCATACCAGGGCACTTGGGAGAGTATGCCAGAGTCGTCATGACGGTCGGGAAAATCTAGACGCGAAATTACCAAAATGCTCCTAACCTTAGTCTTTTACACTTTTACCATTTTACCCTTTTGGCAAATGACCTTTTTGCCCTTAAGTGAGCTTTTAAGAGGCTGAACTCAGCCCCTCACAGCCCTCATTCACGCATAGCCCCTGCCCAAGAAGAATTCCACGGTTGTTCTTGAGAAAACACCATTGATGCTTGAGAAAACCTTGAATCACTTGATAGAATCACTTGATTCCTTGAGCAATCTTCCTTCATTTTTAGGTAAGATCACTTCTATGATCTCTTAGCTTCTTGAATCTCTCTCTATTTCAAGATCAAAACTTCTTTTTCATGAAAATATATTCTTAGATCCAAAACTTTGAAAATCCATAGGAAATTGTAGAAAAATCCTTTTGATGTGAAAGCAATTTCTTTGAACTCACCTCATCATTCTATACCTAAACCCAAGAGCTTATGATTCAATTCTCATCATAGCTCTTAATCCCCAAATAGCCGAAACCTATGTGATGATGATGATGAATAGTGTTTTTCATCAATTTTTGATTTCTAACACTTGATTTCATCCTTAGCTTTCCTATTGCCTTTGAATCCATGAAATGGAAAACCAAAATCAATTCCTAACCTTTTTACCCTAGGGTGGGCAAAACTTCTTTTTGGTAGAATTGTTGAGTTTTGCTTTGATTGTTGTTTAATGTTTGATTGTTGTGTTGTTGTAGTTGGTGACGATTGTCAGAAGGTTCACAAACAAATCAACCGACTTTGATCCGGATATCTGCTCTTCAACAGGTATGGGGGTGAACCTTATCACACCAAAATAGTGGCGGTAAAGATGGTTGTTCATTTTATGTGTGGGTGAAACCCTTTGGTTTGGGTTCACCAATTAATTTGGTTCTCTTGGCGAATAATGTGTAATAATGGTAGTTTATGCTTGTATGCCTTATCATGTGTCTTATGATGATTTTGTCTAGGTGAGAAAATAATTTCTTGCATGTTGAAAAACCTACTTTGATCACTAGATCAAGTATGGACTTTTGTGTTTGATTATGAAGCAATGGTGGGTGTTTATTGTTTATCATAATTGTGTAAATTTTGTGAGCCATAACTTGGTTAGTTTGGTGAAGTAAATCTTCACATTGGTGCGTAGTTGGCTTTCGGCCATGACCTTGAGAAAAGGAAGGTAATGTGTAGTTCTTGAACAAATTAAGTTTTCAAGTAAGAGAAGTGTTTTAGTGGCTTATGCTTTAAAGAAAAACCATAGGTGATTTTGATCCAAAGATCAAACAAAGTTTCAATCTCTAAGTGTTTTCACCAAAGTGAAACATGCCTTAGGCCTTACCATTAGTTCATCTAGTTAATCAAGTGACTTAAAAATGAGACAAGAAGTGTTTTTCATGAAGAGTTGAACATAGTTTCCATAAGGCTTTTCCTCTATTTTAAAACAAGTTCATGGTTTACTTAAGAAATTTCGCTAAGCGAATGAAGTTTCGCTAAGCGAAAACAGAGGAATTCCAAGTTGGGCATCACTGCCTCACTTTCGCTAAGCGAATACAACGAATTTCGCTACGTGAATTATGTTTCGCCGAGCGAAATAGAGGAGTTTCAAAGGAGGTATCACTGCCTCAATTTCGCTAAGCGAATGGAATTCCGCAAAGCGTATTTCACATTTCAGAAAATGCTAAAAATAGAGTAAGCGGTTCAAATGTTGTTTCAAATCAAATGAGTTTTCAATTGTAAACGTTATTTTGGTTTACAAAAGGAGTTTTTAACTCAAATCGTAAAGTTTTACATATAAAAACCTAAGTTAAGTAGAGTTAATTCAGTACAGTATGTGGTTAGACAAGACCATATACTATACCATTAATGACTTAGTACATCAATGACTTTATAAGACTTAAGTGAATCAACACTTATTTCCTTAATTGAAAATAAAGGATTAATATCTTAGAAAGGATTAAAGACTTATCTAAGAGGATTCTCAATCCTTATTCATAATGCTTAGGACTTGAGCCTTAATTCATAAGACATAAACACAAACATGAAACGTTTTGGGTTTTGAAACAGTGGTTCGATGACGGACCGGTGATTCGGATCTAGGTCAATCGTTTACTTGTTTCAGTCTTGTGATGACTCAATCCCGGAGGGATCACGAGATTTATCTGGTGGATAATGGTTTTGATTTTCAAAGACGCGTATAGTTCCTAAGGAAGAGAACCTTAGTGGACCTCGAGGTTTACCCGGGGGTGAGACGACCCCACTTACGTAGGATAATCCCATTAGACGCTCTCAAAACTTAATCTCACTCTCTGTGAAAAACCTTAAAACATAGCCGAAAAAATTCACTTCAAAAGTTAAGTAGATAGGAACTTATTACAGTTACTGCACATCAGAGTTTTGCCTGGAAGCCATGACGTAAAAATAACAACAAAAAATATAGACGCTCCACTGGCCGTGGTACAACTCCCAAGAGACTCAAAGATACCTCTGAGATCTCTTTCTACTCCAGAAGCGCTGATGCCAAACGTGTTATTCACGATAGAGTCCACCTCGAGTCCGCTTCACCCGTTGTAGCACTTCCAATGACCAATCGGCACCTCCGCCTTCGGATCACGACCGGGACAACAACATATATGTAAACATGGGAAAAACATACATAGGAGGTAAGAAACGCTACAATATCCTACAAAGGGAAATCACGTAGCATATAACATACCAACATGTACAATAGCACACAATCAGCAAACACAACCATCTCTCGAGTTCAACACAACAATCAACCTCAAAGTATCACGACTAGGGATCATTGGCTATTCTACAACAGTCAACCTCAAACTATCACAACTAGAGATCATCGTCTATTCTACAGCAATCAGCCTCAAAGTATCACAACTAGGGATCATCGCCTATTCTATATGCACAACTAAGTTCCTGGCCCTTGGAAATACTGTCCTCCAAATCAACTGTGAAGTAGCCCTTTTCCAAGGTAGGAAGTCACCCTCCAACTATAAGGGCATAGAGTCGGTAGTCCAGGTTACTGGTTCCCAGGACGTCTCCCAGAACGTCCACCTCGACCTCGTGTGACAGTCACTCAAACTGCTATTGCAACTGTACACATGGCTCCCTGTACATAACCACTCAAACTGCTGTTGCAGCTGTATAAAGGGGGTGGACATTGCTTTTTCGTATCTGTTTTGTGTAAGCATTGGCATTTCATTTGCATAGTTGTAAGGCCTTGAGCCTAGGAGTTGAGCTTACACCTTGATGTGGGTGCGAATCTTATGGTGATGATCTTCAATGGTCTTTTTAGAGGTATCAGGGTTGGAAGGGCTGACATGTGACCAATTGGTAGCTCTTCTGTGTCGTGGCTAATCCGAGCAATACACTGATAACCTCTACTAGATGTCGTACTTTTCATGTTTGGTCGAGAGTGTTACCGTAAAGCCAAATACGTGCACGTTATGAATGTTGTATCATCTTGCTCATGGCTGGCAGAAACCAGAACATGTCCTCCCATTCACTCTCTCCAACGTTTTGTTAGCTCCATGGAGTAGGGATCAGAGTAGTACCCAGTGACATTGGTGTTGAGTCATATACATTGCACTGCATTGCATGGCTGTTGATGTTTACATTTACTTTTATACATCGCTGTATTGTTTAAGAATGTCTTATATTATGTTGTTAACTGTTTAACATGATATTATGCTGTTAACTGTTTAACATGATTTCTATTGAGAATTTTAGTAAGCATGTTGGGTACGCTGTTACCTAGTGAATCGTCCCGTTTTTACTATTGCTGTTTTGCTGTGTTGATGAACAGGAATCTCACCCATATCTGTATGTTTTCTGCTAATACTTGTTGTTGCTGCTTGAACAGATGGACGTGATGATGCTTCAGCTCAGCAGTTTCCTTGAGCCCGGAGGCGGACTCTTTTTGTGGTTTAGTTTTGTAGTCGGCCAGACTGTGTCGGTATCTGTAGTACTTTTGTAGTACCTTTTGGGAGCTACGACTCCTAGTACTTATTATTTCTTATTATTAGTTATACATTAGACTTATGTCTGTATACAATAATGTTGATGTTTCTGTTTTCTATTTTCTGTTTTTGTATTTATAATACAGTATGTTCTAGAAATGCATGGTGAACCTAAGTTCATTTATTAGTATTATATACCTTTACTAATCTTATTCTATCTTTGTGAAAAGGAAAAAAAAAAATCGTATTTTCCGCATTAATAAATATTTTCGGCCTTATAAACGTTTGGGAATGTGACACTCAGGAAAGGGTGTTGCAATCAACATATGCAACAAGCATCCATCACCATAATTCTCCTACTCAGATCAATCCTCTAGATTGGGATACTAATCCCATGTAGCATGTCGGCTGAATCTCACAGCACTGGTTCGACACCGGAACAGGAATTAGCTTGTCCAAGAAACCAAATGGCTCTCCATGACCAATAAGAGTGCATCCCCCTTCCGAAACCAAGAACCGAGGTGTCTTGGTTGCTTCGGAACGTTAGCCTGGAACGTGGAAAGCTCAGGGATTAGTCGGGCAAACTGGGCTGGATTGCGCATCACAACACGATAGAAGCTACCTCATTCATCACTATAAACTATTACCGATACTGGCAACATCCCCAAGGCCACTCACTTGGCCGCCCCTTCCGCTTTTTGTACCCGCACTCAGGTACAACTAACCTCGCATAACATTGGCTATATCTGTCTTTTTAACCGTTTGTATGAATAACTTGACGGAGAACACAATTTGAGTAATTATATTCATAATTAGAGTTAATAATTGGAAATTCATATTTGAATTTCAATTATGAGCTTTATAATCATAAATGTTGTTTTGAACCCAGTGTGCGGTTTTGAGTCGGAATCGATAAAAATATTATTATTTTAATTGAGACCGCTTTACCTTGGAATGCGTGCCATGGCCGGGAAAGTTGTTCTGGCCAGAGCCGGGAGTAGTTCATGACTGCATTTCACACTTCACGAGACGTCGTCATCTTTATGCCAACCATCCATCACCTTTTTCATTCCTTTACCCAATGGATTAAATTCCTATGACTCATGGTTAGTAACCTATCATCTCTACCTTTTATGGAAAATCATCTTAACCATTTTTGGTTAATCTTGGCTACTTTTAATGGGAGATCAACAAGTAGCATCTCTTTAATTCTAATCCCTTGGATTTTCTTACACCAAATTAATATCATTTTGATTGAATTCCTAGCCTATTACTTCATGATAATAAACAGTTAAACACTTCATCATTTCTCATTTACAAGATCAAAGTTTAAACTTTCATGAAGCTTGAGTTTTCTCTTTTCTCTCTCTTGCTCTCCATTTTCGGCCAAACCTAGGGCAACACTGTCCAAAATTCTTCTTCAATTTCTAAGACCATAGTTCTTCTTGTCTTGATATCCTTTACATCTTTGATCAAGAAAGTTTTTCATTTGGAGGAACTTTGTTCTTGGCCTTCAAGAACACCATCTTGATCTTCAAAGTGTTCTTCCTTGGGTAAGCTTTGATCTTCATTTCCTTACTTTAAATCATGAGTGAACTTCTTCTGGTTCATGATCTTTTCCAAACAAGTTTCAAAGCCTTGTTCTTTTCTCTCTATAGGCTTTGGCCTCTCCTTGTTCTTGGAGCTTGGAGTTTTGCTCATCCTAAAGATCTTCATTAAGATAATGGGGGTGTGAACCACATCACACGACATTGGTGGTTGTGAAAATGGTTTATAGGTTTGGTTTGGGAAAACACTAAAGCAAAGGTTTTCTACTTTGTCTATTTGGTTCTCTAAGTCATTGATGCTTGAAATGCTGAAAATTCTGTATACGGGTTTTAGTGTTGAATATTGGAATTGTATGTACTGTTGGTGTGGTTCTTTTTGTGTTTGAGTGTTAATGTTGAAAATCATTTTGGCATAGTGAAAAACTATTCTTAGGTTCAAGACCTAAGGATAGGATTTTTGAATGATGAACTTGTTTATGCTTTTAATACTTGATGAAATGACTATATGTTGAGATGATTTTCATGATGCTAGAATGTTGTTGGATGACATATATTTTGTTGAAAACTGCCATGTATGGTTCTGCCTTGTTGAGTTAGAAAGGGAAGCCATAGCTTCTATGTTCAAGTAATGGTGTAATGGACTTTAATGGTTCCTGTAACACCCGCTCGGGTGCTACGTACTCGAACTCAAAATGCGAAAAATATCAAGAAAATAAAAACGCTGGTTACTTTCGGAAAATACTTTAATTAAGTAGCTAAGTTTAAAAACGCGGTTCTAAAAATTTTTTTGCATGCATAGGTAAAACAAACTCAAGATAACGAAATAAACTATGAAACATACATCAATGTTTCAGATTCATGCTAATATAATCATAACATAAATCAGGTCTAATAAATAACATATTACAGACTTAAGATCATAAGTTCAAATGTGTGCAGCAAGTAATATAAGACTGCTACACAAAAAAAAAAAAAAAAAAGGACTCATAAGCTGGTCGGTTAAGAGTAGCCATTGGGATACAACCCAAGTTGGCTCCTTCAAAAGTTTCCGTCGTCCGAGTCCTCACATGTCCGCGGGGACCTACGATCAACATCTGTACATGTGTTCCAAAAACACAACAGGGTGTCCAACATGTACAAGCAAAGGTGAGATACTCATAATATAAGTTTATGGCGATAGCCGGACAGGCGACAAACAGCATAAACATCCACAGATAAAAGCAGTTATAAGGACAGTTATCTATATGACACAATATAATATCTCAAACACCATCATGAGTTATAATAATGCAGGAGACTTCAATATCATCTTTCTAATTCATGTACTCCGGAGATTCCTACTACCCTTCATCGAGCGATAGGCCGCAGTAACACCCATAAAACAATTGTCTTTATGAGTCGGCATCTCAATTTAGGTCCGAACTCCAATTGTTCCAGGGTACCACGTCAAACCATATCATGAATACTCCACTCTCTGATCGAGTTCATTCGTGTTTGGCAGCCGATTTACCACGGCACGGGGTTGCTATGCCACCGGCCACTTGTGGGATCTCTAACACAAAATGCCCCTATAGACCTAGTGGTCTTAACTAGCTGAATTCTCAATTACGTAAGTTGTAGCTCGGTTTCAAATGGCACGCCTGCCGGTTCATGCATGTACACAGAACGTTTTCTGTTTTCTTTTTTCGTTCATTCTTTCAATTGTCGAGGCATAAAGCCCACGACTCGTTTAAAGGACATTAAGCCCGTTCCAATCAAAAACACAGGACACGAAGTCTTAGTGCTCAATCTACAAAACACTAGTCTGACGTCTCGGTCGCTAGGTTTGGGTTCATCTCAAAAGGTCCATCATTTTTCCATCATTTTTTGTTGTAGTTTTATTTTCTCAAAACAACTTTGGGGAACAAAACACTTTTATTGTTCTTGAAATAAAACATTTCTTGATCAAAGAGAACATTTTTCGGGAAAAACACTTTTTCGTAAACCAAAAACCGTTTTCTAAGGTTTCACGTCTTTTTAAAACACTTTATCGAAACAAAACACGTGTTTGTACGACTTTCCACAAAACCACTTTTCCTTTTCAAAGAACTTACTTTTTCAAAAAGGAAATATACTTTTCTTGAAAAAGTAACACGTTTTCCCAAAAAACCACTTTTTGATTTCAAAACTCGTTTTTCAAAACTTTGAATTCAGTTTTCGAGTATTTTATTTAATTATCGAGACATAGCCAGTCCTATGCTCATCCAGGATATAAATATACATATATACATCAAACAGTTCAACAGTAGCATATACTTCAATCAAGGCATCCATGCCACAGTTATATCAAATAACCGATTATGCATAACACTTAGCATCCAAGCAATCCAAGATATAAGTATACATATACATCAAGTCTTAATTTAACCATAACACACCAATCAATCATATTCCGTGAGGCTACCAAACTCAAAATGAACTACCTCCCTTTACCTCACTAAGATGCTTAATACAAACTCGAACGGTTCTCGGCTCCGGCTCTGGTTTCGTTCGCGTCGCCTAAAACAATCAAATACAATTCAATTCAAACAACAATCAACATCAATATACAACATCAAAACATAAATTTTCCTTCCCCTAAAGGTCTAAGGTTCGGCCATTTTTGGTAAAAAGGGTTAGGGATCACATTTGGTTCCAAACTTTTGGATGGTTGGCTTATAAGCTTGGTTAACACTAATACAAGTCCTATGACTCAAAAATAGGAAACATTGCTCATGGTTTTTCCTCATGAAGGTCTCGGCCATTTTGGGAAAATTAGGCTAGGAATTGATTGGGTTTTCCATCACTTGGATTCAAAGACAATAAGAAAGCTAAGGATGGAATCAAGAGTTAGAATTCAAAAATTTGATCAAAAACACTATTCATCATCATTGTTAGCGTTCAGCCACATTGGGGGAAATGAGCTAGGATGAGAGCTTGATCATAAACTCTTGGGTTTAGGTAGAGGATGACGAAGTGAGTTCAAAGAAATTGGTTTCCCATTAAAAGGATTTTTCTACAATTTCCTATGAATTTTTGAAATTTTGGATCATAAACTTGATTTTCATGAAACAAGATTTTGATCATGAGATTGAGAGAGATTCAAGAAGCTAGGAGATCATAGAAGTGATCTTACCTAAGAATGGATGAAGATTGATCAAGGATTCAAGGTTTTCTTCAAAGGATTCAAGTTTTTTCTTAAGAAAAATGGTGGCTTTTCTCTAAGGAAGAAGATGTGTTTTTGGCTCTTTGGGGCTGTTCTTGTGCGTGAATGGGGCTGGATAAGGGGCTGTCTAGCCTTCTCAACAAGTCATTAAGGGTAAAATGGTCATTTGCTTCAAGGGTAAAATGATAAAAGTGAAAAAGGTTAAGTTAGGGGTATATTAGTCATTTCACGTCCAGATATTTTTGAACGTCATGACGAATCTGGCTTGCTCTCCCAAGTGATCTGGCATGATGTGATATTAAGAGTATCCGTTGGTGGGTCTCGTTGAATCCCTTTCCGACGTAATATATATTATTTTTATTTTTCGGACGTAATATATATTATTTTTATTTTTCGAAAATGAATGAAACGTGATTCTAAGACTAACTGTCTTGTTCACAGGTTAAAATTAGGTCTTGATAGCAGTAAAACATTACTGTCATTGAAAAACGCAGACCAGACTCCGTCTGAGTTTTCGACTCAAAACTTAATCGTAGCTTCCTACGATATCGTTGAGCATGACTATGGTCTCGGAATATTTTATTCCCATTTCTATGACCTCGAATAAAATATAAGTTCATAAATACTGTTTAATTAGGAAAAACTCGAAAATCGGGGTGTTACAGTTCCAAGCAGGCAAAACAAATTAAAAAGTCCTACCTTACATACATGGTGGTGACATGACCACCCTCTCTAGTCATGGTAGACGATCTCGATCAACCGCAGTACCGAAACCCTCGGTACCGACATCATAAAGGGGTGTACTCTAGGGTTCATCAGCTGGCTCCTCGTCTTCAAGCAAACCAAGAACCAAAAAGACATCCAAGAAGCAGTAGGGAGATAAGAAATACAGTGCATAGCAAAGTCATAATAACAACAGTAATGCAGTAAAGAACAACATGTAACATGTAGCAGATATAGCAGTTGCTGCACTCAAACAAACGTCTCTCGAGACAACATATGCAACTAGCATCCGTCTCCATGAGTCACCCACTCAGCTCAATCCTCCAAACCGGGATAATAATCCCATGCAGCATGTCAGGCGAAAACTCACAAAGCTGGTTCCACACCGGAACGATTCCACACCAGAACAAGTCCACACCGGAACAGGTTCTGTGTCAGAATGGAGTTAGTTTGTCCAAGAAACCGAATCGCTCGCCGTGACCAATAAGAGTGCATCCCCCTTCCACACTGGAACCGGGGTATCTCGGTCGCCTTGGAACGTTAGCCTGGAACATGGAAAGCTCAGGGATTAGTTGGGCAAACCGGACTAGATTGGGCGTCACGACAGGATAGGTGTAACGCCCCGATTTTCACGTTTTCTAATTCTTCAGTATTTTAACGTTTGTATTTTATTCGAGGTCTTAGGAATAGAAATAAAATATTCCGAGACCATAGTCATGCTTGACGATATCGTAGGAAGCTATGATTAAGTTTTGAGTCGAAAACTCAAACGGAGTCCGGTCTGCGTTTTTACACTGACAGTATGATTTTACTGCTCAGGAGACCTCAGATGGACCCGTGAACGTGACAGTAAGTCTTAGAATTCGATTCTCTACGTTTTGGTTAAATTTCACAAAAATTTCAAAAAAATCACTTCCTAACCACCGTTCGAGCGGAATTCTTAACCGGGTGACGAACGGAGCCACATATGGATTTACCGGCACTCGCCAACGGATAAGCTTGATACCACATCATCCCAGGACACTTGGGAGAGTATGCCAGAGTCGTCATGACGGTAGGGAAAATCTAGACGCAAAATTACCAAAATGCCCCTAGTCTTTTGCTCTTTTACCATTTTACCCTTTTGGCAAATGACCATTTTGCCCTGAAGTGACATTTTAAAAGGCTGAACTCAGCCAACACAGCCTCATTCTCACGCACATCAGCCCACCCAAATAGCTCAAGAACACCATCTTCAACCTTAGAGAAAACACCATTGTTGTTCTTAAAAATCCTTGATTACTTGTTAGAATCACTTGGTTCCTTGAGCAATCTTCCTTCATTCTTAGGTAAGATCACTTCTATGATCTTCTACCTTCTTGAATCTCTCTCTATTTCAAGATCAAACTTCCTTTTTCATGAAAAGAAATTATTAGATCCAAAACTTTGAAAATCTATAGGAATTTGTAGAAAAATCCTTTTGATATGAAACCAATTTCTATGAACCCACTTCATCATTCTCTATCTAAACCCAAGAGATTATGACTCAATTCTCATCATAGCCCTAAATCCCGAAATGGCCGAACCCTATGCAAAGATGATGAATAGTGTTTTTCATCAATTTTTGATTTCTAACACTTGATTTCATCTTTAGCTTTCCTATTGCCTTTGAATCCATGAGAAAAGGAAGAGTATCAGTAGTTCTTGAACAAATTAAAGTTTTGAAGTAAGAAAAATGTTATAATAACTTATGTTTCAAAGAAAAACCCAAAGTGATTTTGACCCAAATATCAAATGAAGCTTCAATCTCTAAGTGTTTTCACCCAAGTGAAATATGCCTTATGCCTTACCATTAGTTCATCTAGTTAATCAAGTGACTTAAAACTGAGACAAGAAGTGTTTTTCATAAGGAGTTGAACATAGTTTCCATAAGGCTTTTTCGCTATTCTAAAACAAGTTCATGTTCTACTTAAGGAATTTCACTAAGCGAAAACAGAGGAAGTCCAAGTTAGGCATCACTGTCTCCCTTTCGCTAAGCGAATTAATATTGGCTAAGCGAATACAGCGAATTTCGCTACGTGAATTCTGTTTCGCCGAGCGATACAGAGGAGTTTCAAAAGAGGTGTAACCGCCTCCAATTTCGCTAAGCGAATTAAGATTCGCTAAGCAAATACAATAAATTTCGCTACGCGAATTCTGTTTCGCCGAGCGATACAGACGAGTTTCAAAGGAGGTATCACTGCCTCAATTTCACTAAGTGAATTGAACTCCGCTAAGCAAATTTCATGTTTCAGAAAATGCTAAAAATAAAATAAGTGGTTCACACGTTGTTTCAAATCAAATGAGTTTTCAATTGTAAAAGTTATTTGGTTTACAAAAGGAGTTTTTAACTCAAATCGTAAAGTTTTACGCATGAAAAACCTAAGTTAAGTAATTAACTTAGAGTTGAAGACAAGGGTTATTTAAGTGTAGTACGTGGTGAAACAAGACCATATACTATACTATTGATGACTTAGTACATCAATGACTTCATAAGACATAAATACAAACATGAAACGTTTTGGGTTTTGAAACAGTAGTTCGATGACGAACTGGTGATTCGGATCCCGATCAGTCGTTCAATTGTTTCAGTCTTGTGATGTCTCGATCCCGGAGGGATCATGAGATTTATCCGATGGATAAAGGTTTTGTTTTTCAAAGACGCGTATCGTTCCTAAGGAAGAGAACTTAGTGGACCTCGAGGTTTACCCTAGGGGTAGACATTGCTTTATCGCATCTGCTTTATGTAAGCATTGGCATTTCATTTTGCATAGTTGTAAGGCCTTGAGCCTAGGAGTTGAGCTTACACCTTGATGCGGGTGCGAATCTTATGGTGACGATCTTCAATGGTCTTTTAGAGGTATCAAGGTCAGAAAGGCTGACATGTGGCTAGTTGTTAGCTCTTCTGTGTCGTGGCTAATCCGAGCAATGCACTGATATCCTCTACTAGATGCCGTACTTTTCATGTTTGGTCGAGAGTGTTTCCGTAAAGCCAGTTACGTGCACGTTACGAATGTTGTAGCATCTTGCTGGCGGGTTGATACGAGCCCACTAAGGAACATGGACCAAGAAGCACTATAAAGACTTGGTGGGCCTATGGTAAGAGCAAGATCTAAGAAAGCCCAAGAAGTTTTAAATCAAATGGGGGATCTTTTAATGGACTCAAGCCCAAGTGCAAGTCAAGAAGGAATGGAGCCCAAGTTGGTGACTTATTTTTGTCAACTAGAAGGCCCATTATAATGATATGGGGCGTGCATCACATTTTTGTTTGTTGGTTTTATTTCAATACAATAAGTGTAATGGGTTATGTGAGTGGATTCAATTGGGCATTCACCATTAGTGGGCTACACTAAGAGTTGCATGAAGGTCTAACCCATATTTTCCATGATGCTACACGTGATTAGAGAGTCTTGGGGAGGGAATCTTTAGCTTGCATGCTATAAGAAACTCCTCATTAAGTTGAGTGAATAAATTGAAAGTTATGGGTTTTACACTTTTAATTTGAAAAGCAAAGTGTAACCACCCATAATGAAGGGAGAGTAGGTGTGTATATGAGTGCTTGGGGCTGACTTCAATTGCTTCATGGTGAGTTATGAGTGTCTTGGTGGCTGCCTTCAATTGTTTGGGTGTTACACTTTTAATTTGAAAAACAAAGTGTAACCACCGATGATGAAGGAATGGTAGGCGTGTATGAATGGGTTTGGGCGCTGACTTGAATTGTTTTAGTGGTCATTTAAGTTAGGAATTAGGCCATTCAAAGTGGGGTTTATGCCTTGTCTTTGGATGCCAAGAGTTGGATGACTAATATTTGTATGCACCTAGAAACATAGAATAAGATAACTTGGATGTTGAATTTGGATTAATTCCATTTGTGAGAATTGTTTCTCCTAGGTTCTTGGTTGAACCAAGCTTAGTTCTTATCAAGAATCCAAGGTTCTTGTGGCGCACATCAATTGGCTTATCAAACCTTCTTCGTTTGTGGCGCCTCATCATCTCTTTCTTTTCCATTTTCTTACTTTCTTCACTTTTATGTTGTTTCATTTTGTTTCTAACTAAGAACACGAAATTGTCATGCTTTGAATTCAACCATAAGATAGTCAAAAGGCAACTTCACCATTTGGCTGTAATCAAGTGGTATCAAAGCTTAGGCTTTGGTTGAATTTGTTTTTGTGTGTTCTTGAATCTATCTTGTTCTTCATCTTCTACTCTTTCTTCTTTTCTACTCAAAATCAAAACAAAAATTTACTTTGATTCTTTTCTTGAAGGGAAATTTCATGGTTGTTGTGTATTGCTCCAAAAACAAAATTTTCAAGAGTGATTCTCTTCAACAAGTTTAAAAAGAAAAAGAAAGAAAAAAAATTCGTGTAAAAAAAAAAAACGAAGAGAAAGTTTCATTTCAGCAAGTTATGTTTTGAATATTGTTTTCCCTTCTTCCTTTGTTTCTTATTTCTAAACCTTTTCTTTTCTAGCCTTTATTCCTTGTTTTTTCCTTGTTTTGATAAGTTTTTGTGATTTTGTTACTTGAATTTTGGTATTTTTGTGTTTTGTGTTTGATTCCTCTAAGAACTAAAGGAGAACATTTGAGAGGAAAAAGGCAAGAGTGCAAATTTACTTCTTGTGTGGAAAAATCCAAAAGAGTGAAATTCATTTGTGTGATAAGTGAGGGAGTGTAGTGAGGAAACATAAATCATGGCAAACAATGAAGATAGTCCACCACTTTCACCAAGGTCCGCGGTCCTTTTTGTACGAATGACTACTCAAATGCAAGCCCTTCAAAGGCAAATGGAGACAATGCAAACCAACTATGATCAACAACTTGCCAACCTTCAAAATGATGAGTCTAGTGGCAATGAAAGTGAAAAAGGAAGGCCTAGAAGACATAGAGGAGGGGGACATAGAAGAAGGAGGCGTGATGAAAGGCTTGAGGGGGTCTAAATCAAAGTTCCTTCCTTTCTTGGGAAGAATGATCCGGAGGCTTACTCGGAGTGGGAGTTTAAAATAGAACAAGTTTTTGATTGTAATTCTTACAATGAAAGCAAGAAGGTGAAAGTAGCCGCCCTTGAGTTAAAAGAATATGCCCTTGTGTGGTAGGACCAATTACAAAAAGAAAGGAGGAGACATGGAGGAGAGGTCATAAACACTTGGGGGGAGATGAAGAATGTCATCAGAAAGAGATTTGTCCCAAATCATTATCAAAGGGACATTCACAGCAAATTGCAAAGACTTACCCAAGGGACCAAAAGTGTTGATGAATATTTCCAGTAGATGGAGTTGGCCTTACTTAGGTCCAATTTTCAAGAAGATAGGGAGGCTACCATGGCAAGATTCTTCCATGGCTTCAATCAAGATATTCAAGACATAGTGGAATTATAAAATTATGTGGAACTTGAGGATTTGGTGCAACAAGCAATCAAGTTGGAGCAACAAATTAAGAGGAGGAAGTTCAAATATTCTTCTTCTTCTTCTTCTTTTTCAAAATTGCCATCATCAAAATCTCCCTTATCTCCAAAGCAAGTTTGTGAGGATCAAATAAAAATGAGAGAAAAGAGAGAGCAAGAGAGAAAAGAAAGAGAGAGTGAAACGGAGAATGTTTTAAAAGTGAAAAAGAATCAAGAGAAAAAGTGAGAAAAAGAGAGAGGAAAAAGAGAGTAAAGAGAACTATCTTGCAACAAAAAGTGAGGTGAAAAGTGCTTTGAGTTTAAGGCATTCCTTGTACATGCTCTATTGTAGAGAATTTTGTTTAAATTCTAACATTCCTAATGATCACTCTTTGTCTAGTAGTGTCAAAAATCTTTTGCAGGAATTTGGTAATGTGTTTCCAAAGGTTCCTCAAAAGGATGCTTGCAAGGTTATTTTGGGTCTTGAAGAAGTTGAATCAAGTGAAACACCTATCGGTTTAAACCTTTGCATATTTAAGCTTTCCACTTCTTTAATTGATATGTTTCTTGTTAAATTGTTTGGGAAGTGCTTTCCTCGTATGCTTGCTAGATTTTCAAATTTGCATGTTAAAAAGCCTAATTTGTGTTATCTCCATAAATCTGGTTTAAGTGTTGAAACCGTAAGGCATGATGTGTTTAATACAAAATATTCTTCTACACTTGATTTGAGAATTAGGAGCCAAGACATAAATGAATTTCTTGAGAAGTGTGTTGTTGTGTTTCTAATGATCACTTGGTTCATGACAACAATTTTGAAGGTTGTTTTGGATTTCTGAGAGAAAGCTTGTTTGCTAACTCGGCCACTTACTCTTTTGTCCAAAATAAAGTTAGCATTTTGAGGTTTGTTATGAGCACTAAAGGTTTGCATGTGGCATTAATTGATGGGTTCACTACTACACCCCTTCTTACTCTACCTATTCTTGTGAATTCTTCTAAGCTTCCATATGATACTCCTAATGTGTTTGAGGGGCTTGTTTTGTCTCAAAAAGAGCCGTACTTTGTTTGTGATGAGGAGAATATTAATGAGGTTCAATTTGCCTTGGAGTCTTTGCACAGACAAAGTACTTTCTCTTTTGTCACCAAGATCAAGCCTAGGAAGGTACATTTGGTCATATATGTCAACTCATGGAGGTATAACTTTGTGCTTACCTTTAAAATTCCCTACCTCGGCTATAAATGTGTTGGGATGTTGATTGTACAAGATGAACATGTTTGTCACCTACTTGCGACAATGGGTGATTTCTCTCAATTTCCATTTGACACCGGTGGAAGGGTTGACATTGTTCTTCAAGTAGTTGACTTTCATTTTTTTTCTTCATGTAGGTTATAAAGGAGGTGAATTCGAGGTCGAATTCATTTAAAGAAGGAGGGTTTGATATGAGCCCACTAAGGAGCATGGACCAAGAAGAACTACAAAGACTTGGTGGGCCTATGGTAAGAGCAAGAGCTAAGAAAGCCCACGAAGTTTTAAATCAAATGGTGGATCTTTTAATGGACTCAAGCCCAAGTGCAAGTCAAGAAGGAATGGAGCCCAAGTTGGTGACTTATTTTTGTCAACACGAAGGCCCATGATAATGATATGGGGCGTGCATCACATTTTTTGTTTGTTGGTTTTATTTCAATACAATAAGTGTAATGGGTTATGTGAGTGGATCCAATTTGGCATTCTCTATTAGTGGGCTACACAAAGAGTTCCATGAAGGTCTAGCCAATATTTTCCATGATGCTACACATGATTAGAAAGTCTTGGGGAGGGAATCTTTAGCTTGCATGCTATAAGAAACTCCTCATTAAGTTGAGTGAATAAATTGTAAGTTATGGATGTTACATTTTTAATTTGAAAAGCAAAGTGTAACCACCCATAATGAACGGAGATTAGGCGTGTATATGAGTGCTTGGGGCTGACTTCAATAGCTTCACGATGATTTATGAGTGTCTTGGTTGCTGCCTTCAATTGTTTGGGTGTTACACTTTTAATTTGAAAAGCAAAGTGTAACCACCCATGATGAAGGAATGGTAGGCGTGTATGGGGCTGACTTGAATTGTTTTAGTGGTCATTTAAGTTAGGAATTAGGCCATTCAAAGTGGGGGTTATGCCTTGTCTTTGGATGCCAAGAGTTGGATGACTACTATATGTATGCACCTAGAAACATGGAATAAGATAACTTGGATGTTGAATTTGGATTAATTCCATTTGTAAGAATTGTTTCTCCTAGGTTCTTGGTTGAACCAAGCTTAGTTCTTATCAAGAATCCAAGGTTCTTGTGGCGAACATCACTTGGCTTATGAAACCTTCTTGGTTTGTGGCGCCTCATCATCTCTTTCTTTTCCATTTTCTTACTTTCTTCACTTTTATGTTGTTTCATTTTGTTTCTAACTAAAAACACGCAATTATCATGCTTTGAATTCAACCATAAGATCGTCAAAAGGCAACCTCACCATTTGGTTGTCATCAAGTGGTATCAAAGCTTAGGCTTTGGTCGAATTTGTTGTTGTGTGTTCTTGAATCTATCTTGTTCTTCATCTTCTACTCTTTCTTCTTTTCTTCTCAAAACCAAAATAAAAATTTACTTTGATTCTTTTCTTGAAGGGGAATTTCGTGGTTGTTGTGTATTGCTCCAAAAACAAAATTTTCAAGAGTGATTCTTTTCAACAAGCTAAAAAAAAAAAGAAAAAAATTCGTGTAAAAAAAAAAAACGAAGAGAAAGTTTCATTTGGGCAAGTTGTGTCTTGAATATTGTTTTCCCTTCTTCCTTTGTTTCTTATTTCTAAACCTTTTCTTTTCTAGCCTTTGTTCCTTGTTTTTCCTTGTTTTGATAAGTTTTTGTGATTTTGTTACTTGAATTTTGGTATTTTTTTGTTTTGTGTTTGATTCCTCTAAGAACTAAATGAGAATATTTGAGAGGAAAAAGGCAAGAGTGCAAATTTACTTCTTGTGTGGAAAAAGCCAAAAGAGTGAAATTCATTTGTGTGATAAGTGAGGGAGTGTAGTGAGGAAACATAAATCATGGCCAACAATGAAGATAGTCTACCACTTTCACCAAGATCTGCGGTCTTTTTTGTACGAATGACTACTCAAATGCAAGCCCTTCAAAGGCAAATGGAGCCAATGCAAACCAACTATAATCAACAACTTGCCAACCTTCAAAATGATGAGTCTAGTGGCAATGAAAGTGAAAGAGGAAGGCCTAGAAGACATAGAGGAGGAGGACATAGAGGAAGGAGGCGTGATGAAAGGCTTGAGGGGGTCAAAATCAAAGTTCCTTCCTTTCTTGGGAAAAATGATCTGGAGGCTTACTTGGAGTGGGAGTTTAAAATAGAACAAGTTTTTGATTGTAATTCTTACAATGAAAGCAAGAAGGTGAAAGTAGCCGGCCTTGAGTTAAAAGAATATGCCCTTGTGTGGTGGGACCAATTACAAAAAGAAAGGAGGAGACATGAAGGAGAGGTCATAGACACTTGGGAGGAGATGAAGAATGTCATGGGAAAGAGATTTGTCCCAAATCATTGTCAGAGGGACATTCACAGAAAATAGCAAAGACTCACCCAAGGGACCCAAAGTGTTGATGAATATTTCAAGGAGATGGAGTTGGCCTTACTTAGGCCCAATTTTCAAGAAGATAGGGAGGCTACCATGGCAAGATTCTTCCATGGCTTGAATCAAGATATTCAAGACATAGTGGAATTACAAAATTATGTGGAACTTGAGGATTTGGTGGAACAAGCAATCAAGGTGGAGCAACAAATTAAAACGAGGAAGTTCAAATATTCTTCTTCTTCTTCTTCTTCTTCTTCTTCTTCTTCTTCTTCTTCTTCTTCTTCTTTTTCTTCTTCTTCTTATTCAAAATTGCCATTGTCAAAATCTCCCTTATCTCCAAAGCAAGTTGGTGAGGATCAAATAAAAATGAGAGAAAAGAGAGAGCAAGGAGAAAAAAAAGAGAGAGTGAAACAGAGAATGTTTTAAAAGTGAAAAAGAATCAAGAGGAAAAAGTGAGAAAAATAGAGAGGAAAAAGAGAGTAAAGAGAACTATCTTGCAGCAAAAAGTGAGGTGAAGTGTGCTTTTAGTTCAAGGCATTCCCTGTACATACTCTATTATAGAGAATTTTGTTTAAATTCTAACATTCCTAATGATCACTCTTTTTCTAGTGGTGTCAAAAATCTTTTGTAGGAATTTGGTAATGTGTTTCCAAAGGTTCCTCAAAAGGATGCTTGCAAGGTTATTTTGGGTCTTGAAGAAGTTGAATCAAGTAAAACACCTATCGGTTTAAACCTTTGCATATTTAAGCCTTCCACTTCTTTAATTGATATGTTTCTTGTTAAATTGTTTGGGAAGTGCTTTTCTCCTATGCTTGCTAGATTTTCAAATTTGCATGTTAAAAAGCCTAATTTGTGTTATTTCCATAAATCTGGTTTAAGTGTTGAAACCGTAAGGCATGATGTGTTTAATACAAAATATTCTTCTACCCTTGATTTGAGAATTAGGAGCCAAGACTTAAATGAATTCCTTGAGAAGTGTGTTGTTGTGCTTTCTAATGATCACTTGGTTAATGACAACAATTTTGAAGGTTGTTTTGGATTTCTCAGAGAAAGCTAAGGAGGTGAATTCTTGGTCGAATTCATTTAAAGAAGGAGGGTTTGATATGAGCCCACTAAGGAACATGGACCAAGAAGCACTACAAAGACTTGGTTGGCCTATGGTAAGAGCAAGAGCTAAGAAAGCCCACGAAGTTTTAAACCAAATGGTGGATCTTTTAATGGACTCAAGCCCAAGTGCAAGTCGAGAAGGAATGGAGCCCAAGTTGGTGACTTATTTTTGTCAACTAGAAGGCCCATGATAATGATATGGGGCGTGCATCACATTTTTTGTTTGATAGTTTTATTTCAATACAATAAGTGTAATGGGTTATGTGAGTGGATCCAATTTGGCATTCTCTATTAGTGGGCTACACTAAGAGTTCCATGAAGGTCTAGCCCATATTTTCCATGATGCTACACGTGATTAGAAAGTCTTGGGGAGGGAAGCTAAAAATCTTTAGCTTGCATGCTATAAGAAACTCCTTTTAAGTTGAGTGAATAAATTGTAAGTTATGGGTGTTACACTTTTAATTTGAAAAGCAAAGTGTAACCACCCATAATGAAGGGAGATTAGGCGAGTATATGGGCGCTTGGGGCTGACTTCAATTGCTTCGTGGTGAGTTATGAGTGTCTTGGTAGCCGCCTTCAATTGTTTGGGTGTTACACTTTTAATTTGAAAAACAAAGTGTAACCACCCATGATGAAGGAATGGTAGGCATATATGAATGGGTTTGGGGGCTGACTTGAATTGTTTTAGTGGTCATTTAAGTTAGGAATTAGGCCATTCAAAGTGGGCGTTATGCCTTGTCTTTGGATGCCAAGAGTTGGATGACTACTATATGTATTCACCTAGAAACATGGAATAAGATAACTTGGATGTTGAATTTGGATTAAATCCATTTGTGAGAATTGTTTCTCCTAGGTTCTTGGTTGAACCAAGCTTAGTTCTTATCAAGAATCCAAGGTTCTTGTGGCGAACATCACTTGGCTTATGAAACCTTCTTGGTTTGTGGCGCCTCATCATCTCTTTTTTTTTTTTTTTTTTTTCATTTTCTTACTTTCTTCACTTTTATGTTGTTTCATTTTGCTTCTAGCTAAGAACACGCAATTATCATGCTTTGAATTCAACCATAAGATCGTCAAAAGGCAACCTCACCATTTGGTTGTCATCACTAGTAGAAACCGGAACATGTCCTCCCATTCACTCTCTCCGACGTTTTGTTAGCTCCATGGAGTAGGGTTCAGAGTAGTACCCAGTGGCATTGGCATTTAGTCATGTACAGCACTGCATTGCATGGCTGTTGATGTTTACATTTACTTTTAATCATCGATGTTCTGTTTTTAAATATGCCTTATATTATGCTGTTAACTGTTTAACCTGATATTATGTTGTTAACTGTTTAACATGATTTATATTGAGAATTTTAGTAAGCGTGTTGGTTACGCTGTTACCTCGTGAGTCGTCTCGTTTTTACTACTGCTGTTTTGTTGTGCTGATGAATGGGAATCTCACCCATATTTGTATATTTTCTGCTGGTAATTGCTGTTGTTGCCTGAACAGATGGACGCGAAGACAGTTCGGTTCAGCAGTTCCTTTGAGTCCACAGGTGGACTCCTTTTGCTGTTTTATTTTGTTGTCGGCCAGACTGCGTCAATATTTGTAGTACCTTTTGGGAGCTACGACTCCTAGTACTTCTTTTATTTTGTATGTCAGTTATACATTAGACCTATGTCTGTAAACAATATTATTTCTGTTTCTGTTTTCTGTTTCTTTATTTATAATACAATATGTTCTAGAAATGCATGTTGAACCTAAGTTCATTTATTAGTATTATTTTCCTTTACTAATCCCATTACATCTTTGTGAAAAGGAAAAAAAAAATCGTATTTTCCCTATTAATAAATATTTTCGGCCTTATAAACATTCGGGAATGTGACACTCGAGAAAAGGTGTTGCATTATTTGGTATCTGAGCTGGCCGAGTCTTTTTGGGGTTTGTAGGTTATGGTCTTTCTTGTTTGTGTTGTGTTCTCTGTGTGTTTCTCTGTTGTTATCTCCGTAAGGAAGATAATGTTGTTTGCTTTAGTTTTGTTGTGGTTTCTTGAGTTTGATAGTTCTGGTTTTGAAGGTAGCAATGGCTGCTCAAAACCTGACTGCTACTGTAAACGCCATACGGGACATGCCTGCTGCAATGGTTGAACGTGACGAAAGAGCTGCTGGGGTAGAGGACTGGACGAATATCTTCGTAGGAATCCACCTTAATTCAAGGGTGAATTCAATCCTGAATTAGCTGAGCGTTGGATTTAGACGTTGGAGAAAATCTTTGGAGCGATGAGGTGTACTGAGAATGACAAGGTTGTCTATGCAACCTATATGCTGGTGAAGGATGCTGAATACTGGTGGGAAGGAGCCCGTCAGATGCTGATTCATGATCAACAAGCTGTGGACTAGAATGCTTTTAAGGGAAAGTTCCTGGAGAAGTATTTTCCTACAAGTGCAAGACACGAGAAAGAGATGGAGTTCCTCTAGCTGAGACAAGGGGGAATGACCGTAGCTGAATACGGGGCCAAGTTTGAAAGTTTGGCAAAGTTATCGAATTACTTTCTGGACAACCCAAGAGAGGAGTGGAAGTGTAGAAAATTTGAAGGAGGTCTGAGGATTGACTTGAAAAGAGCTGTTGTTCCGCTGGAAATTTCTATTTTTTTAAGGCTGATGGAGAAGAGTCGTCTGATCGAGAGCTTGGAGCCCAAGGACAAGCGGGTACAGAGTTCTGGGCCAAGCAAGTTCCAGAGAGGAAGCGGTGGTTGAGACAACAAATCTCGATGGAAGCCGTATGCAAAGCAATAAGAACAACATTCTATCGGAGGAAGCAGTGGGGGTTTCAGTCAGTCTGGAAACGCCCTAAGCAAGTGGATGAAGTGTGGGAAGAGTAATCACATCACCAAAGACTGTTCAATCAAAGGGATTATCTGCTTCAAGTGTGGGAAGCCGGGACATATTTCACGTGAATGCATGCAACCAAAAGTGGAACATTCCGTCAACAATGTCCAAGCAGCGAGGCCAAAGGCGAAAGGCAGAGTCTATTCTGTGAGTGGCGCTGAAGCTTCTCAAAATGAAGACTTAATCCAAGGTCAGTGTGTCATTGGAGGTAAAACCTTAACTGTACTGTTTGATTCAGGCGCAATGCATTCCTTTATTGCCTATAACTCTGTGAATCTGTTGGGATTACCTGTGTCTTCTTTACCTTTCGATTTGGTAATTTCTACGCCTACTGCAAAGCCTGTTATAGCTGCTAAAGTTTGTTTGAACTGTTCTATTTCTGTTAAAGATAGAACATTTTTGATTGATTTGATCTGTTTGGCTCTTTCGCAAATGGATGTAATCTTAGGAATGGATTGGTTATCTTCTAACCATATCCTATTAGACTGTACAAATAAAACCTTAGTTTTCCGTAGTTGTGAGAATTCTGGATTTTTGACTGCCAACCAAGTAAACGCTTCTTTGAGAGAAGGAGCTCAAGGATACATTTTACTATCTTCTTTGGAGGTCAAGAACGAGCTAGTCCTAGAGTGCATACCTATCGTGAACGAGTTTCCGGAAGTCTTCCCTGAAGACGTACCAGGTTTGCCGCCAGTTTGGGATATCGAGTTTGCAATTGATCTTGTGCCAGGAACAAGACCAGTGTCTATGGCACTGCATCGAAGGGCACCTGCTGAGTTGGAAACCTTGAAGGAACTGTTGGTGGACTTATTGGGGAAGCAGTTTGTTAGACCCAGTGTGTCGCCGTGGGGAGCACCTGTGCTGTTGGTGAAAAAGAACGACGGAACATCTCGCCTATGCGTGGATTATCGCCAGTTAAACAAGGTTACCATTAAGAACAAGTATCCACTTCCAAGGATAGATGACTTGATAGATCAGTTGAGGGGAGCGGCAGTTTTCTCCAAGATTGATTTACGATCGGGTTATCACCAGATTCGTGTGAAAGCAGAGGATGTACCAAAGACAGCGTTTCGAACACGCTATGGGCACTGTTTGATTGGTGTGACGAATGCTCCAGCTATATTCATGGATTATATGAATAGGATCTTTCATCCATACCTAGATTAGTTTGTCGTTGTCTTCATAGATGACATACTCATCTATTCGCCAGACTAGGAAGAACAAGCTGAACATCTTAGTGTGGTTCTTCGAGTTCTGAAAGAGAAACAGTTGTATGCAAAGCTGTCCAAGTGTGAGTTTTGGCTCGACGAAGTGCAGTTTTTGGGTCATATAATTTCAAAGCAAGGAATTTCTGTAGATTCGTCAAAAGTTGAAGCAGTTCTTGAGTGGGAGAGACGAACCACAGTGACTGAGATACGCAGTTTTGTGGGTTTGGCTGGGTATTATCGGAGGTTTATCGAGGGATTTTCTAAGATTGTAGGACCTCTTACCCAATTGACGAGGAAGGATAAAACGTTTGAATGGACTGAAGCCTGTGAGCAGAGTTTTCAGGAGCTGAAAAAAAGACTAACTACATCGCCAGTGTTGATATTGCCTGATCCAAGCGAACCTTTTGAAGTGTACTGTGACGCTTCATACCAGGGGTTGGGCTGTGTTCTGATGCAGAATCGGAAGGTGGTAGCATATGCCTCGAGACAGTTGAAAGTGCACGAGAAGAATTACCCAACTCATGATCTGGAGTTAGCAGCGGTAGTATTTGCATTGAAGATTTGGAGGCACTACTTGTACGGTTCGACGTTCAATGTCTTCAGCGATCATAAGAGCTTGAAGTACCTGTTCGATCAAAAAGAGTTCAACATGAGGCAGAGACGGTGGCTGGAATTTTTGAAGGACTATGACTTTTAACTATAATTCATCCGGGAAAAGCTAATGTGGTAGCGGATGCCCTGAGTAGGAAAGTATTACATCTGCCTGCCATGATGGTTAAGGAACACGAGCTGTTGGAACAGTTCAGGGATATGCATCTGTCTGTGGTTGGTATGCCAGGAAGACTATGTGTAGGTTTGGTTACAGTATCTTGTGATCTTGTGCGCCAAACAATTCGGAGATAAGAAGCTTAATTATGGACGAAGCTCATAGAAGCAAGTTAAGTATGCATCCAGGGTCAACCAAGATATACCAAGACCTGAAGCGATTGTTTTGGTGGCAAGGATCTTGCTTAGTGTGTCAAAAAGCAAAGGTTGAACATCAAAGGCCAGCAGGAATGTTACTTCCGTTGGATGTCCCAGAATGCAAATAGGATGGCATAGCGATGGATTTTGTGACATATTTACCAAGAATACCTAAAGGATACGATTCCTTTTGGGTAATAATTGATAGGCTCACGAAATCAACTCATTTTCTACCTATCAATCTCAAGTATTCCATGGAGAAGCTTACTCAGATTTATATCAATGAGATTGTGAGATTGCATGGAGTACCTTCAAGTATCATATTAGATAGAGAACCACGTTTTACTTCGCGATATTTAGCAAAGTTTACATGAAGCTTTAGGAACGAAGTTACGATTAAGTTTGGCTTACCGTCCACAAACTGATGGACAATCAGAAAGGATGATTCAGTCTTTAGAGGATCTGTTGAGGGCATGTGTGTTGGAACATGCCGGAAGTTAGGAGAATTTCCTACCGTTGATAGAATTCACCTACAACAACAGTTATCATTCGAGCATAGCGATGGCGCCCTATGAAGCCTTATACGGACGAAGTTGCAGAGCACCTTTGTGTTTGTATCAAGATGGAGAAAGTGCTTCATTAGGACCTGAACTAGTGCAACAAACAACCGAGAAGCTGAAACTGATTCAAGAAAACATGAGGACAACTTAGAGCCGACAGAAGAGTAATGCGGATAAAAGACGTAGGCCACTTGAGTTTGAGGAAGGGGATCATGTGTTTTTGAGAGTCACTCCGATGACTGGGGTGGGCAGGGTCCTTAAGTCCAGAAAACTCACTCCAAAGTTCATTGGACCTTATCAAATTCTTCATCGGATAGGTCTAGTAGCTTACCAAATAGCTTTACCGCCTTTTCTATCTAACCTTCTTAATGTTTTTCATGTTTCGCAATTGCGAAAGTATATTCCTGATCCCAGTCATGTCATAGAGTCTGATTCAGTACAGCTAAAGGATAACCTGACCTATGAAACACTACCGATTAAGATCGAGGACTGGAGAGTAAAGAAACTGCGAGGGAAGGAGATATCTTTGGTCAAAGTTATCTAGAACGAGACTACAGGTGATGCTACTTGGGAAAGAGAAGAGGACATGCAACAACAGTATCCGAGTTTGTTTTAAGAGGTACGTATAATTTCGAGGACAAAATTCTTTTAAGAGGGGTAGGAATGTAACGCCCCGATTTTCACAATTTCTAAATCTTCAGTATTTTAACGTTTGTATTTTATTCGAGGTCTTAGGAATATAAATAAAATATTCTGAGACCATAATCATGCTCGACGATTTCGTAGGAAGCTACGATTAAGTTTTGAGTCGAAAACTCAAACGGAGTCCGATCTGCGTTTTTACACTGACAGTATGATTTTACTGCTCCGGAGACCTCAAATGGACCCGTGAATGAGACAATAAGTCTTAGAATTTGATTCTCTACGTTTTGGTTAAATTTCACAAAAATTTCAAAAAAATCACTTCCTGACCTCCGTTCGAGCGCAATCCTTAATTGGGTGACGAACCGAGCCACATATGGATTTACCGGCACTCTCCAACGGCTATGCTTGATACCACATCATCCCAAGACACTTGGGAGAGTATGCCAGAGTCGTCATGACGGTCGGGAAAGTCATGACGGTCGGGAAAATCTAGACGTGAAATTACCAAAATGCCCCTAACCTTAGTCTTTTACACTTTTACCATTTTACCCTTTTGGCAAATGACCATTTTGCCCTTAAGTGACATTTTAAAAGGCAGAACTCAGCCCACACAGCCTCATTCTCACGCACATCAGCCCTCCCAAATAGCTCAAGAACACCATCTTCAACCCCAGAGAGAAAACACCATTGTTGTTCTTGACAATCCTTGATTACTTGTTAGAATCATTTGATTCCTTGAGCAATCTTCCTTCATTCTTAGGTAAGATCACTTCTATGATCTCCTAGCTTCTTGAATCTCTCTCTAATTCAAGATCAAACTTCTTTTACATGAAAAGAAATTCTTAGAACCAAAACTTCGAAAATCCACAGGGATTTGTAGAAAAATCCTTTTGATATGAAATCAATTTCTATGAAACCACTTCATCGTTCTCTACCTAAACCCAAGAGCTTATGATTCAATTCTCATCATAGCCCTAAATCCCAAAATGGAAAAACCCTATGTAAAGATGATGAATAGTGTTTTTCATCAATTTTTGATTTCTAACACTTGACTTCGTCTTCAGCTTTCCTATTGCCTTTGAATCCATGAAATGGAAAACCAAAATCAATTCCTAGCCTTTTTACCCTAGGGTGGCTGAAACCTCTTTTAGGTAGAATTGTTGAGTTTTGTTTTAATTGTTGTTTAATGTTTGATAGTTGTGTTTTTGTAGTTGGTGACGATTGTCAGGAGGTTCACAAACCGATCAACTGACTTTGATCCGGATATCTGCTCTTCAACAGGTATGGGGGTGAACCTCATCACACCAAAATGGTGGTGGTGAATATGGTTGTTTAAGTTTATGTGTGGGTGAAATCCTTTGGTTTAGGTTCACTTTTAATTGTTAAGTTTTGTTAAGTTCTCTTGGAGAACAAGGTTGTCATGATGAGTTTACGCTTTAGTGTGTTGTAGTGTGCTCTAGCATATGTTGATGATAATGTGATTGAATGAAAATCATTTTCATGTATGTTGAAAAACCTACTTTGATCACTAGATCAAGTGTGGATTTTTATGCTTGATTATGATGCAATGCTATATGTTTATTGTTTGTCATAATTAAGTGAGCTTTGTAAGCTATAACTTGTCTTGAGGGTGAAGCAATCTTCACATTTGTTCCTAATAGGCTTTTAGCCATGACCATGAGAAAAGGAAGAGTATGAGTAGTTCTGGAACAAATTAAAGTTTTGAAGTAAGAAAAATGTTTTAATAACTTATGTTTCAAAGAAAAACCCTAAGTGACTTTGACCCAAAGATCAAATGAAGTTTCAATCTCTAAGTGTTTTCAGCAAAGTGAAACATGCCTTATGCCTTTCCATTAGTTCATCTAGTTAATCAAGTGACTTAAAAATGAGACAAGAAGTGTTTTTCATGAAGAGTTGAACATAGTTCCATAAGGCTTTTTCTCTATTCTAAAACAAGTTCATGTTCTACTTAAGGAATTTCGCTAAGCGAAAACAGAGGAATTCCAAGTTGGGCATCACTACCTCACTTTCGCTAAGCGAATTAATATTCGCTAAGCGAATACAGCGAATTTCACTACGCGAAATCTGTTTCGCCAAGCAATACAGAGGAGTTTCAAAAGAGGTGTAACCGTCTCCAATTTCTCTAAGCGAATTAAGATTCGCTAAGCGAATACAACAAATTTCGCTACGTGAATTATGTTTCACCAAGCAATACAGAGGAGTTTCAAAGGAGGTATCACTGCCTCAATTTCGCTAAGCAAATTGAACTCCGCTAAGCGAATTTCATGTTTTAGAAAATGCTAAAAGTAGAATAAGAGGTTCAAACGTTGTTTCAAATCAAATGAGTTTTCAATTGTAAAAGTTGTTTGGTTTACAAAAGGAGTTTTTAACTCAAATCGTAAAGTTTTATGAATGAAAAAACTAAGTTAAGTAATTAACTCAGAGTTGATGACAAGGGTTAATTAAGTATTGTATGTGATGAAACAAGATCATATACTTTACCATTGATGACTTAGTACATCAATGACTTCATAAGACATAAATACAAATATGAAACGTTTTGGGTTTTGAAACAATAGTTCGATGACGGACCGGTGATTCGGATCCCGATCAGTCGTTCAATTGTTTCAGTCTTGTGATGACTCGAATCCGGAGGGATCACGAGATTTATCCGATGGATAAAGGTTTTGTTTTTCAAAGACGCGTATCATTCCTAAGGAACAGAACCTTAGTGGACCTCGAGGTTTACCAGGGGGAAGACATTGCTTTATCGCATCTGCTTTGTGTAAGCATTGGCATTTCATTTTGCATAGTTGTAAGGCCTTGAGCCCAGGAGTTGAGCTTACACCTTGATGCGGGTGCGAATCGTACGGTGATGATCTTCAATGGTCTTTTTGGAGGTATCAGGGTTGGAAGGGCTAACATGTGGCCAGTTGGTAGCTCTTCTATGTCGTGGCTAATCCGAGCAATACACTGATAACCTCTACTAGATGCTGTACTTTTCATGTTTGGTCGAGAGTGTTTCCGTAAAGCCAGATACGTGCACGTTACGAATGTTGTAGCATCTTGCTCATGGCTGGCAGAAACCGAAACATGTCCTCCCATTCAGTCTCTCTGACGTTTTGTTAGCTCCATGGAGTTGGGGTCAGAGTAGTACCCAGTGGCATTGGCATTAAGTCATGTACATTGCACTGCATTGCATGGCTTTTGATGTTTACATTTACTGTTATACATCGCTGCTCTGTTTTTATGAATGCCTTATATTATGTTGTTAACTGTTTAACATGATATTATGTTGTTAACTGTTTAACATGATTTATATTGAGAATTTTAGTAAGCATGTTGGGTACGCTGTTACCTGGTGAGTCGTCCCGCTTTTACTACTGCTGTTTTGTTGTGTTGATGAACGGGAATCTCACCCATATCTGTATATTTTCAGCTGGTACTTGCTGTTGCTGCCTGAACAGATGGACGCGACGACAGTTCGATACAGCAGTTCCTTTGAGTCCGGAGGTGGACTCCTTTTGCTGTTTTATTTTGTTGTCGGCCAGACTGCGTCAGCATCTATAGTACCTTTTGGGAACTACGACTCCTAGTACTTCTTTTATTTCGTATGTCAGTTATACATTAGACCTATGTCTGTAAGCAATATTATTTCTTTTTTTTGTTTTCTATTTTTGTATTTATAATACAGTATGTTCTAGAAATGCATGTTGAACCTAAGTTCATTTATTAATTTTATTTACCTTTACTAATCCCATTACATCTTTGTGAAAAGAAGAAAAAAGAGAAAACCGTATTTTCCGCATAATAAATATTTTCGGCCTTATAAACGTTCGGGAATGTGACACTAGGGAAAAGGTGTTGCAATAGGAGCTACCTCATCCGTCATTATAAACTATTCTCCAGACCGGCAACATCCCCAAGGTCACTCACTTGACCACCCCTTCTACTTTCCCTTCCCGTACTGAGGTACAACTAACCTCGTATGACGTTGGTAACCCATACTACCTGTTATACGGCCTCACCACTTGGCAGCTGATGATATGCAACAAACATCCTCAACGAGTTTGATATCGGATGTCACGCGTAAACACTCAATCAGAAACAGCACAATGCCACTGCATCAACACGACCACAGCCTCGACACCACGCGTCCACGAACCAAAGCTCTAACAGTACGGCCACAACCTCAAGAAACCATCATAACAGCAACGACACCATCCATGGTATCAACCCGACATCAACACGGCACACAGCCAAACTTAACTCTAACCGGCATTCCGCCACAACACAACATTATCATAAACAACAACAACACCAACAACAATAATATCAACAACAGCACATAGTAGCATATCATATACCAAGTAGCATAAAGGCACGTATACAGATCGCAACAACAGTAATCAATATCACTGCAGTAATACGAAGCAGAGCATCCTCGATCAACAATTTGCCAACCTAGGGTTTAGGTACTTTATCGGGGCTTAACCACTAGTAGGGTTAGGGCTTCCCTACATAGAGCAGAAAACACAACTCCACTACTTTTACCTTCCCGATGACAATAGTACTATTTCTCCCCACCTGAACAGTCGGCACAAAAATCCACACAAATACAAGCACGTTCTCCCATGCAGCTAGGAACTCCAAGAACAGCTCCTAAACAGGCTCGAAGCTTCTCCCTAGCCACGGGCTTGAGCTCCAATCCGCCAGCAATCACGAGGGCGGACTTTTGCCCTAATCGCGAGCACAACAAATATACAACAGTGTTAGCCCCAGGGCAAGCTCAAAGTCAAAGCGGAAAGGTAGAAACTCAAAGAACCACGAAGAACATGAAGAACATGTGTCAGGGATTCGAGTTTACCTTTGTCGAATCGAGAAAATAATCCTTCAAAGTTGTAGAAAACTTAGCCGCAATCACAACCGTGCAGTCGAAATTGCGTTCCGGTACCTCGATCACCTTGAAACCTTGCTTTCTCACTCTAAAATCTCAGTCTCTTTCTAGAATGTAGGAAAAGCTCTCTGGACTCTCATGTTTCGTGGAAGAAATAGATAAGAGAAAGAAACTCGTCCATCTTGATCTTCTGAGCACGCTTGAGCGTGGAGCCTTGTTCACTCCGCCTTCACTCTGACTTGACAAGTGTAGCACGCGCGTCAAAAAGCACACCAGCTGGCAAACGGACTCAGCACGCTTGGGCGTGCACAAGGCAAACGCTTGAGCGTTGGCACACTAGGGCATGCTACCTTCCCATGCTTGAGCGTGCTACTCAGCTGGGAAGAGTCTTCCAAACTTCTGACTTGCACAGTTTCTTTCTTAACACCTTAGGCACCTCCAACCTTGTTCAAGCCTATTCCTAAGCTTCAAACTAGGACTTAAACTAGCACAAAACAATTCATACAAGCATCCAAAGCCCTAACCGTGATTAACTGGCTTGATTAGAATTAAAGAGAATCGGGATGTTATATTACCACCCCCCTTACAGAAAATTTTGTCCCCGAAATTTTCGTAGCATACCTGAGATAAGATAAGGATGACTCTGGCGCTTATCAGCTTCACGCTCTCGTGTTGAATCTCCCGTTACCGGGTTCCACTCCACTCTGACAAACGGAATGTGCTTGCCACGCAGTTCCTTGATCTTTCTATCCACGATCCGAATAGGTGAAGCCTCGTACTCCAGGTTCTCTTTCGGTTGGATTGATTCGGGCTCTAGCACGTGTGATGGATCAAGGTGGTACTTTGTGAGGTGATAGACGTGAAAGACGTCATGAAGATTTGATAAACTTGGTGGCAAAGCTATCTGATAGGCTACAGGACCGATTCGTCGAAGAATCTGAAATGATCCTATGAATCTAGGTGTTAGCTTTCTGGATTTGATTGCCCTGCCCACTTCAGCTCTTCGGGTGACTCTCATGAAGACATGGTTGCCCTCTTGAAACTCTAAGGGTCTCCTCCTCCTGTCGGCATAGCTTTTCTGCTTATCCCTTGTGATTTTCATCTTCTCCCAAATCTTACGGACCTGTTTCGTTGTCTGTTGTACTAATTCCGAACCCAATAGCTGAATTTCTCCAGTCTCAAACCAACATAACGGAGTCCTGCACTTACGTCCATACAGTGCCTCGTATAGCGCCATGCCAATGCTTGAATGGAAACTGTTGTTGTAAGTAAACTCGATCAATGGAAGGAACTCATCCCAACTTCCCGTGTTCTCCAACACGTACGCGCTTAAGAGATCCTCCAAAGATTGAATTGTTCATTTGGACTGACCATCCGTTTGAGTATGATAAGCAGAACTCATACTTATCCTAGTTCCCATCCTAATATTCAAGCTTCTCCAAACTATTATGGTAAACCTTGGATCACGATCCGAAATGATACTTGAAGGTACCTCATGCAGCCTCAACCTCCATGATGTAAATCTGAGTCAATCACTCCAAAGAGTAACTCTGGTTGATAGGTAATAATTGAGCACACTTCGTAAACTTGTTAATGATTACCTAGACTACATCACATCTTTTCCGAGTCCTCGACAACCCAGAAACAAAGTCCATGACAATGTTATCCCACTTCCATTCTGGGACATCCAGCGATTGCAACAACCCTGCTGGCTTCTGGTGCTCGATCTTCGCTTTCTGACACACCAAGCAGGTTAGGACATACGCTGCCACCTCTTTCTTCATCCCCGGCCACCAGAGAAGCTTCTTCAGGTCTTGATACATCTTGGTGGCCCCTGGATAAAAACTCAGCTTCCTCTTGTGTGCTTCCTCCAAGATCACATACTTAACCTCGCTATCCGCGGACACACAAACTCGATCACCAAACCTAAGCAGAACACCCGTACCTCTTTTGAATTCCGAAGTTTTACCTTCCTCTACTAACCGGTTTACACTCTCGAGGTACTTATCCTTAGCTTGCTTCTTCCACAAAAGATTCAGGAAATCGCTAGCCATTCTAACCATCCCGAGATTCATCCTATCCTCAACGATTTCCGTTTCCAGATTCAGATCCCTAAACGCCTCTAAAAGTTCTAGCTCCCTTACCATCATGGTAGATACGTGTAGGGACTTCCTACTCAGCATATCCGCTACTACATTCGCCTTATCTGGATGGTATTGCAGGTCGAATTCATAGTCCTTTCTGAATTCCATCCACCTTTGCTGCCTCATGTTTAACTCTTTCTGGCCGAACAGGTATTTCTGGCTCTTATGGTCGCTAAATACGCTGAACATAGCATCATACTGATAGTGTCTCTATATCTTCAATACAAACACTATCATAGCCAATTCCAGATCATGCGTTGGGTAGTTTCACTCATGTACTCTTAACTGCCTGGAGGCATACACCACCTCTTTTCTTTCTTGCATAAGCACACATCCCAAGCCTTGATAAGATGCATCACGGTATACATCGAATCGTACTAAAGGATCTGGTAGCACCAACACTGGTGACGTGGTCAATCTTCTCTTTAGCTCATGAAAACTTTGCTCACAAGCCTCTGACCACTCAAATGCCTTCCCTTTTTCTCGTGAACTGCGTCATAGGTAACACAATTTTAGAGAATCCCTTGATGAACCTCCGATAGACTTAGGACTTTCCCAACTCACTACGGCCTCGACTTTCGTAGGATCCACTGGGATTCCATCCTTACAGATCACATGGCCTAAAAGCTGAACTTCCTCTAGCCAGAACTCACACTTTGACGGTTTAGCATACAACTGCCGCTCCTTTAGCACTTGTATTATCGCCCTTAGATGCTCTTGGTGTTCCTCTCTACTCGAAGAGAATAGATGTCGTCACCAAACACAACAACAAAATTATCAAGGAACGGTCGGAGATCTTGTTCGTATAGTCCATGAACACAGCTGGAGCATTAGTCACACCGAAAGGCATAATTAAGTACTCATAGTGACCATACTAACTCTGAAAAACAGTCTTTGGCACATCCTCCTTCTTAACCTGGATCTGATGGTATCCATATCGCAGATCGATCTTAGAAAACACAGCTGCTCCTTTCAGTTGATCCATCAAATCATCTATCCATGGTAACGGATACTCATTCTTTACTGTCACTTTGTTCAGCTGACGATAGTTTACGCACAACCTTGAGCTTCCGTCCTTCTTCTTCACAAATAGCACTGGTGCTCCCCATGGAGATGCAGTAGGTCTGATGAAATCTTTACCTAGCATCTCGTCCAACTGTTTCTTTAGCTCTGCCAGCTCCACTAGAGACATTCGATAAGGCGCTATCGATATAGGCCCAGTCCCAGGGACAAGATCTATAGAAAACTCCACCTCTCTCTCCGGTGGCAGTCCGGGAACTTCATTGGGAAACACTTCTGGGAACTCTCGCACGATAGGTAAAGCTCTAACACCCGGAGTCTCCTTTGCTTCCAAAAATAACAGCACCACACATCCGTCCGATCGTCCACCCATCAGACTACTCTTGTCAGCAGGCATCAATCCAGATCGTTCAGAAAAACTGAGAGTTTTGTTTTAACAGTCTAACATTACATGGTTGGTCGAAAGCTAGTCCATGCCTAGGATTACATCGATTTGTTGCATAGGCAAACAGGCCCACAAGAAAATGATGGTTCTCTATTGTGATAGGACATTTAAGGCATACATATAAGGTAGTTAGAGAATCACCAGTAGGCGTTGAGACAATCAAATCATAGGGTAATGATGAAACAAGCATCCTTAAATGATCCATGCACTCTACCGATATAAAAGAATGAGTAGCCCCCAAATCAAATAAAACTAACAAAAGTTTACCACAGACTAAGCATTTACCTTGTATCAGGTCAGGGCTTCGAGAGGCTTCAGAACCCTTCACGGAAAACACCCTTCTAGTCGTTTGTGGCCTTTTTTGCCGACTTGTTACAGCTGATCTTGCTCCGTCACTCTGAGCTCTCCAGCTTGGCTGTTGAAACTGAGCTCTTCTGCTAACCCCCAGTTTGCAATCTGATGCATAATGACCTATCTGGTTACAATTGAAGCACCTAATGTGCTGGGTCCTTAGGAAGTTCTTAATTAGATGCGGTCCCCCACATCGAAAACAAGTCTTGATTTCTTGTTGCCCCTGGCTGGAGCTGCTTCCTCCATGATTAACATTAAACTGAGATGGGCGATCGTACAACCTCGCCGTTGTTGAAACTTGCCACTTCTACCCCTCTGAGTGCTCCAAAGAGGCCCACCACTTCACATTTGTTGTGGGGTTGCCTCTGCTCCGTCATGCCCTTCCACCACTGTGCTTTTCTCCACCAACTCAGGAAAAGAGCTAATACTAAAAGGTAACATTGCTCGCTTCAGTTCTGGTCTTAATCCATCTTCGAACCTTCGAGATACCCACTCTTCATCATGATGAACTTGATAAAACTGAAAAAAATTGAGTAGCACCTCGAACCTCATCGCGTACTCACCAACCGACATCTGTTCTTATTTTAGACTCAGGAACTCTTTCTTTTTCTCTTGCCTGATTATCCTCGAAAAATATTTCTCTAAGAAGCTCTCTCGAAACAGTTGCCATGTCACAATCCTTCCTCCGGCCTCTAACAGATTAGCTTTGGTCTTCCACCAAGCTTCCACTACTCCAACCATCATGAAAGCAGCGTATGTAACTTTCTTGTCCTCTCTGCAGTGTGTGGCAATAAACACCTCCGTAGCTTCAGGGTTGCACTCCCTATGGAACTGAGGAGGATTTCCTTTCATGAACGTATTGAGACTAGTGTCTGGTTTCCTTCTCTCCCTGCCTCTGCATATATTGGGCAGTCTACTGGGTTTGTTGCATCATTGTGGTAGCCAAGTCCTTCATGGTTCTCATCGCTTCAGAGGTGTCACCACCACTTCCAGTCCCCGAGTGGTCACCATTGTTATTGTTGTGGTTATCATTGCCTCCAGTCGTAGCTGGCCTACCACCTCTTCCTCTTCCACGAGCCATCTAGCTTCCTGTAAAAAGGAGCTATCAGTTCCAACTCATAAGAAATATAATAGCACTTAACATTTAAACATATCATATTCCTTATAAACAAAAACAGTTATCACACTTCGATAAATAGCGCGTCGGGTACTCTACCCAAAACCAGAATTAGTTGATACTACTTGGGTATCAACCGTTAAAGCCAGTACACTTTCTAGACTTGTAGTCTCGGTTCTGGACTTCCATAGTCCGTTGTATAACCAAAATGCTCTAATACCATAATAATAAGACGACCCCATATAAATAGAACCATCTCACTGGTTGCAGAACATTCTCAACACTCTGATACCATCAAAATGGGACATTCTCGAAATATCCCATTAGTCCCAAACTTATGTTATTAACTATGCCTAACTGTATTAAAGCGATAGTGTGGTATTCAAACAATGTAGCAGAAACAAACGCATTAAAGCATGCAAACATACGGAAAGCATAGAATACATCAGAGTAACGCAGATAATGCTAACTATACAGATACCATGCATAACCATAGCCCCATCAGTAGGGCACTATACATACGTATACAAACTTTACAAAACAAAACCAAAAGAAACAAAAAGTACATCCAGAGACAAAATAAGAAAGGACTCTCAAGGCTTGCCAGCACTCCCCCAACACCACACTCAAAAGTACAACAAAAGCCTCACCACACAGACCTAGAGACGCACTGGCAGGCTTTCACCATCAGTGATGAGGGTGCCCTGAACTACCTTGTCCTTCCCCGTGAGTTTGCCTATAAACCCACATAGGTTCATACTCGGATGAGGAACTAGAAACGACGATACGATGATACGACGCCTCCAATAGGTGCTCTGGTACTGCTCGATACGCTTCCTCTGACCTTTGTAGATGTAGCCTCGCCTACTAGATACCACGGATGACTGTGGCGCTGCCCAGCAATAGTCCTGCTCTCTCTGCCTCGGAGGGTGCCAGATCCTGGGAAAAGGAAGAAACCGCACGACCCTGAATGGTCATATCATGTCCTCCACATGCGACACCCCTCCTCTGAAGAGAATGCTCACTGGTCCAGTATAGACCGTCAAATAAGTAGAGGGTTCCACACACCATCCTCTCTCGTCATGGTAAATGATCTCGATCATCCCAAGTACCGGCACCCTCGGTACCGACATGATAAAAGGGTGTACTTTGGGGTCCATCAACCGGCTCCTCGCCTTCACGCAAACCAAGAACCAAACGGACATGCAAGAAGAAGTAGGGAGATAATAAATACAATGCATAGCAAAGTCGGAATAACAACTGTAATGTAGTAAACAACAACATGTAACATGTAGCAGATATAACAGTTACTGCACTCAAACAAACGTCTCTTGAGACAACACATGCAACCAGCATCCTTCTCCATGAGTCACACACTCAGATCAATCCTCTAGATCGGGATAGTAATCCCATGCAGCATATCGGCCGAAAACTCACAAAGCTGGTTCAACACCGGAACGGTTCCACACCCGAACAAGTCCACACCGGAACAGGTTCTGTGTCAGAACAGAGTTAGTTTGTCCAAGAAACCGAATCAATCGCCATGACCAATAAGAGTGCATCACCCTTCCACACCGGAACTGGAGTATCTCGGTCGCCACGGAACGTTGGCCTGGAACATGGAAAGCTCAGGGATTAGTCGGGCAAACCGGGCTGGATCGGGCGTCACGGCAAGATAGGAGCTACCTCATCCGTCACTATAAACTATTCCCGAGACCGGCAACATCCCCACGATCACTCGCTTGACCGCCCCTTTTACTTTGCGTACCCGCACTCAGGTACAACTAACCTCGTATGACGTTGGTAGCCCATACTGCCTGTCATACAGCCTCGCCACTTGGTAGCTGATGATATGCAACAAACATCCTTAACGGGTTTGATACCGGATCTCACGCCTAAACACTCAATCAGAAACAGCACGATGCCACCACATCAACACGGCCACAGCCTCGATGCCATGAGTCCACGAGCCACAGCTCAAACAACACGGCCACAACCTCAAGAAACCATCACAATAGCAATGCCAACCTGACAACAACAAGACACACATCCAAACTCAACTCTAACCGACATTCCACCACAACACAACATTATCATAAACAGTAACAACACCAACAACAGTAATATCCACAACAGCACATAGCAGCATATCACATACCAAGTATCAAATATGCACATATACAGATAACAACAACAGTAATCAATATTTTGCTAACCTAGGGTTTCCAAACTTAACAGTGATAGCCCAAAGTATGCTAAACCTAGGGTTTAGGTACTTTATCGGGGCTCAACCACTAATAGGGTTAGGGCTTCCCTACACAGAGCAGAAAACACAACTACACTACCCTTGCCTTCCCGACGGCAGTAGTACTATTTCTCCCCATCTGAACAGTCGGCACGAAAATCCACACGAATACAAGTACGTTCTCCCACGCAGCCACAAACTCCAAGAACAGCTCTGGAATAGGCTCGAAGCTTCTCCCTAACGCGGGCTTGGGCTCCAATCCGCGAGCAATCACGAGGGCAGACTTTTGCCCTAATCGCGAGCACAACAAATATACGATAGTGTTAGCCCCAGGGCAAGCTCAAAGTCAAAGAGGAAAGGTAGAAACTCGAAGAACCACGAAGAACATGTGTAAGGGATTCGAGTTTACCTTTATCGAATTGAGAAAGTAATCCGTCAAAGTTGTAGAAAACTTAACCGCGATCACAATCGTGCAGTCGAAATCGCGTTCCGGTACCTCGATCACCTTGAAACCTTGCTTTCTCACTCTAAAATCTCATTCTCTCTAGAACGAAGGAAAAACTCTTTGGACTCTCCAAGTTTCGTGCAAGAAATGAAGAAGAGAAAGAAACTCGTCCATCTTGATCTTTTGAGCACGCTTTAGCGTGGACATCTAGCACGCTTAAGCGTTCCCATGCTTGAGCATGGGGTTCCCTCCAAGCTTGAGCATGGAGCCTTGTTCACTCCGCCTTCAACCGAACTTGACATGTGTAGCACATGCGTCAAAAAGCACACCAGTTGGAAAACGCATTCAACACACTTGGGCGTGCACAAGGCCAACGCCTGAGCGTTGGCACGCTAGGGGAATGTTCCCTTCCCATGCTTGAGCATGCTGCTCAGCTGGGAAGAGTCTTCCAAACTTTTGACTCCCACACTTTCTCGTTTAACACCTTAGGCACATCCAACCCTGTTCAAGCCTACTCCTAAGCTTCCAACTAGGTCTTAAACTAGCACAAAACAATTCACACAAGCATCCAAAGCCCTAATTGAGATTAACCGGCTCGATTAGAATTTCAGAAAATCAGGATGTTACATTACCACCCTCCTTACAGAAAATTTTGTCCCCGAAATTTTCGTAGCATTCCTTAGAAAAGATAAGGATGACTCTGGCGCATCTCAACTTCACGCTCCCACGTTGAATCTCCCATTACAGGGTTCCACTCCACTCTGACAAACGGAATGTGCTTGCCGCGCAGTTCCTTGATCTTTCTATCCAAGACCCGAACAGGTGAAGCCTCGTACTCAAGGTTCTCTTTCAGTTGGATGATTCGGGCTCTAGCACGTTTGATGGATCAGGGTGGTACTTTCTGAGTTGATAGACGTGAAAGATGTCATGAAGATTTGACAGACTTGGTGGCAAAGCTATCTGATAGGCTACAGGACCGATTTGTCGAAGAATCTGAAATAATCCTATGAATCTACATGTTAGCTTTCTGGATTTGATTGCCCTTCCTAATCTAGCTCTTGGGGTGACTGTCATGAAGATATGATCGCCCTCTTGAAATTCTAAGGGTCTCCTCCTCTTGTCAGCGTAGCTTTTCTGCCTATCCCTTGCTATCTTCATCTTCTCCCGAATCTTACGGACTTGTTCCGTTGTCTACTGTACTAATTCCAAATCCAACAACTGAATTTCTCCAGTCTCAAACCAACATAACGGAGTCCTCCACTTACGTCCATACAGTACCTTGTATGGTGCCATGCTAATACTTGAATGAAAACTGTTGTTGTCAGTAAACTCAATCAATGGAAGGAACTCATATGTCCCAACTTCCCATGTTGTCCAACACGTATTCTCTTAAGAGATCCTCCAAAGATTGAATTGTTTGTTTGGACTGACCATCCGTTTGAGCATGATAAGGAGAAGGATGGTAAGCAGACATATTTGCCTCCAGCATGTCATAGTTTGTCAAAAAAAAAAAACAGAAAAAATTTTTTGTGAGTGTCTATGGGGCATCAAATTGCCACGCGATTACTATTCAAATGTCACGAGGCTTGTCTCAAATGATCCCAAATTGGTTGGCTTAAAGTCTCATGATTGCCACGTCTTGATGCAAAACTTGTTATGGCATCGATATCTTACTTTGGAGTCATTGAAGAGATTTGGGAGGTCGATTACACTAAATTTCAAGTGCCTGTTTTGAAGTGTAAGTGGGTTGATAGTAACAGTGGTGTGCAAACCGATGAATTAGGATTTACAGTGGTAGACCTTGACAAGGTAGGTCTTACGGAAGAGCCTTTCATCATGGCTTCCCAAGCAAAACAAGTGTTTTATATCAATGATACTTTTAGAAAAAGGTGGTTAGTTGTTCTCCAAGGAAAAAGCTTGCATAATGGTGTCCATGAAAATCAAGATTTAACTCTTCCTATTCCAAAGACTCTTTCTTTGTCAACACGGATGCCTACTTTCATTGAGGAAAATGTAGTGGACGATGTACTTGCCACTCATGATGATCATCATGAAGGGATATTGATCTAAACTTGACTATAGTTTAAGTTATGTTTAAATTAAAGTAGGCTTATTTTTATTTATCCATAGTGTAAGTTATGTTTTTTTATTTATCCATGTTAAAGTAGGCTTATTTTTATTTATGCATAGTTTAGGTTATGTTTTTTATTTATCCAAGTTAAATTTGGCTTATTTTTATTTATCCATGTTAAAGTTGGCTTGTTTTTGTTGATGAGTTAATGTTGAGTTTATTTGAACTTGTGCAGGCTTTTGACGATCAAACTCCACTCACTAAATAAGAGATGAAAGACCTGAGTGATCGTTTTGCAAACTTCTTTTAGGAGTATACTACGGAGCATAATATAGATATAGATTAGACACTTGGGGATTATATACTGATTTATATTTTAAAGTATACTTGTGAATTGTATATGATTTATTTACCCTATGTTTATAATGTAGATTCTGCATATAGCACTCTATGTATTGTGCATGTAATTAGTTTAGTTATTATGGACCTGTGATATGAATTCTGGACTTGTGTAACTATAATGTAATTTTAGAGTAATGTATGAGTAGTTTATGGAATTCTGGACTTGTGTTGTGTACTGAATTATGGATGACATATACCGATTGATCTTGATCTACAGGCGGGGGAAAGGAATTATATATGCCACTAGTTTAAAAAAAAAATTACTTTCAACATCAGTTATTTTGAAAACCGATGTTAAAAGTACACTTTTAACATTGGTTTTAACCATTACTGATGTTAAAAGTGTAATTTTAACATCGGTTTTAAAATAATTGATGTTATAAGTTTGATGACCAGGGTACCTCTTAGTCTTGCGGCCTTACTTTTAACATCGGTTATACCTATAACCGATGTTAAAAGTTTGACCTTTAACATTGGTTGACAACCGATTTTAAAAGTCACACTTTTAACATCCCTTGAATTAACTTCACCTCCTTAAGCGATGTTAAAAGTGATTTCTACACTAGTGTTTTGAAGATTTTACTATAATAGCGTAAATACATATTATCTAAAGAAAATTCAATGTGTTCCATAAAGGACTCACAAAGATTAAATGAAAGATATGTACCTATACCTTGTGATCGTGGAAAACCATATCCCACACCTTTGATGATTTAGGTCATCTAAGGATCCATAATGTTAACCACAAAGAATCACTTATACAAAATAAGTAATGTTTCCTTTGATAGATAAGTGGGAAGATTTTATGAAGGGATCCTTGTGGATTTTGTTTTCCATAATATGCTTAGGATATGGAAAAATATGTCATAAGATTTGAACATCGTTTTCCAAACAACGGAGTTGTATGTGGACACAAGGAATGGAACCAAGAATAGGCGACTGATGGCAAGTCATGTGAAAGTGGGTCCTGTAGGGGTGTCCTGTGGTTTATCAAGAGGATAAACATTGTGTTACAATAATTATGTTTTTATTATCGCTGTTATTATCTAGACATGCATACGCATCTGTGCATGAGTTAGGCGTTATGCCTGGGAGTAGAGCTTACACCTTTAAACGGTTGCGATTGTTGTAGGTTACGATCTTTCGGATCTTGAGGAAGTTTGTAATGCCCCGATTTTCACTGCTTTTAATATCAAACGAGTTTATATTTTATCTGAGTCTTAGAAAATGATTTTGGGTAAACCAAAATCAAATTCATGCTCTACGTTATCATAGAGAGTTACGATTAAATTTTGGGATGAAAACTTAGACGGAGCCTGGTCTGCATTTTCACTAACAGTAAGATTTTACTGATCAGAAGACCTAATTTTGACTCGTGAAGGAAACGCTTAGGCTTAGAATCGAATTTCCAACAACTTTGGCAAAATTGGTTTTCCGCACTAAAAACTGAAATAATATAAGTTAGACGGGTGAAATCTTAAATCGCGTAATTAACGGAGCTGAATATGGATTTACCGGGACCCGCTAATGGATAAAAACTTGATTGAAGTCACATCAAGTCACATCACCTAGGAAGGTGTGCCATGTAACATCCCTATTTTCTGTAACCGTAATTGAGGTAGATGACCTTGATCGAGTATTCGTATGGTTGTGTGACTGCTTGTGTGTTAGTTTGGTACCTAGTTGGAAGTTTAGGAATAGGCTTGAACAAGGTTGGAAGGGCCTAAGGTGTAACACGAGAAACTGGGGATGTTAGAAGGCTGGAAGTTCTTCTCTCGCTAAGCTTGACACTCAAGCATGAGAGAACTCCACGCTCAAGCGTTGAGACGCTTAGGCGTGGGAGTAGTTGGACGCCTCAGCGTGCTAAGTGCACTGAGCAGCTGCTCTAAGTTCGGATGCGTGTGAGACAATTGTCAGGCCAGGGAGCAGGCGGAGAGGACGAGGTCCCACGCTCGAGCGTGGAGAGATCCCACGCTAAGCGTGGCAATGCTCAAACGTCAAAGTGATGGACGCTTAAGCGTGGACAGCAGAAACCATAAGTGGAGCTTCCACTTTTCATCTTCTCATTCTTCACAATTTTGGGATGCATTTCTGCTAGTTAGAGAGAGAAGCTCTGGGTTTTAGAGTGAGAAAGCTTGAGGTTAGAGGTGATCGAGCCACCGAAACGTAATTCCGACTACACCGCTGTGATCGCGGCGAAGTTATCTCCAACTCGAGCGGATTAATTTCTCGATTCGCCACACTTAAACTCCGATTCCTAACACGTGTTCTTCGTGTTCTTGGCATTCTTTGAGTCCTTACCTTTTCTTTGATCTTTTGGGCTTGCCCCGGGGCTAACACTGTTGTGTATGTGTTGTGCTCGTGCTTAGGGCAAAGTCTGCGCTCGTGATTGCTCGTTATTCTGAGCTAGAGGCTGCGGTTGAGGGGCTGTTTGGAGCTGCCATTGGAGAGTGGCTGCGACCTTGAGGAAAGAGGAGCAGCCGGTGATTGCCTAGATTTGAGTGCCAATTGTTCAAGTGGGGAGAAAGAGTTACACACGTCGGGGAGGCAAGCGTAGACAATATAGTTTTGTCATACGTTTTGTGTGTGTAGGGGAACCCTAAACCCTACGTGAGGTTGTGCCCTGACGAAGTACCTAGACCCTAGGTTAAGTCTACTTCGGGCTAGCACCGCTATGTTGATACGCTAGGTTAGCATATTTATGTTGACTGACGTGATGTATGTATGACTGCTTTGTGAGTATCTGTTTATCTGCTGACTGTAGTATATAGTACATCTTCATGGTATGATGGCATGTTATGTATGAGATATTTACTGCTGCATTGAATATACTGATATTGATGAATTGTTATATGTATCTCGAAATGCGTGTATGCATGAGAATTAGAGGTTTAGTCTGATTACGGCTTTGATCTCGTGGTGGACGTTTGAGCTGATAGTTGAGATTGAGGTTATAATTGGAGCTGGAAGCTCGTAAGTGATGACGGGAGCTTGGAGCTCATATGGTACAGTTGGAGCTCGTGTTTCTGAGAGCAAAGGTGCATGTGTCGTGATATCAGCTCAAGGAAGATGGATGACATGCATAGCATATGCATATGATGCCAAGTGGCAAGTCGTATACTGTGAGGCATACGAGGTTGGTGCACCGAGTGCGGGTGCAGAGAACGGAAGGGAAGGTCTATGTGACCTTGGGGATATACTGGACACAGGTGTACTCACAAGAGACCGATGAGGTAGCTCCTATCGTGTCGTGGCGGTCCTGGACACGTCCTACTATCCCGACTGGACCCTGAGTCTTTCAAGTTGCCGGTGGATCTTCCGAGGAGGCCCAGGTAGCCCTCTTTGTCTGGGACAGTTGAGCGGTGATGCACTCTTATGGGTCACGGCGTGTGGAACGGATTACAGGAACAAACCAATTTTGGTCCGTTGAGCGGACGAGATGTTGCCCTTAGTAGGGTGCTAGTACCGGCCGGCATGCATAGAAAGAGTATGCGTCACATCTAGCTAGGGAACGACCATGGTGTCGAAATGCTGAGAGATGGTTGTGTTTGCTATATAGGCTCCATTGCATCATCCCTATATTTGATGTGCTGTATATCTTGTCTCCCTATTTCTTTTCTTTGTATATGTATGCTCGTTCTACGAGAAGGCGAGAAGCCAACAGTACCAGAGGATGGACTCGAGGAGACACTTGTTTATCACCGGAGCACCGAGGATACCGGTGCTAGGGGATATTAAGATCGTGTACCACGACGAGAGGGGATGGCGGGTGGACCCCTCGACCTTTTTGGTTGTATATACAGGACCAGTTAGCTTGATCTTCCAGAGAGGTACTCCGCCGTATGCAGACATCATTGGACCCTATCGTATTTACCAGTTCCTTCCCTTTCCACGAATGTGGCGACCACCAAGCCAAAGAGAGCAGGACTACCGATGGGTGGCACCACAGACTTCAGCTGTATCCAACAGGAGGCGCTTCGTGCATAGAGGCCATAGGAGACGTTCAAATCGTTACATGAGGGTGGCCCAGTAGTGTCGACTTCCTCCTCCGAGTACGAGCCTGTGCGGGTTTATAGGCGTACACACGGAGAGGGACAGGGTAGCTCAGATCATCCCTACCACTGATGGTGAGGGTTAGCCAGTGCGTCTTCTTCTAGGATTGAGTGGAAAGGCTGATTATTTTGAGTGTAGGGCTGGGGAGCGCTGGTGAGGATGTCTGAGAACTTTTCTTCTCTTTTTGAGTCCTGTTGTATATGTTTTGTCTTTCGGTTTCAGTTGTATAGTGATGTATGTATTACAGTAGCCCTACTGAGGGGGCTACTACGTAAATACTTATATAATGCATGTATATGTTTAATCTTTCCCGTTGTGGCTTATTCTGATGCATGCTTTTATATAGGTGCTTATTGTGTATGCTTTACCGTTTTTCCGTTCATTTAAATAAGCGCGTAATAACGTCACCAGGTTATAGTTAATAATGACATAGTAGGCGAGTTCTCAACCTAATGGGATTATCCTACGTAAGTGGGGTCGTGTCATTATTATGGTATCAGAGCAGTTTGATTCTAAATCGGACTATGAGTGTTAGGAAGTTGAACTGGCTAAGTTGGTCGTCTCTACAAGGGGAGTACGACTGTGTCTAGAAGGGTAGGAGGAGTGCGATCAATTGTAATGTTGTATGAATGATAAGTGGACATATGTATTTATATTGCTTATCTTGTTTGAACTCTGAGCTAACAGTTACTTGAATTAGAAACCAATGGCTCGAGGAAGAGGTAGAGGTAGAGGCGGATGTAGAACCGGTCCGAATGGAGGTCCGGAAACTGTTGCTTCATACGAGAAATGGAGCTGAATCCTTGGAAACCCTCAGGACTATGAGGGACATGGCTACTGCGTTGTTACAGCAAATCCAGCAGAATGCTTAGCTTATTCAATTAACTCGAGAGAATCAACTGCAACGGCAGCGGAATGCTCGGACTGATGATGCTGGTTTGGATTACTTCATGAGGCGACAACCACCTCAGTTCAATGGGGATTACAATCCTGAGGGGGCAGAACTATAGGTTCAGGAGCTGGAAAAGATCTTTGTGGCAACACACTGTGACGAAGTTTAGAAGGTTTTCTATGCTTCTTTCATGTTAGTAGGAGGGGCAGAGATGTGGTGGAAGGGAAAGCAGAGATTGTTTGAGACGGAAGGGAGAGCAGTAACCTGGGAAATGTTTAGGGAATGTTTCCTCGAGAAATATTTTCCTAGGATGACCAGAAGAGAGAAAGATAAGGAATTCCAAAGCCTGAAGCAAGGCAATATGTCAGTAGGGGAATATGCAGCAAGGTTCGAGGCACTGCTCAAGTTTTCTGATTTTTATCAGCAGTATCCAGATGAGATCCAGAAGGCTATTGTATCATTGGGGATTTCCAGAAGGCTATTGTACCATTGGGGATTTCCAGAAGGCTATTGTACCATTGGGGATTTCCAGATTCCCTGATATGTTGGATCGGTGTTCTGCGATCGAGAACATCGAAAGGAGGAGAGAGCTGACCTCGTGATGACAACCAAATGGTGTGGTTGCCTTTTAACGATCTTATAGTTGAATTCAAAGCATGATAATTTCGTGCTCTTCTTAAGGAACAAGATTGTAACAACATAAAAATGAAGAAAATAAGAAAATGGTGAAGAAAGAGATGGTGTAGGCGCCACAAACCAAGAAGGTTTGATAAGCCAAGTGATGTTTGCCACAAGAACCTTGGATTCTTGATAAGAACTAAGTTTGGTTCAAACAAGAACCTAGGAGAAACAATTCTCACAAATGGAATTAATCCAAATTCAACATCCAAGTTATCTTATTTCATGTTAGTAGGTGCATACATATAGGAATTGGGGCTGCCAAGAGTTGGCTTACACAAGTCATCATAAGATTCCATAGCCCCCTCTAATAACTATCATGAATATGCCACTAATTGGGGAAATGATGACAACAATAAGTGGCTGCCTAAAAACATAACCATTCTCATCAAAACCAAAACACAAGCCTAAAGCCAAATGAGTCAAATCCGTCCAGAATTTCATGCTGAACTTCTAGCACTATTTTCTTCATGATAGAAGTCGAATATGGTCTTGATAGTAGAAATACAACTTGTAGAAAATTTATTTATCTTTTCAACGCTACCAAGAACACGAAAATCGGCATATCAGAGAACAAGTCACAATCAAAACAAGGCATAAGGTCACTTGGACTTGAATGGTTTGACATCCTCTTGTTGCAAACTTGAATTGCCCCCCTTGGCTCATATCATTCCCTCCTTCTTGGAAGAAATTCGACCTCGAATTTATTGCCTTAAGGAATCATCTTCATCCTCTTGGGTCAAATGGAAATCGATAGAAATCATCAAATGTTGCAAATAGGCATAACACATTTCCATCTTGAACAATCAACAACCCAACACATTCCTCAAAATTGATGTGATGAACCAAATGGACACCATACTTTTGGAAAATCATGCGAGTTACCAAACCATGGGGTACTTCCTTTGGGATTAAATCTTTAATTACATCGGTTGTCTTGCAAGCTTCCTTTGGAATTACATCTTCAATTTCATTGAATGTCTTGCAAGCCTCTTTTGGAATCACATCTTCAATTTCATTGAATGTCTTGAAAACTTCCTTTGGGGGAACAAACTCAATTTCCTTCAAAATAAAATCAGCACAACTAGGAAAAGAATTAGGAATAGAATCAAAACAAGCATTCAAGTTTTCTTTTTTCACCTCATTTTCTTTTTTTGTTCTCATTCTTTCTTTCTCTTCAATTTCTTTTATCTCTCCATTTTCATCACTCTCTCTTTCCATATATATAGGATCTTTATACCCTTCTTCGTCCTCCAATGGTGCAAGAATGATTTGACAATTTTTAAATGAAAATGAGTACTTGTCGGTGCTGCATTCACGCTTTGCTTTCCGTTGAATCTTCCATGGACGTCCAAGTGCCAAGTGTCTCGTTTTTGTAGGCACCACATCACAAAGCACCTCATCTTCATATCCATCAACCTTGAATGATACTAGTACTTGTTTCTCCACCATCATGTTGCCCATATCACTAAATTCTGGATCCTCGAGACTAATGAGTGAATATGGTTGCGGATGCTTCAGAACATGAAGTGACAACTTCTCCACCAAGGTTGTGCTAGCCATGTTGATGTAAATTTTCCTATCAATGGTCAAGCTACATATCTCATCATTCACATAACATTTTGTGGAGAAAAGATTCTTCTTTTTTTTTTTTGACTTCCATGTTGAAGAGGATGAATAGAAGGTTTGTAGAAGGTTTTGGGTAGAAAACAAGAAAGGTAGAAGATGAAGAACAAAGATAGATTCAAGAACACAAATGCAAATTCAACCAAAGCCTAAGCTTTGATACCACTTGATGACAACCAAATGGTGAGGTTGCCATTTGAAGATCTTATGGCTGAATTCAAAGCATGATAATTTCGTGCTCTTCTTATATGAATAAAATGAATCAATATAAAAGTGAAGAAAATAAGAAAATGGTGAAGAGAGAAATGATGAGGCGCCACAAACCAAGAAGGTTTGATAAGCCAAGTGATGTTCGCCACAAGAATCTTGGATTCTTGATAAGAACTAAACTTGGTTCAACCAAGAACTATGAGAACAATACTCTCACAAATGGAATTAATCCAAATTCAACATACAAGTTATCTTATTTCATGTTAGTAGGTGCATACATATAGGAGTTGGGGCTGCCAAGAGTTGGCTTACACAAGTCATCATAAGATTCCATAACCCCCTCTAATAACTATCATGAATATGCCACTAATTGGTGAAATGATGACAACAATAAGTGGCTGCCTAAAAACATAACCATTCTCATCAAAACCAAAACACAAGCCTAAAGCCAAATGAGTCAAATCCGTCCAGAATTTCATGCTGAACTTCTAGCACTATTTTCTTCATGATAGAAGTCGAATATGGTCTTGATAGTAGAAATACAACTTGTAGAAAATTTATTTATCTTTTCAACGCTACCAAGAACACGAAAATCGGCATATCAGAGAACAAGTCACAATCAAAACAAGGCATAAGGTCACTTGGACTTGAATGGTTTGACATCCTCTTGTTGCAAACTTGAATTGCCCCCCTTGGCTCATATCATTCCCTCCTTCTTGGAAGAAATTCGACCTCGAATTTATTGCCTTAAGGAATCATCTTCATCCTCTTGGGTCAAATGGAAATCGATAGAAATCATCAAATGTTGCAAATAGGCATAACACATTTCCATCTTGAACAATCAACAACCCAACACATTCCTCAAAATTGATGTGATGAACCAAATGGACACCATACTTTTGGAAAATCATGCGAGTTACCAAACCATGGGGTACTTCCTTTGGGATTAAATCTTTAATTACATCGGTTGTCTTGCAAGCTTCCTTTGGAATTACATCTTCAATTTCATTGAATGTCTTGCAAGCCTCTTTTGGAATCACATCTTCAATTTCATTGAATGTCTTGAAAACTTCCTTTGGGGGAACAAACTCAATTTCCTTCAAAATAAAATCAGCACAACTAGGAAAAGAATTAGGAATAGCATCAAAACAAGCATTCAAGTTTTCTTTTTTCACCTCATTTTCTTTTTTTGTTCTCATTCTTTCTTTCTCTTCAATTTCTTTTATCTCTCCATTTTCATCACTCTCTCTTTCCATATATATAGGATCTTTATACCCTTCTTCGTCCTCCAATGGTGCAAGAATGATTTGACAATTTTTAAATGAAAATGAGTACTTGTCGGTGCTGCATTCACGCTTTGCTTTCCGTTGAATCTTCCATGGACGTCCAAGTGCCAAGTGTCTCGTTTTTGTAGGCACCACATCACAAAGCACCTCATCTTCATATCCATCAACCTTGAATGATACTAGTACTTGTTTCTCCACCATCATGTTGCCCATATCACTAAATTCTGGATCCTCGAGACTAATGAGTGAATATGGTTGCGGATGCTTCAGAACATGAAGTGACAACTTCTCCACCAAGGTTGTGCTAGCCATGTTGATGTAAATTTTCCTATCAATGGTCAAGCTACATATCTCATCATTCACATAACATTTTGTGGAGAAAAGATTCTTCTTTTTTTTTTTGACTTCCATGTTGAAGAGGATGAATAGAAGGTTTGTAGAAGGTTTTGGGTAGAAAACAAGAAAGGTAGAAGATGAAGAACAAAGATAGATTCAAGAACACAAATGCAAATTCAACCAAAGCCTAAGCTTTGATACCACTTGATGACAACCAAATGGTGAGGTTGCCATTTGAAGATCTTATGGCTGAATTCAAAGCATGATAATTTCGTGCTCTTCTTATATGAATAAAATGAATCAATATAAAAGTGAAGAAAATAAGAAAATGGTGAAGAAAGAAATGATGAGGCGCCACAAACCAAGAAGGTTTGATAAGCCAAGTGATGTTCGCCACAAGAATCTTGGATTCTTGATAAGAACTAAACTTGGTTCAACCAAGAACTATGAGAACAATACTCTCACAAATGGAATTAATCCAAATTCAACATACAAGTTATCTTATTTCATGTTAGTAGGTGCATACATATAGGAGTTGGGGCTGCCAAGAGTTGGCTTACACAAGTCATCATAAGATTCCATAACCCCCTCTAATAACTATCATGAATATGCCACTAATTGGTGAAATGATGACAACAATAAGTGGCTGCCTAAAAACATAACCATTCTCATCAAAACCAAAACACAAGCCTAAAGCCAAATGAGTCAAATCCGTCCAGAATTTCATGCTGAACTTCTAGCACTATTTTCTTCATGATAGAAGTCGAATATGGTCTTGATAGTAGAAATACAACTTGTAGAAAATTTATTTATCTTTTCAACGCTACCAAGAACACGAAAATCGGCATATCAGAGAACAAGTCACAATCAAAACAAGGCATAAGGTCACTTGGACTTGAATGGTTTGACATCCTCTTGTTGCAAACTTGAATTGCCCCCCTTGGCTCATATCATTCCCTCCTTCTTGGAAGAAATTCGACCTCGAATTTATTGCCTTAAGGAATCATCTTCATCCTCTTGGGTCAAATGGAAATCGATAGAAATCATCAAATGTTGCAAATAGGCATAACACATTTCCATCTTGAACAATCAACAACCCAACACATTCCTCAAAATTGATGTGATGAACCAAATGGACACCATACTTTTGGAAAATCATGCGAGTTACCAAACCATGGGGTACTTCCTTTGGGATTAAATCTTTAATTACATCGGTTGTCTTGCAAGCTTCCTTTGGAATTACATCTTCAATTTCATTGAATGTCTTGCAAGCCTCTTTTGGAATCACATCTTCAATTTCATTGAATGTCTTGAAAACTTCCTTTGGGGGAACAAACTCAATTTCCTTCAAAATAAAATCAGCACAACTAGGAAAAGAATTAGGAATAGCATCAAAACAAGCATTCAAGTTTTCTTTTTTCACCTCATTTTCTTTTTTTGTTCTCATTCTTTCTTTCTCTTCAATTTCTTTTATCTCTCCATTTTCATCACTCTCTCTTTCCATATATATAGGATCTTTATACCCTTCTTCGTCCTCCAATGGTGCAAGAATGATTTGACAATTTTTAAATGAAAATGAGTACTTGTCGGTGCTGCATTCACGCTTTGCTTTCCGTTGAATCTTCCATGGACGTCCAAGTGCCAAGTGTCTCGTTTTTGTAGGCACCACATCACAAAGCACCTCATCTTCATATCCATCAACCTTGAATGATACTAGTACTTGTTTCTCCACCATCATGTTGCCCATATCACTAAATTCTGGATCCTCGAGACTAATGAGTGAATATGGTTGCGGATGCTTCAGAACATGAAGTGACAACTTCTCCACCAAGGTTGTGCTAGCCATGTTGATGTAAATTTTCCTATCAATGGTCAAGCTACATATCTCATCATTCACATAACATTTTGTGGAGAAAAGATTCTTCTTTTTTTTTTTGACTTCCATGTTGAAGAGGATGAATAGAAGGTTTGTAGAAGGTTTTGGGTAGAAAACAAGAAAGGTAGAAGATGAAGAACAAAGATAGATTCAAGAACACAAATGCAAATTCAACCAAAGCCTAAGCTTTGATACCACTTGATGACAACCAAATGGTGAGGTTGCCATTTGAAGATCTTATGGCTGAATTCAAAGCATGATAATTTCGTGCTCTTCTTATATGAATAAAATGAATCAATATAAAAGTGAAGAAAATAAGAAAATGGTGAAGAAAGAAATGATGAGGCGCCACAAACCAAGAAGGTTTGATAAGCCAAGTGATGTTCGCCACAAGAATCTTGGATTCTTGATAAGAACTAAACTTGGTTCAACCAAGAACTATGAGAACAATACTCTCACAAATGGAATTAATCCAAATTCAACATACAAGTTATCTTATTTCATGTTAGTAGGTGCATACATATAGGAGTTGGGGCTGCCAAGAGTTGGCTTACACAAGTCATCATAAGATTCCATAACCCCCTCTAATAACTATCATGAATATGCCACTAATTGGTGAAATGATGACAACAATAAGTGGCTGCCTAAAAACATAACCATTCTCATCAAAACCAAAACACAAGCCTAAAGCCAAATGAGTCAAATCCGTCCAGAATTTCATGCTGAACTTCTAGCACTATTTTCTTCATGATAGAAGTCGAATATGGTCTTGATAGTAGAAATACAACTTGTAGAAAATTTATTTATCTTTTCAACGCTACCAAGAACACGAAAATCGGCATATCAGAGAACAAGTCACAATCAAAACAAGGCATAAGGTCACTTGGACTTGAATGGTTTGACATCCTCTTGTTGCAAACTTGAATTGCCCCCCTTGGCTCATATCATTCCCTCCTTCTTGGAAGAAATTCGACCTCGAATTTATTGCCTTAAGGAATCATCTTCATCCTCTTGGGTCAAATGGAAATCGATAGAAATCATCAAATGTTGCAAATAGGCATAACACATTTCCATCTTGAACAATCAACAACCCAACACATTCCTCAAAATTGATGTGATGAACCAAATGGACACCATACTTTTGGAAAATCATGCGAGTTACCAAACCATGGGGTACTTCCTTTGGGATTAAATCTTTAATTACATCGGTTGTCTTGCAAGCTTCCTTTGGAATTACATCTTCAATTTCATTGAATGTCTTGCAAGCCTCTTTTGGAATCACATCTTCAATTTCATTGAATGTCTTGAAAACTTCCTTTGGGGGAACAAACTCAATTTCCTTCAAAATAAAATCAGCACAACTAGGAAAAGAATTAGGAATAGCATCAAAACAAGCATTCAAGTTTTCTTTTTTCACCTCATTTTCTTTTTTTGTTCTCATTCTTTCTTTCTCTTCAATTTCTTTTATCTCTCCATTTTCATCACTCTCTCTTTCCATATATATAGGATCTTTATACCCTTCTTCGTCCTCCAATGGTGCAAGAATGATTTGACAATTTTTAAATGAAAATGAGTACTTGTCGGTGCTGCATTCACGCTTTGCTTTCCGTTGAATCTTCCATGGACGTCCAAGTGCCAAGTGTCTCGTTTTTGTAGGTACCACATCACAAAGCACCTCATCTTCATATCCATCAACCTTGAATGATACTAGTACTTGTTTCTCCACCATCATGTTGCCCATATCACTAAATTCTGGATCCTCGAGACTAATGAGTGAATATGGTTGCGGATGCTTCAGAACATGAAGTGACAACTTCTCCACCAAGGTTGTGCTAGCCATGTTGATGTAAATTTTCCTATCAATGGTCAAGCTACATATCTCATCATTCACATAACATTTTGTGGAGAAAAGATTCTTCTTTTTTTTTTTTTTTGACTTCCATGTTGAAGAGGATGAATAGAAGGTTTGTAGAAGGTTTTGGGTAGAAAACAAGAAAGGTAGAAGATGAAGAACAAAGATAGATTCAAGAACACAAATGCAAATTCAACCAAAGCCTAAGCTTTGATACCACTTGATGACAACCAAATGGTGAGGTTGCCATTTGAAGATCTTATGGCTGAATTCAAAGCATGATAATTTCGTGCTCTTCTTATATGAATAAAATGAATCAATATAAAAGTGAAGAAAATAAGAAAATGGTGAAGAAAGAAATGATGAGGCGCCACAAACCAAGAAGGTTTGATAAGCCAAGTGATGTTCGCCACAAGAATCTTGGATTCTTGATAAGAACTAAACTTGGTTCAACCAAGAACTATGAGAACAATACTCTCACAAATGGAATTAATCCAAATTCAACATACAAGTTATCTTATTTCATGTTAGTAGGTGCATACATATAGGAGTTGGGGCTGCCAAGAGTTGGCTTACACAAGTCATCATAAGATTCCATAACCCCCTCTAATAACTATCATGAATATGCCACTAATTGGTGAAATGATGACAACAATAAGTGGCTGCCTAAAAACATAACCATTCTCATCAAAACCAAAATACAAGCCTAAAGCCAAATGAGTCAAATCCATCCAAAATTTCATGCTGAACTTCTAGCGCTATTTTCTTCATGATATAAGTCGAATTAGGTCTTGATGGTAGAAATACAACTTGTGGAAAATTCATTTATCTTTATAACGCCACCAAGAACACGAAAATTGGATTATCAGAGAATAAGTTACAATCAAAACAAGGCATAAGGTCACTTGGACTTGAATGGTTTGACATCCTCTTGTTGCAAACTTGAATTGCCCCCCTTGGCTCATATCACCTCGCGAAGCGGAGGACCCATTCGCAGTAATCAAAGAGGTAGGGGTGGAAGGTTTCAGTCAGGTCGAGGACCGTTTAGATGCCCAACCAGAGGTCGGGAGAGGCTGTAGGACAAAGGCCAAATGCGATTCAAGGTCTACAAGGTTGCTTCAAGTGTGGGGGACCACACATGGCTCGAGATTGCAGGAGCCAAGCGCCAGGGGGAACGATGACCTGTTATGCGTGTGGAAAGTCGGGACACATGGCAAGGGATTGCAGGCATGGGAATGCCAGGCCTATCGGAGTGACGGGGCAAACTGCGAGACCACAAGCTATAGGGAGAGTGTTTGCTGTGAGGGGAGCTAAATCCTCTCGATACCCGGATTTGATTCAAGGTAAGTGTTTAGTTTCAGGAAAGCTCTTATCTGCTTTATTTGATTCGGGGGCTACCCACTCGTTTATTTCTATGGAATGCATGGATCACTTAGGATTACCTGTTTCGTCTTTACCATATGATCTTACCGTATCCACGCCTATGGGTGATTCTTTGACTATCCTGTTTATATGTTTGAAATGCCCTATAACCATAGAAAATAAACATTTCTTTGTGGACCTGGTCTGTTTGCCTATGCAGCAGATCGATGTTATCCTCGGTATGGATTGGCTTTCGGCCAACCATGTGGTGCTTGATTGCGCCAAGAAAACCCTTTCTTTTTCTGAGCTATATGTATTGACACCTGCTATCGAAGGTATTCCAAAGGGTGTAACGATCTGCAGAGTATGTGGTGCTGTTTTCTTTGGAAGCGAGGGAAACTCCGAGTGCGGGAACGCTGCCTGTTGTGCGGGATTTTCCGAAGGTATTTCCAGATGACGTTCCAGGGTTGCCACCGGAGAGGGAGGTCAAGTTCACTATAGATCTTGTACCGGGGACAGGGCCTATATCAGTAGCGCCGTATCGGATGTCTCCAGTTGAGCTGACGGAGCTAAAGAAACAGTTGGATGAGATGCTAGGCAAGGATTTCATCAGACCTAGTGCATATCCGTGGGGAGCACTGGTACTGTTCGCGAAAAAGAAGGATGGAAGCTCGAGGCTATGAGTGGACTATCGTCAGTTGAATATGGTGACGATAAAGAATAAGTATCGGTTACCCAGGATTGATGATTTTATGGACCGGCTGAGGGGAGCAGCTGTGTTTTCTAAGATAGATCTGCGATCTGGTTATCATCAGATCAGGGTGAAGAAGGAGGATATACCAAAGACTACTTTTCGGAGTCGATATGGGCATTACGAGTATTTGGTTACGCCGTTCGGTGTGACTAATGCTCCAACCGTGTTCATGAATTACATGAACAGGATATTCCGAACGTTCTTAGATAGGTTTGTTGTCGTGTTTATCGATGACATCCTTATTTACTCTTCGAGTAAGGAGGAACACCAAAAGCATCTTCGAGTGGTGCTACAAGTGCTGAAGGACAGGCAGTTGTATGTGAAGCTATCCAAGTGTGAGTTTTGGCTAGAAGAGGTGCAGTTCCTAGGACACTTGATCAACAAGGTTGGAATCACGGTGGATCCTGCTAAGGTCGAAGCGGTGGTTAAGTGGGAAAGCCCAAAGTTTGTGGGTGAAGTTCGAAGCTTTCTTGGGCTGGCAGGTTACTACAGGCGGTTTATCGAGGGATTCTCTAAGATTGCGTTACCCATGACGCAGTTAACGAGAAAGGGAAAGACGTTTGTGTGGTCAGAAGCGTGCGAGCAGAGTTTCTGAGAGTTGAAGCGAAGGTTAACCACGTCGCCGGCGTTGGTTGTACTAGATCCATTAGGACTTTTTGACGTATTCTGTGATGCGTCATATCAATGATTGGGTTGTGTCCTCATGCAAGAAGGGAGAGTGGTGGCGTATGCCTCCAGGCAGTTGAGAGTGCAAGAACGGAACTACCCGACTCATGATCTGGAATTGGCTATGATAGTGTTTGCATTGAAGATATGGAGACACTATCTCTATAGTGCTAAATTCAGCGTATTTAGCGACCATAAGAGCTTGAAGTATCTGTTCGACCAGAAAGAGTTGAACATGAGGCAGAGGAGGTGGATGGAATTCATAAAGGACTATGAATTCGACCTGCAATACCATCCAGGTAAGGCGAATGTAATAGCAGATGCGTTCAGTAGGAAGTCCCTACACGTATCTGCCATGATGGTACGAGAGCTCGAGTTGTTAGAGAAGTTTAGGGATTTGAATCTGGATGTGGAAATCGTCAAGGATGAGATGAATTTAGGGATGATAGAGGTGACTAGCGATTTCCTGAATCTGCTTTGGAGAAGGCAAGCTGAGGATGAGTACCTTAAGGAAGTTAACCGGCTGATCGAGGAGGGTGAAACATCAGAGTTTAGGAGAGGTACGAATGGCCTTATCAGGTTTGGTGACCGAGTTTGTGTGCCTGCGGATAGCGAAGTTAAGAATATGATCTTGGAGGAAGCACACAAGAGCAAGTTGAGCTTTCATACAGGGCCTACTAAGATGTACCAAGATTTGAAGAAGCTGTTTTGGTGGCCGGGGATGAAGAAAGATGTCGCGGCTTATGTCCTATCTTGCTTGGTATGTCAGAAAGCGAAGGTTGAACACCAAAAGCCAGCAGGGTTGTTGCAATCGCTAGATATTCCGGAGTGGAAGTGGGATAGCATTGCAATGGACTTTGTTTCTGGGTTACCAAGAACTCAGAAGAGGTGTGATGCGATTTGGGTCATCATAGGTAGATTGACAAAATGTTCTCATTTCCTACCTATCAACCAGAATTACTCTCTGGAAAGATTGACTCAGATCTACATCAGGGAGTTGGTGAAGCTACATGGCGTACCTTCAAGTATTATCTCAGACCGAGATCCGAGGTTTACTTCTAGGCTTTGGAGAAGCTTGAACGATGTGTTGGGAACTAAGTTAAGGTTGAGTTCTGCTTATCATCTGCAAACGGATGGTCAGTCAGAGCGGACGATTCAATCGCTGGAAGATCTGTTAAGAGCATGTGTGTTGGAGCACACGGGAAGTTGGGATGATTTTCTTCCTTTGATTGAGTTTACCTACAACAATAGTTAACACTCAAGTATCGGGATGGCGCCGTATGAAGCTTTGTATGGGAGGAAGTGTAGGACTCTATTGTGCTGGTTTGAGACTGAAGAGAATCAGTTGTTATGTCCGGAGTTGGTGCAACGGACGATGGAACAGGTTAAGTTAATCCGGGAAAAGATGAAACCCGCAAGGGATAGGCAGAAGAGCTACGCTGACAAACGGAGGAGACCCCTAGAGTTCCAAGAGGGCGATCATGTATTTCTGAGAGTTACTCCAAGGATGGGAGTTGGCAGGGCAATTCGATCTAGAAAGCTTACACCCAGATTCAGAGGACCATTTCAGATTCTTCGCCGAATTGGTCCAGTAGCTTACTAGATAGCCTTACCGCCAAACTTGTCAAACTTTCATGACGTCTTTCACGTCTCTCAGCTAAGAAAGTATTACCCTGATCCATAGCATGTGTTAGAGCCCGAATCAATCCAGTTAAGAGAGAACCTTGAATACGAGGCTTTACCTGCTCAGATAATGGATAGAAGGATCAAGGAACTTCACGGTAAACAGATTCCTCTAGTAAGGGTTGAATAGGACCCAGCAACCGGAGATTCAACATGGGAACGAGAAGCACAGATGCACCAACATTATCCGTCTTTGTTTACAGGTATGAGCAAGGAATTTCAGGGACGAAATTCTCTTTAAGGGGGTGGTAATGTAACATCCCTGTTTTCTGTAACCCTAATTGAGGTAGATGACCTTGATCGGGTATTCGTATGGTTGTGTGATTGCCTGTGTGTTAGTTTGGTACCTAGTTGGAAGTTTAAGAATAGGCTTGAACAAGGTTGGAAGTGCCTAAGGTGTAACACGAGAAACTGGGGATGTTAGAAGGCTGGAAGTTCTTCTCTCGCTGAGCTTGACGCTCAAGCGTGAGAGAACTCCACGCTCAAGCGTTGAGACGCTTAGGAGTGGGAGTTGTTGGATGCCTCAGCGTGCTGAGTGCGCTGAGCAGCTGGTCTGAGTTCGGACACGTGTGGGAAACGTGTCAGGCCAGGGAGCAGGCAGAGTGGACGAGGTCCCACGCTCGAGTGTGGAGAGATCCCACGCTAGAGCGTGGCAACGCTCAAGCGTGCAAATTGATGGACGCTTAAGTGTGGACAGTAGAAACCATAAGTGGAGCTTCCACTTTCACCTTCTCATTCCGCACAATTTTGGGAAGCATTTTTGAGAGTTAGAGAAGCTCTGGTTTTAGAGTGAGAAAGCATGAGGTTAGAGGTGATCTAGCTGCCGGAACGCAATTCCGACTGCACCGTTGTGATCGCGGCGAATTTATCTCCAACTCTTGCAGATTAATTTCTCGATTCGCCACAGGTAAACTCGGATCCCTAACACGTGTTCTTTGTGTTCTTGGCGTTCTTCGAGTCCTTACCTTTTCTTTGATCTTTTGGGCTTGCCCCAAGGCTAACACTGTTATGTATGTGTTTCGCTCGTGTTTAGGGCAAAGTCTGCACTCGTGATTGCTCATGATTCTGAGCTTGAGGCCACGGTTGAGGGGCTGTTTGGAGCTGCCATTGGAGAGTGGCTGCGAGCTTGAGGAAGGAGGAGCAGCCGGTGATTGCCTAGATTTGCATGCCAATTGTTCAGGTGGGGAGATAGAGTTACATACGTCGGGGAGGCAAGCGTAGACTATATAGTTTTGTTATATGTTTTGTGTGTGTAGGGGAACCCTAAACCCTACGTGAGGTTAAGCCCTGACTAAGTACCTAGACCCTAGGTTTAGTCTACTTCGGGCTAGCACTGCTATGTTTATACCCTAGGTTAGCAGATTTATGTTGACTGACGTGATGTATGTATGGCTGCTTTGTGAGTATCTGTTTATCTGCTGACTGTGGTATGTAGTATATCTGCATGATATGATAGCATGTTGTTGTATGAGATATTTACTGCTACATTGAATATGTTGATATTGATGAATTGCAGTATGTATCTCGAAATGCGTGTATGCATGAGAATCGGAGGTTTAGTTTGATTAGGGCTTTGATCCCATGGTGGACATTTGAGCTGATAGTTGAGATTGAGGTTATAGTTGGAGCTGGAAGCTCGTAAGTGATGACGGGAGCTTGGAGCTCATATGGTACAGTGGGAGCTTGGAGCTCATATGATACAGTTAGAGCTTGGAGCTCGTGTTGCTGAGAGCAAAGTTGCATGTGTCGTGATATCAGCTCAAGGAAGATGGATGACTTGTATAGCATATGCATATGATGCCAAGTGGTGAGCCGTATGCTGTGAGGCATACGAGGTTGGTGCACCGAGTGCGGGTGTGGAAAACAGAAGGGAAGGTCTGTCTGACCTTGGGGATATACTGGACACAGGTGTACTCACAAGAGACCGATGAGGTAGCTCCTATCGTGTCGTGGCGGTCCTAGACACGTCCTATTATCCCGACTAGGCCCTGAGTCTTTCCAGTTGCCGGTGGATCATCGGAGGAGGCCCATGTAGCCCTTTTTGTCTGGGACAGTTGAGCGGTGATGCACTCTTATGGGTCACGGTGAGCGGAACGGATTACCGGAACAAACCAACTTATGATCCGTTGAGCGAACGAGATGTTGCCCTTAGTAGGATGCTAGTACCGGCCGGCATGCGTAGAAAGAGTATGTGTCACGTCTAGCTAGGGAACAATCGTGGTGTTGAGACGCTGAGAGATGGTTGTGTTTGCTATATAGGCTGCATTGCATCATCCCTATATTTGACGTGTTGTATATCTTATCTCCCTATTTCTTTTCTTTGTATATGTATGCTCGTTCTACGAGCAGACGAGGAGCCATCAGTACCAGAGGATGGACCCGAGGAGACACCCGTTTATCACCGGAGCACTGAAGATGCCGGTGCTAGGGGATATTGAGATCGTGTACCACGACGAGAGGGGATGGCGGGTGGACCCCTCGACCTTTTTGGTTGTATATACAGGACCAGTTAGCTTGATCTTCAGGAGAGGTACTCAGCCATATGCAGACATCATTGGACCTTATCGTGTTTACCAGTTCCTTCCCTTTCCACGGATGTGGTGACCACTGAGCTAGAGAGAGCAGGACTACAGATAGGTGGCACCACAGACTTCAGCTGTATCCATCAGGAGGGGCTTCGTGCATAGAGGCCAGAGGAGACGTTCAGATTGGTACATGAGGGCGGCCCTGAGGCGCCGCATAGTAGTGTTGAGTTCTTCCTCCGAGTACGAGCCTGTGCGGGTGTATAGGCGTACACACGGAGAGGAACTAGGTAGCTCAGGTCATCCCTACCACTAATGGTGAGGGTTAGCCAATGCATCTTCTTCTAGGACTGAGTGGAGAGGCTGATGTATTTTGAGTGCAGGGCTGGGGAGCACTGGTGAGGATGTCTGAGAGCTTTTCTTCTCTTTTTGAGTCCTGTTGTATATGTTTTGTCTTTCAGTTTCAGTAGTATAGTGATGTATGTATTACAGTTGCGCTACTGAGAGGGCAACCACGTAAATACTTATATAATGCATGTATATGTTTTATCTTTCCCGTTGTGCCTTATTCTGATGCATGTTTTTATATACGTGCTTATCGTGTATGCTTTACCGTTTTGCCATTCGTTTAAATGAGCAAGTAATAAGTCACCAGGTTATAGTTAATAATAACATAGTAGGCGGGTTCTCAATCTAATGGGATTATCCTACGTAAGTAGGGTCGTCTCATGCCACTGTCATAATGACAAACGAAAATATATATAACACCCGATTTTCTAATTAAACAGTATTTATATATTTGTATTTTATTCAAGGGTTTAGAGAGTGAAATAAAATAATCTGAGACCACAGTCACGCACTAAGCTATCGTAGGGCGCTACGGTTAAATTTTGGGTCGAAAACTCAGATCGAGCCCTGTCTACATTTTCACGGATAGTAATGTGTTTTACTAGTATAAAGACCTAATTTTGACTAACGGTCAGAACCATTAGTCTTAGAATTCGATTCTCTACATTTTTGCTAAAATCCGTCCTGACGTCCAAAAGTGAAAATAATATATTATACTCAGGCATATACTCAAACCGGATGCCGAACGGAGCTGGATATGGATTTAACGGGACCCATTAACGGATAATCTCGAAGTCACATCAGGTCAATTCACCTTGAGATTGCCAGTGTCATGATGATTTTCAAAATATCTGGATGCGAAATGACCATAATACCCTTGGTCTTTTAAGAAAATTACCAAATTGTCCTATGGTTAATTACAAGTTTGCCATTGAGACAAAAACTTGTCTCACCTTTCACTCTCTCACTTAGGCCGCTCGGCCCTTCTCTCTCTCACACTCTTCTCTCACATTTTTTTTCTTTTCTTCTTGTTCTTCAAGTGTTCTTCATAGATCTTCAAAGTTTGGTCTTCAAACTTGAAGATTTTGAGTGATTCTAGTTGGTTTCTCACCAAGCTTCATCATCTAGTAGATATTAACTCCATTCCTCACTCCTAATCTCTCTGTAATCTCAAGATTCATGGAAGGTTAAGTTTTGAACCATGAACTTCATAAATCCATGAAAATTTGTAGAAAAATCCTTTTAATGTCAAACCACTTTCTATAAGCTAGTTCCAGCCTCCTTTTTCATAATCCAAGAGATTGAGACCAAATGAGCTTCTTAGCTCAAATGGGTATTAAGGGCTGAAACCCATGGACGAGTGGATAGGGTTTTGGTTCAAGTTTTGGTGTAATAGGTTTTGATCTAGTCTTACCACACCTAGTAAGGATGGAATCCAAAAGATAGGAATTTTTGGACGTCCCTAGCTATTTTTATAGCTCCATGGCCGAACCCTATATAGGTAGGATTAGAAGAATTTGTGTTGTGTAATATTGATGTTGGGATTGGTTATGTGTGTGTAGTTGTGATTGGTTAATCGAACAAGGAATTGGGAGAATTCGCGCAGTTGTGATTGGTTAATCGAACAAGGAATTGGGAGAATTCGCGCGTCGATCGGACGAATTTTGCTCGGAGGATAACTTCAATGGGTAAGGGGAGTTTGCCTGAGGGATTTTTTCCCGATAACTATATGTTATCCGTGACTGATTTCTGTAGCTCTGTTTGAGCTTCGTTGTGATTGTAATAATCGTTTATGCTTTAGCATATGTTTATGATGATGTTGATTGGATGAAAATTATTTTCATGTATATTGAAAAACCATACTTTGATCTCTAGATCAAGTAAGGATTTTTATGCTTGATTATGATGCAATGATGTATGATTGTTGTTTGTTATAATTTTGTGAGCATTTTGAGCTATGACATGTCAAATTGGTGAAGCAAAATCTTGACATCCAATTGAGAGAGCATTTGGCCTTAGTTAAAAAGAAAAGGAATAACATGAGTTGTTCTTGAGCATTCAAAGATTTTGAAGTAAAAAAGTGTTTTAATAACTTATGTTTCAAAGAAAAACAATAAGTGGTTTTGATCCAAAGATCAAATAAATTTTCAACATCCAAGTGTTTTTACTAAGGTGAAAATGTCTTTTACTTTAGCCATACTCCAACTAATCAACTAAGTGTTTTAAAAAGAAAAATGATGAAGTGATTTCATGAAAGTTAACATAGCTTTTAAGGAGATATTACCTTTATCTTAGAACTAAGATAACATTCCCTTTTTCAAATACAAAGAGGACCTTGTCCTTAAGTTTGAAATAAAATGAATGATAGTTAGAAAATTAGATGAGATTATATTTCCTTACACTAACTTAGAACATGGTTTTACACTAAGCCTGTTAATAGATCTTATCTTATAGTTTTTTTCAAAGAGTAGTTAAGAGATCTTATATATGAATTTTAAATGAGATTAAGTAATAATCTTAATAAGATATTGAGACGACCCTCCTTTCTCAGAAAGATATTCCCATTAGTCCCAAACTTATTATTATTAACTATGCTTAACCGTATTAAGGCGATAGCATAGTATTCAAACAGCGTAGCGGAAACAAATGCAAAGAAACATACAACGTACGGAAAGCATAGAAAACCACATCAGAGTAAAAGCGCATGTATAAAGTCACTATACATAAACATGCATAAGCATAGCCCAATCACCAGGGCACTGTACATATTATGTATACATACTAGCTGTACATCAAACTGAAAAGAGAAACTGAAAATACATCCAAAACCAAAACAAGAAAGAACCCTCTGAGCTTGCCAGCACTCCCCAACCCACATTCAAAATACATCAAAACCTCACCACTCAGCCCTAGAGACGCACTGGCAAGCTCTCACCATCAATGATGAGGATGCCCTGAGCTACCCTGCCCCTCTCCGTGAGTACGCCTATAAACCCCCCGTAGGCTCGTACTCGAAGGAGGAAATCGAGACCACAATACGACGCCTCCTATACGTCCTCGGGTACTGCTCGTTACACCCCCTCTGACCTCTGTAGACGAAGCCTTGCCTACTAGATACCACTGATGGCTGTGGCGCTGCCCACAGATAGTCCTGCTATCTCTACCTCAGTGGGTGCCAGATCCTCGAAAAAGGAAGAAACTGTACAACTCTGAACGGTCCTATCATGTCCTCCACGTGCGACGTGTAACACCCCAGTTTTTGCTTGCTTGTTATAAAGTGTTGTTATATATATATATATATATATATAAATTATGTGTTGTTATGTTTACGTTAGATATTTAGGGACGTGCTTTGGGGTAGTTAAGCTTAGAACGAGCCATATCAGTGATCCTGACCGAACAACACGCTTGTGTTCTCATGTAGCACGCCCGTGCTCTACACGCGCACCAGAAACGCGTTTTGGGATTTTGGCCATCCCGTTTTGTCCTAATCCTTTTTATACCTCTTTTGCTCGACCTAAAACTCACAGCCGTCTTTCCTAGAGTTAGCAACATCCGTCTTTGATCTTTATCTTGGGTTCCCATTGAATCCTTGAGCGTTCTCCAAATCCTTGTTAGGTGTTCTTCATCAAGAACACATCCCTGTGGTGTTTTCTGTTGTGTTTGGGGATAAGCTACTTGCTTAGTGTCACTCTGAGATTTCGTTGTTCGTGTGCCAGTCCTGTGAATAGCAGCTAGCAGATTAGTTTCCGAAGGATCTAATCAAGGTATGTTTACAACCCTTTTGTTATTTCCATTTCCTTTTGCTGGTTTGGGGGAATTAACTTATCCTGTTTGCCTTAACGTTCTTGGTCAAAGCTCGCTGAACCTATGGAACCCATTCGAGGAGTCAAGCATGGACTTTGCTCTTGTTGACTCGTAGGCTAGAATTGTCATGCGAGGTATGGGGAGAAGGGATTAGTATTAACATATAGGTTCTCGGATAGAGTAAGATGAGGGTTAACCCATGACCCTATTTGTGTGCTATATGCCTTAGTTGATGTATGAATTGGTTATAGTTGTTTACGCATGATAATAATTGTTTAATTGGTTTATATGACTCTGGCATGAATTATATGATGTTGTTGATATGCCATGATCGTACGAATTGGTATGATGAAAACTGATATTAAAACTATGTTAATAAAAGACATAGGGATGTTACCGCTAAGCCTAAAACTAGGATTAGTCTAATTGATGTGAGTAAAACATAAAGATGTTGATAAGAGGTTAGATTAATGCCAATGGATTAGTCAAAAACCTTAGGATTGATTTGGACTGTTGAAATATAGAAAAATTACTAAGTTTCCCAGAACTGAAACACTGTACCAGCGTTGAGCACGCCCATGCTCAATATCAGCACGCCGGTGCTTTATGCCCAATAAAATCCAGCACGACCGTGCTCTCAGCAGCACCCCTGTGTCAGAAAAACAAGAAAAGTGATGTTGTTTAGCACGTCCGTGCTCTTATGTAGCACGCCCATGCCAGTTGACCAGCATGCCCGTGCTCAGGCTGTGCCACTGTCAGAATTAAGAAAACTTCACAGTTTTAAATAAAAAGAGATTTAATAACCTTTTGGGATAAAAATATGAGATAAGATATTATAAAACATGACCTTGAGGATAGTTAATAAACTAGGATAATGATAAGGTAAGGTATAATAATGAAGACTTAATAAAGAGATTATTTAATAAGATAATGATGTTATTGGTAATGACGTGCTGTTACCAATGTTATTGGTTAAATCATTCTTGATGCTTATTGGTCAAGATTGATGTTGATAAATCACTTTGATGCTTATTGGTCAAAGTTGATAGCCTGTGTTAATGGTGTTGATGGATGTGGTTGCCATGTTGTTTGTATGTTAGCATTGCATGCATCATGACATGGTGTTGTTATTTTGGGGGAAGTTACGATGACTGGGGAGTTCGTCTGGGATTATGGCGAACTGGCCATCCGTGGGGATTCATTCAAGACTTAGGTGAATCAAGCGCATCCATGGTGGTCCATCCGATAGTAAGGTGGATCGAGTATCCAAGGGGTTCACCCGTGAGTTTGGTGAACTGCCGATGTTGGTGCTTATTGGCCAATGTGGATATGTAATTCCTAAATTGAGACGCCCTTCGTCCCATTAAAGAACCTAAGATATTTAGCTAAGCCTTAAACCATATTATAAACGTTAATGTGCTTTATTAAGATGAAATGCAGCGAAAAGATTAAAATGCGAAATCAAAATAATATTAAGGCTATGCCAAAGCACGCATATATCAGAGTAACGCAGTCAAAACGTAAAGTATACATACATGCATTGATTGCCCCATCAGTAGGGCTACAATATAAGTGTATACATACGGAGTGCATAATACAAACGATAAGTAAAATATGAAAAAAGAAGGCCGAGAGACAACTCTCTGGCTAACCACGATCACTTCCCAACCTTTCGAGGCTAGGGTCCTGGGCTCGTCCACTGGCATCGAGCTCATAAGGAGTGCCATCCAACTCCTCGGCATCTGGTTCCTCCACAGGGTCTGCCCATAAAATAAAATAAACATACAGAGAAAACACAAGGAGATAAGAAACATGCATCATCAAATATGGGAGAAGGGAATCAGTACAGCATATATATACATGCAACACATACATACGGAAAACAAACAACACACCAACACCCATCCCTTGAGTCATACAGCATAACCATCTCGAAAGTTAATCTCTCTGATCAAACCTATACGAGGGATACTAGTCCCTATGTACATGTTGACTTCCCTATATGCATGTCGGCCGATACATTACGTCCCCATTTGGACATCCCTGTCGGGATAACATCACGTCCCCAATTGGAAATCCCGTCTCGGGATTAAAAACATCAGGTCCTCAATTGGACATCCCATCTCGGGATTAAAAACATCACGTCCCCAATTGGACATCCCCCTTTGGGACAAAATATGCTGTGGTATGAAATACTATGATATGCAACACACATCCATCACAGGTTAATAATGGGACCTCACACCTAAATCACTCAGCCACGACCACGATGCACTGCATCCACATCAACATCAGCATCAACATCAACATCACGACGCCTTGCGTCTATGAGCCATAGCTCCATGGTCAGGGCCAAGACGGTATCAACCCGAACAACATCATAACTGACCATACTCTCATCAACAACCATCCAGCCAATCACAATAATAAAATATCACAACAATAATTAAGCCAATACAAATATCATCACAATGACAGACAAATAGCTAATCTCACAGGCAGTTCAACATAACATATCAACAGATAAGTACATAAACAGTTCAACACATGAACCTCAATCAATCACATCATCTAGATTATCATCTTAGTGGTGATAGCCCAAAAGTACCTACACCTAGGGTCTAGGCACTTTGTCCAAGGCTCAACCTCTAGTAGGGTTTAAGGTTCCCCTACACATGTATACACTCTATACTAAGCTTGCCTTCCCGACGAAAGCAGTTCTTTCTCCCCACCTGAATAGTTTCCTGGTGCAGCTCCGACTGCAGCTCTGCAACTGTCAATCGTGTGCGCTATCGAGCGTTCGAACACTGTCCGATCCTTCACAACAGGCCACAACCAGAAATCAATCAAAATCCAACAAATTTTTCTAATTCCTACACACTAGGGTTTGGCCTCTAATTTTTAAAATAGGCTAGAGGTTTTGAAATTTCGCCAACTTTTGGATCAATGACCCTTAAGCATAATCAATACATAATCTAAGATTAATTGTCAAAGATTTGAACCAAAACCCCTTCAACCAATAAGTTAGGGTTTCGTACATCATCATTAAAAATAGGTTAGAGTTTGATTTGGTTTTTCTAATCACTTCGATTGCATGGTCATGGAATGAAAAAGGTGAAATCAAGAATCATTCCACAAAAAAAACCCATTTTCCCCCAATTTCATACCTAGGTTCGGCTCCTCTAAAATAAATAGGCTAGGAAGCTTATTTGATTTCATGATCTTGGATTATGACAGAAGAGGATGAAACTAGATCATAGAAATTGGTTTGACATTAAAAGGATTTTTCTTCAATTTTCTAGAGATTTTTGAAGTTTAAGCTTCAAAGTTGATCATAGGAAAAATTGCAAGATTTCAATGGAGAAAAGTGAAGATTTAGAGATCAAGGATGAGTTCATGCCACTTAGATGATGAAGGTGATCAAGGATATCAACTTTGTTTCCCAAAATCTCTTGAGAAAACCTTAAGAAAAATGGAGAAAGTAAGGAGAGAAATGGAGAAATGAATAAGAAGAAGAAGAAGAAAGAAGTGAAGGAGGATGAAGGAGGGGGAGGGGCCGAAGAAAATAGGTAAAGGAGGGTGAGAATGGTCCAAAAAATTCCACTTAAGGGTATTATGGTCTTTTCACACAAGGGTAAAATGGTAATTTTGAAGAAAGTTAGGGGCATTTTGGTCTTTTTGCGTCCAGATATTTTCAAAAAACCATCATGACTCCGACACGCTTCCCAAGGTGATGTGACTTGATGTGACATCAAGTTTATCCGTTAGCGGGTCCCGGTAAATTCATACACAGCTCTGTTTGTCTCCCAGTTCGAGTTTTCGCCCGAATAGTTTATCATTATTCCGCTTTTTAAGGTGCGAAACAATTTTAGCAAAAAGTTAGGAAATGTGATTATAAGACTAACTGTCTCGTTCACGGGTCCAAATTAGATCTTTATAGTAGTAAAACATTACTGTCTGTGAAAAATGCAGATCGGGCTCCATCTGAGTTTTTGACCCAAAATTTAACTGCAGCTTCCTACGATAGCGTAGAGCTTGACTATGGTCTCAGTTTATTTTATTTCACTCTCTAGACCATCCAATAAAATACAAATTCATAAATACTATTTATTGTGTTTAGAAAGCTTTAAAAAAAACGGGGTGTTACATAAATCATCTTCCTGAGTTAGTTATTGGATCCACAATTCACATGGAGTAAGGGAGTAGTTTTGCTTCGCATAGCATGTTCATATGTGATATGATGGGATGGAATATGTTATGATGTGTTATGTTATGATGCTTTATATGCTGCATGATCATCTTGCTAACTGCTCTATTACCGTTTATGTTTATACGTATAGTTCCTTACTCCCTACTGTTGTTGTTGTTGCTTTGCATGTACCTTTGGTTATGCAAAGGATGGTGGGCATCCAGATGATGAGTGATCCCGAGAAGATCGCTTGCTCATAGTATAATTTAGTTATGTTACTTATTTTTCTGATGTGATATTAGCAGTGGTTACCAGCTCTGATTATGTGACATCGGGATTTGGGTTTTGTTTTATGTTTATGTTTTCCGCAGTTGTTTTTCATGTCTTAAACGTTTTGGATCATGTGGTACTTGTTACCCTTTTGGTTTTAATTTATAACTTCTTTTATTTTATATGATACATTTTTATATTTGTCGCATGTGGGGTAGCGGGTGTCACATTTAGTGGTATCAGAGCTGGTTTGTCCCTCAAGTCGGGGTGTGTGTCTGTTATATTATCTTCTGTGTACTCTTATATGATTATTTATGTCTACCATGGATGATGATATAGGATTGTATGAACCTTAGTTTCTTTTCTTTCTTAACTTCTGTGTTAAGTGGTTGGCTTTGGACGGTATAGGAAGATATAGTCGATAGGAATGATCGCGCGATTGCTGATGCTCTGATGCTATTGGCTAATGCCATTGCTCAGAACAACAACCAAAACTAGAATCATCATGGAGGAGCTGCTGGGTTTCAAGGTTTGGACATGTTCCAGAGGAACAATCTGCCTTCGTTCAAGGAAGCCTATGATCATGAAGGAGCTCTTCTATGGTTTCGCGAGCTCGAGAAGATCTTTCGGGCTATGGCATGCACTGATGCTCAGAAGGTCACTTTTGGGACTTTCATGTTGGTTGAAGAAGACGAGCACTGGTGGGAGAGTTGTCACCGACGTATGGAAGTTGCAAGCACCGCAGTCACTTGGATTGACTTCAAGGAGATGTTTTTGGGGAAGTACTTTCCAACTGACATCCGTGACAAGAAGGAGTTGGATTTTATGGATCTGAAGCAGGAAAATATGTCCGTTGGGGAGTATGCTGCAAAGTTCGAGGAGCTTGCTCATTACTACACGCTCTATCAATATATGAATGATGACTGCTCCAAGTGTGTGAAGTTTGAAGATGGTTTGTGCCCAGAGTGCAAAACCCGCCAAAAATGGCATAAGGTGTATATATTTATTTATTTATTTTTATAAATAAATATTGAGGAAAAGTTAATATTTGTTTGTCATGTTATTAATTATTTATAACATGAGAATATTAGTAGAGTGTAAATAATAAGTACTAATATGCTTAAGCAATTCGAATAAAATAAAATAAAATAAAATTATTAATCATGATAAAGATAGGTACATGTTCCCTTTTTACCGAAGTGTTAAGTTATGAGTTAACTTAACATATCAAGGGCTTTTCAGTAAAAGTGATGAGGCATAAATACTTAGAGAAAGGAGGCCTAGGGTGGGCAACCATTAGCAACCTTAGCAGAAAAGAAAAGGTGAAGAAGAAGAAGAAGAAGAAGAAGAAGAAGAAGAACAAGAAGAAGAAGAAGAAGAAGAAGAAGAAAGAAAAGAAGGAGAAGAGGAAAGAGTAGCTACAACAGAGGGAAAAAGAAAAGAGATATTCATGAACTTCAAACAAGGTGAGGGATTTGTGATTTGTTTTGAGTAATTTTCGTGGGTGTTAGTTTGAGATATGAAATAGGTTGGTGATGATTGAAATAATTATGTCTGTGAGATGTTTTGAGTGAATCCATTTCATGAAAATCATTTACAACATGTTTAAGTTGATTATTCTTTAATTTATATGTTGTTGGTGAGTTGTTATAGGGGGTTTTGGGGTGAAAATGGCGAAACAGCAGCACTCTGCTGCGTTTCTAAGATTTCCAGCCAGGGTTGGGCACCCCGTGCTCAACGCTAAGAAGATCAGGCAGTTTACTGCTAAATGGGCTAGGAGCTCCTATCCCTCATACCCCATGGAAGGGTAGTAGCTTACCCGAAAAGGGTCTGGGTAGATGATATTAGCGCTTAGCACTGGTATCCTAGCGCTGGGAGCTAGAGACAGAGACAACAGACTTTAAACGTTCATAACTTTTTCATTTATAATCTGTGTTGGGTAAATGATACCTTGTTGGAAAGCTTTGTGAATCTACTTTCATACGAAACTTGTTTCAAGTTAAAGTTCCAAGTATTTTGAAAGTTATTATCAAAATAGTGATCAAAGGTCAATGTTTTTATTTCTAAAAATGTGTTGTTTTGCTCATTTGAGGCGTGAAAGGTTGGATATGCTTATTTGTTATGAATTATACAATAATAAAAGGGTTTTAAAGAGTGGAACCTAATGTATTTGATACCTTGTTGTAAATTTGTTGAGGTGAGTTAGGTAAATGTTGAATTTGGTGTAAGGTTAGTTATTATCATATCTAGCTTCGTTATAAAAATAATAATATGTTTCTTGGATTTTGATGTGACGATTTGAGATCCTTAATTTTAACATGACAAGAATTAAATAAATGTATAAGAAACTTAAACCTTAGCAAATAAAATTCATAAAGTGTTAGGGAAGCCTAAAATGGTTGACTTTGAACCTTAAGGGTGATGAGTTGACCCAAAGAAGAAAAAAGAGAGAGAAGTTTTAAGTTGAAAATCTTTCACTGTAGCGTTGGCACGCTCGTGCTCAAATTCGGCACGCCCGTGCTGAATAGAGCACGGTCTAAACCACGCCGTGCTACCTGTTAGCACGGCCGTGTCAAAAAATGGACAAATTTGACACTGTTTAGCACGCCCGTGCTAATGTTGGCACACCCATGCCAAAAGGGAGCACAGTTTGAGCCGCACCGTGCTACTTATTAGCACATCGATGTCGGAAACCACGCAAATTCTGACGCTGATTGGCACAGCCATGCCAATCGAACTCACGTTCGAGCTCTACGTCAGGATGCGTTAAAAAAATAGGATTTTAGAATAGATAACCAGTGTAACACTATATATATCCCATTATAACACCCTTGTTTGGCTAGAAACCCTATTTGCAACCTAAAATACAGTTTTTCTTACCCTTGAGGATTGAACAGCGTGGAGAAGACGGTTCTAGAGTAGAAGGAGCCTAGAGGAGGAAGAAAGGGAGAGATTCTGGAGGAGCTTCTTGGCGCGTTCGTGACCAAACGCTTGGAGCTTCTTGGAGGTCTTCAAGAGGTGAGTAGAAATGCTCTTTCTCACCCTTTCCATAGTGCAAATCGTTTTGGGGTTTGGGTTATGCTTTCAAAAATATGATTTCGGAAAATAATCCTGTGTTTGGTCAAATCCTGATTTTACAAATTTGGGGGTTTTCCTTCTAAGGTGTTTTTGCTGTCAATTAATTGTTTATTACTGAGATTGATGTTATGATATGAATGATTAGTACATGATTTGGTTGATTGACATGTCGTATTTGACTATATGATGATATTGGGGTTCATGGCATGATTCAATAACTGTAAATGTGATGATTGCTGCTTGCTGCAATACCACCTATGATAGGGGTATCGAAAGTAACACTGCCAATGAATTGGGGTGTCGAAATATGAAATACCGCCATAATGGGGTATCGAAAGCAACATCGCCACACGTTGGGATGTCGAAATGAGTAATACCAGCAGTGTACAATAATTGGTATCGAAAAGAGTAATGCCACTAAAGAGAAGGTGACATCGAAATACCTTCATGAGTAAGGTAGGTAATGGGACGCCATTGTTATGTGCTGTTTGGAAGTCATATGACACATGAGGATATTGAGATTATATGATACATGAGGAATTGTTATGATTGATTATGATGTGTTGCTGAATGTTAATTGCCTTTATTAGTGTATATAATTATTAATTAATTATTTTAAAAATAGCGGGTACCATGGTTAGTTTTTCCGGTTACCATGCCGGCTGAGAACAATGCTTTTGTGAAAACATTTTATAACTATATTTCTACTCTCACTGGGATTATAAATCTCATTAATATTGTTGTTTTCAGAGCCTGAGGACGACCTTGATGAGCAGCCAGACGCTTGAAGATTATATTCTAGTAGTAGCTTGAGTTAGTTTGCATGGCATATGCCAGGAGGACTCTTATTATTGTTTATTTATTCATTTATGCGAGTTGTAATAGACGCCCAGTTTTGTGGTTTAAAACTTATTACGTATTTTCGTTTATTGAATTGGTATAAACAATTATTTTGGATTATTATTATATTATGAATTTATTCAATATTTATTTAAGAAAATTTTTAATAACCTTGTTTTATTTAAATTATTATCTTGAGTGACTAATGCAACGAGTGTAACACCCCTCTTTTGGGTGTCACTTTTGTAATCCCAACCAACATAAAGTATAAAAAAAAAATTTGCTGGTTTACTTTCGGAAAACAAACTTTCTTTACTTAGCTCTTATTTACTATGAAAATCGTGATAAAATTTTTCCTTCATACAACACTGAAGATAATTATTACCAGTTTAACAACACACATAGGAGACCTTGGACAACACGTCCGTCTTCAATAGATAAACTAATAGAAGTAACTACTACAAGCCTACAAACTAGGTAGCGATAGTTTGGAAACTGTATCTCAAAAACCTTGGCCATCAGTAGCCACTAACAGACTACCCAAAAGACACTACCTCAAAAAGAAACTCTAAGCTAGTTCGACAAAACTAGTGCCTAACATACATCGTTCCAATGAGACTAGGTCTCGTCTTCAACCATTCATACCTCTTCATCATCAACATCAAGCAGCTCAAGTTACCGAGTCACTAAGCGACCCAGAGGACTGTTGACAAACAACTGTACATGTAACACCCCGATTTTTCAAGCTTTCTAATATTAATAAACTGTATTTAGGAGTTTGTATTTTATTGGAGGGTCTAGAGAGTGAAATAAAATAAAGTGAGACCATAGTCACGCTTTACGCTATCGTAGGGAGTTACGGTTAAATTTTGGGTCGAAAACTCATACGGAGCCCGGTCTACGGCTTTCAGTGATAGTAGTATTTTACTACTATAAAGATCTAATTTTGACTCGAGGACGAGACAGTTAGGGTTAGAATTCAATTCCCTACAATTTTGCTAAAATTGATTCTTGACGTTAAAAAGTGAAAATAATATAAACTATTCGGGTGAAAACTCGAACCGGGAGACAAATGGAGCTGTAGATAGATTTAACGAGACCCGTTAACGGATAATCTTGAGGTCACATCAAGTCAAGTCACCTAGGAATGCATGCCAGTGTCATGATGGATTTTCAAAATATCTGGACGCAACAAGATCGAAATGCCCTTGGACTTTTAAAGAAAAGACCTTTTGGTCCTTAGGCAAAAAGACCAAATTGCCCTTAATGAAAAAACATAAGGACCACCTTGCCCACACTTAGGCCATTCAGCCACTCTCTTTCTTTCTCTCTTCCTCACACTTGTTCTTCATTTCTCTAAGTTTCCTCCATCATTTCTCTGAAAATTTCTTCTAAACTTTCAAGTTTTTATGTGAAAGCAAAGTGATCACTTGTTCATCCTTGTCATCTAGGAGGTATAGACTCCATTCTTGAGCTCTCAATCTCCCTCTTTATCCATTGATTTTCATGGTTTATGTTAGAGTTAAAACTTGAAGCTTAAACTTCAAAAATCCATGAAAAATTGTAGAAAAATCCTTTTAATGCCAAACCAATTTCTTTGAGATAGATTCACTGTCTTCTATCATAATCCAAGATATTGAAACCAAAAGAGCTCTCTAGCTCAAATGGGTTTAATTGGCCGAATCTACTGTAACCCCCTGCTTTTCACATCTATGTTTATATGTGTTAATACTGGGTTATAGATGTTTTCATATGTTGTTTTTGCTTGTTTTTGGTGCATAAGTTCATAGCTGAAATAGTTCAGCCTTTAGAATAATCGATCCATTCGAGTTCAAGTAACTTGTTTCACGGTTTTGGCCATATCTTGAGTTCTAGACATCCAATTGAGGTTATCTTGGATGCTTTGGAAAGCTTAGATAATTATCTACAAGTTTTATTCAGATGTCGAGGCCAAAAATAAGTTTTATGAGGGGGAAATCGATTTGGGAAATCAATTTCCAAATGAAGAAATCGATTTCCAGAAAGTGGAAATCGATTGCTTAAAGGGAAAAATCGATTTCTTTGGCAAGAAAATCGATTTGGCCAATGGAAAATCGATTTCCTTGGTTGTGGAATCGATTCCCATGCGTGTCAGAGCTTGTGTACGCGTTTGTGTGATCAGGCTATGCTGTGTACGGCCCATTCGTCCTAAAACGTCCCTAACAGTTATATATACATAGCGTATGACCTAAACCTAGTCTCTACACCCTATTATACTCACTAGTTTCCTCTTCTCATCCCTAAGAGCTCTAATTGATCTCTTGCTCTAGAAAACCCAAAAGACGAACCCTGTTTTAGTGTTCTTCGTCAAGAACACGCCGTTGTTTGGCTAGTCTATCCCTGCTGCTAGAGTTAATCTCCTAAGTTAGAAACCAAGGTGAGTTTCTAATCCTAGATTTGTTTTCCCTTTCAATCCTTAAATTAAAGATCGATTCTGCTTTCCAGTGTTGCGATCGTGATCAAGTGCTGAACCCGTAAGAAGGACCCATAGCAGGACTTGGCTTTGTTCTCTTTCCCTTAGGCTCTGAATCGTCATACCAGGTATGGGGGGAGAAAATTGGTCATGAATATGTGGGTTTTGGGATAGGTTAAGATGAAGGGGTTAACCCATGACCCCTATGTATGCCTGCGTATGCCTATGAATGTTGTTATGTTGTTTTCTGGCTATATGAGTATTGATTGATGAATAATCTAATGTTATAACATGTTTATAACTATGAGTTCATGATTTATATGATTGTTGATGAATTGATGATAATGAGCATGTTATTTATGCCATGATATGGTGTTTTGTTAACTTTATGCTATCAGAACATAGTTATAGGGAGAAACTAAATAGGTAATGTGAGATTGATGACCAAGGATTAGTTTGAGAACCCTTAGGTTATGATTTATGAGTGTTGGACTAATCAAATTTGTGATAAATAGCTTAGGCTCGAATGATATGTTAATTAGAGAACCTAGACTGGTCCGATAGCGGAGAAAACCCGCTGCTGTATGATCTGACACCCAGAAATCGATTTCCAGCACATGGAAATCGATTTGAATCCTCCAAGAATCGACTTCCAAGGTGTGGAAATTGATTTGGCCTTGTAGAAATGGATTTCTAGAATCGATTTTCCTTTTTCAAAATCGATTGCGGAAATCGATTTGAACATGTTGAAATCGATTTCCAAAGATTGGAAATCGATTTGAAGACTTGAGAAATCGATTCCAGAGATTGGAAATCGATTCTCATGTGGCCAGGAGCAGTTTTGACCCCTTATGCTTGATGGATAGTGTTATGTATGCTTGTTATAATCTTAATAAGATATGAATTGTGGTTTAGATATTAAGATTATGTATAATACTTAATAATGATAATGTTAAGTTAAGACTTAACAAAGAAAACAATTAATAAGATGATGATGTTATTGGTAACGACATACTGTTACCGATGTTGTTGGTTAAATCATTCTTGATGCTTATTGGTCAAGTTTGATGTTGATAAATCATCTTTGATGCTTGTTGGTCAAAGTTGATAGCCATGTAATGGTGTTGATGATGGATGGTTGGACATGTGTTTGCATATTGGTGAACATTGCACGCATCATACGTTGAAGTTGATATGTTGGCTGGAAAGCAAACGATGAAACGCGATAGTGGAGGCCACGATGGGTGTTAACCCCGGCCTTGCGGGTACATTGGGTATGGAAGTTCCAGGTGGCATGGGCTAGCTACCTATTGTCGGAGTGACCTAATGAATAAGCTTGAGTACCCTGACTAGCCACTATACATTATCAGGATTAGTGAGAGTGTTCGGGGATGGCCTATGGTCTGGCATATCATCCACGTTGATAACCAGACATGTACTCCTAATCATCTTTCCAGAGTTAGAGTTGTTGGCCACATGCATACGGAGTAGTGATGTGCATTCGCATTGACATGCATCTTTGAAATATATATTGATTATACATGTATTGATTGATGTATGTTGTATGTCATCTTAATTACTATTCCATTCCGTATACATATATTTTTGATCGTATTTCTCACCCCTATCTTTTGTTGTCCTTGTGCATATGATGTTGCATGTGCAGAGGAGGGTGAGCATGCCGACGAGGAGTGATCCCGTGGAGATCTCTCTTAGTTGTAGTTGTTAGGATTTACGTTCAATTGTTTAGTTTATTCCGGTGTATTATCGGTATATGTATACAAACTGTGATATGTGACATTGGGATTTGGGTTACATTTATTATTTATGTTTTTCGCAGTTTGTTTTAAAGGATTTTGATTATTTCAGATTCCTACATTTTACGTTACAGATGATTTGATGCACATTACCCTTGAGGATACGTTTTTATTTTTAATTGTTATTTTTTTTTTTAAAGACATGTATGATATTATTTATGCTTTATTATATGAGGGGTAGTGGGTGTCACATTTAGTGGTATCAGAGCCGGTCTGTCCTACAGGTCGGGGTATGTGTCTGTTGTGTCTCTTCTTTGTACTTTGCAGAAGTGTTTTGAACTTGTGTGACTGTTTTATTATGCCTTTTGTTAAAAAATTTCTCTAGTAGGATTTAACCAATTTTGAATTGGTTAAGATCGCTGAGTGAAAGGACAATGGGGTCGTGGCAGGGAACTGTCCGAACCATTGATAGTGAACCTTAACCTGTTTTATTGTTGCCTAAGAGTATGTATGACTTTAGATGCCGATCAATATTATTCTTCCTAGAGTGTCACTCTTATTGATGTGTTACAAGAGGAAAGATGGTAGCATGAAGTTGTGTGTCAATTATTGACAACTGGACAAGGTGATCCTTAAGAATAGATACTCACTCCTTAGGATTGATGACTTTATGGACTAGCTATTGGGAGCTTGCATCTCTTCTATGATAGATTTGAGGTCTTTAGTGATCATAAGAATTTGAAATACTTATTTGACCAAAAAGAGTTAAATATGAGGCAACGTAGGTGGATGGAGTTTCTTAAGGACTATAATTTTGATTTGAGCTGCCACCTTGGAAAACCCAATGTAGTGGCTGATGCCTTAAGTAGAAGACCTTGGATATATCGTCTTTAATGTTTAGAGAAAGATATTTGATTGAAGGAGTTGAGAGACTTGAGCTTGGCTTGGGAAGTTACCCCTAAGAGCATTAGATTTAGAACTTTAAAGATTACCAATAGCTCATTGGACCAGATTAGGAGAAGGTGTAAGTTATCCCTTAGTTATTTTGTGAAGTCTGCTAAAGCCTCAGTTACTACATTAGGAATGTTAGATTTCTTAGTTAATGCCTTGTAAGAATCTTTTAGAAAAGAAGGAGAGTTACAAGCTTAAGTGATATTGTTGAGCTATTATATATATAGATTTGGATGAGTTGTTGTCCTAATACGAGATAGATTAGAATAAGGCTTAGATGAGTTGGGTTATTAAAAAAAAAAAGACGAAGTTAAGAATGAGTAGACGAGTGGCTTAATGGTTTATGCGTAGAGTTTTTCTAGTTGATAGTGATTTGGAATGTGTGGTGATGGCTAAGTTGGGATCTAATTTACATGGTAGGTTGAACCATTGTTGGATTAGAGATAAGAGTATGGATGATCTAAGAATCATAATTATTAGGCAAACCTTGAATGGATGAGTAGATAGTTGTGATAACCATTTAGTAAGAAAAAGGAATTAAGATTGATGATTTGTGTATCATGTGGAGTCGATGGAAGTGCTTTAGGAAGGTTCTTTAGTAAGGTCATAAGAGTGAATATGTAACGTGGAGATTCCTAACCAGTGACCAATGTTAAGTTCTTTACCAAGGAAAAGAAATCATGTCTAAAGTAGAGGAAGAAAGGTTAAAATAGATGATGTGTTATTGGTGGGTTAGTTCCGTAAGTATTCCCTGAAAGTATTCTTAGTTTATTAGGAATCAAGTTGATCTTTATAGCGTCTTGCAGAATGTCCTCCCTAAGCCAATGATTCATAGAAATAGTGATAGGAATTACATGAAAGGCAATTTATTCGGTCTAGTGCATCGGTAGTTTCTTAAGGCATCCTTGCTTTTACTAGAAGAGAGTTGGTAAGTAGCATTAGATCGCGTGTAAGTTATCGTTAGCCTTATGTAATGGAAATAGAGAATAAACACCTTTCTCTAGAATAGATGATGTCTTGAGACATTACAGATAAAAAAAAAAAAAAGTTTGTGTGGAACTCTTAAGGATAGTTTTGCAAACTCTTTAGGAAGAACTTTTGTATGTTAAGTTATCTAGTGAAGGTTTCAATCTGAATAAGTAAGTTGTGGGACGCCTCGTTTTAAGGAGAGTTGTAATAGGCAGGAAGTCTAAAGGGTGGTAATCGGGATCATGAGTTCTTGAGAAAGGCTCTTAGTTAAAAGGGAGAGTTAACCTCAACCTTGCGCAGTTCTACCTCTCTTAGTAGATCTTGACAATATGTTATGATTGGAGTTTAGTGATACAACCTAGGATGTTAGCAACATGTACCCTTAAGTTTGAATTCTTGGGAGCTTTAGGGACATTGTCGTTAAGAAACCCAATAGGGAATTTCTTGTGACACCGATGGAGTTTGAAGTACTAGTACGACCCAATGGAGTGGGATGTGTCGTAGAATAGGCATGGGGTGTCATGTAAGATCATAATTTTTGAATCAAATGAGGAAATCGACGTAGTGACTGACACCTAACTAGAAGTACATTGCTTGCGTTCACCATAATGGTTAGTGAGACTGCAACACCCTTTCCCGAGTGTCACATTCCCGAACGTTTATAAGGCCGAAAATATTTCTTAATGCGGAAAATGCGGTTTTCTTTTTTCTTTTCACAAAAAGGTAATGGGATTTATTAAAGGTAAATAATACTAATAAACGAACTTAGGTTCACCATGCATTTCTAGAACATACTGTATAATAAACACAGAACAGAAACAAAAATAGAAACGTCAACATTACCACATATAGACATAAGTCTAATGTATAACTGACATAAAAAGATACAATAAGTACTAGGAGTCGTAGCTCCCAAAAGGTACTACAAAAACTAACATAGTCTGGCTGACAACAAAACTAAACCACAAAAAGAGTTTGCCTCCGGGCACAAGGAGACTACTGAACTGAACTACCATCACGTCCATCTGTTCAAGCAGCAAGTACAAACAGAAAACATACAGATATGGGTGAGATTCCTGTTCATCAACACAACAAAATAGCAGTAGTAAAAACGGGACGACTCATCGGGTAACAGCGTACCCAACATGCTTACTAAAATTCTCAATGTCAAACATATTAAGCAGTTGACAGCATAAAATCATGTTAAGCAGTTAACAGCATAAAATAGGATACTCTTAAACAGTACAACGATGTATAACAGTGAATGTAAACATCAATAGCCATGCAATGCAATGCAATGTATATGACTCAATGTCAATGTCACTGGGTACTACTCTGACCCTACTCCATGGAGCTAACAAAACGTCGGAGAGAGTGAATGGGAGGACATGTTCCGGTTTCTTCAAGCCATGAGCAAGATGCTACAACATTCGTAACATGCACGTATCTGGCTTTACGGAAACACTCTCTACCAAACCTGAAAAGTACGGCATCTAGTAGAGGATATCAGTGTATTGCACAGATTCACCACGACAAAGAAGAGCTACCAACTGGTCACATGTAAGCCCTTCCAACCCTGATACCTCCAAAAAGAGCATTGAAGATCGTCACCGTAAGATTCGCACCCGCATCAAGGTGTAAGCTCGACTCCTAGGCTCAAGGCCTTACGACTATGCAAATGAAATGCCAATGCTTACACAAAGAAGATGCGATCAAGCAATGTCTATCCCCCGGATAAACCTCGAAATCTAATAAGGTTCTCTTCCTTAGGAACTATACGTGCCTCTTGAAAAACAAAACCTTTATCCACAGGATAAATCTCGTGATCTCTCCGGGATCGATTCATCACAAGACTGAAACAATTGAACAACTGATTGGGGTCCGAATCACCGGTCCGTCATCGAACTACTATTTCAAAGCCCAAAATGTTTCATGTTTGTGTTTATGTCTTATGAAGTCATTGATGTATTAAGTCATCAATGGTATAGTATATGGTCTTGTTTCACCACATATTATACTTAATTATCCCTTGTCTTCAACTCTACGTCAATTACTTAACTTAGGTTTTTAATGTGTAAAACTTTACATTTTGAGTTAAAAACTCCTTTGTAAACCAAAACATCTTCTCAATTGAAAACTAATTTTATTTGAAACAACTTTTGAATCACTTACGTACTCTATTTTTAGCATTTTCTGAAACATGAAATTCGCTTAGCGAAATTACATTCGCTTAGCGAAATTGAAGCAATAATGCCTCCTTTGGAACTCCTCTGGATCGCTCGGGGAAACATAAATCGCGTAGCGAAATTCCACTTTATTCGCTTAGCGAGTATCATTTCGCTTAGCAAAATGGAGGCGGTTATACCTCTTTTGAGACTCCTCTGGATCGCTCGGCGAGACATAATTCGCGTAGCGAAATTCGCTTGGTTCGCTTAGCGAATATTAATTAGCTTAGCGAAAGAGAGGCAGTGATGCCCAACTTAGAATTCCCCTGTTTTCGCTTAGCGAAAGTAAATTCGCTTAGCGAAAAGTTGCCTTAAAACAAGACATTAACCTTATGGAACCATTTTGATTCTCTTCATGAAACCACTTCTTTTCTCATTTTGAGTCACTTGATTAACTAGATGGACTAAGGATAAGGTATAAAACATGTTTCACTTTGGTGAAAACACTTTGAGATTTAATTCCAATCAAAGTCACTTAGGGTTTTTCTTTGAAAAACACAACTTATTGAAAACACTTTCTTTACATCAAAACTTGACTTGTCCAAGAACAACACATATTCTTCCTTTTCTCAAGGTTATGGCTACTAGCCAACTAGGAACCAATGTGAAGTTTTACTTCATCAACTAATCAAAGTGTGGCCCACAAAACTTACACAATCATGATAAACCATAACCCACAACATTGCATCATAATTAAGCACATAAACACAAAAGTCTATACTTGATCTAATAATCAAAGTAGGATTTTCATCATGCATGAAATCATTTTCTCACCTAGACAACATCATCATAAAACACATGATAAGGCATAAAACACATGATAAGGCATAACTACAAATATCACACATTGTTCTCTTACAGAACTTAACACAACTTAACCATTAAAAGTGAACCCAAACTAAAGGGTTTCACCCACACATAACTTAAACAACCATCTTCACCACCACCATCTTGGTGTGATGAGGTTCATCCCCCCATACCTGTTGATGAGCAGATTCCCGGATCAAAGTCGGTTGATCGGTTTGTGAACCTCTTGATAATCGTCAACAAATACAACAACACAACAATCCAACATTAAACAACAATAAAAGCGAATCTCAACTATTCTAACAAAGAGGATTTCGGCCACCCTAGGTTAAAAAGGTTAGGAATTGGTTTTGGTTTTCCATTTCATGCATTCAAAGGCATTAGGAAAGCTAAGGATGAAATCAAGTGTTAAAAATCAAAAATTGATGAAAACACTATTCTTCATCATCAAATAGGGTTCGGACAAAAAGGGATTTTGGGATATGATGGGAGTTGAATCATAAGATCTTGGGTTTAGGTAGAGAATGATGATGTGAGTTCAAAGAACTTGGTCTTACCTCAAAAGGATTTTTCTACAATTTCCTATGGATTTTCAAAGTTTTGGATCTAAGAATTTCTTTTCATGAAAATGAAGATTGATCTTGAAATAAAGTAAGATTAAAGAATCTAAGAGATCATAGAAGTGATCTTACCTTGAAATGAAGGAAGATTGCTCAAGGAATCAAGTGATTCGAATAATAAATCAAGCTTTTCAAGGATGAAAATGGAGTTTTCTCTCAAGAACAACTATGGAGCTCTAAAGGGTGAGGGGCTGTGCGAAAATGAGAGAGTGAGGGGCTGAGTTCAGCCTCTTAAGATCTCACTTAAGGGTAAAAAGGTCATTTGCCAAAAGGGTATAATGGTAAAAGTGTCAAAGACAAAGGTTAGGGGCATTTTGGTCATTTTGCGTCCAGATAATTCCGAATGTCATGACGACTCTGGCATACTCTCCCAAGTTTCCTGGGATGATGTGATATCAAGATTATCTATTGGCGAGTCCCGGTAAATCCATATGTGGCTCCGTTCGTCACCCGGTTGAGGATTCCGCCCGAACGAAGGTCAGGAAGTGATTTTTCTGAAATTTTTGTGAAATTTAACCAAAACGTAGAGAATCGAATTCTAAGACTTATTTTCTCGTTCATGGGTCCATCTGAGGTCTTCTGAGCAATAAAATCATACTGTCAGTGTAAAAACGCAGACCGGACTCCGTTTGAGTTTTCGACTCAAAACTTAATCGTAGCTTCCTATGATATCGTTGAGCATGACTATGGTCTCGAAATATTTTATTTCTATTCCTAAGACCTCGAATAAAATAAAGACATTAAAATACTGAAGAAATAGAAAACGTGAAAATCGGGGTGTTCCATTCCTACCCCTCGTAAAAGAATTTCGTCCTCGAAATTATACGTACCTCTTAAAACAAACTCGGATACTGTTGTTGCATGTCCTCCTCTCTTTCCCAGGTAGCATCACCTGTAGTCTCGTTCCAGATAACTTTGACCAAAGTTATCTCCTTCCCTCGAAGTTTCTTTATCCTCCTGTCCTCGATCTTAACCGGCAATGTCTCATAGGTTAGGTTATCCTTTAGCTGTACTGAATCAGACTCTATGACGTGACTGGGATCAGGAATATACTTTCGCAATTGCGAAACATGAAAAACATTATGAAGGTTGGATAGAAAAGGCGGTAAAGCTATTTGGTAAGCTACTGGACCTATCCGACGAAGAATTTGATAAGGTCCAATGAATTTTGGAGTGAGTTTTCTGGATTTCAGGACCCTGCCCACCCCAGTCATCGGAGTGGCTCTCAAAAACACATGATCCCCTTCCTCGAACTCATGTGGCCTACATCTTTTATCCGCATAACTCTTATGTCGGCTCTGAGTTATCCTCATCTTTTCTTGAATCAGTTCACCTTCTCGGTTGTTTGTTGCACTAGTTCGGGTCCTAATGAAGCACTTTCTCCATCTTGGTACCAACACAAAGGTGTTCTGCAACGTCGTCCGTATAAAGCTTCGTAGGGTGCCATCCCTATACTTGAATGATAACTGTTGTTGTAGGTGAACTCTATCAACGATAGAAAATTCTCCCAACTACCGGCATGTTCCAACACACACGCCCTCAACAATTCCTCTAAAGACTGAATCGTCCTTTCCGATTGTCCATCAGTTTGAGGATGGTAAGCCGAACTTAATCGTAACTTCGTCCCTAAAGCTTCATGTAAACTTTGCCAAAAACACGAAGTAAAATGCGGGTCTGATCCGATATGATGCTTGAAGGTGCTCCATGCAGTCTCACAATCTCACTGATATAAATCTGAGTAAGCTTTTCCATAGAATACTTGAGATTAATCGGTAGAAAATGAGCTGATTTCATAATCCTATCAATTATAACCCAAATGAAATCGTATCCTTTAGGTGTCCTTGGCAAACACGTGACGAAATCCATTGCTATGCCATCCCATTTCCACTCTGGGATATCAAACGGAAGTAACATTCCAGCTCGCTCTTGACCTCCAAAGAAGATAGTAACATGTATCCTTGAGCTCCTTCTCTCAAAGAAGCGTTTACTTGGTTGGCAGTCAAAAAGCCAGAATTCTCACAACTAGGGAAAACTAAGGTTTTATTTGCACAGTCTACATGATATGATTAGAAGATAACCAATCCATTCCTAAGATTACATCCATTTGCGAAAGAGGCAAACAAATCAAATCAATCAAAAATGTTCTATCTTTAACAGAAATAGAACAGTTCAAACAAACTTTAGTAGTTATAACAGGCTTTGTAGTAGGCGTAGAAATTACCAAATCAAAAGGTAAAGAAGACACAGGTAATCCCAACAGATTCACACAGTCATAGGCAATAAAGGAATGTGTTGCGCCTGAATCAAACAGTACAGTTAAGGTTTTACCTCCCATGACACACTGTCCTTGGATCAAGTCTTCATTTTGAGAAGCTTCAGCACCACCCATAGTGTAGACTCTGCCTCTTGCCTTAGGCCTTGCAGCTTGGACATTGTTGAGAGAGTGTTCCAATTTCGGTTGCATGCATTCCCGTGAGATATGTCTCGGTTTCCCACACTTGAAGCAGATAATCCCTTTGATCGAACCGTCTCTGGTGATGTGATTGCTCTTTCCACACTTCATGCACTTGGTTGGGGCATTTCCAGACTGATTGAAACTCCCACTGCTTCCTCCAACAGAACGTTGTTGTCGATCTTATTGCTTTGCATACGGCTTCCATCGAGATTTGTTGTCTCGACCACCGCCTCCCCTCTGGAACTTGCTCGGTCCAGAACTCTGTATCCGCTTGTCCTTGGGCTCCAAACTCTCGATCAGACGACACTTCTCCATTAGCCTCGGAAAAACAGAAAGTTCTAGAGGAACAACAGCTCTTTTCAAGTCGATCCTCAGACCTCCTTCAAATTTTCTACACTTCCACTCCTCTCTTGGGTTGTCCAGAAAGTAATTTGAGAACTTTGCTAGACTTTCAAACTTGGCCCCATATTCAGCTACGATCATTCCCCCTTGTCTCAGCTGGAGGAACTCCATCTCTTTCTCGTGCCTTGCACTCGCAGGAAAATACTTCTCCAGGAATTTTCCCCTAAAAGCATTCCAATCCACAGCTTGTTGATCGTCAATCAGCATCTGACGGGCTCCTTCCCACCAATATTCAGCATCCTCCACCAGCATATAGGTTGCATAGACAACCTTGTCATTCTCAGTGCACCTCATCGCTCCAAAGATCTTTTCCAGCATCTGGATCCAGCGTTCAGCTAACTCAGGATTGAATTCGCCCTTGAATTGAGGTGGATTCCGACGAAAAATTCATCCAGTCCTCTATCTCTGACAGCTCTTTCGTCACGTTGAACCATAGCAGCAACCATTTCCCGTATGGCGTTCACAGCAGTAGTCAGGTTTTGAGCAGCCATTGCTACCTTCAAAACCAGAACTGTCAAACTCAAGAAACCACAACAAAACTAAAGCAAACAACAGAGAAACACACAGAGAACACAACACAAACAAGACAGACCATAACCTACAAACCCCAAAAAGACTCGGCCAGCTCTGATACATAATAATGCAACACCCTTTCCCGAGTGTCACATTCCCGAACGTTTATAAGGCCGAAAATATTTCTTAATGCGGAAAATACGGTTTTCTTTTTTCTTTTCACAAAAAGGTAATGGAATTTAGTAAAGGTAAATAATACTAATAAACAAACTTAGGTTCGCCATGCATTTCTAGAACATACTGTATAATAAACACAGAACAAAAACAAAAATAGAAACGTCAACATTACCATATACAGACATAAGTCTAATGTATAACTGACATAAAAAGATACAATAAGTACTAGGAGTCGTAGCTCCCAAAAGGTACTACAAAAACTAACATAGTCTGGCCGACAACAAAACTAAACCACAAAAAGAGTCTGCCTCCGGGCTCAAGGAGACTACTGAACTGAACCATCATCACGTCCATCTGTTCAAGTAGCAAGTACCAACAGAAAACATACAAATATGGGTGAGATTCCAGTTCATCAACACAACAAAACAGCAGTAGTAAAAACGGGACGACTCACCGTGTAACACCTTACCCAACATGCTTACTAAAATTCTCAATGTCAAACATATTAAGCAGTTGACAGCATAAAATCATGTTAAGCAGTTAACAGCATAAAATAAGCTACTCTTAAACAGTACAACGATGCATAACAGTGAATGTAAACATCAATAGCCATGCAATGCAATGCAATGTATATGACTCAATGTCAATGTCACTGGGTACTACACTGACCCCTACTCCATGGAGCTAACAAAACGTTGAAGAGAGTGAATGGGAGGACATGTTCTGGTTTCTGCCAGCCATGAGCAAGATGCTACAACATTCGTGATGTGCACATATCCGGCTTTATGGAAACACTCTCGACCAAACCTGAAAAGTACGGCATCTGGTAAATGATATCAGTGTATTGCACGGATTCGCCACGACACAGAAGAGCTACCAACTGGTCACATGTAAGCCCTTCCAACCCTGATACCTCCAAAAAGACCATTGAAGATCGCCACCGTAAGACTCGTACCCGCATCAAGGTGTAAGCTCAACTCCTAGGCTCAAGGCCTTACGACTATGCAAATGAAATGCCAATGCTTACACAAAGCAGATGCGATCAAGCAATGTCTATCCCCCGGATAAACCTCGAAGTCTACTACGGTTCTCTTCCTTAGGAACTATACGTGCCTTTTGAAAAACAATACCTTTATCCACAGGATAAATCTCGTGATCTCTCCGGGATCGAGTCATCACAAGACTGAAACAATTGAACGACTGATCGGGGTCCGAATCACCGGTCCGTCATCGAACTACTGTTTCAAAGCCCAAAACGTTTCATGTTTGTGTTTATGTCTTGTGAAGTCATTGATGTATTAAGTCATCAATGGTATAGTATATGGTCTTGTTTCACCACATATTATACTTAATTATCCCTTGTCTTCAACTCTACATCAATTACTTAACTTAGGTTTTTAATGCGTAAAATTTTACAGTTTGAGTTAAAAACTCCTTTGTAAACCAAAACATCTTCTCAATTGAAAACTAATTTGATTTGAAACAACTTTTGAATCACTTACTTACTCTATTTTTATCATTTTCTGAAACATGAAATTCGCTTAGCGAAATTACATTCGCTTAGCGAAATTGAAGCAATAATGCCTCCTTTGGAACTCCTCTGGATCGCTCGGCGAAACATAAATCGCGTAGCGAAATTCCACTTTATTCGCTTAGCGAGTATCATTTCGCTTAGCAAAATGGAGGCGGTTATACCTCTTTTGAGACTCCTCTGGATCGCTCGGCGAGACATAATTCGCGTAGCGAAATTCGCTTGATTCGCTTAGCGAATATTAATTAGCTTAGCGAAAGTGAGGCAGTGATGCCCAACTTAGAATTCCTTTGTTTTCGCTTAGCGAAAGTAAATTCGCTTAGCGAAAAGTTGCCTTAAAACAAGACATTAACCTTATGGAACCATTTTGATTCTCTTCATCAAACCACTTCTTTTCTCATTTTGAGTCACTTGATTAACTAGATGGACTAAGGAAAAGTATAAAACATGTTTCACTTTGATGAAAACACTTTGCGATTTAATTCCATTCAAAGTCACTTAGGGTTTTTCTATGAAATACACAAATTATTGAAAACACTTTCTTTACATCAAAACTTGACTTGTCCAAGAACTACACATATTCTTCCTTTTCTCAAGGTCATGGCTAATAGCCAACTAGTAACCAATGTGAAATTTTACTTCATCAACTAATCAAAGTGTGGCTCACAAAACTTACACAATCATGATAAACCATAACCCACAACATTGCATCATAATTAAGCACATAAACACAAAAGTCTGTACTTGATCTAATAATCAAAGTACGTTTTTCATCATGCAAGAAATCATTTTCTCACCTAGACAACATGATAAGGCATAAAACACATGATAAGGCATAACTACAAATATCACACATTGTTCTCTTGGAGAACTTAACACAACTTAACCATTAAAAGTGAACCCAAACTAAAGGGTTTCACCCACACATAACTTAAACAACCATATTCACCACCACCATCTTGGTGTGATGAGGTTCATCCCCCCATACCTGTTGATGAGCAGATTCCCGGATCCAAGTCGGTTGATCGGTTTGTGAACCTCCTGATAATCGTCAACAAATACAACAACACCACAATCCAACATTAAACAACAATCAAAGCCAATCTCAACTATTCTAACAAAGAGGATTTCTGCCACCCTAGGTTAAAAAGGTTAGGAATTGGTTTTGGTTTTCCATTTCATGGATTCAAAGGCATTAGGAAAGCTAAGGATGAAATCAAGTGTTAAAAGTCAAAAATTGATGAAAACGCTATTCATCATCATCAAATAGGGTTCGGAAAAAAAGGGATTTTGGTATATGATGGGAGTTGAATCCTAAGGTCTTGGGTTTAGGTAGAGAATGATGATGTGAGTTCAAAGAACTTGGTCTTACCTCAAAAGGATTTTTCTACAATTTCCTATGGATTTTCAAAGTTTTGGGATCTAAGAATTTCTTTTCATGAAAATGAAGATTGATCTTGAAATAAAGAAAGATTAAAGAAGCTAAGAGATCATAGAAGTGATCTTACCTTGAAATGAAGGAAGATTGCTCAAGGAATCAAGTGATTCCAACAAGAAATCAAGCTTTTCAAGGATGAAAATGGAGTTTTCTCTCAAGAACAACTATGGAGCTCTAAAGGGTGAGGGGCTGTGCGAAAATGAGAGAGTGTGGGGCTGAGTTCAGCCTCTTAAGAGCTCACTTAAGGGTAAAAAGGTCATTTGCCAAAAGGGTATAATGGTAAAAGTGTCAATGACTATGGTTAGGGGCATTTTGGGCATTTTGCATCCAGATAATTCCGAACGTCATGACGACTCTGGCATACTCTCCCAAGTGTCCTGGGATGATGTGATATCAAGATTATCTATTGGCGAGTCCCGGTAAATCCATATGTGGCTCCGTTCGTCACCCGATTGAGGATTCCGCCCGAACGAAGGTTAGGAAGTGATTTTTCTGAAATTTTTGTGAAAGTTAACCAAAACATAGAGAATCGAATTCTAAGACTTATTGTCTCGTTCACGGGTCCATCTGAGGTCTTCTGAGCAGTAAAATCATACTGTCAGTGTAAAAACGCAGACCGGACTCCGTTTGAGTTTTCGACTCAAAACTTAATCGTAGCTTCCTATGATATCGTCGAGCATGACTATGGTCTCGGAATATTTTATTTCTATTCCTAAGACCTCGAATAAAATAAAGACATTAAAATACTGAAGAAATAGAAAACGTGAAAATCGGGGCGTTACAGAGACCAATTGATTGAGCATTTTAGGGATGTGATTAAAACTTGGGATGCGAAAGTTATGAATATTAGATTAGGAAAGTAGAAGGCCATTAGTGCATTGGCAAAGTTTTGAGGAATCAAGTTAGATTTTAATTTCTAGAGTGCTCTAGAACTGAAGAAGCTTAGTCGGAATTGACATAATCTTGAGGACAATTAGATAGAAGGTCCATGTCCATATTTGTTTGCTTGAGGTCAGTAGAAATTTCGAGGACGAAATTTTTATAAGGGGGTGAAATTGTAACACCCTGCTTTTCACCTCTATGTTTATATGTGTTAATACTAGCTTATAGATGTTTGCATATGTTGTTTTTGCTTGTTTTTGGTGCATAATTTAATAGTTGAAATAGTTCAGCCTTTAGAATAATCGATCCATTCGAGTCCAAGTAACTTGTTTCACGGTTTTGGCCATATCTTGAGTTCTAGACATCCGATTGAGGTGATCTTGGATGCGTTGGAAAGTTCAGATAATTATCTACAAGTCTGGTTCATATGTCGAGGCCAAAAACACGTTTTCTGAGGGGGAAATCGATTTGGGAAATCGATTTCCTTGGTTGTGGAATCGATTACCATGTGTGTCAGAGCTTGTATACGCGTTTGTGTGATCGGGCTATGCTGTGTACGGCCCATTCGTCCTAAAATGTCCCTAACAGTTATATATACATAGCGTATGACCTAAACCTAGTCTCTACACCCTATTATACTCACTAGTTGCCTCTTCTCATCCCTAAGAGCTCTAATTGATCTCTTGCTCTAGAAAACCCAAAGGACGAATCCTGTTTTAGTGTTCTTCATCAAGAACACGCCGTTGTTTGGCTAGTCTATCCCTGCTGCTAGAGTTAATCTCCTAAGTTAGAAACCAAGGTGAGTTTCTAATCCTATATTTGTTTTCCCTTTCAATCCATAACTTAAAGATCGACTCTGCTTTCCAGTGTTGCGGTCGTGATCAAGTGCTGAACCCGTAAGAAGGAACCGTAGCAGAACTTGGCTCTGTTCTCTTTCCCTTAGGCTGTGAATCGTCATACCAGGTATGGGGGTTGAAAATTGGTCATGAATATGTGGGTTTTGGGATAGGTTAAGATGAAGGGGTTAACCCATGACCCCTATGTATGCCTGCGTATGCCTATGAATGTTGTTATGCTGTTTTCTGGCTATATGAGTATTGATTGATGAATAATCTGATGTTATAACATGTTTATAACTATAAGTTCATGATTTATATGATTGTTGATGAATTGATGATTTTGAGCATGTTGTTTATGCCATGATATGGTGTTTTGTTAACCTTATGCTATCATAACATAGTTATAAGGAGAAAATAAATAGGCAATGTGAGATTGATGACCAAGGATTAGTTTGGGAACCCTTAGGTTATGATTTATGAGTGTTGGACTAATCAAATTGGTGATAAATAGCTTAGGCTCGAATGATAAAACCCGTTGCTGTATGATCTAACACCTAGAAATCGATTTCCAGCACATGTAAATCGATTTGAATCCTCCAAAAATCGACTTCCAAGGTGCGGAAATCGATTTGGCCTTGTAGAAATAAATTTTTAGAATCGATCTTCCTTGTTCAAAATCAATTGGGGAAATCGATTTGAACATGTTGAAATTGATTTCCAGAGATTGGAAATCGATTTGAAGACTTGAGAAATCGATTCCACAGATTGGAAATCGATTCTCACGTGTCCAGGAGCAGTTTTGACCCCTTATGCTTGATGGATAGTGTTATGTAGGCTTGTTATAATCTTAATATGATATGAATTGTGGTTTAGATATTAAGGTTAAGTTATAATCTTAATAAGTATATGACATGAGGTTTAAAAATTAAGATTTATAATCTTAATAAGATATGAATTGTGGTTTAGATATTAAGATTAAGTTACAATCTTAATAAATATATGACTTGAGGTTTAAATATTAAGATTAAGTTATAATCTTAATAAAATATGAATTGAGGTTTAGATAATAAGATTAAGTATAATACTTAATAATGATAATGTTAAGTTAAGACTTAACAAAGAGAACAATTAATAAGACGATGATGTTATTGGTAACGACGTACTGTTACCGATGTTGTTGGTTAAATCATTCTTGATGTTTATTGGTCAAGTTTGATGTTGATAAATCATCTTTGATGCTTGTTGGTCAAAGTTGATAGCCATGTAATGGTGTTGATGATGGATGGTTGGACATGTGTTTGCATATTGATGAACATTGCACGCATCATACGTTGAAGTTGATATGTTGGGTGGAAAGCAAACGATGAATCGCGATAGTGGAGGCCACGATGGGTGTTAACCCGGCCTTGCGGGTACATTGGGTATGGAAGTTCCAGGTGACATAGGCTAGCTACCTATTGTCGGAGTGACCTAATGAATAAGCTTGAGTACCCTGACTAGCCACTATACGTTATCAGGATTAGTGAGAGTGTTCGGGGATGGCCCATGGTCTAGCACATCATCCACGTTGTTAACCGGACATGTAATTCTAATCGTCTTTCCAGAGTTAGAGTTGTTGGCCACATGCATACGGAGTAGTGATGTGCATTCGCATTGACATGCATCTTTGATATATATATTGATTATACATATGTTGATTGATGAAAGTTGTATGTCATCTTAATTACTATTCCATTCCGTATACATATATTTTTGATCATATTTCTCACCCCTATCTTTTGTTGTCCTTGTGCATATGATGTTGCACGTGCAGAGGAGGGTGAGCATGCCGACGAGGAGTGATCCCGTGGAGATCTCTCTTAGTAGTAGTAGTTAGGATTTACGTTCAGTTGTTTAGTTTATTCCGATGTATTGTCGGTATATGTATACCAACTCTGATATGTGACATCGGGATTTGGGTTATGTTTATTATTTATGTTTTCCGCAGTTTGTTTTTAAAGGATTTTGATTATTTCAGATTCCTACATTTTACGTTACTGATGATGTGATGCACATTACCCTTGAGTGTACGTTTTTATTTTTAATTGTTATTTTTTTTAAAGACATGTATGATATTATTTATGCTTTATTATATGAGGGGTAGTGGGTGTCACACCTACCATCTTTGGGTGAGTAGATTTTTGGTTGAAATTTTGGTATTCTAAGCCTTAATCTAGCCTTACCACACTTAGGGAGTATTGAATCCAAGAGATAGGAATTTTTGGAGCTCCTTTGCCTTTTTTCCTAGCATATGGCCGAACCTAGGAGGAGAAGAATAGGAGAAAATTTTGTGATTTAATGTTGATGCATTGATTGATTGTATGTGTGTAGTTATCGTCGGGTAATAAGATGAGAGATCGGACGACTTTGGGATCAATTGGGAGATTTATCGCTATTGGGGAACTTCGAGAAGTAAGGGGATAAACCTGAGGAATTCCAATTCCGATAGCTATATGCTATGTTTGTGTATTTGAATTGTAATTATTTATCTGTGTTTGGTTGATGTGCAGTGATTCAATTTTACCTGCTTATATTTGCTTATGCTTGAGAATACTTGCTTATGCCTGATTTTATTGTATGGCATTTGATTATGGTGAATGGATGTATATTATGCTTGTCGCGATGATTATTATGTTAAAGGACCTAACATTGGTTAGGATCCATAATCGTGAAATGTTAAAAGCTTCAAAAAGCTTGGAACGTAAAATAAAAAAATAAAAGGTTAAAGTTTCAAAAGTTTTCGAAAAACAAAAGGAATTAATGTTCTTGAAAATAAAGGAGATAAAATCAACTTTATTGGGAAATGTTTTGACAACATTGATGCTTCAACAAGGAAATAATGATATGACAAAGATAAACAGACGAACACAAATGTTTTCTCATGCATATGTGTTTTTTGAAGACGTGTCGTTGAAATGAGGGGACCTTGATGGCAAGGAAACCTGGGGATGACTTATGTCATGGTGTAACATTGTGCTTTGATGGACAATGGGGTCGTACGCGTTGTGAGAATGTATTGTGCCTTGAGTTGGACAATATAGTATGGCATGATTAAATTGTTGTACCTTTGATTTGCGCGCCCATGTGAGATCTCATGGGATTCATGCACTTATGTTTAGCAAGTTGGTGCTAGTCATTGTTGCCTGAGGGCCAATGAATATTGAGCCTGATCAGCATGTTGAAAGATAATGGGATTTCCAAAAATTAAGAATTGAACGTTAGATGATATGTATGGAAGTGTCATGCATACGTTTTGAAAATAATGATGATTGTTGGGTACGAGACCCTTCTGTTTTAATTTTTATCATGATATTATGTGATGTGTTTATTATGCTCAATAACTATCATTATTCTGGGTCGCTTGCCTCTACATGTTGCACATCCTATTGTGTTTGAATTCATATATTGGTTTCTCACCCTTGCCTGTACATGTTGCACACCCTATTGTGTTTTTGGATACATGTACCGATGTTTGTCAATAGTCCTCTGGGTCGCTTAGGGACTCAGTAGCTTGAATTGCTCGATGCTGACGACGAAGAAGTATGGATGGTTGAAGATGAGACCCAGTCTCAGTGGTACGGCGTATGCTAGGTAGTACGTCTTTTGTTAGTATTAGACCAGCTTAGGTTTTCCTTGGAGGTAGTGTCTTTTGGGTAGTATGTTAGTGTCTACTAGTGGCCAGGATTTTGGAGATATGATTCTCAGACCCATCACTACCTAGTGTTTGGACTTATAGCGTTTTACTTCTGTCAATACATTTTGGAAACGGACTAGTTGTCCAAGGTCCCTTTACGTATGTAGTTGACTAATGATACCTATATATATATATATATATATATATAGTTGATGATCATCTTGAGTAGATGTAGCTTAATGTTGTGTGAGAAGAAAAAATTTCATCACGATTTTTAGAGTAAATAAGAGCTGAGTAAAGAAAGTCTATTTTCCGAAAGTAAACCAGCAAATTCTTTTTTCATACTTTATGTTATTTGGGGTTACGACAGTGACACCCGAAGGAGGGATGTTACAAGTGGTATCAGAGCTGGTCGAGTCTTTTGGGAACCTTTGGGGAATAGGTATGTTGTGTTGATGTTGTGTGATATCTGATTAGGGCTTGATTGAATTACTTCTTAGAAGTAATGTATTTTGATAAGAGGGTATATGTTTTGGTTTCTGGTTGCAGTTTGACTGACTTCATTCTTGTAGGTCAGTTATCGAACCAGGAACCGAGACTAGAGCTGGACGTGGACGTGGTCGCGAAAGAGGAGTTAGTGTTCATGCTGAGGATACTAACTGTGCTAATGGGATGGACCTTGCTGCACAAGCAATGGCGAACATGGTCGCTGCTATCACTGTACAGACTACTACAGTGACTGCTCACAATGCACAAGAACAGGCTCGTGCTGCACAGGCCACTGCGGGTCGGAATCTGACCGCTTTTAGACACCAGAATCAGCTACAGTTTCATGGCGATGTGGATCCTAAGAAGACTGACTTGTGGATCCAAGAGATGGAAAGGATATTCGAGGTGATCCACAGCCCTGAAGGAGTGAAAGTACCGTGTGCAACTTTTCTACTGCTAGGAGATGCTGAGTACTGGTGGGAAGGAACTAGACAATTTAAGCGCCGATTCCTAGAGAAGTATTTCCCTCAAAGTGCCAGAGCTGAGAAAGAGAGAATTTTTGTGGTTGTAACAAAGGGAGATGTCTATTGGGGAATATGCAGCCAAGTTTGAATCACTGGCCACTTATTTATGATTCTACCAGAACAATCCTAATGAAGACTGGAAATGCGAATGTTTTGAGAGGGGTTTGAGGTGTGAAATCCAGAAATTGGTGTTGTCGCAGGGAATTCAGAATTTCCAGGCATTAGTAGAGAAGAGCAAAAAAGTGGACCTGATGAAGCATGGAAGGGCCGACAGAGGGAACATTGGGGCACCTTCCCGCTTTAAGAATCAGTACCAAAATCAGAGAGGAGAACAGAGTAAGAGGAAACCTTATTCCCGACCCCTAGGGAATGATCAGAACCAGCAACCCTATTGTAACGCCCCGATTTTCACATTTTCTAATTCTTTAGTATTTTAATGTCTTTATTTTATTCGAGGTCGTAGGAATAGAAATAAAATATTCTGATACCATAGTCATGCTCGACGATATCGTAGGAAGTTACGATTAAGTTTTGAGTCGAAAACTCAAACGGAGTCCGGTCTGCGTTTTTACACTGACAGTATGATTTTACTGCTCAGGAGACCTCAGATGGGCCCGTGAATGAGATAATAAGTCTTAGAATTCGATTATCTACGTTTTGGTTAAATTTCGAAAAAAATTCAGAAAAATCACTTCCTGACCTTTGTTCGAGCGGAATCCTTAATCGGGTGACGAACGGAGCCACATACGGATTTACCGGGACTCGCCAACAGATCATCTTGATATCACATCATCCCAGGACACTTGGGAGAGTATGCCAGAGTCGTCATGACATTCGGAAATATCTGGACGCAAAATGACCAAAATGCCCCTAACCTTAGTCTCTTACACTTTTACCATTTTACCCTTTTGGCAAATGACCTTTTTACCCTTAAGTGAGCTTTTAAGAGGCTGAACTCAGCCCCTCACTCCCTCATTTTCGCACAGCCCTCTCCCCGTTAGAGCTCCATAGTTGTTCTTGAGAGAAAACTCCATTTTCAACCTTGAAAAGCTTGAATTACTTGTTGGAATCACTTGATTCCTTGAGCAATCTTTCTTCATCTCAAGGTAAGATAACTTCTATGATCTCTTAGCTTCTTGAATCTTTCTTTATTTCAAGATCAATCTTCATTTTCATGAAAAGAAATTCTTAGATCCAAAACTTCGAAAATCCATAGGAAATTGTAGAAAAATCCTTTTGAGGTAAGACCAAGTTCTTTGAACTCACATCATCATTCTCTACCTAAACCCAAGATCTTATGATTCAACTCCCATCATAGCCCCAAATCCATTTTCGGCCGAACCCTATTTGATGATGATGAATAGTGTTTTCATCAATTTTTGATTTTTAACACTTGATTTCATCCTTAGCTTTCCTATGCCTTTGAATCCATGAAATGGGAAACCAAGATCAATTCCTAACCTTTTTAACCTAGGGAAGCCGAAATCCTATTTGTTAGGATTGTTGAGATTGGCTTTGATTGTTGTTTAATGTTGGTTTGTTGTGTTGTTGTAGTTGTCGACGATTGCCAGGAGGTTCACAAACCGATCAACCGACTTTGATCCGGGAATCTGCTCATCAACAGGTATGGGGGGTGAACCTCATTCACACCAAGATGGTTGTAGTGAAGATGGTTGTTTAAGTTATGTGTGGGTGAAACCCTTTAGCTTGGGTTCACTTTTAATGGTTAAGTTTTGTTAAGTTCTCTTAGAGAACAATGTGTAATATTTGTAGTTATGCTTGTATGCCTTATCATGTGTTTTATGATGATGTTGTCTAGGTGAGAAAATGATTTCTTGCATGATGAAAAACCTACCTTGATTACTAGATCAAGTATGGACTTTTGTGCTTATGTGCTTAAGTATGGACTTTTGTGCTTAGGTGCTTAATTATGATGCAATGTTATGTGTTATTGTTGATCATAATTGTGTAAGTTTTGTGAGCCATAATTGGATTAGTTGATGAAGTAAAACTTCACATTGGTTCCTAGTTGGCTTTTAGCCATGACCTTGAGAAAAGGAGGGTAATGTGTAGTTCTTGAATAATTCAAGTTTTGATGCAAGAAAAATGTTTTTAGTGGCTTATGCCTTAAACAAAAACCATAAATGATTATGATCCAAAGATCAAACAAAGTTTCAATCTCGAAGTGTTTTCACCAAAGTGGGACATGTTTTATACCTTATCCTTAGTTCATCTAGTTAATCAAGTAACTTAAAAGTGGATTAATGAAAAGTTTCATGAGAATCAATATAGTTCCATAAGGCTTTTCTTTAACAAGGTTAATGTCTTGTTTCAAGGCAATTTTCGCTTAGCGAATCCAATTTCGCTGGGCAAAAATAGAGAAAATAGAAGTTAGGCATCACTGCCTCCTTTTCGCTGAGTGAAATAATCTTCGCTAGGTGAATGAAGCGAATTTCGCTGAGCGAACCATTTCTCGCCCAGCGATACAGGGGAATTTTCAAAGAGGTATTACTGCCTCATTTTCGCTAAGCGAATTTAACTCCGCTAAGCCAATTTCCTGTTTTCAGAAAGTGCTAGAAATAGAGTAAGTGGTTCAAAAGTTGTTTCAAATCAAATGATTTTTCAATTGAGAAGTTGTTTTGGTTTACAAAGGAGTTTTAACTCAACTCGTAAAGTTTTACATATAAAAACCTAAGTTAAGTAATTAACTTAGAGTTGAAGACAAAGGTTAGTTATGTATGGTATGTGGTGGAACAAGACCATATGCTATACCATTGATGACTTAGTACATCAATGACTTCATAAGACATAAACACAAACATGAAATGTTTTGGGTTTTGAAACAGTAGTTCGATGATGGACCGGTGATTCGGACCCCGATCAGTCGTTCAATTGTTTCAGTCTTGTGATGACTCGATCCCGGAGGGATCACAAGATTTATCCTGTGGATAAAGGTTTTGTTCTTCAAAAGACGCGTATAGTTCCTAAGGAAGAGAACCTTAGTAGACTTGGAGGTTTATCCGGGGGATAGACATTGCTTGATCGCATCTGATTTGTCTAAGCATTGGCATTTCATTTGCAAAGTTGTAAGGCCTTGAGCCTAGGAGTTGACTTACACCTTGATGCTGGTGCGAATCTTACGGTGACGATCTTCAATGGTCTTTTTGGAGGTATCAGGGTTGGAAGGGCTTACATGTGACCAGTTGGTAGCTCTTCTGTGTCGTGGCGAATCCGTGCAATACACTGATATCCTCTACTAGATGTCGTACTTTTCATGTTTGGTCGAGAGTGTTTCCGTAAAGCCAGATACGTGCACGTTACGAATGTTGTAGCATCTTGCTCATGGCTGGTAGAAACCGGGACATGTCCTCCCATCCACTCTCTCCGAATGTTTTGTTAGCTCCATGGAGTGGGGGTCAGAGTAGTACCCAGTGGCATTGGCATTGAGTCATATACATTGCATTGCATTGCATGGCTATTGATGTTTACATTTACTATTATACATCGCTGTATTGTTTAAGAATGACTTATATTATGCTGTTAACTGCTTAACATGATATTATGCTATCAACTGCTTAATATGTTTGCTATTGAGAACCTTAGTAAGCATGTTGGGTATGCTGTTACCCGGTGAGTCGTCCCGTTTTTACTATTGTTGTTTTGCTGTGTTGATGAATGGGAATCTCACCCATATCTGTATGTTTTCTGCTGCTACTTGCTGTTGCTGCTTGAACAGATGGACGTGATGATGGTTCAGTTCAGTAGTCTCCTTGAGCCCGAAGGCGGACTCTTTTTGCTATTTTAGTTTTGTTGTCGGCCAGACTATGTCAGTTTTTTTTTTAGTACCATTTGGGAGCTACGACTCCTAGTACTTATTGTATTCCTTATGTCAGTCATACATTAAACTTATGTCTGTATACAGTAATGTTGACGTTTCTGTTTCTGTTCTGTGTTTATTGTACAGCATGGTCTAGAAATGCATGGCGAACCTAAGTTCGTTTATTAGTATTATTTACCTTTACTAATCCCATTACATCTTGTGAAAAGAAAAAAGAAAAAATCGTATTTTCCGCTTTAAATAATCTTTTCGGCCTTATAAACATTCGAGAATGTGACACTCGGGAAAGGGTGTTGCACCTATCGTTTTGTTGCTTATACATCAGGCAGTGGAGGCCAGAGGAATCAGAACCAAGGACAAGATAGGAGATGTTTCAAGTGTGGAGATCCATCACACATGGCCAACAACTGCTTTGTGCGGAGCCCTAGATGTTTTACTTGCGGACAAAGGGGACACATAGCAAGATACTGCAAGGCACAAGGATCTGTCCCAGTTGCCAATAACAATATCGGAACCGGAAGGCCGACGACGAAGGGAAGAGTTTACACCATGAGTGGTGCTGAGGCTTTGAATTTCGATGATCTCATATAAGGTAATTGCGACCTAGACGGTAATCTCTTAACCATGCTTTTCGATTCAAGTGCAAATCATTCCTTTTCGCGATGGATTGTGTGAAATGTCTAGATATTACCTGTTTCTTCTTTGCCATATGAGAGTCCTGTATAATCCTAAGTGTATTAGACATTTGAGAGATTGGTTTAATGGTATCCATTGGTCTAGATATCTTCATAGTATTTCATTGAAAGTGCTGTTGTGACTATTTCTTGAGTTATAACACCAACAAATTCTTGATGCTGGACATTTCTTGATGAAACTTAGTCTAATCACTTTTACTTTTGGTAAATGTGATCCAGTCCGCTTTTCGGCTAGATTGTTTATCTTTGGATTCCCTAATCCGTTGGGAGATTCTTTTGAAAGAAGGGACTTTATTAGAGTCATGGTTGTAAACATGTATTAGCTATGCATTTTTACACTCATGAACCTACTGAAGAATCCTTTTAATACTGGATATTCCTGTATTCTTTTCACAGTGGTATATTCTTCTATGTACTTTCTTGTGAAAGTAAGACCAAGAAAAATTTTCCTTCGTTGAAAATTTATTTCCTTAGTCTTCAAGGATCGAGTGGAGATGAGTTCAACTGATCACCTTCAGCACAAGTGGATGAGCAAGAAGAATGTTTAGATCTTTCGAAGGTCGTTTGGGAGTAAGTGTAGTATTTGCTGCGAGAATTATTTTAACAAGATAGACAAGAAGTGATAAGAAGTTTTGTTGGGGTATAGTCGTGACGGATAAGATATGAACCTATAAGATCAATCTCAGTAAGTGAGATAATTATCATAAGTCAAGTATTGGTTGAGGCAGAATAGTAGTTAGGAGATCCAGAGTATTGATCGATGTCCGTAGTTAAGATTGATTGTATGAGTTTGGAGAATTATAGGAAAGTGTCCTTGGTAGTTTTACCAAAGCTGAAGAATTATAGCAAAGAAGAATCCTTGAGAAAGACTATGTTGTTAGGACAATTTAAGATTTATGATATTAGAAAATTCTACCTGATGTGATCTTTTTCGGTTGTAGTTGCAGTAAGAGGTGAAATCCTGTTTTTGGGGAGGTGGATTGCGTTCCAGAGGAACTAAGACGAAGATTGGATATCTTAGATTAAAAATGATGAGTGTGTTGTAAAAGGGATGTGTATCGTAGTTTAAATATTGGTCGAAATAACAAGTGTGAGAGACTTAGGTAAGGTATTAAGGAGAATGAGTATGAAGTTCGTTATTACGTACGGGGAGTACAATGTGGAACAAGGAGATTTAGAAATCATGTCTAGTTTGAGCCACGAAATTTCAAGGACAAAATTTTTTTTTTAGTGGGGTAGTAATGTAACACCCCGATTTTTCAAGCTTTCTAATATTAATAAACTGTATTTATGAGTTTGTATTTTATTGGAGGGTCTAGAGAGTGAAATAAAATAAACTGAGACCATAGTCACGCTGTAATACCCCAATTTTTACTACTTTCTAAGATTGGTGAATTCTATGAATTTTATTTGAGTCTTGGAGAGGATTTTGAATCCAACACAGATATTGTTTTACTCTACATTACTGGTAGAGAATTATGGTTAAGGTTTGAGTTGAAGACCCAGACGAAACCTGGTTTGCATACGAGATAACAGGAACCAATAACGGATAGGCATAAGGTCGCTTTCAAAGCCACCTTAGCCTTATCCTTTTCAAGTCTTACTACAACTTTTGATAAAATCCCAATTTTGCTCCTAAGGTGAATTAACCATTCTAACCATAAGTAGTCTATCTTGTCCTTATCTTTTTACCCTTATCCTTTCCTCCCATATATATATATATATATATATCACGCCTCCACTCTTTCTTTTTACCCTCTCATTTTCTTTCTTTTCCATCTCCTTCACTTCAAAGCACCTTCAAGCTTCCAACTCCAATTTCTGTTCATTCTTCAAGGATTCTCCATAAGCTTTGAGAAACAAAGTTGTCTATCTTGATCTTCTCCATCATCTAAGAGGTAGAGATCTCTTCTTTGATATCTTCATATTTGTTCTTGACCTTCCAAAATTCATGAAAAATTATAGAAAAATCATCTTAATGTCAAACCAATTTTCATGAACTAGATTCAATTTATTATTTCATAAACCTAAGAGTTTGGAATCATAAAAGCTCTCTAACCCCTTTGGGGTGAGATGGTCGAAACCCTAGGGTAAAGAAATCATGGAGTTTTGTTCAATGTTTTGCTTAAAGAAGTGTTGATTTGAGTTTTATCATACTTAAATGTCTTTTAATCCAAAAGATTGCAATCAAAAACCTTTCCTACCCTAATCTTCTATGACATGGCCGAACCCCTTCTTGGATGAATTCATGATGCTTTCTTCAATTTTTTGGTTATAACTTGTTGATTTGATTCAATTACACTTAAAAGTCTATGAATCCCAAAAGAATGGAATCAAAAACCTATCCTAACCTAATTCTCTATGAAGAGGCCGAAACCTAAACCTTTGGAGAACTTGAGTTTTGTTTCAAATTCTTGAATAAAAAGACTTATAGGAGTGTTATCTGTGCTTAAGGATCTTAGATCGAACAGTTTGTGAAATTTTAACGCTTCTAGCATAATTTCCTATGTAGGTGCCGAAATCTAGTTCATGAGAACTAGATGTGTTTTGTTTGATTACACTAAATTGGGTTGTGATTTGTGATGAAGGATAAGATCATATTCAAGTACTCTAAAGTGTGTACGATTATCTGTCGAAGGAACGAAGTTGTGACTGTGGCAAGATGCTAGGAGCTTGTGGACATCACTACATTGATCTAAGGTAAGGAGGAAGATGACTCTTCTATGTGATTTGGAGTGGAGTTAACATTGATGAACATATGGTGAGAGTGAGATTGATAAGCATATGATGTGATTGTGAATATGTGTGCTATGTGATTTATATGATGTTCTATGTGAATTACTTGTGAACACATGCTCTAAGTATTCTATGTGAGTTATATGATTAAATTATGTTGGCATGCTCATTGTTATGATATGTTATTAGTGTGACTAATTAGACGTTTATGAATGAGCATATTATAAGCTTGATAAGCATATGATGAGATTCATGGTGGTGATTGATTGCTTGGAATTGATACTTGATCATGATTTCACCTTCATAATGATTAAGATAACGAAAGGACATGCACATCAAGACATTGATCGTTGCATTACTGTTACTTGTGGTAAACTATGAGTGAGCTACATCCTAAGTGCGGGTGAGAGTACAATAGGGAAGTTCATGAAGACCTAGGGGGCACTATGGTGCGACACTCCATAGGGGGCCGGGTAGTAGCACCCCCGAGCCGTGGTATTCGATACGAACATAGTAGTGTCCCGACCAGACCCTAAACTACTCAGGATCAGTGGAGAGTGTTCCGGTGAGCCCTTTGGAATGCAATTGGATTAATGGCACTTATTTGGCTAGTGATACGGAACACGTACTCCTGTTTGCTCCTCCGATGATGTTGTCACTCCATGGAGTTGACTCGGTCCAAATACAGACATACTCATTCCATAAGCATTATGCATTCTTGATATTATGGAAGATCAGTGATAGATGGCAAATTAATATTTTGCGAATGACAAAATGATATTTTACATTATTACTGTAAATTTTTGAATTCGTGCCTAATTTATGTTGCTTTACTAAAATGTTAAATCTGCACCTTTTTACATGGAAGTTAGTTTTCTTACCTCCTGTTGTATTTACAGATGGCGAGTCGGAGAATGCATAGGAGAACTCTCCGCTTTACTTTCCATGATGGGTACTAGGCGTCTTTTGACCAGCTCTGGGAGTCGAATCTAATCTTTTGCTTTGGATTGTATATAGATAGTAATATATATTTTGATAGTTGGTGTGTATATTATTAACCATGTTCCTATGAAACTCTTACTCGACTTCTGCATCTGACTTATGTAAGGTATTCTGAGGCATATATAATATATGAACATTAGTTTTGAATATCGAATAGGTGTTGGATTTTGACTACAAAGGTATATCAAACAGGACATATTGTTGTGTGATAGAATTATGTAATAGTTAATCTTAGTACAGGTTTATATGAGATACTAGGGGGTGTCTCACAGGCTCTACGCTATCGTAGGGAGTTATGGTTAAATTTTGGGTCGAAAACTCAGACGAAGCCCGATCAACAGTTTTCACTGATAGTAGTATTTTACTACTATAAAGACCTAATTTTGACTCGTGAAGGGACAGTTAGGGTTGGAATTTAATTCCCTACAATTTTGCTAAAATTGGTTCTTGACGTTAAAAAGTGAAAATAATATAAACTATTTAGGCGAAAACTCGAACCGGCGGACAAATGAAGCTATAGATGGATTTAACGGGATCCGCTAAGGGATAATCTTAAGGTCACATCAGGTCAAGTCACCTAGAAATGCGTGCCAGTGTCATGATGGATTTTCAAAATATTTGGACGCGAAAAGACCGAAATCCCTTGGACTTTTAAAGAAAATACCATTTGGTCCTTAGGCAAAAAGACCAAATTGCCCTTAGTGAGAAAACATAAGGACCACCTTGCCCACACTTAGGCCATTCGGCCACTCTCTTTCTTTCTCTCTTCCTCACACTTGTTCTTCATTTCTCTCCAAATTTCTTCTAAACTTTCAAGTTTTTTTGTGAAAGCAAAGTGATCACTTGTTCATCCTTGTCATCTAGGAGGTATAGACTCCAGTCTTAAGCTCTCAATCTCCCTCTTTCTCCATTGATTTTCATGGTTTATGTTAGGGTTAGAACTTGAAGCTTAAACTTCAAAACTCCATGAAAAATTGTAGAAAAATCCTTTTAATGCCAAACCAATTTCTTTGAGCTAGATTCATTGTCTTCTATCATAATCCAAGAGATTGAAACCAAAAGAGCTCTCTAGCTCAAATGGGTTTAATTGGCTGAACCTACCATCTTTGGGTGAGTAGGTTTTTGATTGAAATTTTGGTATTCTAAGCCTTACCACACTTAGGGAGTATTGAATCCAAGAGATGGGTATTTTTGAAGCTCCCTATCCTTTTTTCCTAGCGTATGGTCGAAGCTAGGAGGAGAAGAATAGGAGAAAATTTTGTGATTTAATGTTGATGCATTGATTGATTGTATGTGTGTAGTTATCGTCGGGTAATAAGACGAGAGATCGGACGACTTTGGGATCAATCGGGAGATTTATCGCTATTTGGGAACTCCGAGAGGTAAGGGGATAAACCTGAGGAATTCCAATTCCAACAGCTGTATGTTGTGTTTGTGTAGTTGGATTGTAATTATTTATCTGTATTTGGTTGAGGTGGAGTGATTCAATTTTACCTGCTTATATTTGCTTATGCCTGAAGATACCTGCTTATGCCTGATTTTATTGTATGGCATTTGATTATGGTGAATGGATGTATATTATGCTTGTCGCAATGATTATTATGTTAAATGACCTAACATTGGTTAAAGTTAAAAGCTTATATTTGCTTATGCCTGAAAATACCTGCTTATGCCTGAAAACATCGCGACAAGCATAATATACATCCATTCATCATAATCAAACACCATACAATAAAATCAAGCATAAGCAGGTATTTTCAGGCATAAGCAAATATAAGCAGGTAAAGTTGAATCACTCCACATCAACAAACATTATCATGAAATGTTAAAAGCTTCAAAAAGCTTGGAATGTAAAATAAGAAAATAAAAGGTTAAAGTTTCAAAAGTTTTCAAAAAACAAAAGGAATTAATGTCCTTGAAAATAAAGGAGATAAAATCTACTTTCTTGGGAAATGTTTTGACATAAAGGGAAAATGGGAGAAAAATGACTTTAGTGTAAGAAAAGTAAGGCTTGAAACAAAAAGTGTTTTCAAGAAATTTTCATTTCAAAATAAATTGTTTCATCCAAGAAAATGGTTTTTCACGAACCATATTTCAAGGTTTTGATAGTTTACCAAAGTACTTCGAAAGAAAATGTGGTTTTTGTAACACCCTTTCCGGGGCATCACATTTACGAACATTTTAAAAAGCTATAAGGCCGAAAAACGGGTTAATTAAAAACATATAAGAAAGATGGGGGATAAATTTTTCTTTTCACAAAACATAATTGTAAAAGCTTGTAACCGTTTATATGTGTAAGGTAAATAAAACATTTCATAATATAACTTCATAAGTTCATAAAGGCTTTACATAAGGACCTAACCCGTCTACAGAAACAAAGTAGAAAGATACAGACTCAACACAAAGGATTGGAGATGCAGCTCCTAAACACAAGATACTTTGAGACGCAGCTCCACAAAAACATAAAAGAGAAGAAAGGTACAGACACTCTGACACCCTTCATAGGCCGACAACAGATTACACAGGGAAACACCCCTCGAATCAACCATTGAATGCTTCCTCTGACTCCTCCATTATGGAGAGACAAGCGAAAGGAATAGGAGGCATGGATAGATCACCTCCCTCCTAATCTCCTCACTTATCGCCTTCCAACCAGGACCTGTCAAACGAGAGCTAACAGGAATCCTAGCAGGGACTACCACTAGAATTCCTACGGAAGACATCGCAGAAATTGCCCTAGAAGCATCCTTGCCAAGAAGCAGCCTATCCCTAACAGAGGGAGCGGGCACTGAATGCATTGGTGGAAAAGTCCATCTAGCATTCCACTTACGAGTACAACCTTGACAGCAGACGACATGAAGACGAGCTGTTGAGCAGTCAAGAACTCTTCCTCTGCGACTCTTGCGGATAGTGAGTGAGGTTCTTCCCATGTACTTTGCTAGAAGCTCATCATGACTAGATGTCCAAACGCCAAAACCGTTGGGAGACTCAACAGAGAGGTGCATCCAAAACGTCGGTTGAAGTCTCGGTAACATGACCTTCTCCGGAGACAACCAGAGAAGCACACAATGATGCAATACAAAGTATTGAGGTGAGATTCCCATTCATCAGCACAACACATGGCAGAAGTAAAAATGGTACGACACACAAGACAATAAAATACTAGTCATGCATATCATACATCTCAATATCTCATATTATCCAATCAACAACATAAGACATCATCAACGTAGGATAACAATGTATAACATGTAAATTTATCCATCAATAGTCATGCAATGCAATGCAATGTACATGACTCAATGCCATATGCCACAAGGGTAAGACTCTGACCCCTACTCTATGGAGCTAAACATAATTGGAGTGAGTGATTGGGAGAACATTATCTGCGTTATCTCAGCCCAACATGTGCTATCTCAACAAGATTGCGAATTCGCTTTTACGGCTCACGCCAGACGTTCTTTACCCAAATCGTGACTTACCCGGTGTTTCAGTCAGGACGTCAGTGTTTTTTGATGGATATCCACGACACAGAGGAGCTACTCTCTGGTCACATGTGTCTTCCCCAACCCCCGACGTCCCCAAGATCCTCATGATCGACACCTCAGACAATCGCTCCCGCACAAAGAAGCTCAACTCCCAGGCATAACGCCCAACTCATGCATAGATGCATATGCATGTCAAGAAATGCCACAACATAAATATATACTACACTACCACTGTAGCACCACGTCTATCTCTTGATAAACCACATGGCACCCCTACGGGACCCACTTTCACACGACTTGCCATCAGTCGCCCATCCTTGGTTCCGTTCCTTGCAATCGCGTACCACCTCGTCGTTCATAACACGATGTTCATGTCTTATGATACGTTAGTTCATAACCTAGATGTACATGGAGGACAAGGTCCACAAGGATCCCCTTTATCAATCTACTCACTTGTCTACCAAAGGAAATATTACTTAATTGCTATAAGTAACTCTTAGTGATTAAACATAATGGAGTCCTTGGATGATCTAAATCATCAAGATGTGGGACAAGATTTTGTCATGACCACTAGACGTTAGTGCATGTCTTTTACTAAATCTTTGTGAGTACATTATGGAACTCATTGAATTTCCCTTTTTTTTTCTTTGAAGATAATACATAATTATACTACTATAGTAAGATCTTCAAAATACTTTCTTTAGTGGTAAACTGGTTCATGAAATCCCCTTTTATCAAACATAGTTTTGAAACTCTATACATATACTTGTAAGGTATTCACAACCCCAAGATACACAGTACCTTGTCTTTTGCCAAACTAGCGTAAAACTTCCTTTGAAATAATACTAATTTCCTTTACCTGGCATAAAAAGGGAAAACATATCTTTCTTTAAATCACCTTTTCATTTTCAAATGAAAACTATAACTCATTTGTTTTTTAAGATTTCAGAATTAATCATAGTTGTGTAAAGACTTATTGTTTTAAAGAAAACACTTACAAGAATTCTCATTTCTCTTAAAAGTAGGTTTACTAACCAAAACCTTTGGAAACCACATGAATCATTTAGAAAAGTCTTTGTTCTTGAAAGTATTTTCCTTGAAACAACATGATAAAATAAGTGCTTGATCAACATCGACCCTCCCATCCTTAAATACTTTTCACACGAGTCAAAATACTCAATTTACCACACTTGGTTCTTTGGAACCAAAACTTGAATTCTATGGAAAACCTTTTTAATTTCTATTCCCTTTATACTTTAGTATAAACACATTAAGCCTCTTAGCATCAACATTTTAGGTTCCTAGCCCTAATTACTATGGTATGGTCGAATGCGTCCATGTAAGTAAGGCAGGTCTTTTTAATTTCTTTTGCCTTCTTGGAATCATTTAAGTCCATTACTCTATTACTTGAACATAGAAGCTTTGGCTTCCCCTTTCTATCTTAATAAGGCCGAACCTCACATGTTGTTTTCCAACAAAATACAAGCCATCTTACAACATGCTAGCATCATGAAAAACATCTCAACATATAGTCATTCCATCAAGTAGTAAATGCTTGAACAAGTTCATCATTCAAAAATCCTATACTTAGGCCTTGAACCTAAGAATATTTTTTTCACCATGCCAAAATGATTTTCAATACTAAAATTCAAACACAAGTAGTCACACCAACACCATAACATATAATTCCAAATATAAACACCAAAACCTGTATACAGAAAATTTCAGCATACCAAGCATCAACTTGTGACAAACATTTGATTGACCAAACGAACTTGGATTTGAGCAAATGAGAACTCATATGAAAGCTTAGAATGTCTAATATTTGGTTACAAAACTCATTTTCATAAAAAATAACCGAGTTAGCACAGTTTTACGAAACAAGCCACTGCAGTCAGAATCCAAGGCAGAATTTTATGATCAGATTGAAATAGGTTTTCAAGGGTCAATTATTCATGAAAACACATGAAATTTGTACTCCAAATGAAGCCCAAGATGTCTATTTTCAGGATCAAAAACAATATTTTTAATCCAAGATCTAGGTTGAGAGAAAAACCGAAATGACTCAAACAAGGTCAGATCCGAAAATCACATTTTCACAAACTCTTTTCAACAAAAGATGAAGGAACTCTAGGTTAAGGTTTTACCTCACATAAAAATTATTTTCAACCATTCAAACATATCAATGAACACAAATCAAGCAACAAATAATTATTACAACATTGTTCTCATAGAGAACCATATCTATAAAGTAGGAAACCCTTGGTTCAGGGTTTTTCCCCAAACCAAACCCATAAACCATCTTCACCACCACCAATGTGGTGTGATGAGGTTCACTCCCCCATTACCTCTTGTAGATCCTTAGGATGAGCAAAACTCCAAACTCCAAGCTCCAAGAACAAGGAGGTGGCCAAACCTATGTTAGCCAAAAACACCATGATTTTAAACTTTGTTTAGCAAAATCATGAGCTAGGAAAGCTTGCTTCATGATTCTATGAAATGAAATGAAGAAGAAATAAGGTTAGAAGCTTACTTTATGAAGAACACTTTGAAGATCAAGGTTGATGTTCTTGGGGGTCAAGAACCAAGTTGCTCTAAATGAAAAACTTTCTTCATCAAAGATGTAAAGGAGGTTAAGACAAGATGATCTATGGTTTTAGAATGAAGAAACAAGTTTTGGTTCATGGCCTAAGAGACCAAAACCATGAAGAAGGAGAAGAGAGAAAAGAGAGGATTTGAGTGTTCTTAAGAAATAAGAGAGCTTGATCCTCTAAAGAATGAAAATGCAATAAGGATGGTGTTTTTCACACCAATTGGCCGTAAGGCCTTTGATATTTAGTAAGCCAAATTTATTCAAATAATAGTTTTCTAATGATGTGATGAAGTGTAAGTAAATGGATGGCCATGATCAAGTAAGGTACAAGAGGTGTTGAGCTCTTGTTAAAAGAGTAGAGATTAACCATAAATAGGTTAATTTGCTTTCTCCATAAAAGGAAAAGATGCTAGGTTATTAACCAAGAGTCATAAGAATCTAATCCATTGGTTAAAGGAATGAAAAGGTGATGGATGGTTGACAACGTCTCGTGAAGCGTGAGATGCAGTCATGAATTACTCCCGGCTCTAGGTCAGAACAACACCCCCGGCCCTGGCACGCATCCCAAGGCAAAGCGATGTCGATTAAAATAATAATATTTTTATCGGTTCCGACTCAAAACAGCACACTAGGTTCAAAACAACATCTTATGATTATTAAGCTCATAATTGAAATTCAAATATGAATTTCAAATTGCCAACTATTATTATGATTATGATTAATCGAATTGTGTTTTCAGTCAAATTATTCACACAAACAGTTTAAAAACATACATAGGGTTTTTGGGATGTTACAGTTTTAACCAAGCGTTGTTTTTAGGGAAAACTTATCTCAAAGGATTTGTGTAAGCTTCGGAGATATGGGTTTTTGTTTTTGATTTTTCAACGACAAATATTTGCTTTTGATGTGAACCTAGAAACCGAGACATCGGGGTTCTAGGGTTCTGCAAAACACATGGTTCAAGGATCCATGTTAGTGTATTGGTCCTATAAGCTCGTGGACAATCTTTGTGCTCCTGTAGGCTAGCTTGTGGACGTTTTATATGCTTTTGAATCCAAAATCCGAGACTGGTGCATCGGTTAGGGATTTTTGGGTTAGAGCAGTTTTGGACCGAGTGCCCTGTTTTTGAGAAAATGTGATAAAGACTTAAAAGAGTCAAAAACATTATGGTGGTTGATAGCGTTGATGCTTCAACAAGGAAATAATGATACGACAAAGATAAACAGACGAAAACAAATGTTTTCTCATGCATACGTGTTTTTGGCAGACGTGTCGTTGAAATGAGGGGACCTTGATGGCAAGAAAACTTGGGGATGACTTATGTCATTGTGTAACATTGTTCCTTGATGGTTAATGGAGTCATACGCGTTGTGAGAAAGTATTGTGCCTTCAGTTGGACAATATAGTATGGCATATTTTCAAAACATATGCATGACATTTCTATACATATCATCTAACGTTCAATTCTTAATTTCCAGAAATCCCATCATCTTTCAACGAGCTGATCAGGCTCAAAATTCATTGGCCCTCAAGCAACAGTGACTAGCACCAACTCGCTAAACATAAGTACATGTGACACATGCTTTGAAATCAACGATGATTGTTGGGTACAAGACCCTTGTGTTTTATTCATTATCATGATATTCTGTGATGTGTTTATTATGCTCAATAACTGTGTTAGATGTATGAATCTATTAGTTGTGTTTTAAGCATGTAGTTGTTGTACTATGAATTCATATATTGGTTTCTCACCCTTGCCTATACATGTTGGACACCTTGTTGTGTTTTTGGATACATGTACTGTAACACCCCTCCTTCGGGTGTCACTTTCGTAACCACAAACAACATAAAGTATGAAAAAAAGAATTTTCCGGTTTACTTTCGGAAAACGGACTTTCTTTACTTAGCTCTTATTTACTATGAAAATCCTGACGAAATTTTTTCTTCTCAGACAATATTAAGCTACATCTACTCAAGATGATCATCAACTATATATATATATATACATTAGTCAACATACTTAAAGGGACCTTGGACAACTCGTCCGTTTCCAAAATGTATTGACAGAAGTAAAACGCTATTAGTCCAAACACTAGGTAGTGATGGGTCTAAGAATTATATCTCCAAAACCCTAGCCAACAGTAGCCACTCACAGACTACCCAAAAGACACTACCTCCGAGGAAAACCCTAAGCTGGTCTAATACTAACAAAAGACGTACTACCTAGCATATGCTCTACCATTGAGACTGGGTCTCATTTTCAACCATGCATACTTCTTCGTCGTCAGCATCGAGCAACTAAAGCTACTGAGTCCCTAAGCGACACAGAGGATTGTTGACAAACATCTGTACATGTATCCAAAAACACAACAGGGTGTCCAACATCTAAAATCAAGGGTGAGAAACCAATATATGAATTCAAAGTACAACAAGTACATGCTTAAAACACAACCAACAGATTCATACATCAAACACGGTTACAATGTAATCATGCCATACTATATTGTCCAACTCAAGGCATAATACATTCTCACAACGCGTATGACCCCATTGTCCATCAAGGCACAATGTTACACAATGACATAAGTCATCCCCAGGTTTCCTTGCCATCAAGGTCCCCTTATTTCAACGGCATGTCTACCAAAAACATATGTATGAGAAAACCTTTGTTTTCGTCAGTTTATCTGTGTCGTATCATTATTTCCTTGTTGAAGCATCAACGCTATCAACCACCACAATGTTTTAGACTCTTTTAGGTCTTTACCACATTTTCTCAAAAACGGGACACCCAGTCCAAAACAGCTCGAACCCAAAAATCCCTAATCGATGCATCAGTCTCGGTTTTTGGATTCTAAAGCATACAAAACGTCCACAAGCTTACAGGACCACAAGGAGTGTCCACAAACTTACCGACCAACTCACTAACACGGATCCTTGATCCACGTGTTCTGCAGAACCCTAGAACCCCGACGTCTTGGTTTCTAGGTTCACATCAAAAACAACCATTTCATGTTGAAAAACCAAAAACCAAAACCCATATCTCCGAAGCTTACACAAAGCCTTCGGGATCGGTTTTTCCATAAAAACAACTCTTGGTGAAAAACCACATATTTTTTTTGAAGTATTTTGGTAAACCACAACACTTTGAAATACAGTTCGTGAAAACCCCTATTTCTTGGATAAAACCATTTATTTCAAAACTAGATTTCTTGAAACACTTTTACTTGAAATAATACACTTTATTACTTTAAAACGGTTTATGTCTCCAAAACGTACTTTTTACTTTAAACCTTACTTTTCTTGAACTAAAGACAAATTTCTCTTTTTTCCCTTTATGTTAACTCATTTCCCAATAAAGATATTCATTTCATTTTGTTTTCAAAATCCTTTGAAACCTTAGCCTTTTATGTTCTTATTTTATATACTAAACTTTTGAAGCTTTTAACTTTACTCGATTTTGAATCCTAACCGATGTTAGGTCCCTTAGCACAATATCATTCATGGTAAGCATAAATAGCATCATTCACCATAATTAAGTGCAACCAAGCAAAATCATGCATAATCAGGCATAGTCAAATATGAGCAAGCATAAATAAATCACTCCACATCAACACAGCACATCAGAAATATTACAAGCCATATACTTACACAACACATAGCTGTCGGAAATTGAATTCCTTAAATTTATCCCCTTACCTGTTGAAGTTTTCCTTCGAGAAAAAGTCGTCCAATCGGCCCGTTGAAGTTTTCCTTGGAGAAAAAGTCGTCCAATCCTAACCGATGTTAGGTCCCTATTCCTTGTCCGATTACCCAACAACAACTACACACATAAAATCAATCAAGATATCAACCTTAAATCAACACAAAAATTCCTATTCCTATTTTCCTCCACCTAGGTTCGGCCAAAGGCTAGAAAATCTAGGTAGGGATACCCAAAAATTCCTATCTCTTGGATTCAGTGCTTACAAAGTGTGATAGGATGAAATCAATGCTATTACACCAAAACTTCAACCAAAACCCTACTCACCCAACAAAGCTAGGTTCGGCCATTCTTACCCATATGAGCTAGGGGGATCTTTTGGTTCTAAGCTCTTGGATTATGAAAGAGGGTAATGAAACTAGCTCAAGGAAATAGGTTTGACATTAAAAGGATTTTTCTACAATTTTTCATGAATTTTTGAAATTTAAGCTTCAACTTGAATAAAGCTTGAAACTCATGATTTCAATAGAGGAGAGATGAAGATTGAGAGATCAAGAATGAAGTCCATACCTCCAAGATGATGAATATGGATGAGGTGATCAACTTTGCTTCTCAAAAGTTCTTGAAATCTCTTAAGAAAATGAAGAGAAAATGGAGAGAAATGAAGGAAGAAGATGAAGTTATGAAGAAGATGGTGAAGTGCTCATGGAGGGGGAAGGGTCGTGTGTCTTGATGAGGAGGGACAAGGATGTCCAATATTTCTCACTTAAGGGCAATTTGGTCATTTCCTCATAGGGTAAATGATAATTATGGAGAAAGTCAGGGGCATTTTGGTCATTTCGCGTCCATATATTTTTTTGAAAACCATCATGACACTGGCATGAATTTTTAGGTGACTTGACCTGATGTGACTTCAAGATTATCCGTTAACGGGTCCCGGTAAATCCGTCTCCAGCTTCGTTCATCACCCGGGTTGAGAATTAACCCTAATAGTTTATTATTATTCCGATTTTCAGTGTGCGAAACCAATTTTAGCAAAATTGTAGAGAATTTGATTCTAAGACTAACTGCCTCCTTCACAAGTCAAAATTAAGTCTTCTGAGTAGTAAAATACTACTGTCAGTGAAAAACGTAGACCGGCTCCGTTTGAGTTGTCGACCCAAAATTTAACCGTAACTCCCTATGATAGCGTAGAGCGTGACTATGGTCTCAGATTATTTTAATTCACTCTCTAGAGCCTCCGAAAAAATATAAACTTATATACACAGTTTATTGACCTTAGAAAGCTTGAAAAATCGGGGTGTTACAACGAGTGGCGTTACACTTAAAGATTGTGAACCTATGTTAATTAGATGATATTATGAATTATAGAATTTAATGAGATGTTTTGATGAGTTAATATGAGTGAACAAGATTGCAGACTATGTTTATAGGATATGAGATTATAAAACACGAAGGGTTAAATAAGAATATATGATGACTGGAATGGAGTTATATGATGGTACTTTAAATAAATGTAGTGGTAGAATTGTTATATGGTACAAGTGTTTGTGTAGAGTGTGATAAGGAACGTTTATGTTCTTGTTGAATCTAAGAATGGTTCTTGAATATTTGAATTATTGTTGTATTCTATGCTTATGATGGTCTAGGGGCAATGGCCTTTTTATTGACGTGTTTATTAAATTATTGGTTTATTGTACTTTTGTACATTGATTTTTAGTTTCAAAAGCGAAGTGAATGCTTATTGTGATGAACATGGTTTGCGGTGAAATTATTGACAAACGGCAAGGTAAGATTTATTGATTCAACTTTGTATTTGGGTATGAAGAAAATGTTGAAACCGATTGGTAAGATACTTCTACTTTGTGAATGAAATGACTATAATGTTACCTACATGTATTTATGATTGAGATCGTTATGTAATTATTGATTACCATTGAAATGGTTATATAAGCTATGTTGAGGCACATAGTAGACATGTGATATTGTGAGTTGATTTGCATGAACATGGCATGCATATGAAAAAGGGTTTGATTTTTGGATATCGAACAATACTTGGTGTATCCGACTGGTCAGTGGACTCGACCGGTATACAAATGTGACCGTCGGAGCAGGGGCCTCTAGTGAAAGAACCCCGAAGTTTGGAGGGATGTTGTGCAGAGACCGAGGTCACTTGCCGGTCAGTAGTTTCGATCGGGATAGAAATGCGACCATCGGAGTGGAAGACTCTAGTGAACAACTCCAAGGGGATACACAAGCATCTTGCCTAATGCTAAATTGACATCATGGCAAGAATTGATCTTCTATGTATGGTTTTGTATGTTCTAATTTACAGATTGGCATATGCTTAAATATATGGTCATATGTTGTACTATTTGATGTTATGTTTTGTTTATCCCTCACTGAGTTCTGGGACTCACCCCCCGCCCTTTTTGGTTCAGATTCAGGTACTTCATGAAGGAAGCCATCTCAGGAAATCCTCACACATATGTTATGCTTGGGTAGCTGCTACTGGTTCCTTTAGTTTGGTTTTGTCATATGGGAAATCTCTTCGTTTTAGAGTTTTGAATCTCCTTTTGATTTATAAACTCTTTTGGTTTTCTTTTTTTTTTTAAAAACTTTTGTATGTTAACTCAGGGTTGCCATGGCTTATATTTTGTGTAATCGTTTACTTTGATATTTACTGTTGATATGCTACATATCTTGCTATGATGTGACTTATACGTTCTTGAAAGGCCTTGGGAATGGAACAATAGAGTTCCATTCTGGCCGGTCAGGGACGCCTAAGTTGGGTCGTGACATAAAGATCAAGCAAGCCATCAGCTACCAGGAGATCCAAGTCTTTCCAATTCTTGTGAACAAGTGTAGCATCTTTGAAGACACTTGCAAATCCAGAGTTGCGCACCGCAAGAGTTCTAGTTCACAAGGTAACAAGAAGACAACTCATCAAGATAAATAGGAACGACATCTGGTGCCGGTTGTAACACCCCCCTCGTGGGTGCTACATACTCGGACTCAAATGCGGAAATAAATCAAGAAAATAAAACATTGGATGCTTCCAGAAAATAATATAATTACATAGCTACGTTCGAAAACGCGGTTCTACATTTTTCTGAATGCATAGGCAATACAAACTCGAGCAAGGAATAAACTTCATATCACACGTTGATATTCACTGTTCATAAAAACATAAACATAACATAAAACCTGGTCTAATATATAACATATTACAGACTTAGAAATAATTTCAACATATGTGTAGTAATATAATATAAGATTGCTCAAAATAAAAGACGCCTAAGCTGGTCGGCTAAAAGTAGCCATTGGGGTATAACCCAACGTCTTCTTCATCATAACGCTCCATTATCCGAGTCCTCACGTCTCCGCGGGGACCTAAGATCAACGTTTGTACATGTGTTCCAAAAACACAACAGGGTGTCCAACATGTACAGGCAAAGGTGAGATACTCATATAATAAGTTTATCACGATAGCCGCACAGGCAACAAACAGCACAGTTATATGAACAGTTATCTATACAACACAATATAATATCTCAAACACAATCATGAGTTATAATAATGCATGAGACTTCAATATCATCTTTCTAATTCATGTACTCCGGAGATTCTAACTTCCCAACATCGAGCGATAGGCCGTAGTAACACTCGTAGCACAATTGTTCTCATGAGTCCGCCTCTCTATTTTGGTCCGAACTCCAATTGTTCCAGGGTACCACGTCATAACCATATCCTGAATATGCCAGTCTCAGATCGAGTTAATTCGTGTCTGGCAGCCGATTTACTACGGCATCGGGTTGCTACGCCACCGGCCACTTATGGGATCTCGAACACAGAATGCCCCTATAGACCTAGTGGGCTTGACTGATTAAATTCTCAACTACTAGAGTTGTAGCTCGTTTTCAAATGGCACGTCTGCCGATTCATGCATGTACACAGAAAGTTTTCTGTTTTCTTTGCGTTCATTCTTTCAAATGTCAAAACATAAAGTCCACGACTCGTTTCAAAAAGGCATTAAGCCCACTCAAATCAAAAACACAGGACACAAAGTCCGAGTGCTCAATCCACAAAACACTAGCCCCGACGTCACGGCCACTAGGTTTGGGTTCGTCTCAATGGTTTATCATTTTTCTTTTGGTTTCATTTTCTCAAAACACTTTGGAAAACAAAACATACTTTGATTTTCTTGAAACAAAACATCCTTTTTGATCAAGAGAACATTTTTCCGTGAAAAACACCTTTCTTGAAAACAAAAACCGTTTTCTAAGGTTTCACGTCTTTTTAAAACGCTTTACTAAAATAAAATACGTTTTGCATGATTTTCCACAAAATCACCTTTTCTTTTCAAGGAACATACTTTTCAAAAAGGAAACTTAACTTTTCTTGAAAAGCAACACGTTTTCCAAAAACCACTTTTTAATTTCAAAACGCGTTTTTCAAAACTTTATTTTCGATTCCGAGTCTTTTAACAATTATAGAGACATAGCCAGTCCTATGCTCATCCAGGATATGAATATATGTATAGATATATATATCAACAGTTCAATATCACGATAAGATATCATCCAAGGCATCCATGACACAGTTATATCAAATAACCAACTATGCACAACACTTAACATCCAATCAATCCAGGATATAGGTATACATATACATCAAGTCTTAATTCAATCATAACACACTAATCAATCATATGCCATGAGGCTACCAAACTCAAAATGAACTACCTCCCTTTAACTCACAAAAGTGTTCACTCCAAACTAGATCGGTTCTCGGCTCTGGCTCTGGTTCCGTTCGCGTCGCCTAAAACAATCAAACACAATTCAATTCAAACAACAAAGCAACATCAAAACATAAGTTTTCTTCCCCAAGAAGGTATAGGGTTCGGCCATGAAAGGATAAAAAGGCTAGGGATCTCATTTGGTTCTAAACTTTTGGATGGTTGGTCCTTAAGCATGATTAACACTAAATCAAGTCCTATGACCGAAAAATTTGAGACAAAACTCATGGTTCTACACCCTATATGTTTCAGCCATGAAGAGGAGAAATAGGTTAGGAGCTTTGGTTGATGTTTTGCTCTTGGGTTTAGTGTTCAAAGACATCAAGTAAGCTAGAACAAGTGCTATATAGCCAAAAATTGCAACAAAACCCATCCTTGCACCATTCTTAGGATTCGGCCCTCCCATAGAAGAATAGGGAGAAAATTTCTTTTGTGTTCATGCTTCTAGACATTCAAAGTACATATCATGATGGGTTCATAGAAATTAGTTGCATGATCATATGATTTTTCGACAATTTTCTATGGATTTTTCAAACTTCTAGATCTAAACTTGGATCTTCATGAATCAAGTGATTCAAGAGATGAAATAGAGAGATTGAGAGAGTTAATATGAGGATCATACCTCCTAGTATCAAAGATTAGTGGAGAAGAAACAAGTTTTCACTCAAAAACTTCAACTTTTGAAGATCAAACTAGGGTTTTTGTGAAGAACTTTTGATGAACACTCAAGAACTCATGAAGAATATGAAGAACAAGTGAGAGAGTTAATGGCCGAAAGGCCTAGTGAGAGAGTGAGAGAGGTATTTATATTTTCATCCTATGGCAAACTTGTAAATAAGCAAAAAGGGTAATTTGGTAATTCCTTCAAAGACTAGGGGCATTTTGGTCATTTCCCTTATAAATATCTAGATATTTATAGAAATGTAATGATGACATTGGTGAGTCACAGTACTCCTTCCTAGATGAATCTCATCCGTAGCGGGTCACGGTAAACCCCTTTACAGCTCCAATCGTCTCCCAGTTCGAGTATTCGCCCGAATATAATATATTACTCCCGACTTTAGTCGTCAGGACGGATTTTATCAAAGATATAGAGAATAAAATCCCGAGACTTATTGTCTCGTTCACGAGTCTAAATTAGGTTTCGATAGTAGAAAAAGGCTACTATCCGTGAAAAACGCAGATCGGGCTCCACTTGAGCTTTTGCCCGAAGCTTAACCATGGCTTCCTATGGTTGTGTAGGACATTCCTATCTGGTCAGAATATTTTATTGTCATTTCTAAGCCCTCGAATAAAATATAAGATCATAAATATTGAATAATTAGGAAAACTCAAAAATCGGGGAGTTACACCGGTAAGCCGTGATTTCAAGCAAGTCAACCAGAAGCCACAGTATGCTACGAGGTTAACCAGTTACGGAAGATTTTATGCTCCTAGGCCTATCAGATGCGGCAAGTGTGGAAAGAGTAACTTCACTCGTGAGTGCAAGGAAACTGATGTCATCTGCTTCAAGTGTGGGAAGCCTAGCCACATCAGCCGTGATTGTGGTAGAAGAACGAAGTCAGAGCCACAGAGTGCTACCATGAGTCAGAGTTCTCAGGCGATTCGTCTGAAGGCAAGTGGGAGTGTCTTCACCCTCAGTAGAGATGAAGCTTCTCAATCCGCAGATCTGTTTCAAGGTAAGAGCCTCCTCAAAGGGACTCCTCTTTTGTGTTATTTTGTTTGGATGCCTTGTCTTCTTTTCCTTCGTTTGCTTCACATGTTTTGTGTTAGAAACCTTAAGTTGTTTTGTTCCCTAACTTGAGTATGATCTAGTTGTGGTTGCACCTATAAGTAAGCACGTTATCCCTTCCCATGTTCCGTAAAGGTTGTTCTATTATCATTAATAATAGAAACTTCATAGTTGATCTTGTGCGGGTTTATCTCTTAAGCTATTACATGTTTTTTTCTTATGGACTGGTTGTTTGTCAACCAAGTCTGAGCTTGTAGAAATTTCGAGGACAAAATTTTTATAAGGGGGTGGAATTGTAACATCCCAGTTTTCGCTTACTCGTTATTAAGTGTTGTTATATATGTTATCCTTGTTGTTATATAATATATATATATATATATATATATATATATATATATTATGTGTTGTTATGCTTACGTTAGATGTTTAGGGATGTGTTTTGGGTAGTTAACCTTAGAATGAGCCATATCAGTGATCCTGACAGGACAGCATGTCTGTGCTCTCTTGCAGCACGCCCGTGCTAGTTGGTCAGCATGCTCGTGCTCATGGCCAGCACGCTCGTGCTCTACGCGCGCACCAGAAAAGCATTTTGGGCTTTTGGTCAGCCTGTTTCATCCTAATCCTTTTTATACCTCTTTTGCTCGACCTAAAACCCATAGCCGTCTTTCCTAGAGTTAGCAACAGCCATCTTTGACCTTTCTCTTGGGTTCCCATTGAGTCCTTGAGCGTTCCCCAAATCCTTGTTGGGTGTTCTTCATCAAGAATACATCTCTGTAGTGTTTTTTGTTGCGTTTGGGGATAAGCTGCTTGCTTAGAGTCACTCCGAGACTTCGTTGTTCGCGTGACAGTGCTGTGAATGGTAGCTCGCAAATTAGTTCCCCAAGGATCTAATCAAGGTATGTTTACAACCCTTGTGTTAATTCCCTTTCGTTTTTCTTGTTTGGGGAATTAACTTATCCTTTTGCCTTGGCATTCTTAGTCAAAGCTCGTTGAACCTGTCAAACCCATTCGAGGAGTCAAGCGTGGACTTCGCTCTTGTTGGCTTGTAGGCTGGAATCGTCACGCTAGGTACGGGGAGAAGGGATTAGTATTAACATATAGGTTCTAGGGTAGCGTAAGATGAGCGTTAACCCATGACCCTATTTACGTGCTATATGCCTTAGTTGATGTATGAATTGGTTATAGTTGTTTATACATGATATTAATTGTTTAATTGGTTTCTATGATGTTGTTGATATGCCATGATTGTATGAATTGGTACGATGGAAACTGTTGTTAAAATTATGTTAATAAAAGACAGAGGGATGTTAGCGCTAAGCCTATAACTAGGATTAGTCTAATTGATGTGCATAAAACATAAATATGTTCATGAGGGGTGAGATTAATGCCAATGGATTAGTCAAAAACCTTAGGATTGATTTGGAGTGTTGAAATCTTGAAAAATTACTAAGTTTTCCATAACTAAAATGTTGTAACAGCGTTGAGCACGCCCGTGCTCAATATCAGCACGCCCTTGCTCTATGCCCAGTAAAAGGCAGCACGACCGTGCTCTCAGCAGCATGCTCATGTCGGAAAAATGAGAAAAGTGATGCTGTTTAGCACACCCGTGCTATGCTCTCGTGCAGCACGCCCGTGCCAGTTGGCTAGCACGCTCGCGCTCAGGCCGTGCCACTGTCAGAATTAAGAAAACTTCACAGTTTTAAACAAAAAGTGATTTAATAACCTTTTGGGATACAAATATGACGTAAGATATTATAAAACACTTACTTGAGGATAGTTAATAAACTAGGATAATCATAAGGTAAGGTATAATAATGAATACTTAATAAAGAGATTATTTATAAGACAATGACATTATTGGTAACAACGTAATGTTACCAATGTTGTTGGTTAAATCATTCTTGATGCTTATTGGTCAAGATTGATGTTGACAAATCACTTTGATGCTTATTGGTCAAAATTGATAGCCTGTGTTAATGGTGTTGATGAAGGTGGTAGCCATGTTGTTTGTATGTTAGCATTGCATGCATCTTAACATGGTATTGTTAGTTTGGGGGAAGTTACGATGACTGGGGAGTTCGTCCGAGAGTATGGCGAACTGGCCATCCGCGCGGATTCATTCGAGAGTTGGGTGAATCAAGTGCATCTGTGGCGGTCCATCTGAGAGTAAGGTGGATCGGCTATCCAAGAGGTTCACCCGTGAGTTTGGTGAATTGTCGACGTTGGTGCTTATTGTCCAATATGGATATGTAACTCCTAAATCGTCTACCTGATATAGTTATTGGATCCATATTGCATATGGAGTAGCAGAGTAGTTTTGCATCGCATAGCATGTTCATATATGATATGATGGAATATGTTATGATGTTTTATATGCTTCATGATCATCTTGCTAACTGCTCTATTACCGTTTATGTTTATACGTATAGTTCCTTACTCCGTACTGTTGTTGTTGTTGCTTTGCATGTACCTTTGGTTATGCAGAGGATGGTGAGCATCCAGATGAGGAGTGATCCCGAGGAGATCGCTTGCTCATACTATAGTTTAGTTATGTTAGTTGTTTTTCCGATGTAATATCGATAGTGGTTACTAGCTCTGATTATGTGACATCGGGATTTGGGTTTTGTTTTATGTTTATGTTTTCCGCAGTTTTTTTTTTTTTTTCATGTTTTAAATGTTTTGGATCATGTGGTGCTTGTTACCCTTTTGGTTCTTTTATTTTATATGATATATTTTTATATTTATCGCATGTGGGGTAGCGGGTGTCACACGATGCCCCTCCTCTAAAGATAATGCTGACTGGCCCTATGTAAAGCGTTAGATAGGTAGAGGGGTCCACATGCCACCTTCTCCTATCATGGTAGATGATCTGGATCAGCCCCAGTACCGGCATCCTCGGTACTCTCATTATAAAAAGGTGCACTCTCGGGTCCATCAACTGGCTCCTCGTCTTCACGCACCAAGAACCAAAATAGACAAACAAGAAGCAGTAGGGAGATAAGAAATACAGCATACGCAAAGTTGGACGATAATAGCAAGGTAGTAAAATAACAGCAAGTAGCATGTAGCATATATCACATATAACATGTATGGCAGTTACTACACACAACCACACGTCTCTTGAGACAACACATGCAATAAACATCCGTCTCCAGGAGTCTCACTCTCAGATCAATCCTATAGATCGGGATACTAATCCCATGCAGCATGTCGGCCGAATCTCATAAAGCTGGTTCCACACCGGAACGGTTCCACACTCGAACAAGTCCACATCGGAACAGGTTCTGTGTCGGAACGGAGTTAGTTTGTCCAAGAAACCAAACCGCTCGCCGTGACCAATAAGAGTGCATCTCCCTTCCACACCAGAACCGGGGTGTCTTGGTCGCCTCGGAACGTGGAAAGCTCAGGGATTAGTCGGGCAAACCGGACTGAATCGTGCTTCACGACAGGATAGGAGCTACCTCATCTGTCACTGTAAACTATTCCCGAGACCTGCAACATCCCCAAGGTCACTCACTTGACTGCCCCTTCTACTTTCCGTACCCACACTCAGGTACAACTAACCTCATATGACGGTGGCAACCTATAATACCTGTCATACGGCCTCGCCACTTTGAAGCTGATGATATGCAACAAACATCCTCAACAGGCTTGATACCAGATCTCACGCCTAAACACTCAATCAGAAACAACATGATGCCACCGCAATAGCACGGCCACAGCCTCGACGCAACGCATCCATGAGCCATAGCTCCAACAACACGGCCACAGCCTCAAACAATCAACATAACAACAACGGTACCATCCACGGTATTAATCCGATGATAGACACGGCACATAGCCAAACTTAACTTTAATCGGCATTCCGCCACAACATAACATCACCACAAATAGCATAATAGTAACAGTATTAATATTAACAGTAGTAATAACAACAGCAACACATAGTAGCATATCATATACCAAGTAGCATATAGGAACGTATACAGATAACAACTACAACAATCAACACCATACAGTCATACGAAGCAGATCATCCTCAATCAACAGTTCTCTAGCCTAGGGTTTCCAAGCTTAATGGAGATAGCCCAAAGTATGCTAAACCTAGGGCTTAGGTACTTTATCGAGGTTCAACCACTAGTAGGGTTAGGGCTTCCCTACACACACGACGGAAAATACATCTACACTATTCTTGCGTCCCCGGTGGAAGCAATACTCTTTCTCCCTACCTGAACAGTCGTAGCACGAACTCCAACGCAAGCTCCTCCACATGCAGCTGCAAGCTCAGCCACCATATGCAGATATCCTCTCCTCTGACACGCACTGTCACGAGCATGAATTTTTCCCTAATCACGAGCACAACATGTATACAATAGTGTTAGCCCTAGGGCAAGCTCAAAGATTAAAAGAAAAAGGTAGGAACTCAAAGAACACGAAGAACATGTGTTAGGGATTCGAGTTTACCTTTGGTGAATCGAGAAACCAATCCGTCAAAGTCGTAGATAACTTTGCCGTGATCACAACCGTGCAGTCAGAATCACGTTCCAATACTTCGATCATCTCGAAATTGAGCTTTCTCACTCAAGAACTCTTTTTTTCTCACTAAATGCTCTGGAACAGCTACTGAGAACGCTAAAGCGTTGGAAATCAGCACGCTTGAGCGTTTCCATGCTTGAGCGTGGGGTTCCCTACACGCTTGAGCGTGGAGCCTCGTTCACTCCACCTTCACCCTGGCCTAACACGTGTAGCACAAGCTTCAAAAAGCACACCAGCTGGCAAACACACTCAGTACGCTTGAGCGTGCAACATGCCAACGCTTGAGCGTTGGCACGCCAGGCGTGCACCCTTCCCATGCTTAAGCATGCCGCTCAGCTGGGAAGAGCCTCCCAAACATCTGACTTCCCCAGTTTCTCGTTTAACACTTTAGGCACTTCCAATCTTGTTCAAGCCTATTCCTAAGCTTCCAACTAGGCCTTAAACTAGCACAAAACAATCCACACAAGCATCCAAAGCCCTAATTGAGATTAACCAACTCGACTAGAGTGATAGAAAATCGGGATGTTACAGATATGAATTGAGGTATTGATATTAAGATTAAGTTATAATCTTAATAAAAATATAACTTGAGATTTAAATATTAAGATTAAGTTTTAATCTTAATAAGATATGAATTGAGGTTTAGATATTAAGATTAAGTTATAATCTTAATAAATATATGACTTGAGGTTTAAATATTAAGATTAAGTTATAATCTTAATAACATATGAATTGACGATTAGATAATAAGATTACGTCTAATACTTAATAAAGATAATGTTAAGTTAAGACTTAACAAAGAGAACACTTAATAAGACGATGATGTTATTGGTAACGACGTATTGTTACCAATGTTGTTGGTTAAATCATTCTTGATGCTTATTGGTCAAGTTTGAGGCTGATAAACCATTTTTTATGCTTATTGGTCAAAGTTGATAGCCATAGTTAATGGTGTTGATGGAGGTGGTGAACCATGTTTAATTGTTTTTTGTACATTACATTCATCATGGCATGGAGTTGATAGTTTGGGGGGAAGTTCGATGACTGGGGAGTTCATTTGAGAGTAAGGTGAACTGGCCGTCCATATTGATTCATTCGAGAGTTAGTTGAATTAAGCGCATCCATGGTGATTCATCCGAGAGTAATGTGAATCGACTATCCAAGGGGTTCATCTGAGAGTTAGGTGAACTGTCGGCGTTGCTGCTTATTGGTCAATGTGGATATGTAAGTCCAACAATCATCTTCCCGAGTTAGTTATTGGATCCACATTGCATATGGGGTAGTGGAGTATTAACGCATCGCATAGTGTGACTCCCTTGTACCCCACATGTTATAAAAGCATTAAAGGCGAATAATAATAATAAAGTATATAAAGTAAAATGAAACATGCGACCTTTCATAAAAAGGTTCACGGGTAGAAAAGGTACCACATGAACTAGTTCTCAACAACGCGGAAAAGATTGAACCAAATTTTAAAACAATAAAGAAACATCAACAAAAAACAAACCCAACCCCGAAGTCACAATTCAGAGCTGGTACAACCGGTTCCAGAACATCCTCAGAATACAACTGAAAAACTAAAGAAAATAAAACAACTAAGCTGAAGGCCCTAACTATGAGTGGTGGCTCCTCAGAGTCACTCCTCTCCGGGTTGCTCATCATCCTTTGCATAAACCATACATGCCAAACAAGAAAAAAAGAACGCGGAGTAGGGAAACATGTAAACACAACAGCATGGAGATATGAATAAGATGATCATACATCATGGCATAATAATAGTCATAAGCATACACATATGTATATAAACATCATCTCAACATCATAAATCAATCGAGTATGCTATATGATGCAATGCAACACTACTCCACTACGCCATCAATGCAGGTGGATCCAACTATCTTAGGAAGAGCAACTTTGGAGTTACATATCTGCATTGACCACTAAAGGCACCAACACCGACAGTCCACCAAACCATGGGTGAACCCCTTGGATAGCCAATGCATCAAACCATGGATGCCTCATCACGGGGAGCCACGGTTCACCAAACCTTGGGTGAACCAACCGTTGATGGCCATATCGCCTTACTCTAGGACGACCTCCCCTATGTTGAACTTCCCCCAACTAACATCTCCAATGTGATGCATGAACACAACAACAAACAACGGCAAACTGCCACCTCCGCTTGCGCCACTAGAAGCACTCAATAATGTCATCCTCAACATTGGGCCATTAAAGGCACCCAATTATATCATCAACATTGGACCACTAAAGGATTTATATAACATCCTCAACATAGGGTAGTAGCTGTTGGTGTAAGCCCTAGTGGTCAATATATATTTTGGATTTATATATATATTGTATCATGACTTTATTCTATATTTTGCATATGTGGCATTTATTTATTATGTTGTATTTGATGATCATATTTATAGCATAACAAAGTCCTTAGAATAGGTAGTTCATTTAATGGATCGTCAAGTATGACTTAACCGTGAGATGCAATTGAATTATAGAACACTATTCTTAAAAATCCGTAGTCAAGTGGTATTATTAACAAGGACAATAATAATACATTGGACTATTATGTGAGTGTATTGATGACCACATTTCACGGGTCATAGATATAAGATATCAAGTCTACACATAGGTATAAATATTAATGGAATATTTATACTGGAGTGACCCGCTATGAGAACGTTACAGAATAGTTATGTAAGTGTCATAAGCGATTCTTATGGTGACTATAGTGAAGTAGTCCTTCGACTTGAAATTACTATGATTCTTAACATATGTAGTTGTAGGCTTCAATACTATTAAACGTTGCCTGTAATAGGACAGCTATAAAGATAGTTATTAGGCCTACAATGAAACATTTTGAGGGATGTGAGTGATGTAGCTAGGATTCGTCCTTCCAACATAACAGGGGTAACGTCTATAGGCCTCTTGATGGTATGCGACATAGAAATGTATAGCCATGCTAAGGTGGACAATATGATATATTGGGCCCACATGATCGTACGTCAATTACTAGATCAGGAAATAAATAATTGAACTTAACAAGGATGAAACATTTATGCCTTGTGTTCAATTAAGACATTGAGACGAAAGGACGTTGACTGCACGTTATATATGGTTCCAATATGGTTTTATTGTATCACCATTATTCTAATTAATTGGGTAACAATGATGTATTGCTAGATGCCGCTCATTGTTTATAATATTAATAGATTATTAATATGATTAATAATAGTTAATATTATTGCCAATTAATTGAGAACCTATAGGGTCACACGCATAGAGCAAATGTTCAGAGAAATAGTTTAATTCATTAATTAAATACGATTTAATTAATAATTAAACATTGGACCTGTAGTGTACAGTATCCCAATTGGGTTAGGTTAAGTGAGTGACAGCTATTAGTAAGCTTGGCACGTCACATAAGGTACACACAACACAGAGCACTCATAACGGCTGCTGTATACCCTTGACAGGCGCGCCCTCTTTTCTCTCTGTGTGTCAGCGAGTTTTCAGCACGGCCGTGCTGATGGACAAAATGTGATTTTGTCCCCTTTTGCATATTTATAAATTGTTTGTTAAATGTGCGGTATATGGTTATGGCCCTAGTTTTGGTGTTTATTTATTTGGTAAATACGGCTTGTGTGTCGTGATTTATTGTATTTATTTTATAAATATGGCCTACGTGTCATGACATTTACTTTATTTATTTTATTTTAAATTTTGTAAATTACTCGGTTGACATGGAGGCAACACCAAATCATGACGGTAATGGGAGGAACTTTGGAAGTTTGCTCGAGGGTCAAAGATTGTAATAATTAGTTTTAATTATTGCACATTAGGAGGCCATAATCATAATACCATTTATATGTCTTGTATGTTTATGTATGTGATGCATGAAATATATGAGATGTATGATTTAAATTTGGAATTTAAATTGTATGATAGCATGTATGTCATTGTATGCTTAATATGTTTTGAATGTATGTAAGCTAGTATGTCATGTGTGCTATGAGAGACGTTTATATAATAAACCCGATGAGATCACTTAATTATTAAATTGCCTCAATAAATTAAGTTATTAAATGCCTCCTGATGCGTGGCACTCGTCAAGGCCAGAATCATTTAAGTGTGGGTCATGCTACAACTGAGCACCTTAATATATTCCGGTGAGACGCTAAAGGTGAAATAACCTACTGCCAACCATTAGGTTGAACTTAACTAAGTGTATTCAATAGGATTGAAATGGCTTAGAAGCATGGGGTTGGGCATTAATCCATACGATGGATTAGAATACGGAATTATTCACCGAACTGGTCCAAGAATTACATTGGATGTAATTGGAAAGGAGTTTGCTACCTATATAGCTGAGTTCTGGGCAATCAGCCACAACTGACTCAGAACGAGGTGAAATATGGATCTTGGTCCCACTAGAAAATCCTTCATCGGGATTTTCCGAGTCAATGATGAGGGTCATTGATTTTAGTAAAATAGTCCTATTAAATATGTTTTAAAATCGTGATACTTATACTTTGCATATTTATTTTATGTAGATATACATTGCACCAAACACAACTAATAATATGTCACTCCGATCTGTCCTTGAGAAGGACAAGTTATCCTGAAGTAATTTTTTGGATTGGTACCGAAACCTGAGGATTGTCCTTAAGCGAGAGAAAAAGTTGTATGTTCTTGATGAGTCTGCTCCTAAACTACCCGAGGATGCTTCTAGGGCTGACAAAGATACTTACAAGAAGTATCAGGACGATGCCCTGGATGTTAGCTGCCTCATGCTTGCCACCATGAGCTCTGAGCTTCAGAAGCAACATGAGAACATGGAGGCGTTCGATATGATTGAACGTCTCAAAATGCTCTACCAAGAGCAGGCGAGGCATGAGCGCTTTGAAGTTTCCAAAGTCCTGTTTAATTTAAACTGGCAGAAGGATGCCCAGTTGGACCTCATGTACTCCTTTTGGTTGGGTACATTGAGAGACTTGAAAGGCTGGGTTTTCCCCTGAGCCAAGAGTTAGCTACAGATGTAGTTCAGCAATCGTTGCCATAAAGCTATAGTCAATTTATCATGAATTACAACATGAATGACATTGACAATACTCTGCCAGAACTGCAAGGCACGTTAAGAACTGCTGAGCAGAACATTAATAAGGGAAAAGGTAAAGCCATAATGATGGTTGATTATGGAAAGCAGGCTAAAAAGAAGCCCTGGAGCAAGAAGAGGGGGAAAGGCAAGAAAAAGTTTAAGCCTAGCACTTCTGGCTTGAAGCCCATGGGCGGGGTAGCTAAGGAAGGCAATTGCCACTATTGTGGCCAACCTAGTCACTGGAAGAGGAACTGCAAGAAATACCTGGAAGAGAAAAAGAAGGGAAGTGAGACTTCTGTTTCAGGTATTTATGTTATTGATGTTAATTTATCTACTTCAACATTTTGGGTATTTGATACTGGATGTGGTGCTCACATTTGTAATAATGTGCATGGACTAAGAAGTAGGAGGAAATTGACTAAAGGTGAAGTGGATCTACGCGTCGGAAATGGAGCAAAAGTTGTTGTATTAGACGTAGAGACTTATGTTTTAACCTTACCTACTGGGCTTATTTTGGACCTTGATAATTGTTATTATGTTCCGGTTATTATCAAAAACATTATTTCTATCTCTTGTTTGGACAAGAAGGGTTTTCATTTAAATGTTAAGGACAAATGTGGTTCTCTTTATTTGGATAATGTTTTGTTTGCTAATGCACCATTGAGTAATGGACTTTATATTCTTGATCTCGATGTGCCCATATATAACATAAATGCTAAAAGGATCAAACCCAATGGTTTGAATCCTTCATATCTTTGGCATTGTCGTTTAAGCCATATTAATGAGAAAAGCACCTCCAAACTCCATAGAGATGGATTATTGGATTCTTTTGATTATGAATCATTTAATACGTACAAATCTTGTTTATTGGGAAAGATGACTAAGGCCCCATTTACTGGTAACAGTGAAAGGGTCGGTGATCTTTTGGGCTTGATATATAGTGATGTATGTGGGCCACTGAACAAACCTGATAGGGGTGGTTTTTCCTACTTTGTCACATTTACTGATGACTTCAGTAGATATGGATATGTGTATCTAATGAAACACAAATCTTAAACCTTTGAAAAGTTCAAAGAGTTCAAGAATGAAGTAGAAATCCAACTAGGCAAGAGTATTAAAGCCATACTATCAGATCATGGTGGTGAATACCTTAGCCAGGAATTTGATGACTATCTGAAAAAGTGTGGGATAATATCCCAACTCACTCCTCCCGAGAACACCACAATGGAATGGCGTGTCCGAAAGGAAGAATTGCACCTTGTTGGACATAGTACGGTTGATGATGAGTCACTCAGATCTTTCAGATTATTTCTGGGGTTACGCACTGCTTGCAGCATCTTTCACAATTAACCGTGTTCCAACAAAGGCGATAGAACAAACATCACATGAGATGTGGAAGGGGAGAAAGCCTAGTTTGTCTTTTATGAAGATTTGGGGTTGTCATGTCTATGTCAAACGTTTAATCAAAAATAAACTAGAACCCAAATCAGATAAATGTACTTTTGTGGGGTATCCCAAAGAAACGAAAGGATACTATTTCTATAACCCCATTGATGACAAAGTGTTAGTCACCAGGACTGGAATGTTCCATGAAAAGGAATACATCTCTAAAGTAGACAGTGGGATAACAGTAGAACTTGGAAAAATCCAAGCACCACAGAGTACTGACTCGTCTGCAACGGAACAAGAACCGAATCCACAAGATGTTGTGGTTCAAGAACCGGTCCAAGTAACACAAGAACCGCGTAGGTCAAATAGATCACGTACACAACCTGGGAGATTTGGAATTCTCCTAACTCAAGAAGGTGATGTACTGCTCATGGATCAAGATGAACCTGTTACCTACCAGGAGGCCATAGTTGGCCCTGAATCTGAGAATTGGCTTGAAGCCATGGGATCTGAAATGGAATCCATGTACACTAACCAAGTTTGGACCTTGGTGGAGCCACCCAAAGAGGTAAAACCCATAGGGTGCAAGTGGATCTTTAAAAAGAAGATTGACATGCATGGAAAGGTTAATACCTTCAAAGAGTGACTGGTTGTGAAAGGTGTCAAGAAAATTCATGGTATAGACTATGATGAAACTTTCTCTCCAGTTGCAACGATTAAATCTGTTCGGATCCTACTTACTCTTGCCGCATACCATGTTTATGAAATCTGGCAGATGGACGTCAACACTGCATTCCTTAACGGGAATCTCCTCGAGGATGTATACATGACACAGCCTGAGGGTTTTGTCGATTCAAAGTATGCTAGAAAGGTGTGCAAATTACAGAGGTCCATCTATGGACTCAAGCAAGCTTCCAGAAGTTGGAATCTTCGTTTTGATGAAGCTGTGAGATAGTTCGGATTCATAAAGAATGAGGATGAACCTTGTGTGTACAATAAGGTTAGTGGGAGCATGATTGCTTTTCTCATATTGTATGTGGATGACATACTGCTCATCGGAAATGACATTCCTACACTACAAAATGTAAAGACATGGTTGGGGAATTGTTTCACGATGAAAGACTTAAGCGAAGCTTCTTATGTATTGGGAATCAGGATCTATAGGGATAGATCGCTGAAATTGTTAGGCCTTAGTCAAGATACATATATTGACAAAGTGCTTAGGCACTTCAATATGCATGATTCCAAGAAGGGTCTCTTACCTATGTCACATGGCATACACTTGTCCAAGGGACAGTGCCCTACTACATCTGATGGGAGGGAACGCATGAACAAAGTTCCATATGCTTCGACAATTGGATCTATAATGTATGCTATGATATGTACTAGACCAGATGTCTAGTATGCCTTGAGCATGACGAGCAGGTACCATTCTGATTCCGGTGAGAGTCACTGGAGAGCATTCAAGAATATCCTCAATTACTTAAGAAGAACTAAGGACATATTCTTGGTCTATGGAGGTGAGGAAGAGCACATTGTAAAAGGTTACATGCTAGCTTCCAAACTGATAAGGATGATTCTAGATCGCGGTCAGGATTCGTGTTTTGCCTTAATGGAGTCGCTGTGAGCTGGAAGAGCTCAAAGTAGGAGACAGTTGTCGATTCTACAACAGAGGTCGAGTATATTGCTGCATCCAATGCAGCAAAGGAGGCTGTTTGGATCAATAAGTTCATTTCTGAACTTGGTACTCTTCCTAGCATTGCGGACCTGATTGACCTCTATTGCAATAACAATGGAGCAATCGCGCAAGCCAAGGAACCCTGATCTCACCAAAGATCCAAACACACACTCAGGCATTTCCATCCCATTCGAGAGATTATTGATAAAGGAGATATGAATATATGCAGAGTTGATACACTAGACAATGTTGCTAACCCTCTTACCCAGCCTCTTGCTTAGCAGAAGCATGACGTTCATACTAGGTCGATGGGTATTAGATTTATGCCTAATTGGCACTAGTGCTAGTGGGAGATTATTGGTGTATGTAACGCCCCAATTTTTAAAGCTTTATAATATGAATTAAACAGTATTTATGCGTTTGTATTTTATGGGAGGGTCTAGAGAGTGAAATAAAATAATCTGAGACCATAGTCACCGTAACACCCTACTTTAGGGGTCACGATTATTCAACACAAGACCATAAATTTAAAAGTGGAAAATATATAAATAGAGCTTACTGAAAATATGGGTTTTCTTTTTCCTTTCTTTTATACTCATGTTCCAAAACCATGCATGTATACTTACACCAGAAGGACAATACGCATAATCGTAAACAATACTGAAGATAGAACATCTCTCAAAATACGTAGGTACGCATAAAGACCATCTGATCCTATACTACAGGAGACATAGCTCCATAACAAAGGGGGAGGGGGTATATAATAAATATATAGACACTGGGAAAGACTCTAGAGACTGGCCAAAAACTGACACTGTACTACTCATCAAAGTAATACTTTTCGGGGTCCTCCTCAACCTTGTCGTCCTCCATGGCCTCCCCCTCCTCTTCCTCATCCTCCAAGGCCTGCATGTCATAACCGCTCATGATCTGCTCCGTGTACTGCAGCACCTCCTCGTTAGTCCTCAACCACCATGGGCTGGCAGGGGCTACCTCAGGAACATCCTCCAGAACATACTCGAGCACTTCCCCTTCCTCCTCCTCCTCCATCTCCTCATCTTCGGACGAGAGGATAATGAGGGGAGCAGAAAAGGATACCCTGGCAGGAGCCGGTGTGCTCTGACGAGCCGTCATCCTCCAAGTCGTCCGATGGCGAGGAATCAGAGGGTGTAGCTCAGAAGGCTCATAAGTAGGCCTTGGGGGTGGGACAACAGGGACAGAAGGGCCGGTCGCAGATGCAGGTACAACAGAAGTAGACGATGGAGTAGGTGGAGGTGCAATAAAAGCAGGGTCAACATATATGTCCCGGGGCTCCTCCCGATGAATTGCAGTCTGGGTACTGGGCTGTCGTGGATGATCAGCAGGTGGTGGGGGTGGTGGTTGGGTGACTCCTGTGCTACCCTCACCACTAAACCGTACAGTTCAAACTCTCTCAGACAGGCTCGTCATGGAGAAAGGCAACTCTTTCCTGCTCGTGAAACTCACTGCTCCCGTGTATATACGACGTCCGTCAAGATGGATCGTCCAAGCATCCGCCCCGTCGTGAAGCGTCAAGTCCAACGTCAATCGAGAAGGTGGATCGCTCGCCATATCTACTCACCATAGTAGGAAGAAAACCACGCGAGCAGCGTGACAGCAAAAGTAATGAGGTGAGATTTCGCATATCGCATAACCATAACAGCAGTGATAAAAGTCATGCACACACGCGCCCAATCGGCAATTAGTGCATGGGCCTTCGTAGCATAACAATTAAATTACATGGCATCATAGTTAATATATCAATCAACAATAATATGGGCCAAATGTCAACTCAAGTATGCAATGACTAATGCAACATGACTCAGACCCCTACTCCATGGAGCTAAACATAATCAGAGTGAGTGATTAGTGGAACATTGTCTGCGTTATCTCAGCCCACAGTGCCACATCCAATGATTGCAATCATCATAACGGCTCACGCCAGACATTCTTTACCCAAATCGTGACTTGCCCGGTGTTTCAGTCAGGACGTCATTGTTTTTCGATGGATATCCACGACACCGAGGAGCTACTCTCTGGCCACATGTGTTTTCCCCAACCCCCGACATCCCCAAGATCCTCATGATCGTCACCTCAGACAATTGCACCTGCACCAAGGTGTAATCTCAACTCCTAGGCATCACGCCCAACTCATACACAGATGCAGATGCATGTCAAGAAAACCACACAAAACAACCACGTGCTACCTCATCACTGTAATACCTCGTTTATCCCTTGATAAACCACAGGATACCCTTACGGGACCCACTTTCACACGACTTGCCATCAGTCGCCCATCCTTGGTTCCGTTCCTTACAATCACGTACCACTTCGTCGTTCGTAACACGATGTTCATGTCTTATGATACTTTAGTCCATAACCTAGATGTATTATAGAGGTTAGGGTTCGACAAGGAATCCCTTCATCAATCTTCTCACTTGTCTAGCAAGGAACATTACTTATGCTTGATAAATAACTCTTAGTGATTAAACATTATGCAGTCCTTAGATGATCTAAATCATCAAGGATGTGGAACATGGTTTTGTCATGCCCACTAGGTATTAGTATTTGTCTTTCACTAGAATCTTAAAAGTCCATTATGGAGTTCATATAGATTCCCTTAGGAGATAACGCGTGTTTGTAATATTATAGTGAAAAACTTCAAAGTACTATCCTTATAGCAAAGTAGTTGATGAAATCTCCTTTATTAGGTATATTTTGAAAACTCCAATCAAGTATCCATAGGTGTCTCATTTAGTGTAGAACTCTTTGAGTTAGTTCCCTTAATTCTATTACTTAGTGTGGAAGAAAGCATGATTCTCCTTTGGAAACTTCTAAAAGGTAGATAGTGTAAAACTCCTTGTTTTTAAAGAAAGGTTTTGTAAGAATCCTATCTTCTCAAGGAAGGCTTACTAACTAAAATTCTTTAAAAACCATCTTGATTAGTTATGGAACTCTTGGATCTTTGAAAAAATTTTCTTTAAAGCAACTTATTAAAGTAAGTGGTTGATCAACATCAAACCAGCCTATTCTTAACATGGTTCCTACATGAAGTCCAAAAACCCTTATTTCACAACACATGGTTCTTTGGAACCAAAGCTTGGTTTCTTTGGAAACCTTTTCAATTTATATACTTTCTATACTTTAGTATAAACATATAAAACCCCTTAGCATTAACATTTTAAGGTCCTAATCCTATTTTTCTCATAAAGGCCGAATGCCCTATAGGAAAAAGGATAGGTTTCTCTTTGTTTTATTTGCATTGTTAGAACCATATTAAGTTCATTTTATCATCACTTAAACATAGAAGCTTTGGCTTCCCTCCTCAACATCATATGGCTGAACCAAACATGCCCATATACCACCAAAATACAGCCATTTAACAACATCTAAGGTAGCATAGAATAATCGCATCAACATATAAGCATGTTATCAAGATAACTTAGAACATAAACAAGTCCAAATCATTCAAAAATCCTATCCTTAGATCTTTGGACCTAAGAATGTTTTTTCACCATGTCAAAATACTTTTCTTCTAGTACATACAAACATAATCATCATATCAACACAACAACATAATTTAATATGACAACAAAGTAAAGAACTTTATAAGGAAACCCTAGATCTAGGGTTTTCCTTCAACAAATTAGGAGGCCTTTATCACCACCATTTAAGGTGTTATATGGTTCCCTCCCCCATTACCTTTGTGAAGCTTCCTTGAAGAGTAGAAGATGAAAACTTGGTCACCAAAACCACTATGAAAACCGTGACCTAGAGGAGAAACAAATAAGTTCAAAAACTTGATTTTTCAACTTCATAAATAATGAGGACACAATGATTTTTCAACATCATGAGGATGATAACATAAAGATGTTCTCAAGAGTAATAAACAGAAGAACTAAGTTAGAAACTTACTCTTGAACAAGGGTTCAAAATCAAGTTCAAGAAGCTTGAACCTTCTTGAATGATTCTTGAATAACTTGAAGCAAACAACTTCAAATGAAGAAATTTCAAAGAGGAAAGTTGTTTATATGAATGAGATAAACAAGAATATGAAGTTAGAATTATGAAATAAGGTGATTAAGATCACTTACTGGGTCTGGCCGAATGCAAGAGGGAAGTGAGAGAAGAGAGAAAATCTTGAACTTTTGTGTTTTGAGTGACAAATGAATGGAATAGTGACTTTGGTGCCTTGGACACCTAAAGGCCTAGCTTCCCCTCCTTGTGGACTCCAAATCCTCATTCAATTTTTTTCATAGAGAATGGAGGGACAAGATTCAAGTTGATGAGTGTGTTGTTGCTTAAGGAAGGCTTAAGGACAAGATTAACCAAAAATGGCTAAGATGCTTTTTCCATTAATGGTTAGTGTCATAACTTTATTGGATATGATAAAAGGAGGATTTTGGGATCTTCCCCAAGCATCATGACCGAATGGTCTTGGCTAAATGTAACAAGAATAGTTATTTTCTTTTAGTTAGGAATTAGGTAATTAGGGTTTTTACCAAAAATAGATAATTGGTTTTTACTACTTTTGGTAAATTTTTGGATTTTAAGAAAGCTAATCCTCTTCATTAGAAATAATCAACAAGGTAATGGAAAATGTAATTCAACATTATACCTCACTTAATTCCCCTTTTCCCGGCCTCCGGCACGCAAAACGAGAAATTACCTGATAACGATCAAAATAGAACTTTTATCGGTTTTTCGTCTCTTAAGGACAAAAGAAACTTTACCACAACATAATCATGGATATAAACCATCATATATATATATATATATATATATATATATATATATATATATATATATATATAAGTCATATCAAACATATGGTAGCGATCACAATTAAATGTTGCTCATAAACGATTATAGAAACGGGGGTGTTACAGTCACGCTCTACGCTATCGTAGGAAGCTACGGTTAAAATTTGGGTCGAAAATTCAGACGGAGCCCGGTCTGCGTCTTTCACTGACAGTAGTATTTTACTACTACAAAGACCTAATTTTGACTTATGAACGAGACAATAAGTCTTAGAATTTAATTCTTTACAAATTTGCTAAAATCAGTTCTTGTCGTTAAAAAGTGAAAATAATATAAACTATTCAGGCGAAAACTCAAACCAGGAGACGATTGGAGCTGCAGATGGATTTAACGGGACCCGATAACGGATAAACTCAGTGTCACATCAAGTCACATCACATTGGGAAGCGTGCCAGTGTCATGATTGTTTTTCAAAATATCTGGACGCGAAATGACCAAAACGCCCTTGAGTTTTCATGAAATTATAACTTAACCATGGTGAAATGACCAAACTACCCCTAAGTGAGAAAATATCTCAATTTATCTCCCTCACCCTAGGCCAAATTCGAGTAGCCCTCTTTCTTTCTCTCTATCTCACTTGTTCTTCTTTTGTTCATCATTTTCTTGTTGAATCTTCAAGTCTTTTAGTGAAACAAGTTCATTTTATTCTTAAGCTTCATCATCTAAGAGGTATAAACTCCATCCTATCTCTCTTAATCTCTCTATTTCATATCTTAAATTCTTGATTCATGGAGGTTTAGAGTTTTGATTCATAAACTTCATAAATCCATGAAAATTTGTAGAAAAATCCTTTTAATACCAAACCAATTTCTATGAGTTAGTTTCATCATTCTCTTTCATTGTCCAAGAGCATGTAACCAAAAGATTTTCCTAGCCCATATGGGTATGTAGTGGCCGAATGGCCTATGTTGAAAAAGTTTGAGTTTTTGGTTCAAGCTTTGAACAATAAGATTTGTTTTAGTGTTAGGTGTATCTAAGGATCATCCATCCAAGAGATAAGAAATTTTTGACATTTCTAGCTATTTTAAGACCAAGAGGCCGAACCCTAGATTGATGGAAATAGGGGAAATTTGTGTTGTTAGATGTTAATGTTTGATTGATTGTGTGATTGTAGTTTGTGTTAAGTATTTGGGCGAATTCAGGCGAATAACAGGGAGATTCGCGAACCAGTCAACCAACTTTTCATCCGGAGGATTACCTCACCAACAGGTATGGGGACTTAACTTAACTTTTCGTAAAAGGTAACATGTTTTCCAAAACCACTTTTTGATTTTCAAAACACGGTCTTCAAAACTTTGATTTCGATTCCGAGTCTTTTAACAATCATCAAGACATAGCCAGTCCTATACTCATCCAGGATATAAATATATGTATAGATATATATATATCAACAGTTCAATATCATAATAAGATATCATCCAAGGCATCCATGCCACAGTTATATCAAATAACCAACTATGCACAACACTTAACATCCAATCAATCCAGGATATAAGTATACATATACATCAAGTCTTAATTCAATCATAACACACCAATCAATCATATACCATGAGGCTACCAAACTCAAAATGAATTACCTCCCTTTACCTCACAAAGGTGTTCACTTCAAACTAGATCGGTTCTCGGTTCCGGCTCCAGTTCCGTTTGCGTTGCCTAAAACAATCAAACACAATTCAATTCAAACAACAAAGCAACATCAATCTATAACATAAGTTTTCTTCCCCAAGAAGGTATAGGGTTCGGCCATGAAAGGATAAAAAGGCTAGGGATCTCACTTGGTTCCAAACTTTTGGATGGTTGGTCCTTAAGCATGATTAACACTAAATCAAGTCTCATGACCCAAAAATTTGAGACAAAACTCATGGTTCTACACCCTATATGTTTCGGCCATAAAGAGGAGAAATAGGTTAGGAGCTTTGGTTGATGTTTTGCTCTTGGGTTTAGGGTTCAAAGACATCAAGTAAGCTAGAACAAGAGTTATATAGCCAAAAATTGCAACAAAACCCATCCTTGCACCATTAATAGGATTCGGCCCTCCCATGGAAGAATAGGGAGAAAATTTCTTTTGGGTTCATGATTCTAGATACTCAAAGTACACATCATGATAGGTTCATAGAAATTGGTTTCATGATCATAGGATTTTTCTACAATTTTCTATGGATTTTCAAAGTTCTAGATCTAAACTTGGATCTTCATGAATCAAATGAATCAAGAGATGAAATAGAGAGATTGAGAGAGTTAAGATGAGGATCATACCTCCTAGGATCAAAGATTAGTGAAGAAGAAACAAGTTTTCACTCAAAAACTTCAACTTTTGAAGATCAAACTAAGGTTTTTGTGAAGAACTTTTGATGAACACTCAAGAACTCATGAAGAACATGAAGAACAAGTGAGAGAAGATGAAGAACAAGAGAGAGAAGAGAGAGAAATAGAGCTGGCCGAAATGGCCATGAGAGAGAAAGAGAGAAATATATATATATTGATGTCATGGCAAACTTGTAAATAACCAAAAGGGTAATTTGGTAATTCCTTCAAAGACTAGGGGCATAAATGTCATTTCCCCTATAAATATCTAGATATTTCTAGAAAGGTAATGATGACATGGTGAGTCACAGGGTCAGAATGGTTATTCCATAAATTCTCAAGGGCAAAACGGTCTTTTCATTCAAGGGCAAATGGTAATTATGAAAAGGGTCAAGGGCATTTTAGTCATTTCACGTCTAGATATTTTCTAAACTTAATCATTACACTGATGAGTCATTGATGAGTCATAGCACACCATGTGACTTCAATCTTATCCGTAGCGATTCACCAAAATCTCGTATTCAGCTCTGTTCTTCACCTGATTTAGGTTTTCGCCCAAGAAAGTCGTAGGACGACTTATTTATTTTGAATATTTTCAAAATAACCACTATCGTTGGAAATAAAATATAAAACCTAACTGTTTCGTTCACGAGTCAGAATTAGGTCTCGATAGTAGAAAAAGACTACTATCCGTGAAAAACGCAGACCGGGCTCCGTTTGAGCTTTCGCCCGAAACTTAACCATGGCTTCCTATGGTTATGTAGGACATTCCTATCTATTCAGAATATTTTATTGCCATTTCTAAGGCCTCGAATAAAATATAAGTTCGTAAATACTGAATAATTAGGAAAACTCGAAAATCGGGGTGTTACAGATCCGAAGGAGCACCCCTATATCACATCGGCGCCGAGTATGTCGGTGTTGGGCCTGATCGAGATCATCTATCACGATGATCGGGGGGGCGTGTGGACCCCTCGAACTTTCTGACGCTCTACACTGGACCGATGAGCATACTGTTCCGAGGAGGGGCATCGCACAGGGAAGACACCGTGGGACCCTTCAGAGTTATGCAGTTCTTACCCTTTCCGCGTATGTGGCTGCCGCCGAGGCGCCATGAGCGGGACTACACCTAGGTCGAGCCAGCATCTTCCTTTGCGTCCTGCAGGAAAGGCTTAGTCTACCGAGGTCAGCGCCAGAGGACAGAGCAGTACTTAAGGACCTACCACAGGCATAGGGTCGTTGTGTCACCTAGGTGAGTCATGCAAGTGACTCACCAAGGTCATAAATGATGAGAAGGTGAAAGGACCATTATGTCCTTAACCATTTAATGAAATTCCAATTTTTTGTCCCTAGGTGAAATGACTTTTTTGCCCCTGGGAATTTATGAAAGTACATTTTTGGCCCTGTGACTCACCATGCATCATCATTGCCTCTAGAAAAATATCTAGATATTTATGGCGTTAGAGATGAAATGACGTTTATGTCCTTAGTCTTTTGTTTAAATGACTATTTTGTCCTTAAGTGAATTACCCTATTGTCCCTAAATGAACAAAGCTTGGACCTCTTTGTCCTTTGTTTTCCCATGCCTATATGGCCCTCACTACCCCTCCATCCCCTCATTTTGGCTACCAACACAAAACCATACTTGTGTTATGATTTTTCAAGATCAAAGTTAGAATTTAGTTTTCTCTCCCTTGTTCTTGGTGTTCTTGAGTTACTGTTCACTTTCTCTCCATTTTCCCACCAATCAAGAGGTAAACACTCTTGAATCAAGTTATTAAACTTGTTCCTTGCTTCATTGTCTTAACATCTATGTATTTTATTTTCTCAAGTGATCCATAAGCAATTTGGTGAAGCACAACTTGCTTGATCCTTCCAATTTTCCATCATCCAAGAGGTAATCTCTTCTCTCCATGATCAATCATATGCTCTTCTTCATTCATTTGGTAAGATTATGCAATGAATCATCATCATCCACTTTGATGAAACTTGCTTCAAAAATCTCTAGAAAATCATAGAAAAATCCTATGATCATGAAACCAATTTCTATGAACTCATCAAGACCTCTATGTTCATTATTCAAGAACATTAATCAAACTAAAATTTCTTCCCTATTTTTCCAAGAATGGGCGAAACCCTAACCTAGTTGGTTGGATGGGTTTTGATTCAAATCTTTGACAAATGATTAGGGATTATGTCTTCATCATACTTAAGGATAATTAAACCAAGAGTTATTAAAATTTCAACATCCTTAACCTAATTAATTAATGAAGGCCGAACCTACTTCATAGTGGATTAACAAGTCTTTTCAAAGATTAACTTGTACTATGTTGTTTGGTGAAGGATTTGTTGAGTAGTTGTAGTTTGGTGATTCGTGGAGTACACTGAGCTTCGGAGGATCGTTCAGACTAAAAATCGTGAGCACCACTTGGTGGTTTAGCTTTATTTGCTTGAGTTGGTGATTTTTGGTGTACAGGGAAGTGTTGAAGGATCGAAGGGAAAGAACCTTACCTAACTTCAAGAGGTAAGGGGAGTTTGCTTGAGGGATTTTACTGATAACTATATGTTATCTGTGATTGATCTGTGTAGTTCTGTTTGAGCTTCGTTGTATTTGTAATAATGTCCTACGCATAGTATATATTAGGGTGATGTATGCTTGGATGGAAAAATGTTTTCATGTATATTGAAAACCATACTTTGATCTCTAGATCAAGTAAGGATTTTTATGGTTGTTTATGGTTGAATGATGTATGATTATTATTCATCATAATATTGTGATAATTTTGAGCTATTACTTGACTATTATTCATCACATTCCACATGGTATAGCATTCGGCCATAATGGTTACAGAAGGAAGAACATGAGCTTGTTCTTGAACTTCAATGTTTTTGAAAGCAAATAAGTGTTTTAGTAACTTGTAATTCAAAAACAAATAAGAAGTGATTTTGATCCAAAGTTCAACTATGGTTTCGCCCTTAAAGTGTTCTTAACTAAGGTGAACATATCTTTACTTTAGTCAAAGTTTATTCAATCAAATAAGTGTTTTAAAAATAAAATGATGAAAGTGATTTCATGAAAATAAAATTAATATGAAGTTACCTAGGTTTAATAGGATATCACATTCTTTTTAAAAACCAAATTATCTTTCAATCTTCAATCGTAGTTTGAAAGCAAAAATGAAATTCCATTTCTTTTATGCTAACTTAGATCACGCCTTTATACTAAGTTAGTAAGGAAATACCCTTTTTAAATTAGTTAAGGTACTTTACTTCAAGCAAGTAACAAAATTCTCTTAAATCAAATGAGTTTTCAATTAGAAAAGTTTTGGCTTACAAAGTCTTAAAACTGAGAGTTTTCAACTCAAGTCGTAAAGTTTTATGCATGGAAACCTAAGTTAAGTAATTAACTTAGTGCAAAAGAAAAGAGATAATTAAGTATAGTATATGGTGGAACAAGACCGTGCACTATACCATTGACGACTTAGGTCATCAATGACTTCATAAGCCTTAAGTGAATCAATACTCTTTTCATTACTTGAAACTCAAGGAATTAATATCTTAGAAAGGATCAAAGACTTATATAAGGGGATTCTCAATCCTTCTTCATAACACTTAGGACTTGAGATGTAATTCATAAGACACAAACACAAACATGAAACTTTTTGGGTTTTGAAACAATTGTTCGATAACAGACCGGTGGTCCGGATCCAAGAAAAGTCGTTCAATTGTTTCAATGTTGTGATGACTCGATCCCGGAGGGATCACGAGATTTATCCGGTGGATAAAGTTTTATAATACAAGACGCTTATAGCTCCTAAGGAAGAGAACCTCAGTGAACCTTGAGGTTTATCCGGTGGATAGACATTGCTTTATCGCATCTGCCTTGTGTAAGCATTGGCATTTCATTGCATGAGTTTGTAAGGTCTTGAGCCTAGGCGATTGAGCTTACACCTAGATGCTGGTGCAAATCTTATGGTGACGATCTTAATTGGTCTTGGAGGAATCAGGGTTGGGAAGGCTGACATGAGACCAGTTAGTGATTCTTTTGTGTCGTTGCGAATCCGAGCAATACACTGATATCCTCTACTAGATGCCGTACTTTTCATGTTTGGTGTAGAGTGTTTCCGTAAAGCCAAATACATGCACGTTACGAATGTTGTAGCATCTTGCCCATGGCTGGCATACACGGAACATGTCCTCCCATTCACTCTCTCCGATATTTTGTTAGCTCCGGGGAGTAGGGGTCAAAGTTTTACCCTTGTGGCATATGGCATTGAGTCATGTATATCGCATTGCATTGTATAGCTATTGATGATTACATTTACTTATTGTACGTCACTATTTTGCTTTTGAAGATGTCTTATGCTGCTAATTGATTAACATGATATATTGCGATTTATAGTATGCATGTTGGGCATGTTGTTACCTGGTGTGTCGTCCCATGTTACTTCTGCTACTGTATTGTGTTGATACTACATATGTTTATATGTTTTTTAGTGTGTCGTGCATGTAGTTATCATGTGTAAATCCATATATTGGTTACTCACCCTTGCCTGTACATGTTGGACACCCTGTTATGCTTTTGGATACGTGTACAGATGCTTCTCAACATTCATTTGGGTCACTTCGGGACCCTGTAGCTTGAGTCTTTATGTCGTTGACAAAGATGTGTGGATTGTTGACAACGAGGCCCAGTCTCATTTGCATGACGTATGCTAGGTAGTATGCTTTATTATCCTTAGAGTTCTTTTATCAGACCAATGTAACACCCCATTTTATTGATTAGTGTATGAGACATTAATTAAGCATGCTTAAGGGCTTAGTTAGGTTCCCTATGTGTTGAGGAAGCCAAGGTTCAAGTTTGGGACAATTTGGCCTTGGAACGAGCCCAGAAAGTGAAAAATCGTGGAAGAACAGAGTAAATCAGCGTCCAACGATTAAACATGGAGAAACCCCATGCCCAAACATTGACCATTGACGTCAGAGCATGGGTCGTTGCATGTCAAAGCGTGGAAGAGGGGACGCGTTGGGGTGCACGTGTTGGCGCGCACGTGACGCGTGGCAGAGACGTGGCGATCAGCGCCCCACGCTCGAGCATGGAGTTTTCTCACGTCAGAGCGTGCCCACGCTGAAGCGTGGAGTCTTCCTACGCTCAAGCATGGAAAGCCTAATAGCAACCTTATGTTTCTTCTCCATTTTTCATTTTGGACGAAAAACATAAGTGTTTCCCAGTCCCGAGAAGTTAGAGAGAGAAGTAACAGAGTTCTAGAGAGAGAAAGTGATCCCGGGGAAGATTGAGGCATTGGATCGTGATTCCAACTACATCATTGTGATCAGTGCTTCGAGTACTACAAGTTCCATGGATTGGTTTCTCGATTTCTCGAAGGTAAGCTCGAATCTCTAACATGTCGACTTTCGTGTTCTTCGTATTCTTCGAGCTTTTCCCTTGAATCTTCTTGGTTTTGGCATTACCCTAGGGTTAAAAATGTTTTTTATACGTTGTTTCCGTGATTAGGGCAAAGTTTGAGGTCACAACGATGCTCGTGGTGGAGGAGGCAGTCGCGGTGGTGGCGGCGTTGGAGCTGCTAGCGGTGGTGGTGGAGACTTGTGTGGTGGTGTCTGTGGTGTTGATGTGATCGTGGTTGAGTTTGTGATCATTGCATCAACCGCTCTAAGGTGGGGGAAAGAATTACACTCGTCGAGGAGGGAAGAGTAGAGTAGAATGTATTAATATGCCTGGGGGATCCTAAACCCTACTAGTGGCTGAGTAACCGACAACACCTAAGTCTACATTGGCAATTACCAAAAAGGGGTACCAATGTAGACTTAGGCATTGTAGGTTTATCACCGTAGGTTGATACCATGTTGATTGAGGTTAAATGTTTAACATGCTTATATATCTGTTATGATGTATTTGTGAATACGTGCTCTGCTATGCCCGTGACAACATACTTTTATTGTCTTAATGGGTGATGTTGTGATAATATGTTTATTGCCTCATTCGATGATATGTGGATAATATGTAGGGAGATAATATGATATTGCATATGTGACTATTGGTATGCCTAGAGCTAAGCGATGATCGTTGTAAATTAGGTGATGTGTGAGATAAGATCATTTGGTGGAAATATGCTATTGCACTCAACGTGGTGAAATGATTGAGGACTATGGATAGTCGTGAACACTCTGCTTGGTAGGGAGTGTTGGTGTTCAGTGTGTCAGGTGATGAGGTTGAGTTGCTAAAAGATTGATCGGAATGAATCGTGAGGATTCACGCTAGATTGCATCGTGTGGTGATGTCACAGCCGCGTAGATCTGGGATTACGCGAGTTCAAACCAGAACTATAGATAGATGCTTGGTAGATCTACTGTGAGCTTCTGAGATATCCGATGCGCCTTCCGACACTGGGACAGCTATTCCTATCGGGAATGGGGAATAGTGCCACCCTGCTTGGTAGGGGGTGAGCATCCTACTTGGTAGGGGGTGTAATGTACCCGTGAGTGTAACGGAACTTGTTGCTCGGACGACGTTTGACTTTCATCCTGCTTGGTAGGTGAGACAACCCCTTCCTAGGAGGTCCCATTGGTGACCCCACTTATAATTATTAGTGTTATAGCGTAGCGTAGTAGTATAAAATTTGCGGAAATATTAAAACCTACAATACATACTGATACCATAATAAAAGTACGGTTAAAGTAATAATTTGGTCCCTATACGTGACACAAATTCTTCATTTAGTCCCTATACGTAAAAAATTTGGAAATGAGTCCCTACATATGTAAACGTTAGCAAATTTGGTCCCTACATGTGTAAACGTTTGCAAATTCGTCTCTGCCGTCAGCAAATTAGTCCTTATCTGTGACACAAATTTTTGATTTGGTCCCTAAACTTGAAAAAAAAAATTAAATTGGTCCCTGTATGTGCAATCGATAATAATTTTGTCCCTATTATCTGCCATGGAACTCGGACTAACTAAAAATTCTTTTCTTATTGATTATTTTTCATATATTATATCAATTTATTTCTTCTATTGAGAGTCAACTTGGATGATTTCAGAACATAAAACCATTTACAGACCAAATCATACAACTTTTACTCTCAATAGAAGAAATAAATTGATATAATATATAGAAAATATTCAATAAGAAAAGAAACTTTAGTTGGATCTGCGCTCCTAGACAGACGGCAGGGACAAAATTATTATCGATTGCACATATAAGGACCGATTTAATTTTTTTTTCAGGTTTAAGGACCAAATCAAAAATTTGTCACATATAAGGACCATATTGCTAACGACAGGGACGGATTTGCTAACGTTTGCACATATAGGGACCAAATTTGCTAACGATTACACATATAGGGACTCATTTCCAAATTTTTTACGTATAGGGACTAAATGAAGAATCTTTATCACATATAGGGACCAAATTATTACTTTAACCCAAAAGTATGCATACATAATAGTACTTGCTCCATCAGTAGAGCCTACAACACTGATACCAAATATAAAAGACTTCAGAGTATACAGTAAATAAAAACTAAAAACATAGCAACTGAAATGAAGATACATCAGACATCCTCCCCTGGCGCTCAAGGTCCCCCAGCATTGGGATCCGAGGCTCTCCCGCCGACATCGGGCTCAACAGGTATACGTTCAATCTCCTCTGGAAACTCCTCATCAGGATCTTCTCGTTCAGTCAAGAATAAATAAAGTACAACATAGAAACAAAGGGGATAAGAAACAGTAATATGTCATAAATGGGAAAAACAGCGATATAAATAATGTATATAGATAGCAACACACCGAATCACAACAGTGACAACCAAACAACTTCCGGATAATTTTTCCCTTAACTACTGTCTCTCACACTATATGGACGTGATCACGACGCGACATTCCCAACAGATCGAGGTGTCTCAGTCATCATTATGCCACTTCCATAAGGTAGGGTTCGGTCTAAAGCCCGCAGGCCCAACTTGTCTCATGGATACGACATATTCCCCCGCCCGCAGGCCAGGTCGGAATATTCACCCGTCAACAACGCAACTTACGGTAACACATTTTCCCCTGCCCGCAGGCTAAGTCAAAACATTCGCCCGTCCATTAACAACTCAACTTTCAGTAACTACATATCCCCCCGCCCATAGGCTAGGTCGAGATATCCGCCCATCCGTCTAAAATTCGACTAACGGGTACGACCATCTCCCTGCAGATAAGATCGGAATCGCCCCTACGCCAAACTAATCGGCACGACCATCTCCCTGCAGGTAATTTCGGAATCGCCTGTATGCCAACACAGTGATGAACAACAACTATGCAGCATGAATCTCACTGACTCATCTCAGGATCAACACTTAGTGCCTCAACCACGACTTATAAACAACCACGACCAACTTTCATCTGGCTTAACCGGGTATTAACTCACATCACCACAACAACAGATCAACTGTATCTCTAGGTTGAGCACTACGACATATAAATATAACCTCGAATTCCTCGTCACAGAACCATCTTCCAATTTATCAGAAATCACTGCCTAGCTCTACTCAGACATCAGCAGTCACAACAGCATATAAACAACCAGAAATAGATTTAAAGTAAAAACAACTTGCAGATAAATAATCTTCAATCAATCATAAACATATAATAGGCATACCATATATCATGTTAAATACCAATCACAGAGCATACATCCTCAATATGCAGTAAAATCAACCTAACGGTCAAACGACCTCTAGTAGGGTTTGGGTCGCCCTACGCATATCAATATATATTATTTAAATCTTGCCTCCCCGACGATATTGCGGTTCTTTCCCCCACCTTATTAAATTTCCCGTGATACTCCGGATGTGGCTCAGCAACAGTCAATCGGGTGCGCGATCAAGAGTTCAAGTCCTGTCCGATTCTTTACCACAAAACACAACCAGAAATTAAAACAGTTAAATCATAAACTACCTAATCCTTAGGATTAGCTACTGCCCCTATTTAATTAATTAGGCTAGGGATGTTGAAATTCTACCAACTCTTGGATCAATGATCCTTAAGCATACCTAATACATAATCAATGATCAATTATCAAAGATTTGAACCAAAACCCCTTAAACCAACAAAGTAGGGTTTCGGCCATCACCATGAAAAATAGGTGAGATTTTGATTTGGCCTCCTAATCACTTGGATTACATGATTAAGGGATAAAATAGGTGAAATCAAGAACAATGAACAAAAAAACCCATTTTACACCAAGCATACCCATTCGGCCTCTCCTAGAAAAATAGGCTAGAGAGCTTATTTGATTTCAATCTCTTGGATTATGATAGTAGGGGATGATACTAGCTCATAGAAATTGGTTTGGCATTAAAATGATTTTTCTACAATTTTCTAGAAATTTTTGAAGTTTAGATCTAGAAATTGAAACTCATGAAAATCAATGGAGAAAAATAAAGATTGAGAGCTCAAGTATGAAATCTATACCTCCTAGGTGATAGAGGAGGATGAGAGGAGCAACTTTGCTTCACAAATTGGGTTGAAAAAGCTTGTGGAAGTTGAGTGAAAATGGAGATGAAAAATGGAGAAAGAAAATGGAAATGGAGGAAGAAGAAGAAAGAAGAAAGAAGAAGAAGAAGAAAGTGAGGAGAGAGAGAGAGAGAGGGGGCTACGCAGAAATGAGGAGAGAGAGAGAGTGAGTTTCCCTAAGGAGGGTTTTGCACCATGAGGTTTTAACGAGGCCCCTATTGTCTATTTAATAAATAAAAAAGGAAAGGTAAAAAGGGTGAAAAGGTAATTAGTAAAAATAACCAAGGGCAATTTGGTCATTTCACGTTCCGACATTTTGAAAATCCTCAAGACACCAGCATGAGTCCTTAGATGACTTAACACAACCTTGACATGAAGATTAGCTGATCATGGGCTTCATAAAACCCTTACACGGCTCAAATCATCTCCCAAAACGATTATCGGCCCGATTATAATATATTATTTTCATTTTCGAATGTCAGGACGAACTTTTTCGAAAATATAGGAAACGTGATTCTAAGACTAACTGTCTCGTTCACGAGTCCAAATTAGGTATTGATAGTAGTAAAACACCATTGTCAGTGAAAATCGCAAACCATAACATTTAACCATAGCTTCCTACGATAGCGTAGAGCGTAACTATGGTCTCGGAATAATTTATTTAATTTTCTGGACCCTCCAATAAAATACAATTACTTAAATACTAATTAATTAAAAAATTAAGAAAATCGGGTGTTACAATAGGGGATGAGTATCCTGCTTGGTAAGGGATACGTTGTGAAGTAGGAATGTGGCCGCGTCTTCATGTCAGGTCTAGGTGCATGAGAGTGTGAGATGAGTAGTTAAGATCAATAAACCCCGAGGATGGCTGTTGGTGATGATTGTGTGTGTGATTGTGCTATTAATGTATCTACTTTACCTTTATCCCTATATGTGATGAGATGCAATTATTGTCCCCTGTTTTCCTATATTGTATGTTCTTAAAATGGTAAGAAGAACCGATCGCAGAGCCAGACGACGAAGAGTTGGACAGAACCCCGTACGAGCCCTGTAACACCCTGATGTTCTATTTTTTCCTAATTAAACAGTATTTATGAATTTATATTTTATTCGAGGTCTTAGAAATGGAAATAAAATATTCCGAGACCATAGTCATGCTCAACGATATCGTAGGAAGCTACGACTAAGTTTTGAGTCGAAAACTCAGACGGAGCCCAGTCTGCGTTTTTCATTGACAGTAGTGTTTTACTACTATCAAGACCTAATTTTGACCCATGAACAAGACAGCTAGTCTTAGAATCACGTTTCATACATTTTCGAAAAAATCCGTCCTGACGTCCGAAAATAAAAATAATATATTATATTCGGCCGTATAATGGAACCGGGAGGCGTTTGGAGTCGTAAAGGGATTCAACGAGACCCACCAACGGATAATCTTGATACCACATCATGCCAGATCACTTGGGAGAGCATGCCAGAGTCGTAATGACGTTCGTAAAAATATGGACACGAAATTACCAAAATACACCTAACCTTTTTTACTTTCACCATTTTACCCTGGAAACAAATGACCATTTTACCCTTAATGACTTGTTTGGAAGGCTGGACAGCCCCTCCTCAGCCCTCATTCACGCCCCAAAGCTGGCCAAGAACACCAAGAACACTTCATCTTCTTCCTTAGAGAAAAGCCACCATTTTTCTTAAGAAAAACCTTGAAATCTTTGAAGAAAACCTTGAATCTTTGATCAATCTTCATCCATTCTTAGGTAAGATCACTTCTATGATTTCCTTGCTTCTTGAATCTCTCTCAATCTCAAGATCAAAATATTGTTTCATGAAAATCAAGTTTATGATCCAAAACTTTCAAAATTCAGAGGAAATTGTAGAAAAAACCATTTATTGGGAAACCAATTTCTTTGAACTCACTACATCATTCTCTACCTAAACCCCAGAGCTCATGATCAAACATCCTAGCCCTTTTTCCCCGAAGTGGCTGAACCCTATGTTCTTGGGTGAATAGTGTTTTTGTTCAAATTTTTGAATTCTAACTCTTGATTCCATCCTTAGCTTTCCCATTGTCTTTGAATCCAAGTGATAGAAAAACCAAATCAATTCCTAGCTTAATTTTCCCAAAATGGTCGAGACCTTCATGAGGAAAAACCATGAGCAATGTTTCACATTTTGGAGTCATAGGACTTGTATTAGTGTTAACCAAGCTTATGAGCCAACCATCCAAATGTTTGGAACCAAATGTGATCCCGAACCCTCTTTACCAAAAATGGCCAAACCTTAGACCTTTAGGGGAAGGAAAATTTATGTTTTGATGTTGTATATTGATGTTGATTGTTGTTTGAATTGAATTTTGAATTTTATTTGATTGTTTTAGGTGACGCGAACGAAACCGGAGTCGGAGCCCGGAACCGTTCGAGTTTGGATTAAGCATCTTAGTGAGGTAAAGGGAGGTAGTTCATTTTGAGTTTGGTAGCCTCACGACATATGATTGATTGGTGTGATATGGTTAAATTAAGACTTGATGTATATGTATACTTATATCCTGGATTGATTGGATGCTAGGTGTTGTGCATAATCAGTTATGTGATATAACTTTGGCATGGATACCTTGATTGCAGCATATGCTATTGTTGAACTGTTTGATGTATATATGTATATTTATATCTTGGATGAGCATAGGACTGGCTATGTCTCGATAATTAATTAAAATACTCGAAAACCTAATTCAAAGTTTTGAAAAACGAGTTTTAAAATCAAAAAGTGGTTTTTGGGAAAACGTGTTGCTTTATCAAGAAAAGTATGTTTCCTTTTTGAAAAACTATGTTCTTTGAAAAGGAAAAGTGGTTTTGTCGAAAGTCGTACAAAAACGTGTTTTGTTTTAGTAAAGTGTTTTAAAAAGACTTGAAACCTTAGAAAATGGTTTTTTGGTTTACGAAAAAGTGTTTTTCCCGGAAAATGTTCTCTTTGATCAAGAATTGTTTTATTTCAAGAACAATAAAAGTGTTTTGTTTCCCAAAGTTGTTTTGAGAAAATAAAACCAAAAGGAAAAATGATGGATCTTTTGAGATGAACCCAAACCTAGCAACCGAGACGTCGGACTAGTGTTTTGTGGATTGAGAACTCGGACTTCGTGTCTGGTGTTTTTTATTTGAACGGGCTTAATGTCCTTTAAACGAGTCATGGGCTTTATGCCTCGACAATTGAAAGAATGAACGAAAAAGAAAACAGAAAAATTTCTGTGTACATGCATGAATCGGCAGACGTGCCATTTGAAACCGAGCTACAACTTACGTAGTTGAGAATTCAACCAGTTAAGACCACTAGGTCTGTAGGGGCATTCTATGTTCGAGATCCCACAAGTGACCGGTGGCATAGTAACCCCGTGCCGTGGTAAATCAGCTGCCAAACACGAATGAACTCGATCAGAGACTGGAGTATTCATGATATGGTTTGATGTGGTATCCTAGAACAATTTGAGTTCAGACCTAAATTGAGAGGCTGACTCACGAGGACAATTGTGTTACGGGTGTTACTGCGGCCTATCGCTCGATGAAGGGTAGTAGGAATCTCCGGAGTTCAAGAATTAGAAAGATGATATTGAAGTCTTATGTATTATTATAACTCATGATGGTGTTTGAGATATTATATTGTGTCATATAGATAACTGTCCTTATAATTGTTTTTATCTGTGGATGTTTATGTTGTTTGTCGCTTGTGCAGCTATCGCGATAAACTTATATTATGAGTATCTCACCTTTGCCTGTACATATGGGACACCCTGTTGTGTTTTTGGAACACATGTACAGATGTTGATCGTAGGTCCCCGTGGACACGTGAGGACTCGGACGACAGAAACTTTTGAAGGAGCCAATTTGGGGTGTATCCCAATGGCTACTCTTAGCCGACCAGCTTAGGAGTCTTTTTTTTATAGCAGTCTTATATTACTTGCTGCACACATTTGAACTTATGATCTTAAGTATGTAATATGTTATTTATTGGACCTGGATTTATGTTATGATTATATTAATATGAATCTGAAACGTTGATGAATGTTTCACAGTTTATTTCATTATCTTGAGTTTGTTTTACCTATGCATGCAGAAATTTTTTTTAGAACCGCGTTTTGGAACGTAGCTACTTAATTAAAGTGTTTTCCGAAAGCAACCAGCGTTTTTATTTTCTTGATATTTTTCGCATTTTGAGTTCGAGTACGTAGCACCCGGGGTGGTATTACATTAGTGGTATCAGAGCTGGCCGTGTCTTTCGGGAATCCTTGGGGAATATGTCTATTGTGTTTGTGTTGTGTGAACCTTGTTTGAATTGTTTCTTTGTTGAAGCAATGTGTGCTGACACACTAATATTTGATATACTGTTACCTGACACACTAGCACTTGACACACGAGATTATGTTTCCTTATTAAGGTATGCTTGGTTTGCCTTGTAGGGAAACATGAATCTTAGAGGTGGTCATGGTGGAGGTCGCGGCACTGCTTACAACAACATTAATTGGGCTATCCAGGCCATAGCTGATATGGCGGCTTTGTTGCTCAACAGACAGCTACGATGGCTCAATAGAATCAACAGAATCAACAAAGAGCTGATCTTGCTGCTGGTGCCCGAGGGTTAGTCTATTTTCGGCGTCATGATCCTCCGCAGTTTCATGGGGCTATGACCCGGAAAAGGCTGACTTCTGGCTGCAAGAAATAGAGAAGATTTTTGCTGTTCTGCACTACCCCGAGGGAGTGAAGGTGGACTATGCCACGTTCCTGTTGAGGGACATGACTATAGGTGAATATGAGGCGAAGTTTGAATCACTCACCAAATATTTCCGCTTTTTCGAAGCCCAACCCGACAAGGACTAGAAATATGAGAGGTTTGAAGGCGATCTGCGCTTTGAGATCAAGGAGTCAGTGTTACCCCTGGAGATCCTTACCTTTCAAGCTCTGGTGGAGAAGTGCAGAAAAGTCGAGAAGATGAGACAAGGAAGGGAGAACAAGAGTATTGCAGGAGGACCGTCTAGGTCCAGAAACCCGAACCAGAAACAGAACCAGAAAGGGAAGCAGTCCCAGAAAAAGCCGTATTCCCGACCTCAAGAGAATAGCCAGAAACAACAACCTTATCGTCCTGTCACTTCTGCTTATGGTGGAAAGAGTGGAAACAACCAGAACCAAGGCCAAGCCCCGAGATGTTTCAAGTGTGGGCAACCCGGACACCTAGCTGAGAGCTACAAGCTTAAAGGAGTTCTATGTTGCCAATGCAGAGAGATGGGACATTTCGCGAGGGAATGCCCTACACCAAAGCCCGAGCCGACTGTCAACAACATGCGGACTGCTAGACCAACAGCGAGGGAAAGGGTGTATACCATGCGTGGCACTGATGCCTCCAAATCTGATGATCTCATACAAGGTAGTTGCATCATAACTGGGAATCTCCTAACTGTACTATTTGATTTGGGTGCGACACATTCGTTCATCTCTTTGAATTGTGTGAGACTTTTGAACTTGCCTGTTTCTTCGCTATCTTTTAATTTGATTGTCACAACTCCAACTGCTAAACATGTTACCATAAATACAGTATGTTTGAATTGTCCTATTATTGTTCATGATAGGAACTTTCTTGTTGACTTAATATGTTTGCCTTTGACTCAATTGGATGTGATCCTAGGCATGGATTGGTTATCTTCCAACCATATCCTTTTAGACTGTGCACATAAAACCTTAGTTTTTCTTGACCCTGAGATTTCTGGATTTTTAATTGTCAACCAACTAAGAGCTTCTTTGAAAGAAGGAGCTCAGGGACACATGCTTCTATCCTGTTTAGAAATCGAGAGGGACGTTGTCTTGAGCGATGTGCAAGTTGTGAAAGATTTTTCGGAAGTTTTTCCAGAGGACATACTAGGTTTGCCACCTGTGAGAGACATCGAGTTTGCGATCGACTTAGTTCCAGGAGATTTCTATAGCTCCATATAGGATGTCACCTACGGAGTTAGCCGAGCTGAAGACTCAACTAGAGGATCTAATCTCCAAGCGGTTTGTGAGGCCAAGTGTGTCCCCATGGGGAGCACTAGTGTTATTAGTGAAAAACAAGGACCGGAGTTCAATACTATGTGTGGATTACCGTCAACTCAACAAGATAACGATCAAGAATAAGTATTCTCTACCGCGCATTGATGATTTGATGGATAAACTTCAGGGAGCCACTATCTTTTCAAAGATTGATCTGAGATCCGGTTATCACCAGATTAGAGTAAAGAACGAGAATGTAACTAAGACTGCATTCAGGACTCGTTATGGTCACAATGAGTACCTCGTGATGCCTTTCAGAGTGATGAACGCGCCTGCTATCTTCATGGACTACATGAATAGGATTTTATGTCCGTTTCTGGATCAGTTCGTTCTTGTGTTTTTCGATGAACTGACAAGGAAGGACCAACTATTTACGTGGACTGACAAATGTGAGGAAAGTTTTCAGACGATGAAGGAACGTTTGACAACATCACCAGTGTTAGTATTACCTAAACCAGACGAACTGTATAAAGTGTACTGTGATGCTTCGCATCAAGGCTTAGGATCTGTACTTATGCAACATCGGAAGGTTGTAGCGTATGCTTCACGCTAGTTGAAGATTCATGAAAGGAATTACCCGACGCACGACCTAGAGTTAGCTGCTGTGGTTTTTGCACTGAAGATCTGGAGATACTGCTTGTATGGATCTAAGTTTGATGTCTTCAGTGACCACAAAATTTTGAAGTACCTGTTCAACCAGAAGGATCTTAACATGAGGCTGAGACGTTGGATGGAATTTCTTAAGTACTACGACTTCACTTTGCCGTACCACCCTGGGAAAGCAAATGTCGTTGCAGATGCTCTGAGTCGGAAGACCCTACACATCTTTGCTATGATGGTTAAAGAGCTAGAATTGATAGAACAGTTTCGTGATCTCAATCTACCAGTGGAAGTGAACCACGAGAGGATTAGCTTGGGAATGATCAAGGTATCTAGTGGACTGATGGAGATGATCCGTGAACAACAAGCAACTGACGAGTACCTCCAAGAGAAAAAGGAGTTACTTGGACAAGTAAAGGCTGCAGAGTTCAGCTTGGGAACTGATGGCATCTTGAGATGCAATGAACGAGTTTGTGTACCAAGTAACCCAAAGACAAGGAAGATGACTCTGGAAGAAGGACACAAGAGCAAGCTGAGCATTCACCCTGGATCAACCAAAATGTACCAAGATCTAAAACAGAAGTTTTGGTGGCCAAGAATGAAGAAGCAAGTAGCTAAGTATGTAGCGTCATGTTTGACCTGTCAGAAAGCGAAGGTAGAACATCAACGACCTGGCGGAATGCTTCAATCCTTGGATGTACCCGAATGGAAATGGGAGAGCATCTCAATGGATTTTGTGATAGGATTACCGAGAACATCCAAGAGTTTTGATTCAATTTGGGTGATCATTGATAGGTTAACGAAGTCATCACACTTCTTACCTGTTAAGATCAACTACTCAGTGGAGAAGTTAACTGAGCTGTATATCAGAGAAGTAATCAGACTAGCTGGAGTACCATCAAGCATAGTCTCTAATAGAGACTGTACACCCCCCTCGCGGGTGCTACGTACTCGAACTCAAATGCAGAAAAAATCAAGAAAATAAAACGCTGGTTGCTTTCGGAAAATACTTTAATTAAGTAGCTATGTTTGAAAACGCGGTTCTAAAAATTTTCTACATGCATAGACAAAACAACTCAAGGCGAAGAAATAAATTTCATATCACACATTGATATTCACTGTTGATAAAAACATAAACATAACATAAAACCTGGTCTAATATATAACATATTACAGACTTAAGAAATAAGTTCAACATACGTGCAGTAATAATATAAGATTGCTTCAAAAATAAAAGACTCCTAAGCTGGTCGGCTAAGAGTAGCCATTGGGATACAACATAAAGTTGGCTCCTTTAAAAGTTTCCATCGTCCGAATCCTTGTGTGTCAGCGGGGACCTACGATCAACATCTGTACATGTGTTCCAAAAACACAACAGGGTGTCCAACATGTACAGGCAAAGGTGAGATACTCATATAAAGTTTATCACGATAGCCGCAAAGGTGACAAAGAGCATAAATATAGTTATATGAACGGTTATTTATATAATACAGTACAACATCTCAAACACTATCATCAGTTATAATAATGCATGAGACTTCAATATCATCTTTCTAATTTATGTACTCCGGAGTTTCTAACTTCCCAACATCGAGCGATAGGCCGTAGACCCGTAACACATTTGTCCTCATGAATCGGCCTCTCTATTTAGATCCGAACTCCAATTGTTCCAGGTTACCACATCATAACCATATCCTGATTACTCCAGTATCTGATCGAGTTCATTCGTGTTTGGTAGCTGATTTACCACGGAACGGGGTTACTACCCCACCGGCCACTTGTGGGATCTCGAACACAGAATTCCCCTATAGACCTAGTGGTCTTAACTAGTTAAATTCTCAACTACTACAGTTGTAGCTCGGTTTCAAATGGCACGTCTGCCGGTTCATGCATGTACACAGAAAGTTTTCTGTTTTCTTTGCATTCATTCTTTCAAATGTTGATACATAAAGTCCACGACTTGTTTCACAAAGGCATTAAGCCACTTAAATCAAAAACACAGGACACCAAATCCGAGTCTTCAATCCACAAAACACTAGCCCCGATGTCTAGGCCACTAGGTTTGGGTTTATTTCAAAGGTTCATCATTTTTCATTTGGGTTTCATTTTCTCAAACAACTTTGGAAAACAAAACATACTTTGGCTTTCTTGAAATAAAACATCTTTTTGATCAAGGGAACATTTTCCGGGGAAAACACCTTTCTTGAAAACAAAAACCGTTTTCTAAGGTTTCATGCCTTTTCAAAACACTTTACTGAAACAAAACACGATTTGCATGACTTTTCACAAAACTACTTTTTACTTTTCAAAAGAACATACTTTTCAAAAAGGAAACTTACCTTTTCTTGAAAAGCAACACGTTTTCCAAAAAAACTCCTTTTTGATTTCAAAACACGGTTTTCAAAACTTTGATTCGAATTTCGAGTCTTTTAATAATTATCGAGACATAGCCAGTCCTATGCTCATTCAGGATATAAATATAATATATATATATATATATATATATATATATATATATATATATATATATATAAAGAGAGAGAGAGAGACATCAACAATCCATAATCATCATCATAATATCAACTAAGGCATCCATGCCACAAATTATCAACGAGTGTGCAAATATGGTTTAGTTAAGTAAAACAATACCATATATCATTCAAACTCATTTCCAATTCAATAATCAAATCATCATAATACATATACCAAACATGCACTATGAAGCTGCCAAACTTAAATGACTACCTCCCTTTATCTCACAAGGAAGTTCAATCCAAACTCGATTGGTTCTCGGCTCCGGCTCCGGTTTCGTTCGTGTCGCCTAAAACAAACAAACACAAAACAATTCAAACAACAAATCAACATCAATCTATAACATCAAGAAATAAATTTCCTTCCCCTAAGAGGCATAAGGTTCGGCCATGAAAGGTAAAAAAGCTGGGGATCTCATTTGGTTCCAAACTTTTGAATGGTTGGTTCATGAACTTAGTTAACACTAATTCAAGTCCTATGACTCAAAAATATGAAACATTGCTCATGGATTTTTCTCATGAAGGTCTCGGCCATTTTTGGCAAAAGGGTTTAGAAATTGATTTGGTTGTCCATCACTTGGATTTAAGGACAATAGGAAAGCTAAGGATGGAATCAAGAGTTAGAAATCAAAAATTTGATGAAAAACACTATTCATCACCACCACTAGGGTTCGGCCACTTTCGGGGTTAATAGCTAGGATGAGAATTGGATCATGAGCTCTTGGGTTTAGGTAGAGGATGATGAGGTGAGTTCAAAGAAATTGGTTTTTCCATTAAAAGGATTTTTCTACAATTTCCTATGTATTTTCAAAGATTTGGATCTCAAAATGGATTTTGATCATGAGATTGAGAGAGATTCAAGAAGCTATGAGATCATAAAAGTGATCTTACCCAAGAATGGATGAAGAATGATCAAAGATTCAAGGTTTTTCTTCAAAGTTTCAAGGTTTTCTCAAGGATTGCAATGGAGGTTTTCAAGGAGGAAGAAGATGGAGTTCTTGGGGGGCTGGGCTGCGTGATAATGGGAGCTGAGAGGGCTTTTCCAGCCTTCTTAACAATTCATTAAGGGTAAAAATGTCATTCGGTTCAAAGGTAAAATGGTAAATGGTGAAAAAGCTTAAGTTAGGGGTATTTTGGTAATTTCGTGTCCCGAAATTCCCGATTGTCATGACGACTCTGACATGCTCTCCCAAGTGAGTTGACATGATGTGATATCAAGATTATTCGTTGTCGAGTCCTGGTAAGTCCATACGCGGCTCCGTTCTCCACCCGATTGAAGATTTCGCTCGAACGTATGTTAGGAAGTGATTTTTTTGAAATTTTTGTGAAATTAAACCAAAACGTAGAGAATCGAATTCTAAGACTTACTGTCTGATTCACGGGTCCATCTAAGGTCTCTCGAGCAGTAAAATCATACTGTCAGTGTAAAAACGCAGACCGGACTCCATTTGAGTTTTCGACTCAAAACTTAATCGTAGCTTCCTACATATCGTTGAGCATGATTATGGTCTCAGAATATTTTATTTCCATTCCTAAGACCTCGAATAAAATATAAGTTCATAAATACTGATTAATCGGGGTGTTACAAAGACCCAAAGTTTATGTCACGTTTTTGGCAAAGTCTGCATCAAGCTTTAGGAACAAGGCTGAGGCTGAGTTAAGCTTATCACCCTCAAACTAATGGACAGACAGAGAAACCATACAATCTTTAGAAGATCTGCAGAGAGCTTGTGTTCTAGACCATGGTGGAAGTTGGGATGATCTTTTACCTCTTATCGAATTCACCTACAACAATAGCTATCATTCTAGCATAGGGATGGCACCCTACAAAGCCTTGTATGGACGAATGTGCCAGACAGCATTGTGTTGGTACCAGAATGGAGAGAATATGATTGTAGGCCACGAACTTGTGCAACAAACAACGGAAAAGATTAAGCAAATCCGTTAAAAGATGAAGACGCCACAGAGCAGAAAAAAGAGCTACTCAGATAAACGAAGACGACCCCTCGAGTTTCAAGAAGGTGAACACATGTTCCTGAAATTCACGCATAAGATTGGGGTAGGTAGAGCTATTAAGTCCAGAAAACTCACTCCCAAATTCATTGGACCTTACCAGATTCTACTTCGTATTGGTCTGGTAGCTTACCAAATTGCCTTACCACCTTTTCTGTCCTATATTCATAATGTTTTCCATGTCTCACAACTTCGAAAGTATATTCTTGATTTGTCCCATGTAATCAAACCTGATATAGTACACTTACGAGCAAACTTGTCTTATGAGACATCGCCTGTGCGAATCAACGATAAGAGGATGACGCAACTCAGGGGAAAACAAGTTCCCTTAGTCAAAGTCGTTTGGAACGAAGCAACTGGAGATGCAGCGTGGGAGCTCGAGGAAAAGATGAGTTTACAGTATCCCGATCTTTTTCAAGGTATGTAATTTCGACGATGGAATTTTTTTTTCTTAACGGGTAGTAATGTAACATCCCGATTTTCGAGTTTTTCCTAATTAAACAGTATTTATGAACTTATATTTTATTCGAGGTCTTAGAAATTGGAATAAAATATTCCGAGACCATAGTCATGCTCAACGATATCGTAGGAAAGCTACAAATAAGTTTTGAGTCAAAAACTCAAACGGAGCCCGGTCTGCGTTTTTCATTGACAGGAGTGTTTTACTGCTACCAAGACCTAATTTTGACCCATGAACGAGATATTTAGTCTCAGAATCACGTTTCATACATTTTCGAAAAAATCCGTCCTGACGTCCAAAAAATAAAATAATATATTATATTCGACCGTATAATCGAACCGAAAGGCGTTTGGAGTCGTAAAGGGATTCAACGAGACCCGCCAACGGATAATCTTGATACCACATCATGCCAGATCACTTGGGAGAGCATGCCAGAGTCGTCATGACATTCGAAAAAATCTGGACGCGAAATTACCAAAATAACCCTAACCTTTTTCACATTTGCCATTTTACCCTTGAAGCAAATGACCATTTTACCCTTAATGACTTGTTTAGAAGGCTGGATAGCCCCTCCTCAGCCCTCATTCATGCCCCAAAGCTGGCCAAGAACGCCAAGAACACTTCATCTTCTTCCTTAGAGAAAAGCCACCATTTTTCTTAAGAAAAAGCTTGAAATCTTTAAAGAAAACCTTGAATCTTTGATCAATCTTCATCCATTCTTAGGTAAGATCACTTCTATGATCTTCTAGCTTCTTGAATCTCTCTCAATCTCAAGATCAAAATATTGTTTCATGAAAATCAAGTTTATGATCCAAAACTTTCAAAATTCATAGGAAATTGTAGAAAAATCCTTTTAATGGGAAACCAACTTCTTTGAACTCATTTCATCATTCTCTACCTAAACCCAAGAGCTCAGGATCAAACTCTCATCCTAGCCCTTTTACCCCAAAGTGGGCAAACCCTATGTTCTTGGCTGAATAGTGTTTTTTTTCAAAATTTTTGAATTCTAACTCTTGATTCCATCCTTAGCTTTCCTATTGTCTTTGAATCCAAGTGATGGAAAAACCAAATCAATTCCTAGCCTAATTTTCCCAAAATGGCCGAGACCTTCATGAGGAAAAGCCATGAGCAATGTTTCATATTTTTGAGACATAGGACTTGTATTAGTGTTAACCAAGCTTATGAGCCAACCATCCAAAAGTTTGGAACCAAATGTGATCCCTAACCCTTTTTACCAAAAATGGCCGAACCTTAGACCTTTAGGGAAAGGAAAATTTATGTTTTGATGTTTTATATTGATGTTTATTGTTGTTTGCATTGAATTGTATTTGATTGTTTTAGGCGACGAAAACGAAACCGGAGCCGGAGCCGAGAACTATTCGAGTTTGGATTAAGCATCTTAGTGAGGTAAAGGGAGGTAGTTCATTTTGAATTTGGTAGCCTCACGGAAAATGATTGATTGGTGTGTTATGGTTAACTTAAGACTTGATGTATATGCATACTTATATCCTGGATTGATTGGATGCTAAGTGTTATGCATAATCGGTTATTTGATATACCTGTGGCATGGATGCCTTGATTTAAGTATATGCTATTGTTGAACTATTTGATGTATATATGTATATTTATATTCTGGATGAGCATAGGACTGGCTATGTCTCGATAATTAATTAAAATACTCGAAAACCAAATTCGAAGTTTTGAAAAAGGAGTTTTGAAATCAAAAATTGGTTTTTGGGAAAATGTGTTGCTTTGTCAAGAAAAGTATGTTTCCTTTTTGAAAAAGTATGTTCTTTGAAAAGGAAAAGTGGTTTTGTGGAAAGTCGTACAAAAAAGTGTTTTGTTTCAGTAAAGTGTTTTAAAAAGACGTGGAACCTTAGAAAACGGTTTTTTGCTATACGAAAAAGTGTTTCTCTTGGAAAATGTTCTCTTTGATCAAGAATTGTTTTATTTCAAGAACAATAAAAGTGTTTTGTTTCCCAAAGTTGTTTTGAGAAAATAAAACCAAAAGGAAAAATGATGGATCTTTTGAGATGAACCCAAACCTAGCAACCGAGACGTCGGACTAGTGTTATGTGGATTGAGAACTCGGACTTCGTGTCCTGTGTTTTTTATTTGAATGGGCTTAATGTCCTTTAAACGAGTCGTGGGCTTTATGCCTCGACAATTGAAAGAATGAACGAAAAAGAAAACAGAAAACTTTTTGTGTACATGCATGAACCGACAGACGTGCCATTTGAAACCGAGCTACAACTTACGTAGTTGAAAATTCGGGCAGTTAAGACTACTAGATCTATAGGGGCATTCTATGTTCGAGATCCCACAAGTGGCCGGTGGCATAGTAACCCCGTGCCGTGGTAAATCAGCTGCCAAACACGAATGAACTCGATCAGAGATTCGAGTATTCATGATATGGTTTGATGTGGTATCCTGGAACAATTGGAGTTCAGACCTTAATTGAGAGGCCGACTCATGAGGGCAATTGTGTTACGGGTGTTACTGCGGCCTATCGCTCGATGAAGGGTTGTAGGAATCTCCAGAGTACATGTTAGAAAGATGATATTGAAGTCTCATGCATTATTATAACTCATGATGGTGTTTGAGATATTATGTTGTGTCATATAGATAACTGTTCTTATAACTGTTTTTATCTGTGGATGTTTATGCTGTTTGTCGCCTGTGCGGCTATCGCGATAAACTTATATTATGAGTATCTCACCTTTACCTGTACATGTTGGACACCCTGTTGTGATTTTGGAACACATGTACAGATGTTGATCGTAGGTCGCCGCGGACACGTGAGGACTCGGACGACAGAAACTTTTGAAGGAGCCAACTTGGGTTGTGCAACACCCTTTCTCGAGTGTCACATTCCCGAACGTTTATAAGGCCGAAAATATTTATTAATGCGGAAAAATACGATTTTTCTTTTTCTTTTCTTTTCATAAAGATGTAATGGGATTAGTAAAGGTAATAAATAATAGTAATAAGTGAACTTAGGTTCACCATGCATTACTAGGACATACTGTATTATAAATACAGAAATAGAAAACGGAAAACAGAAACATCAACATTACTGTATACAGATATAAGTCTAATGTATGACTGACATAAGAAAATAAAATATGTACTAGGAGTCGTAGCTCCCAAAAGGTACTACAAAAACTGACATAGTCTGGCCGACAACAAAACTAAAACAGCAAAAGAGTCCACCTCCAAACTCAAAGGGACTGCTGAACCGAATCATCGTCACGTCCATCTGTTCAAGCAGCAACAGCAAGTACCAGCAGAAAACATACAGATATGGGTGAGATTCCCGTTCATCAACACAAAAAAATAGCAGCAATAAAAACGGGACGACTCACCAGGTAACAGCGTACCCAACATGTTAAGCAGTTAAACAACATACTAAAACTCTCAATATAAATCATGTTAAACAGTTAACAGTACAATATAATGCATTCTTAAATAGAACAACGATGTATAACAGTAAATGTAAACATCCGCAAGCATGCAATGCAGTGCAATGTACATGACTCAATGCCAATGTCACTGGGTACTACTCTGACCCCTACTCCATGGAGCTAACAAAACATTCGGAGAGAGTGAATGGGAGGACATGTTTCGATTTCTGCCAGCCATGAGAAAGATGCTAAAACATTCGTAACGTGCACGTATCTGGCTTTATGGTAACACTCTCGACCAAACATGAAAAGTACGGCATCTAGTAGAGGATATCAGTGTATTGCAGGATTCGTCACGACACAGAAGAATCACCAACTGGTCACATGTCAGCCCTTCCAACCCTGATACCTCCAAAATGACCATTGAAGATCGTCACCGTAAGATTCGGACCCGCATCAAGGTGTAAGCTCAACTCCTAGGCTCAAGGCCTTACAACTATGCACATGAAATGCCAATGCTTACACAAAGTAGATGCGACAAAGCAATGTCTACCCATTGGATAGACCTCAAGGTTCACTAAGGTTCTCTTCCTTAGAAACTTCACATATTTTTGTTTTATAAAACATTTATCCATCGGATAAAACATTTATCCATCGGATAAATATCTCGTGATTCCTTTGGAATGATCCAGACTGCTTTCAGAATCGTCGACTGTCCCCACAAACCGACACAAGTCTTTTCAGCGTGTTTTGTCCTCACTCACACGCTTTCTAGAAAACTTCCCAGAAGGTCACCCATCCCATAATTACTCTAAGTCAAGCACGCTTAACTATAAAGTTCTTATGTTCTAAGCTCCCGAAAAGAAGATAAATCTTGTTGGTATGGGTAGTACCAATCAATTCTTATATTCCTTCCCTTAACTATACAGTCCCATACCTGCATAGCCTCAGGATTCCTTCCACTGTACAGTCCCATACCTGCACAGTCTCAGGATCTCTCTCATTCCAGTTATCACAAGACGGAAATAATTGAACGGTTAACCTAGATCCGAATTACCGGTCCGTCATCGAACTACTGTTTCAAAAACCAAAACGTTTCGTGTTTGTGTTTACGTCTTATGAATTATGTCTCAAGTCCTAAGCATTATGAATAAGGATTGAGAATCCTCTTAGATAAGTCTTTAAGCCTTTCTAAGATATTAATCCCTTGTTTTTCAATTAAGGAAACAAGTGTTGATTTCACTTAAGTCTTATGAACTCATTGATGTACTAAGTCATCAATGGTATAGTACATGGTCTTGTTTCACCACATACCATACTTAATTAACCCTTGTCTTCAACTCTAAGTTAATTACTTAACTTAGGTTTTTCTCGCGCAAAACTTTACGGTTGAGTTAGAAAACTCCTTTTGTAAACTAAACAACTTTTACAATTAAAAACTCATTTGATTTGAAACAACATTTGAACCAATTACTTCATTTCTAGCATTTTCTAAAACATGAAATTCGCTTAGCGGAATTCCATTCGCTAGCAAAAATGAGCCAGTAATGCCTCCTTTGGAACTCCTCTGCATCGCTCGGCGAAACATAATTCGCGTAGCGAAGTTTGTTATATTCGCTTAGCGAATATGGATTCGCTTAGCGAGATTGGAGGCGGTCACACCTCTTTTGAAACTCTTCTGGATCGCTCGGCGAAACAGAATTTGTGTAGCGAAATTTCACTTTATTCGCTTAGCGAGTATAATTTCGCTTAGCGAAATGGAGGCGGTTATACCTCCTTTGGAGACTTCTCGGGATCGCTCAGCGAGACTTAATTCGCGTAGCGAAACTCGCTTGGTTAGCTTAGCGAATATTAATTCGCTTAGCGAAAGTGAGGCAGTGATGCCCAACATAGACTTTCCCTGTTTTCGTTTAGCGAAAGTAAATTCGCTCAGCGAAAAGTTGCCTTAAAACAAGACATTAACCTTATGGAACCATTTTGATTCTCTTCATGAAACCACTTCTTTTCTCATTTTGAGTCACTTGATTAACTAGATGGACTAAGGATAAGGCATAAAACATGTTTCACTTTGGTGAAAACACCTTGAGATTTAATTCAATTTGATCTTTGGATCAAAGTCACTTAGGGTTTTTCTTTGAAAAACATAAGTTATTAAAACACTTTCCTTACTTGAAAACTTAATTGTTCAAGAACTACTCATACTCTTCCTTTTCTCAAGGTTATGGCTAAAAGCCAACTATGCACCAATGTGAAGATTTACTTCACCAAACTAACAAAGTTATGGCTTACAAAACTGACACAATTATGATAAACAACAAATGCATCATTACATCATAAACAAAACATAAGAGTCTTTTTGTGCATACTCTCCCAAATGTCCTGGGATGATGTGGTATCGAGCTTATCCGTTTTCAGGTCTCGTTGAATCCCTTTACGACTCCAAACGCCTCCTGGTTCGATCATACGACCAAATATAATATATTATTATTATTTTTCGGACGTCACGACGGATTTTAACGAAGATGTATAGAATAAAATCCCGAGACTTACTGTCTCGTTCACGAGTCCAAATTAGGTCTCGTGTTGCATTATTTGGTATTAGAGCTGGCCGAGTCTTTTTGGGGTTTGTAGGTTATGGTCTGTCTTGTGTTTTCTCTGATTGTTTTCTATGTTATTGTTTCTGAGAGAAAACAATGTTGGAGAGGATGATGACTTCGGTCTATCCTTGCGTTACATTCCTACCCCTCTTAAAAGAATTTCGTCCTCGAAATTCCGTGACTTAAAACTAAACCTACTCGGTCGCTGAAGATTAAGGAAAGAAATTTTTCAACAAGGGAAAATTTTTCTTGGTCTTGGTCTTAGAAGAAAGTGTACAAAAGAATTTTACCAATCTGGAAGGAATACAGGAATATCTGGTATGCAAAAAGATTCTTCAGTAGGTTCCTGAGTGTAAAAATGCATAGCTAATACATATTTACATCCATGACTCTAATAAAGTTCCTTCTTTCATAAGAACCTTCCAATAAATTTGGGAATCAAAAGATAAAAAGTCTGGCAAAAATCAGACTGGATCACCTTCACCGAAAGTAAAAGTGATTAGACTAAGTTTCATCTAGAAACTTCCAGTATTAAGAAGTTGTTTATGTTATAACTCAAGAAATAGTCATAACAAAACTTTCAGTGAATTAATACGAAAATGTCCAGACCAATGGACACCATATTACCAATTCACTCAATTGTCTAATACACTGAGGAATATGTAGGAGTGTGAACACAAATGTTCCCTTGAGATCAGGTAGCACTAACACAGGTGAAGTAGTCAACCTTATCTCTAATCCTTGCAAACTTTCCTCACAGGCTTCAGTCCATTAAAACGCTTTATCCTTCCTTTGAAATCACGTGACCCAAAAACTTTACTTCGTCGAGCCAAAACTCACACTGGGACAACTTTGTATACAGCTGTTTCTCCTTCAGAACCTGAAGAATCACACTAAGATATTCAGTGTGTACTTCCTGGTTTCGCGAATAGATGAGTATGTCGTCTATGAAACAATGACAAATTTATCTAGATATAGACGAAAGATCCTATTCATGTAGTCCATGAATATAGAGGAGTATTCGTCATACCAAACGGCATTATAAGGTACTCGTAATGCCCATAGCGTGTTTGAAACGCTGTTCTTGGTACATCTTCTGCCTTCACATGAATCTGATGATAACCCGATCGCAAATCAATCTCGGAGAAAACTGTCGCTCTCCTCAACTGGTCCATCAAGTCATTTATCCTCGGAAGATGATACTTGTTCTTACTGGTAACTTTGTTCAACTGGCGCTAATCCACACATAAGCGAGATGTTCGATCTTTCTTTCTCACCAATAGCACAGGCGTTCCCTACGGCGACACACAGGGTCTAACGAACTGTTTTCCCAATAAGTCCACCAACTATTCCTTCAAGGTTTCCAACTCAGCCGGTGCCATATGATACGGTGCCATAGACACTGGTCCTGTTCCTGGCACAAGATTGATCACAAACTCGATGTCCCGAACTGGCGATAAACCTGGTACGTCATCAGGAAAGACTTCCGGAAACTCATTAGTAACATGTATTCGTTGAGCTCCTCCTCTTAAAGAAACGTTTCCTTGGTTGGCAATCCAAATCCAGAATTATCCGAATCAGGGAAAACTAAGGTTTTGTTTGCACCGTCTAATAGGATATAGTTACAAGATAACCAATCCATCCCTATGATCACATCTATTTGCGAAAGAGGCAAACAGATCAAATCAATCAAAAATGTTCTATCTTTAACAGAAATAGAACAGTTCAAACAGACTTTGCAGTTATAACAGGCTTTGCAGAAAGTGCAAAAATTACCAAATCTAAGGGTAAGGAAGATACAGATAAGGTTTTACCTTCCACGACGATGTGACTGTGAATCAAATCTTCCTTTTGAGAAGTCTCAGCATCATCCCCAATATAAACTCTACTCATTGCCTTAGGCTTCGCTGTTTGCACATCGTTGACAGAATGTCTAGCTTTTGATTGCACACAGTCGTGTGAAGTATGCCCTGGCTTTCCACACTTGAAGCACATGATTCCCTTGATTAAGCATCCTCTGGTGACATGATTGTTCTTGCCACACTTCATGCACTTCTTTGGGGCGCTTCCAGATTGACTAATACTCCCGCTGCTTCCCCTACAGAACGTTGTTGTTGACCTTGCTGTTTCGAATATGGTTTCCATCGTGATCTATCATCACGACCATTGGTGCCTTTATAGAACCTAGTCGGTCCAGAGTGACGTTGCCTTCCTCCACGAGTCTCCATCAGATCTTCGATTACGAAGCATTCATCTACCAACACCGAGAACTCTTTGACCTCAAGAGGTTGCACCTCTCCTTGAATCTCGCCCCTTAAACCTTCTCTGAACTTTGTGCACTTCCACCCCTCATCGGGATGAAGATGGAAATACCTCGAAGACTTCAGCAGGGACTCAAAACGATCAGCATATTCTTTGACAGACATTCCTCCTTGACGTAGCTGCAGGAACTCCATGTCTTTCAACTCGTCTTGCACCTGTCGGAAAACACTCGTTCTGAAGAACTCAGTGAGCGACAACTTACAAGAAAGCAAAAACATTACTACCCTGCCCAATATCATTCCTCTTCAGAAAAAATAATGTAGAGAATAACAAACAATTGTTGTCTTCTTCACAGAAACACAACACAGAGAACAAACAATACAAAGGATAGACCGAAGTCATCATCCTCTCCAACATTGTTTTCTCTCAGAAACAATAACATAGAAAGACAATCAGAGAAAACACAACACAAACAAGACAGACCATAACCTACAAACCCCAAAAAGACTCGGCCAGCTCTGATACCAAATAATGCAACACCCTTTCTCGAGTGTCACATTCCCGAACGTTTATAAGGCCGAAAATATTTATTAATGCGGAAAAATACGATTTTTCTTTTTCTTTTCTTTTCATAAAGATGTAATGGGATTAGTAAAAGTAATAAATAATACTAATAAGTGAACTTAGGTTCACCATGCATTACTAGGACATACTGTATTATAAATACAGAAACAGAAAATGGAAAACAGAAACATCAACATTACTGTATACAGATATAAGTCTAATGTATGACTGACATAACAAAATACAATAAGTACTAGGAGTCGTAGCTCCCAAAAGGTACTACAAAAACTGACATAGTCTGGCCAACAACAAAACTAAAACAGCAAAAGAGTCCACCTCCGAACTCAAAGGGACTGCTGAACCGAACCATCGTCGCGTCCATCTGTTCAAGCAGCAACAGCAAGTACCAGCAGAAAACGTACAGATATGGGTGAGATTCCCGTTCATCAACACAACAAAACAGCAGTAGCAAAAACGGGACGACTCACCAGGTAACAGCGTACCCAACATGTTAAGCAGTTAAACAACATACTAAAACTCTCAATATAAATCATGTTAAACAGTTAACAATACAATATAATGCATTCTTAAACAGAACAACGATGTATAACAGTAAATGCAAACATCCGCAAGCATGCAATGCAGTGCAATGTACATGACTCAATGCCAATGTCACTAGGTACTACTCTGACCCCTACTCCATGGAGCTAACAAAACATTCGGAGAGAGTGAATGGGAGGACATGTTCCGATTTCTGCCAGCCATGAGCAAGATGCTACAACATTCGTAACGTGCACGTATCTAGCTTTACGGTAACACTCTCGACCAAACATGAAAAGTACGACACCTAGTAGAGGATATCAGTGTATTGCACGGATTCGCCATGACACAGAAGAATCACCAACTGGTCACATGTCAGCCCTTCCAACCCTGATACCTCCAAAAAGACCATTGAAGATCGTCACCGTAAGATTCGCACCCGCATCAAGGTGCAAGCTCAACTCCTAGGCTCAAGGCCTTACAACTATGCACATGAAATGCCAATGCTTACACAAAGCAGATGCGATAAAGCAATGTCTACCCACTGGATAGATCTCAAGGTTCACTAAGGTTCTCTTCCTTACAAACTTCACACATTTTTGTTTTATAAAACATTTATCCATCGGATAAATATCTCGTGATTCCTTTGGAATGATCCAGACTGCTTTCAGAATCGTCGACTGTCCCCACAAACCAGCACAAGTCTTTTCAGCGTGTTTTGTCCTCACTCACACGCTTTCTAGGAAACTTCCCAGAAGGTCACCCATCCCATAATTACTCTAAGTCAAGCACGCTTAACTATAAAGTTCTTATGCTCTAAGCTCCCGAAAAGAAGATAAATCTTGTTGGTATGGGTAGTACCAATCAATTCTTATATGCCTTCGCTTAGCTATACAGTCTCATACCTGCATAGCCTCAGGATTCCTTCCACTGTACAGTCGCATACCTGCACAGTCTCAGGATCTCTCTCATTCCAGTTATCACAAGACGGAAACAATTGAACGATTAACCTAGATCCGAATTACCGGTCCGTCATCGAACTACTGTTTCCAAAACCAAAACGTTTCGTGTTTGTGTTTACGTCTTATGAATTATGTCTCAAGTCCTAAGCATTATGAAAAAGGATTGAGAATCCTCTTAGATAAGTCTTTAAGCCTTTCTAAGATATTAATCCCTTGTTTTTCAATTAAGGAAACAAGTGTTGATTTCACTTAAGCCTTATGAACTCATTGATGTACTAAGTCATCAATGGTATAGTACATGGTCTTGTTCCACCACATACCATACTTAATTAACCCTTGTCTTCAACTCTAAGTTAATTACTTAACTTAGGTTTTTCTCGCGCAAAACTTTACGGTTGAGTTAGAAAACTCCTTTTGTAAACCAAACAACTTTTACAATTAAAAACTCATTTGATTTGAAACAACATTTGAACTAATTACTTCATTTCTAGCATTTTCTAAAACATAAAATTTGCTTAGAGGAATTCCATTCGCTTAGCGAAAATGAGGCAGTAATGCCTCCTTTGGAACTCCTCTGCATCGCTCGGCGAAACATAATTCGCGTAGCGAAGTTTGTTATATTCGCTTAGCGAATATGGATTCGCTTACCTAAATTGGAGGCGGTTACACCTCTTTTGAAACTCCTCTAGATCGCTTGGCGAAACAGAATTCGTGTAGCGAGTATAATTTCGCTTAGCGAAATGGAGGCGGTTATACCTCCTTTGGAGACTTCTCGGGATCGCTCAGCAAGACTTAATTCGCGTAGCGAAACTCGCTTGGTTAGCTTAGCGAATATTAATTCGCTTAGCGAAAGTGAGGCAGTGATGCCCAACTTAGACTTTCCCTGTTTTCGTTTAGCGAAAGTAAATTCGCTCAGCGAAAAGTTGCCTTAAAACAAGACATTAACCTTATGGAACCATTTTGATTCTCTTCATGAAACCACTTCTTTTCTCATTTTGAGTCACTTGATTAACTAGATGGACTAAGGATAAGGCATAAAACATGTTTCACTTTGGTGAAAACACCTTGAGATTTAATTCCATTTGATCTTTGGATCAAAGTCACTTAGGGTTTTTCTTTGAAAAACATAAGTTATTAAAACACTTTCCTTACTTGAAAACTTAATTGTTCAAGAACTACTCATACTCTTCCTCAAGGTTATGGCTAAAAGCCAACTATGCACCAATGTGAAGATTTACTTCACCGAACTAACCAAGTTATGGCTTACAAAACTTACACAATTATGATAAACAACAAATGCATCATTACATCATAAACAAAACATAAGAGTCCATCACACATCATAGCCTCATAATCAAACATAAACGTCCATACTTGAGCTAGTGATCAAAGTAGGTTTTCCAACAGACATGAAAATAGTTTTTCATTCAATCATCTCATCATCAACATATGCTAAAGCACACTACAACATAGTAAAGCATAAACTCATCATAACAATCTTGTTCTCCAAGAGAACTTAACAAAACTTAACACATAAAAGTGAACCCAAAGTAAAGGGTTTCACCCGCACATAATTTAAACAAACATCTTCACCACCACCATCTTGGTGTGATGAGGTTCACCCCCCATTCCTGTTGAAGAGCAGATTCCCGGATCAAAGTAGGTTGATCGGTTTGTGAACCTCCTGATAGTTGTCACCAACTACAAACAACCAAACAATCAATCATTAAACAACAATCAAACCAAACTCAACAATTCTCACAAAGAGGGTTTCGGCCACCCTAAAGAGAATAAAGCTAGGAATTGATCTTGGTTTTCCATTTCATGGATTCAAAGGCATAGGAAAGCTAAGGATGAAATCAAGTGTTAGAAATCAAAATTTGATGAAAAACACTATTCATCATCTTCATATAGGGTTCGGCCATATTGTGCTTTTTGAGCTATGATGAGAGTTGAATCATAAGCTCTTGGGTTTAGGTAGAGAATGATGAGGTGAGTTCAAAGAAATTGGTCTCACATCAAAATGATTTTTCTACAATTTCCTATGGATTTTCAAAGTTTTGGATCTAAGAAAATATTTTCATGAAAATGGATCTTGATCTTGAAATAAAGAGATATTCAAGAAGCTAAGAGATCATAGAAGTGATCTTACCTTAAAATGAAGGAAGATTGCTCAAGGAATCAAGTGATTCCAACAAGAACTCAAGGAGCTTCAAGACCAACAATGGTGTTTTCTCTCAAGAACAACTATGGAGTTCTATCTTTGGAGGGGCTGTGTGAAAATGAGAGAGTGAGGGGCTGAGTTCAGCCTTAAAACAAGTCACTTAAGGGCAAAATGGTCATTTGCCAAAAGGGTAAAATGGTAAAAGTGCAAAAGACTAAGGTTAGGGGCATTTTGGTCATTTAGCGTCTAGATTTTCCCGATCGTCATGACGACTCTGGCATACTCTCCCAAGTGTCCTGGGATGATGTGGTATCGAGCTTATCCGTTATCGGGTCTCGTTGAATCCCTTTACGACTCCAAACGCCTCCTGGTTCGATTATACGACCGAATATAATATATTATTATTATTTTTCGGACGTCAGGACGGATTTTAACGAAGATGTAAAGAATAAAATCCCGAGACTTACTGTCTCGTTCACGAGTCCAAATTAGGTCTCGATAGTAGAAAAAGGCTACTATCCGTGAAAAACGCAGACCGGGCTCCGTTTGAGCTTTCGCCCGAAACTTAACCAAGGCTTCCTATGGTTGTGTAGAACATTCCTATCTTCTCGGAATATTTTATTTCACTCTCTAAACCCTCCAATAAAATACAAACGTTAAAATACTGGAGAATTGAAAACGTGAAAATCGGGGCGTTACAGGTTGTATCCCAATGGCTATTCTTAGCCGACCAGCTTCGGAGTCTTTTTTTTGTAGCAGTCTTGTATTACTTGCTGCACACATTTGAACTTATGATCTTAAGTCTGTAATATGTTATCTAATAGATCTGGATTTATGTTATGATTATATTAGTATGGATTTGAAACGTTGAAGTATGTTTCATAGTTTATATCGTTATCTTGAGTTTGTTTTACCTATGCATGCAGAAATTTTTTTTAGAACCGCTTTTTCGAACGTAGCTAGTTTATTAAAGTATTTTCCGAAAGCAACCAGCGTTTTTTTTTTTCTTGATATTTTTCGCATCTTGAGTTCGAGTACGTAGCACCCGAGGGGAGGTGTTACAAGCCCGATGCTGGTGGAAGAGCCACAGATCCCAATCTTGGGAGGTTCTAAGTGACTGTATGATGTGACGTCCCCAAGTCCCACTCGAGGAAATCCCATTATTTTAGAACCCAAATATACTATTAATTATAAGTTAACGATTACGCGCTTATTAAAACAGCGATAACATATGATCAATTTAAAAACGCACAATATCAAAGTAAACACAACAGGATAAACGAAACATCCACACACAGTGCTGGTATATATATGTATATACATTGTGGCCCCATCAGTAGGACTAAGTAATAATACAGACAGAAATACATAAGGAAACTGAAAACATAAACAAGGTACATCCAAGGACCTCCAAAAACAAACTCTCAAACCTCACCAGCACTCTCTCCAACCCACTCTCAAAGTACATCAAAACTTTTCCACACAATCCTAGAGACGCACTGGCTGGCTCTCACCCTCAGTGGTGAGGATGCCCTGAGCTACCTTGTCCTTCTCCATGAGTGCACCTATAAACTTGCATAAGCTCATACTCGGATGAGGAACTCAACACTACAATCCTACTCCTCTAAGCTACCCTCAGGTACCGCTCCGTATGCCTGCGCTGTCCTCAGTGGACAAAGCCTCTCCTGCTGGATAGTGCAGAAGACTGGGGTGCCACCCACAAGTAGTCTCGTTCCCTCTGCCTCGAAGGGTGCCACATCCGAGGGAATGGAAGAAACTGGTACACGCGATAAGGTCCTATGATGTCCACATACGGTGGTGTGCCGCTCCAGAAGATCAAGCTGACAGGTCCAGTGTAGACGGCCAAAAAGGTCGAGGGTTCCACCTGTCATCCCCTCTCATCATGATAACCTATCTCAATGTCCCCCAGCACCGGCATCCGCGATGACCCCGTGATAAACGGGTGAAGCCTCGGGTCCATTCTGATCCTCCGCTAACTCGTCGTCTTCCATAAAATCGAAAGTACACATACAAAGAAATACATGGAGATAAGATATACAACACATCTATAACAGGGATGATGCAATGCAGCACATATAGCAAACACAATCATCTCTCAACATCACGACATTACGGTTGTTCACTAGCTAGATGTACACATACTCTTTCTATGCATGCCGGCCGGTACTAAACACCCTACTAATGGCAACATCACGTCTGCATATCGGATAACAAGTTGGTTCATTCCGGTAATACGTTCCGCTCGTCATGACCCATAATAGGGCATCGCCACTCAACGGACCCAGACAAAGAGGGTTAACTGGGCATCCTCGAAAGATCCATCGGCAAATGGAAAGACTTAGGGCTCTAGTCTGGATAATCATACTTAGCCAGGACCACCACGACACGATAGGCGCTACCATACCGGTCTCATGTGGGTACACCTACGTCCAGTATATCCCTAAGGTCTCTCAAACCTTCCCTTCCCTTTTTCCGCACCCGCACTCGGTTCACTAACTCGTATGCCTCACAGCATACGGCTCGCCACTTGGCATCAATGTATATGCTATGCATGTCATCCATCTCTCTTGAAGTGATATAACAACACATGTAAACTTGCTCTTTAGAACATGAGCTTGAAACTCCATAGGTACACATACGAGCTCCAAGCTCCACTTACACATACATGCTCCAAGCTCCACTTGTACACATATGAGCTCCAAGCTCCCATCATGACCTTATGAGCTCCAAGCTCCACTATACCTCAAATCTCAATTATCAGCTCAAACATCCACCACGGGGTCAAAGCCCTAATCATGCTAAACCTCCAAATCTCATACATACACACATTTCCAGATATAATGCAACAGGTCATCAATTATCAACATGCTCCATAAAGCAATAAACAGCATACATACCAACATGCCATTATCATCAACATATCATGCATCTCAAAAAAATATCAAACATCATCAATAGCAAGTACGCATATATCAACACAAAGCACATATTATCATGCATCACAAATCTGCTAACTTAGGGTGTCAAACATAACGGTCATAGCCCAAAGTAGGCTAAACCTAGGATTTAGGTACTTTGTCAGGGCTCAACCTCACATAGGGTTTAGGGTTCCCCCTACACATAAAACATACAATACAGCTATATGGACTACTCTTGCCTCCCCGACGTGTGTAACTCTTTCTCCCCACCTAGTAGTGAAAGTGGTGATAATCACGAATACAACGAGCACTCCTTTGCTCTTCTCCTTGCCTCGCAGCCATAGCCCACTTGCTCCAATGGGTTCCGCATGCAACTTCCAAACTTGCCCTAATCACGAAAATAACACGTAGACTATAGCAATAACCCTAATACAAAGTTAAAACCAAGAAAAGAAGCTTAAACCAGAAGAGGACATTGTATAGATATAATGTAGGTAGATACGGAACCTCGGCTTACCCTCGTCAAATCACAAAAGCAAACCGGTAGAATGGGAGTAGGAGTCACGCTGATCACGAAAACATGATCGGAATTGGAATCGGACGAACGAACTGATCACAAACTTAGATTGAAGCTCTCAACCTGTCTCTGGTCTCTCTCTCTCACTCTCTGGATGTATGAAGTTTCCAAAACTTCGTCTCTAGTGAAAATGAATAAGTATATATAGAGGTAAAACTCTGCTAAGAACGCTTTAGCGTTCTAGAACTCCATGCTTTAGCGTTCTAGAACTCCACGCTTTAGCGTTCCAAGGCTTGAGCGTTGTCTTCCTCACCGCTTGAGCATTGGCGTTTCCTCACCGCCAAGGCACCGTCCATCACGTGCCAGCCGCGACGCATAACCGACACATGTCACTTTATGTCCCATCACTGCCAATGACTGGTCAGAGGGTCCACGCTTGAACGTCCAAAGCTCTCAACGCTAGAGCGTTAGCATGCTTGAGCGTTACACTGGTCCACGCTTGAGCGTTCTGCTCCTGATCCTTTGTCCTTCATTTTTCTCTCATCTAATTCATCTGTACTCTTAACACATTCTCTAAACACACTTTCAAGTCATGCCAATAATTATCAATAATCATATAAATACTCGATCTACCTCAATTACGGTTTCCGAAAACTGGGATGTTACATTACCACCCCCTTAAAGAGAATTTCGTCCCCAAAATTCCTCGTTCATACCTGTAAACAATGTGATGGATCAGGGTAGTACTTTCTAAGCTGGGATACATGAAAAACATCATGAAGTCTTGATAAGTTAGGTGGTAAGGCTATTTGGTAAGCTACTGGACCAATCCGGCGAAGAATTTGAAATGGTCCTATGAATCTGGGTGTAAGCTTTCTAGATTGAATTGCCCTGCCAATACCAATCCTTGGAGTAACTCTTATGAATACGTGATCGCCCTCCTGGAATTCTAAAGGTCTCCTTCGTTTGTCAGCATAGCACTTCTGCCTATCTCTTGCGGTTTTCATCTTTTCCCGGATCAACTTAACTTGTTCCGTTGTCTGTTGTACCAACTCAGGGCCTAACAACTGATTTTCTCCAGTTTGATACCAACACAACAGAGTCCTGCACTTTCTTCCGTACAAAGCTTAATACGGCGCCATCCCAATACTTGAGTGATAACTGTTGTTGTAGGTAAACTCAATCAAAGGAACAAAATCATCCCAACTTCCCGTATGTTCCAACACACATGCTCTTAGCAAATCTTCCAGCGATTGAATCGCCCATTCTGATTGACCATCCGTTTGGGGATGATAAGCAGAAGTCAACCTTAACTTGGTTCCCAACGCACCTCAAGCTTCTCCAAAACCTCAAAGTAAACCTCGGGTCTCGGTCCGATATAATACTTGAAGGCACACCATGTAGCTTCACCACCTCCCTGATGTCAATCTGAGTTAGCCTTTCCAGAGAATAATTCTGGTTGATAGGAAAGAAATGAGCACATTTCGTCAACCTATCTATGATGACCCAAATTGCATCACACCTCTTTTGAGTCTTTGGTATCCCAGAAACAAAGTCCATTGCAATATTGTCCCACTTCCATTCCGGAACATCCAATGATTGCCACAATCCTGTTGGCTTTTACTGTTCAACCTTTGGCTTTTGACACACCAAACAGGATAGGACATAAACCGCCACTTCTTTCTTCATCCTTGGCCACCAGAATAACTTCTTCAAATCCTGAAACATTTTAGCAGCTCCTGGGTGAAAACTTAACTTGCTCTTGTGTGCTTCTTCCAAAATCATATTTTTAACTTCACTATCCTCAGGCAAACAAACTCTACTGCCAAACCTGATGAGACCATCCAAACCTCTCTTGAACTCAAACGTTTCACCTTCCTCGGCTTGCCTTTCCAAAGCAGATGCAAGAAATCGCTAGTTACCTCTATCATCCCTAGATTCATCTTATCCTCGATGAATTCCACATCCAGATTCAAATCCCTAAACTGTTATAATAACTCAAGCTCTCTTACCATCATGGTAGATATGTGTAGGGACTTCCTACTGAGCGCATAACTACGACATTCGCCTTACCTGGATGGTATTGTAGGTCAAATTCATAGTCCTTTATGAATTCCATCCACCTCCCCTGCCTCATGTTCAACTCCTACTGGTCTAACAAATACTTTAGGTTCTTATGGTCGAACAAATACTTTAGGTTTCATCAATCTATTTATGATGACCTAAATTGCATCACACCTCTTCTGAGTCCTTGGTAACCCAGAAACAGAGTCCATTGTAATACTGTCCCATTTCCATTCCGAAACATCCAATGATTGCAATAATCCTGCTGACTTCTGGTGTTCAACCTTTTGCCTTTTGACACATCAACGAGGATTGGACATAAGCCGCCACTTCTTTCTTCATCCCTGGCCACCAGAATAACTTCTTCAAATCCTGATACATTTTAGTAGCTCCTGGGTGAAAACTTAACTTGCTTTTGTGTGCTTCTTCCAAAATCATATTCTTAACTTCACTATCCTCAGGCAAACAAACTTTATCGCCAAACCTGATGAAACCATCCGAACCTCTCTTGAACTCAAACGTTTCACCTTCCTCGATCAATTGGTTAACCTTCTTAAGGTACTCATCCTCGGTTTGCCTTTTCCAAAGCAGATTCAAGAAATCGCTAGCTACCTCAATCATCCCTAGATTCATCTTATCCTCGACTATTTCCACATCCAGATTCAAATCCCTAAACTGTTCTAACTGTAACACCCCCTTGGGCATTACATAAAGAAAACATGCGGAATTAAATTTAAAAGAGAATTGTTGGTTGCTTTCGGAAAAAGGATAATTTACTTTAAGATAGAAAACTCGGGTGTAAAAATTTTATGCATAAACTTCGAAACAGTGACGCAAACGTCACAATAATAAAATCACATAATACTCAACGACACACATAAACTGGGTTTATTCACAAACCCTAATCCATCACATATAAGTTTTCCTGAAATTATTTTTCATTCTGAAGTCTCCAACTGTACAAAGGTTTTCAAAACCATATATACTGACTTTCTCAACATTATACATTAAAATCCTAAGAGCTGGTTTGATAAAAGAACTCTACGGACAATAGAGCCCACTACCTAGTATACATCGTACCAATAAGACTGGGCCTCGTCGTCGACAGTCCACACATCTTCCTCGTCGGCATCGAGGAGCGCAAGCCACAGGGTCCCGAAGTGACCCAAATAACCATTGAGAAGTATCTATACACGTATCCAAAAACACAACAGAGTGTCCAACATGTACAGGCAAGGGCGAGTAACCAATATATGGATTTAAACGCGATAACAACATGCACGACACACAAAACAACATATGAACATATGTAGTATCAACCCAGCACAATAGCAGAAGTAACACTGGGTGATATACCAAGTAATAACATGCCCAACATGCATACCATAATTCGTAATATATCAGGTTAATCAATTAGCAGCATAAGACAACTTCAAAAACAGAATAGTGAAGTACAATAAGTAAATGTAATCATCAACAGCCATGCAATGTAATGCGATGTACATGACTCAATGCCATATGCCACAAGGGTAAAACTCTGACCCCTACTCCATGGAGCTAACAAAAAGCCAGAGAGAGTGAATGGGAGGACATGTTCCGTGTATTGCCAGCCATGGGCAAGATGCTGCAACAAATGTAACATGCACATATCTAGCTTTATGGAAACACTCTTGACCAAACATGAAAAGTACAATATCTAGTAGAGGATATCAGTGTATTGCTCGGATTCGCCACGACACAAAAGAATCACCAACTAGTCTCATATCAGCCCTTCCAACCCTGATACCTCCAAAGACCAATTATGATCGTCACAATAAGATTCACACCAGCATCTAAGTGTAAGCTCAACTTCTAGGCTCAAGGCCTTACAAACTCATGCAATGAAATGCCAATGCTTACACAAAGCGGATGCGATAAAATCAATGTTTATCCACCGGATAAACCTCAAGGTTCACTAAGGTTCTCTTCCTTAGGAACTATATGTGTCTTGGTATTATAAAACATTTATCCACTGGATAAATATCTCGTGATTCCTTTGGAATGATCCGGAATGCTTTCAGAGTTGCCGACTGTCCCTACAAACCAACACTGGTTTTTTCAGCGTGCTTTGTCCTCACTCACACGCTTTCTGGGCAACTTCCCAGAAGGTCACCCATCCCACAATTACTCCAAGTCAAGCATGCTTAACTATGGAGTTCTTATGTTCTAGGATCCTAAAAAGAAGATAAATCTTGTTGGTATAGGTAGTAACCATCAATTCTTATAAGCCTACCTTCAACTGTACAATCCCATACCTGCACGGTCTCAGGATTCCTTCAACTGTACAGTCCCATACCTGTACAGCCTCAGGGTCCTTCTTGTTCCGGTTATCACAAGACTGAAACAATCAAACTATTGTTTCAAAACCCAAAACATTTAATGTTTGTGTTTATGTCTTATCAATCACATCTCAAGTCCTAAGTGTTATGAAGAAGGATTGAGAATCCTCTTAGATAAGTCTTTGATCCTTTCTAAGATATTAATTCCTTGAGTTTCAATTAATGAAATAAGTATTGCTTCACTTAAGTCTTATGAATTTATTGATGAACTAAGTCATCAACGGTATAGTGCATGGTCATGTTCCACTATATAATATACTTAAAGGCTTTTCCTTACTAGCTTAGTGTAAAACCATGTTCTAAGTGAGTGTAAGGAAATATAATCTCATCTAATTTTCTAACTATGATTAATCTTAATTCAAATTTAAGGACAAGGTCTTCTTTGTATTTGAAAAAGGGAATGTTATCTTAGTTCTAAGATAAAGATTATATCTCCTTAAAAACTATGTTAACTTTCATGAAATCACTTCATCATTTTTCTTTTTAAGACACTTAGTTGATTAGTTGGACTATGGCTAAAGTAAAAGATATTTTCACCTTAGTAAAAACACTTGGATGTTGGAACTTTATTTGATCTTTGGATCAAAACCACGTATTGTTTTTCTTTGAAACATAAGTTATTAAAACACTTTCTTACTTCAAAAACTTTGAATGCTCAACAACAACTCATGTTCTTCCTTTTCTTTTTAACTAAGGCCAAATGCTCCCTCAATGGGATGTAAAGATTTTGCTTCACCAATTTGATAAGTCATAGCTCAAAATGCTCACGAAATTATGACAAACAATCATACATCATTGCATCATAATCAAGCATAAAAATCCTTACTTCATCTAGAGATCAAAGTATGGTTTTTCAACATACATGAAAATACTTTTCATCCAATCAACATCATCATAAACATATGCTAAATCATACTAAAGCATAAACCATTATTACAATCACAACGAAACTCAAACAGAGCTACACAGATCAGTCAAGGATAACACATAGTTATCGGAAAATCCCTCAGGCAAACTCCCTTTACCAGTTGAAGTTATCCTCCAAGCAAAAGTCGTCCGATTGGCCCGCGAATTCTCCCGATTCCTTGTCCGATTACTCAACCACAACGACATACACAAAGTCAATCCAAACATCAATATTACACAACACAAAATTTTCTATTCCTACCTATATAGGATTCAGCCATGGAGCTATAAAAATAGCTAGGGATGTCCAAAAATTCCTATCTTTTAGACTCCATCTTTACTAGGTGTGGTAAGGCTAGATCAAAGCCTATTACACCAAAACTTGAACCAAAACCCCATCCACCAACACATGGAGGTTTCGTCCAAGAAAACCCATATGAGATAGGAAGCTCATTTGGTTTCCAACTCTTGGATCAATGATCCTCAAGTACACACAACACTAGATTAAGTTACATTACTCAAAAATTTGAAGTAAAACTCTTGCTTTTCAACAAGGGTGGGTTCGACCACTTTATACCCATATGGGTTAGAGAAATATTTTGGTTACATGCTCTTGTATAATGAAAGAAAATGATGAAACTAGATCATAGAAATTGATTTCACATTAAAAGGATTTTTCTATGATTTTCTAGAAATTTTGAAGTTTATGAATCAAAGCTTTGATCTTCATGAATCCAGAGATTCAAGAGATGAAATAGAGAGATTAAGAGATGGAGATTGAAGTTACTACCTCCTAGATGATGAAGCTTGGTGAGAAACCAACTAGAATCACTCAAAATCTTCAAATTTCAAGATCAAACTTTGAAGATCTATGAAGAACACTTGAAGAACAAGAAGAAATGAAGAGAAAAGAGTGAGATAGGAGAGAAAGAGGGGCTGCACGAAATTGGCCAAGGGTGAGAGAGAGAAATAGATATTTTCTCTTCTATGGCAAACTTGTGATTAACCAAAGGACAATTTGGTAATTTCCTTAAAAGACCAGGGGCATAATTGTCATTTCCCCTATAAATATCTACATATTTTTAGAAATGTAATGATGACATTGGTGAGGCACAGGGTCAAAAGGGTCATTTCATAAATTCTCAGGGGCAAAAGAGTCATTTTGCCTAGGGATAGAATTGGAATTAAAGCAAATGGTCAAAGGCATTTTGGTCTTTTCACAGTGTGAACGCGTTCAGATATTTTAGACTTCCCATGTGATGTGACCCGATGTGACTTCATGTTTATCCGTTAGCAGGTCACGCTTGAGAATTTCATCCCCGAAATTCCTAGTTCATACCAATAAACAATGATGGATACTGTTGGCGCATTTGAGCCTCTCTTTCCCATGTTGAGTCTCCGATTACCGGATCCCATTCCACTCTCGCCAAAGGAATCTATTTACTGCGAAGCTCCTTGATCCTCCTATCCACGATCCGAGCAGGTAAAGCCTCGTATTCAAGGTTTTCTCTTAGCTGGATTGATTCGTGCTCTAACACATGTGATGGATCAGGGTAGTACTTTCTAAGCTGGGATACATGAAAAACATCTTGAAGTCTTGATAAGTTAGGTGGTAAGGCTATTTGGTAAGCTACTGGACCAATTCGGCGAAGAATTTGAAATGGTCCTATGAATCTGGGTGTAAGCTTTCTAGACTGAATTGCCCTGCCAGTACTAGTCCTTGATATGATTCATCACAATACACGTCAAAACGTTCTAATGGATCTGGCAACACCAACACCAGCGACGTGCTCAACCGACGCTTCAGCTCTGAGAAACTTTGCTCACAAGCTTCCGTCCACTCAAACGCCTTCCCTTTTCTAATCAATTGTGTCATAGGCAATGCAATCTTAGAAAATCCTTCGATAAACCACCTATAGTAGCCCGGCAAACCAAGAAAACTGCGAACCTCGCTCACATACTTCGGGCTTTCCCACTTAACTACTGCTTCAACTTTAGCAGGATTCACCATGATTCCATCCTTGTTGATCATGTGTCCTAGAAATTGTACTTCTTCCAACCAGAACTCACACTTAGATAACTTAGAATATAACTGCCTATCCTTCAACACCTGCAGCACCGCAGGAAGATGCTCTTGATGTTCCTTCTTACTTGGAGAGTAAATAAGGATGTCATCGATAAACACGACAACAAACTTGTCTAGGAACAGTCAAATATCCTGTTCATATAGTCCATGAACACAGTTGGAGCATTAGTCACACCTGTAACACCCCGATTTTTGAGTTTTCCTTTTTAATCAGTATTTATGAGGTTATATTTTATTCGAGGTCTTAGGAATGGAAATAAAATATTCCCAGACCATAATCATGCTCAACGATATCGTAGGAAGCTACGATTAAGTTTTGAGTCGAAAACTCAAACGGAGTCCGGCTTGTGTTTTTACATTGACAGTATGATTTTTCTGCTCAGGAGATCTCAGATGGACCCATGAACGAGATAATAAGCCTTAGAATTCGATTCTCTACGTTTTTGTTAAATTTCACAAAAATTTCAAAAAAATCACTTCCTGACCTCCGTTCGAGCGAAATCTTCAATCGGGTAGAGAACGGAGCCGCGTATGGACTTACCAGGACCCGACAATGGATAATCTTGATATCACATCATGTCAACTCACTTGGGAGAGCATGCCAGAGTCGTCATGACGATCGGGAATTTCGGGACGCGAAGTTATCAAAATACCCCTAACTTAAGCCTTTTCACCATTTACCATTTTACTCTTGAACCAAATGACCTTTCTACCCTTAAGTGACATTTTAAAATGCTGAACACAGCCCCTCTCAGCCCCTCCATAGTTGTTCTTGAGGAAAAATCTATTTCTCCTTGAAAACCTTGATTCACTTGTTGAAATCACTTGATTCCTTGACCAATCTTTCTCCATTCTAAGGTAAGATCACTTCTATGATCTCCTAGCTTCTTGAATCTCTCTCAATCTCAACATCAAAACTCCATTTTCATGAAACTCATTCTTATATCCAAAGTTTGAAAATCCATAGGAAATTGTAGAAAAATCCTTTTGATGTGAAACCAATTTCTTTGAACTCATCTCATCATTCTCTACCTAAACCCAAGAGCTTATGATTCAAGTCTCATCCTAGGTCATTTATCCCAATATGGTCGAACCCTAAGAGTGATGATGAATAGTGTTTTTCATCAAATTTTTGATTTCTAACTCTTCATTCCATCCTTAGCTTTCCTAGTGTCCTTGAATCCAAGTGATGGAAAACCAAATCAATTCCTAGCCTAGTTTGTCCAAAGAGACCGAGAGTTTCATGAGAAAAATCCATGAGTTTTGTTTCACATTTTTTGAGTCATAGGACTTGAATTAGTGTTAACAGAGCTTATGAGCCAACCATCCAAAAGTTTGGAACCAAATGAGATCCCTAGCCTTTTTACCCTTTCATGGCCGAACCCTATGCCTTTTAGGGGAAGAAAATTTATATTTTGATGTTATAGATTGATGTTGATTTGTTGTTTGAATTGAATTGTGTTTGATTGTCTTAGGCGACGCGAACGAGAACGGAGCCGGAGCCGAGAATCGATCAAGTTTGGATTGAACACTTCATTGTGAGGTAAAGGGAGGTAGTCATTTAAGTTTGGTATTTTCATAGTTCATGTTTGATATATGTATATGATGACTTGATTATTGAGTTGGAGATGAATTTGAATGATGTAAGGATTTGATTTACTTAATGAAACATATTTGCACACTTGTTGATAATTTGTGGCATGGATGCCTTAGTTGATATTATGATGATGATTATGGTTTGTTGGTGTCTATATATATAAATTTATATCTTGGATGAGCATAGGACTGGCTGTGTCTCGATAATTATTAAAAGACTCGAAAAACCGAATCAAAAGTTTTGAAAACCGTGTTTTGAAAATCAAAAAGTGGTTTTTGGAAAACGTGTTGCTTTTTCAAGAAAAGTTATCTTTCTTTTTGAAAAGTATGTTCTTTTGAAAAATAAAAAGTGGTTTTGTGAAAATTCGTGCAAAATGTGTTTTGTTCCGTAAAGTGTTTTAAAAAGGCGTGAAACCTTAGAAAACGGTTTTGTTTTCAAGAATGGTGTTTTTCCCCGAAAATGTTTCCTTTGATAAAGAAATGTTTTGTTTCAAGAACAATGAACGGGTTTTTGTTTTCCAAAGTTGTTTTGAGAAAAACGAAACCAAAAGAAATATGATGAACCTTTGAGACAAACCCAAACCTAGTGGTCGAGACGTCGGGGCCAGTGTTTCGTGGATTGAGCACTCGGACTTCGTGTCCTGTGTTTTGATTTGAGTGGACTTAATGCCTTTTTGAAACGAGTCATGGACTTTATGTCTCGACATTTGAAAGAATGAAGGCAAAGAAAACTAAAAACTTTCTGTGTACATGCATGAACCGGCAGACGTGCCATTTGGAACCGAGCTACAACTTTCGTAGTTGAGAATTCAGCCAGTTAAGACCACTAGATCTATAGGGGCATTCCGTGTTCAAGATCCCACAAGTGGCCGGTGGCGTAGCAACCCCGTGCCATGGTAAATCGGTTGCCAAACACAAATGAACTCGATCAGAGACTGGAGTATTCAGGGTATGGTTATGACGTGGTACCCTGGAACAATTGGAGTTCGGACCTAAATAGAGAGGCCGACTTATGAGGACAATTGTGTTATGGGTGTTACTACGGCCTATCGCTCGATGTTGGGAAGTTAGAATCTCCGGAGTACATGAATTAGAAAGATGATATTGAAGTCTCATGCATTATTATAACTCATGATAGTGTTTGAGATATTATATTGTGTTATATGGATAACTGCTCATATAATTGTTTTTATCTGTGGATGCTTATACTGCTGTTTGTCGCCTGTGCGGCTATCGTGATAAACTTTATATGAGTATCTCACCTTTGCCTGTACATGTTGGACACCTTATTGTGTTTTTGGAACACATGTACAGATGTTGATCATAGGTCCCCGCGGAGATGTGAGGACTCGGATGACGGAGCGTTCTGATGAAGTTGACGTTGGGTTGTACCCCAATGGCTACTCTTAGCCGACCAGCTTAGGAGCCTTTTATTTTGAGCAGTCTTATATTATATTAATGCGAATATGTTGAACTTATTTCTAAGTCTGTAATATGGTATACATTAGACCAGGTTTTACGTTATTTTTATGTTTTTATGAACAGTGAATATCCATGTGTGATATGAAGTTTATTTCTTCATCTTGAGTTTGTATTGCCTATGCAAGCAGAAAATTTTTAGAACCGCATTTTTGAACGTAGCTACTTAATTAAAGTATTTTCCGAAAGCAACCACCGTTTTATTTTCTTGATTTATTTCCGCATTAGAGTCCGAGTATGTAGCACCAGCGAGGGGGTGTTACAACACCGGATGGCATAACCAAATACTTGTAATGCCCATACCGACTTCGAAAAGCAGTCTTCGGTATTTCTTCCTTCCTCATTCTCATTTGATGATAACCAGATCACAGATCGATCTTGGAAAACGCAGTTGCTCCCCTCAACTGATCCATCAAATCATCTATCCTCGTCAACGAGTACTTGTTCTTTATTGTCACTTTGTTTAGCTGTCGATAGTCCACATATAACCTTGAACTTCCAACCTTCTTCTTGACGAACAAAATCGGAGCTCCCTATGGCGATGCACTAGGTCTGATGAATTCCTTGCCTAGCATCTCATCCAACTGCTTCTTCAACTCTGCCAACTCTGTTGGAGACTTTCGTTAAGGTATTATCGAAATAGCTCTAGTTCCTGGTACAAGGTCTATGGTAAACTCGATCTCCCTTTCCGGTGATAACCCTAGAACATCATCCGGAAATACCTCCGAAAATTCCCACACAATCGGCAGCGCTTCCACGTTTGGAGATTCCTTCGCTTCCAAGGAGAGCAGCACCACGCACTCTCCAAATTGTACACCCTTCGGAATACTTTTATTAGCAGGCGTCAATCCAGATTGCTCAGAAAAACAAAGAGTCTTATTTGAACAGTTCAGTATCACATGGTTAGCCAAAAGCCAATCCATGCCTAAAATAACATCAATTTGATGCACAGGTAGATAGACCAAGTCAACAATGAAATGTTTGTTTTCTATTTTAATAGGGCATTTCAAGCATACAAACAGGGTAGCCAATGAATCACCAGTAGGTGTGGAAACAGTAAGGTCATAGGTCATAGGTCATGTGGAAATAGTAAGGTCATAGGGTACGCCAAGTTTTCGAAGTGCGGGTTTTGGCTAGAAGAAGTTCAATTTTTGGGTCATGTTATCTCAAAGGAAGGGATTGCTGTGGATCTGGCGAAGTTAGAAGCTGTGTTACGGTGGGAACAACCGAAGACAACAACAGAGATCCGTAGTTTCGTCGGGTTAGCTGTCTACTATCGGAAGTTCATTGAAGGATTCGCCAAGATTGTGGCACCGTTGACCAAGTTAACACGGAAGGATTAAGCTTTTGCATGGACCGAGGCTTGTGAGGCTAGTTTTCAGGAATTGAAGAAGCGTCTGACCAGTTCACCAGTGCTAGTACTTCCGGACCCCAACGAACCTTTTGAGGTATTTTGTGATGCTTCGTACCAAGGTTTGGGATGCGTCATGATGCAGAACAGGAGGCAGTTGAAGAATCATGAGAAGAACTATCCGACCCACGACTTGGAGTTAGCAGCGGTGGTTTTTGCTCTGAAGATTTGGAGGCATTTCTTGTATGGGCAAAGTTCAGCATTTTGAGTGATCATAAGAGTCTGAAGTACTTGTTTGACCAGAAGGAGCTCAACATGAGACAACGAAGATGGTTAGAGTTTTTGAAGGACTAAGACTTCGAGTTGCATTATCATCCTGGAAAGGCAAACGTTGTAGCCGATGCCTTAAGTAGAAAAGAGCTCCATGCGTCCACCATGGTGGTCAGAGAGAGAGAGCTCATCGAGCAGTTCAGAGATCTGAAGTTAGCTGTAGAAGCATCTCCAGGGAAGCTCACTGTGGGTATGATCACCGTGGAGAGTGAACTCTTGAATCAGATTAGAGAGAAACGGAGTGGGGATCAGTATCTCATGAAAGAGAGAGAAGCTGGACGGCAGGAGACCACGTCAGAGTTTGTGGAAGGACCAGATGGGATTATGAGGTTCAAGGGTAGAATCTGTGTGCCCAGTGATGCAGATCTAAGAAGGCTGATACTTGAGGAAGCTCACATGTGCAAGCTGAGTATGCATCCGGAGTCAACCAAGATGTACCAAGATCTGAAACGGATGTATTGGTTACACGGAATGAAGAGAGACGTTGCCAGTATTGTATTGTCGTGTCTAGTGTGTCAGAAAGCGAAGGTGGAGCACCAAAGACCTACGGGAATGCTGCAACCCTTAGATGTTCCCGAATGGAAATGGGATGGAATCTCCATGGATTTTGTGACTAGTTTACCTAGGACGTCGAAGGGTTATGATGCAATTTGGGTGATCGTGGATCAACTCACTAAGTCGGCACACTTTTTACCCATAAACATCAAGTACTCGATGTAGAAGTTGACCCAGCTTTATATCGGGGAGATCCTTAGGTTACACGGTGTACCGCCAGTATTGTTTCAGACAGAGACCCGAGGTTCATGTCTCGCTTTTGGCAAAGCTTGCAAGAAGCTCTAGGAACGAAGCTGCGTTTGAGTTCGGCATACCATCCGTAGACAGATGGTCAGTCGGAGAGAACGATTCAGTCTTTAGAGGATCTGTTGAGAGCTTGTGTGCTTGAGCAATCAGGGAGCTGGGTAGGATTTTTGCCGCTGATAGAATTCACCTACAACAATAGTTTTCATTCTAGCATAGGGATGGCACCTTACGAAGCTCTGTATGCGAGCCGTTGTAGAACACCATTATGTTGGTACCAGGACGGAGAACATCTTACCCTAGGATCTGAGCTCGTACGTCAGACTACTGAGAAGGTGAAGTTAATCCAAGATAAGATGAGGGCTACTCAAAGTAGACAAAAAGGATATGCGGACAAGAGACGTCGACGGCTTGAGTTCCAAGAAGGGGACCACGTATTCTAGAGAGTCACACCCATAACTAGGATAGGTAGAGTAATAAAATCCAAGAAACTCACACCAAAATTCATTGGACCTCATCAAATCCTTCGTAGAGTTGGCCCAGTAGCATATCAAATTGCCTTACCCCCTTTTCTTTCAAATCTTTATGATGTATTTCATGTTTCGCAATTGCGAAAGTATATCCCTGATCCCAAGCACGTCATAGAGCCTGATGCAGTACAATTAAAAGATAACCTAACTTTTGAAACTTCTCCCGTCAGGATCCAGGACCGAAGAATGAAGCAGCTTCGAGGGAAGGATATTGCTCTGGTAAAGGTCATCTAGAATGAAGCATCCGGAGAGGCGACGTGGGAGCTGGAAGAGAAGATGAAGGAGCAGTATCCGCAGTTGCTTTGATGTCCTCAAGTTTCAAGGACGAAACTTTTTGTTGTAGGGGAATGTTGGAATACCCCCGTTTCTGTAACTGTTTATGATCAACATTTAATTGTGATCGCTACCATATGTTTGATATGATATATATATATATATATATATATATATATATGTTAATGTTTATATGATGGTTTATATCCATGGTTATGTTGTGGTAAAGTTTCTTTTGTCGTCAAGAGACGAAAAATAGATAAAAGTTCTATTTTGATTGTTATCGGGTAATTTCTCGTTTTGCGTACCGGAGGCCGAGAAACGGGGAATTAAGTGAGATGTAATGTTGAGTTACATTTTCCATTACCTTGTTGATTATTCCTAATGAAGAGGATTAGCTTTTTTCAAATCCAAAAATGTACCAAAAGTTGTAAAATCCAATTATCCGTTTTTGGTAAAAACCCTAATTACCTAATTCCTAACTAAATGAGAATGTAACTATTCTTGTTACATTTAGCCAAGGCCATTCGGCCATGATGCTTGGGGAAGATCCCAAAATCCTCCTTTTATCATATCCAAGAAAGTTATGACACTAACCATTAACGGAAAAAGAATCTTAGCCATTTTTGGTTAATCTTGTCCTTAAGCCTTCCTTAAGCAACAACACACTCATCAACTTGATTCTTGGCCCTCCATTCTCTATGACCAAAATTTAATGAGGATTTGGATTCCACAAAGAGGGGAAGCTCGGCATTTAGGTGTCCAAGACACCAAAGTCACTATTCCATTCATTCTAACCTCTCACTTGAAAACACTAAAACTCCTAAGTTCTCTCTTCTCTCTCCTTTCTTCCTAGTTTCGGCCAGACCTGTTAAGTAGTCTTACTCACCTTATTTCATCATTCTAACTTCATATTCTTTTTTATCTCATTCATCTAAACAACTTTCCTCTTTGGAATTTCTTCATTTGAAGTTGTTTTCTTCAAGATATTCAAGAATCATTCAAGAAGGTTCAAGCTTCTTGAACTTGATTTTGAACCCTTGTTCAAGAGTAAGTTTCTAACTTAGTTCTTCTCTTTATTACTCTTGAGAACATCTTTATGTTATCATCATCATGATGTTGAAAAATCATTGTATCGTCATTATTTATGAAGTTGAAAAATCAAGTTTTTGAACTTGTTTGTTTCCCCTCTAGGTCACAGTTTTCATAGTTTTGGTGACCAAGTTTTCATCTTCTACTCTTCAAGGAAGCTTCACAAAGGTAATGGGGGAGTGAACCATATCACACCTTAAATGGTGGTGATAAAGGCCTCCTAATTTGTTGAAGGAAAACCCTAGATCTAGGTTTCCTTATAAAGTTCTTTACTTTGTTGTCATATTAAATTACGTGGCTGTGTTGATATAATGATTATGTTTGTATGTGCTAGAAGAAAAGTATTTTGGCATGGTGAAAAACAATTCTTAGGTCTAAAGATCTAAGGATAGGATTTTTGAATGATTTGGACTTGTTTATGTTCTAAGTTGTCTTGATAACATGCTTATATGTTGATATGATTATTCTATGCTACCTTAGATGTTGTTAAATGGCTGGCTTTTGGTGGTATATGGGCATGTTTGGTTCGCCCATATGATGTTGAGGAGGGAAGCCAAAGCTTCTATGTTTAAGTGATGATAAAACGAACTTAATATGGTTCTAACAATGCAAATAAAACAAAGTAAAACCTATCCTTTTTCCTATAGGGCATTCGGTCTTTATGAGAAAAATAGGATTAGGACCTTAAAATGTTAATGCTAAGGGGTTTTATATGTTTATACTAAATTATAGAAAGTATATAAATTGAAAAGGTTTCCAAAGAAACCAAGTTTTGGTTCCAAAGAACCATGTGTTGTGAAATAAGAGTTTTTGGACTTCATGTAGGAACCATGTTAAGAATAGGTTTGTTTGATGTTGATCAACCACTTACTTTGATAAGTTGCTTTAAAGAAAAGCTTTTCAAAGATCCAAGTGTTCCATAATTAATCAAGATGGTTTTTAAAGAATTTTAGTTAGTAAGCCTTCCTTGAGAAGATAGGATTCTTACAAAACCTTTCCTTAAACACAAGGAGTTTTACACTATCTACCTTTTAGAACTTTCCAAAGGTTTATCAGTTATAATTCATTTGAAAACAAAATAATGATTTCAAAGGAGAATCATGCTTTCTGCTACACTAAGTAATAGAATTAAGGGAACTAACTCGAAGAGCTCTACACTAAATGAGACACCTATGGATATTGATTAGAGTTTTCAAACTATACCTAATAAAGGAGATTTAATCAACTACTTTGCTATAAGGATAGTACTTTGAAGTTTTTCACTATAATTGTATAAACATGCGTTATCTCCTAAGGGAATCTATATGAACTTCATAATGGACTCATAAGATTCTAGTAAAAGACATACACTAATACCTAGTGGGCATGACAAAACCATGCTCCACATCCTTGATGATTTAGATCATCTAAGGACTCTATAATGTTTAATCATTAAGAGTTACTTATAAAGCATAAGTAATGTTCCTTTGCTGGACAAGTGAGAAGATTGATGAAGGGATTCCTTGTGGAACCCTAACCTCCATAATACATCTAGGTTATGGACTAATGTATCATAAGACATGAACATCGTGTTACGAATTTTGAAGTGGTACGTGATTGTAAGGAACGGAACCAAGGATGAGCGACTTATGGAAAGTCGTGTGAAAGTGGGTCCCGTAAGGGTATCCTGTGGTTTATCAAGGGTAAACGAGGTAATACAGTGATGAGGTAGTACGTGGTTGTTTTGTGTGGTTTTCTTGACATGCATCTGCATCTGTGCATAAGTTAGGCGTGATGCCTAGGAGTTGAGATTACACCGTGGTATAGGTGCGATTGTCTGAGGTGTCGATCATGAGGATCTTGGGGACGTTGGGGGTTGGGGAAAACACATGTGGCCAGAGAGTAGCACCTCTGTGTCGTGGATATCCATCGAAAAACACTGACATCCTGACTGAAACATCGGGCAAGTCACGATTTTTGTAAAGAACGTCTGGCGTGAGCCGTTATGATGATTGCAATCATTTGGATGTGGCACTGTGGGTTGAGATAATGCAGACAATGTTCTCCCAATCACTCACTCTTGTTATGTTTAGCTCCATGGAGTAGGGGTCGGAGTCATGTTGCATTGTGTCATTGCATACTTGAGTTAATCCTTGACCCATATACATGTGATTGATATATTAACTGTGAGTGACATGTTAAGTGTGATATATATATATATATATATATATATATATATATATATATATATATATATATTCACTATGATGCCATGCAATTTATTTATTATGTTGTGAAATCCCATGCGCTATTATGCCGATTGGGTGCGTGTGTGCGTGACTTTTATCACTGCTATTCTGGTTGTGCGATATGCGGAATCTCACCTCATTACTTTTGCCGTCACGCTGCTCACGTGGTTTTCTTTCTACTATGGTGAGTATATATGGCGAGCGATCCACCCTCTCGATTGACGTTGGACTTGACGCTTCACGACCGAGCGTATGCTTGGACGATCCATCCTGACGGACGTTGCATATACACGAGAGCATTGAGTTTCACAAGTAGGAGGGAGTTGCCTTTCTCCATGACGAGCCTGACTGAGAGAGTTTGTACTGTACAGTTTAGTGGTGAGGGTAGCACAGGAGTCACCCAGCTGCCACCACCACCTTCTGATCATCCACGACAGCCCTGTACCCAGACTGTAGTTCATCGGGTGGAGCCCTGGGACATATATGTTGACCCTGCCTCTATGCCACCTCCACCTATTGCACCGTCTACTTCTGCTGTACCTGCTTCTGCGGCCGGCCCTTTTGTCCCTGCTGCCCCACCCCCAGGGCCTACTTATGAGCCTTCTGAGCTACACCCTCTGATTCCTCGCCATCGGGCGACTTGGAGGATGACTGCTAGTAAGAGCACACCGGCTCCTGCCAGGGTATCCTTTTCTGCTCCCCTCATTATCCTCTCGTCTGACGATGAGAAGATGGAGGAGGAGGAGGAAGAGGAAGTGCCCGAGTATGTTCTGGAGGACATTCCTAAGGTAGCCTCTGCTAGCCTGTTGTGGTTGAGGACTGACGTGTAGGCGCTGCGGTACGCGGAGCAGATCATGAGCGGTTATGATATGCAGGCCTTGGAGGATGAGGACGAGGAAGAGGAGGCCATGGAGGAGGACGAGGATGAGGAGGACCCCAAGGAGTATTACTCTGATGAGTAGTACAATGTCAGTTTTTGGCCAGTCTCTAGAGTTTTTCCCAGTGTCTGTATATTTATTATGTACCTCGCTCCCCCTTTGTTGTGGAGCTGCGACTCCTGTAGTATAGGTTAATCTTGTCTTTATGTTACTTTGTTTTCTCATGTAGTCAAGTGTTGAAACTACTATGTGTACCAATGTATTTTGAGAGATGTTCTATCTTTTAGTATTGATTATGATTATGCGTATTATCCATGTGGTGTAAGTATACATGCATGGTTTTGGAACTTGAGTATAAAAGAAAGGAAAAAGAAAACCCATATTTTCGGTAAGCTCTATTTATATATTTTTCCGCTTTCAATTATGGTCTTGTGTTGAATAATCGTGACCCCTAAAGTGGGGTGTAACAAGGAAAAGCAGAAGGGAGATAAGAAATACAGCACGTCATAAAGTAGGAAAACAACAGTAATGCAGTAAACACACAACAGGTAGCATATAACAGATATCACATTTACAACATTTATTGCATTCCAGCACACATCTCTCGAGGCAACAAATGCAACAGACATCCATCCCATGAGTCTCACACTCAGATCAATCCTCTTGACCGGGATACTAATCCCATGCAGCATGTCGGCCGAAAAACGCACTTATGCAGGTTCCCAACTAGAACGGTTCCACACCCGAACAAGTCCACATCGGAACAGGTTCTGAGTCGGAATGGAGTTAGCTTGCCCAAGAAACCGAACTGCTCAACGTGACCAATAAGAGAGCATTCCCCTTCCACATCGGAACTAGGGTATCTCGGTCACCTCGGAACATTAGCCTAGAACAACTAGAAAGCTCTGCGATTAGTCGGGCAATCCGAACTGGATCAGGTGTCATGACAGGATAGGGGCTACCTCATCCGTCACTGTAAACTATTCCCCAGACCGGCAACATCCCTAAGGCCACTCACTGGACCACCCCATCTACTTTTCGTACCCGCACTCAGGTACCGCTAACCTCGTATAACGCTGGCAGTCCATACTACCTGTCACACGGCCTCGCCACCTCGCAGCTGATGATGATATGCAACAAACATCCTCAACGGGCTGGATACCGGATCTCACGCCTAAGCTCTTAATCAAAAACAACACGATGCCATAGCATCCACACGGCCACAGCCTCGATGCCACGCGTCTACGCGCCACCGCTCAAACAAACACGGCCACAGCCTCAAGAAGTCAGCATGGTAGCAACGACACCATCCACGTTATCAACCCAACAACAACACGGCACACAACCAAACTTAATTCTACGGCATTCCGCCACAATGCTCAACAGTACACCATACAACATACTAACAACAGCAATAACATCAACTATAGCATATAGCAGCATATCACATACCAAGCAGCATATAGGCACTTAGACAGATAGCAACAACAACAAGCAGTAGCATACAGTCATATGAAGTCAAACATCCTTAATCAACAGTTTGCTAGCCTAGGGTTTCCAAACTTAAAGGCGATAGCCCAAAGTAAGCTAAACCTAGGGTTGAGGTACTTTATCAGGGCTCAACCACTAGTAGGGGTAGGGCTTCCCTACACATAGCAGAAACATACTACATACTGAACAGTCGACACACAAATTTAGGCAATCACCGGCTCGCTCCTCCTTCCTCAAGCTAGAGCTCGCAGCCCTCCTCCAAGAACAGCCCCAAGAACAGCCCCAATCCTCTTGGTAGCTACGGGCTTAGTCCTCAATTTACGGGAAATCACGAGCACGCACTTTGCCCTAATAACGAGCACAACAGATATACAACAGTGTTAGCCCTAGGGCAAGCCCAAAAGATCAAAGCAAAGGTAAAGACTCGAAGAACGCCAAGAACACAAAGAACACGTGTTGGGGGTCCGAGTTTACCTGTGTAATCCGTTAGAGTTGTAGATAACTCAGCCACGATCACAACGGTGTAGTCAGAATCGCGTTACGATACGTCGATCACCTCAAAAGCAAGCTTTCTCTCTCTAAAATCTCATAGCCTCTCTCACTAAACCCAGAAAACTCACCAAGTTTCGTGTAAGTGAGAAGATGAAAGTGGAAGCTCCACATATGGTTCCTGCTATCCACGCTTCAGCGTTCATCACACTGCATGCTTGAGCGTGCTATGATCTAGCGTGGGATCCCTCCACGGTTGAGCGTGGAACCTCGTCCACTCCGCCTGCTCCCTGGCCTGACATGTGTCTCACACGCGTCCAAACTCAAAGCAGTTGCACAGCGCACTCACCACGCTGAAGCGCCCGCCTCTCCCACGCTTAAGCATCTCAACGCTTGAGCATGGAGTTCTCTCATGCTTGAGCATGGAGTTCTCTCATGCTTGAGCCTGGAGCTCAGCGAGAGGAAAACCTCCAGCCTTTTAACTTCCCCAGTTTCTCGTGTTACGCCTTAGGCACTTCCAACCTTGTTTAATCCTATTCCCAAGCTTCAAACTAGGTCTAAAACTAACACACAACAATTCACGCAATCCTCCAAAGCTCCAATCGAGAATAACCAACTCGATCAGAGGTCACAGAAAAATTGGGATGTCACATTACCACCCCCCTTACAGAAAATTTCGTCCCCGAAAATTCCGTCGTATACCTGTAAATAGATAGGGATGACTTTGGCGCATCTCAGCCTCACGTTCCCATGTTGAATCACCAGTTACTGGATTCCATTCCACTCTGACTAATGAAATGTGCTTACCGCGTAGCTCCTTGTTCCTTCTATCCACGATCCGAACAGGTGAAGCTTCATACAAATTCTCTTTCAGGTGAATTGATTCGGGCTCTAACGCGTGTGATGGACCGGGATGATATTTTTTGAGCTGAGAGACGTGAAAGACATCATGAAGATTTGAAAGATTTGGTGGCAAAGCTATTTGATAGGCTACAGGGCCGATTCGTCGAAGAATCTGAAACGGTCCTATGAATTTAGGTGTTAGCTTTCTGGATCTGATTGCCCTGCCCACTCCAGCTCTTGGGGTAACTCTCATGAAAACATGGTCGCCCTCTTGGAATTCCAAAGGCCTCCTTCTCTTGTCAGCGTAGCTCTTCTGCCTGTCCCTTGTAACCTTCATCTTTTCCGTATCTTACGGACTTGTTCCGTTGTTTGCTGTACTAACTCTGGACCTAACAGCTGACTTTCTCCAGTCTCAAACCAGCACAAAGGAGTCCTGCACTTTCGTCCATACAGTGCTTCATACGGCGCCATTCCAATACTAGAATGGAAACTGTTGTTGTAAGCAAACTCGATCAATGGAAGAAACTCGTCCCAACTTCCCGTGTTCTCCAACGCGTACGCTCTTAAGAGATCCTCCAATGATTGAATTGTTCATTCAGGCTGACCATCCATTTGAGGATGATAAGTAGAACTCATACTTAATTTAGTTCCCATTGCGCTGTGTAAGCTCCTCCAAAACCTTGAGGTAAACCTTGGATCGCGGTCCGAAACGATACTCGAAGGTACCCCATGCAGCCTTACAACTTCCTTGATGTAAATCTGAGTCAATCACCCCATAGAGTAACTCTGGTTGATTGGTAAGAAGTGAGCACACTTCGTCAATCGGTCGATGATTACCCAGAATGTATCACACCTTTTCTGCGTTCTCGGCAACCCAGAAACAACCCTGCTGGCTTCTGGTGTTCAATCTTCGCTTTCTGACACACCAAGCAGGTTAGGACATAAGCTGGTACATCTTTCTTCATACCCGGCCACCAGAATAGCTTCTTCAAATCATGATACATCTTGGTAGCCCTCGGATGGAAAATCATCTTTCTCTTGTGCGCTTCCTCCAAGATCATATTCTTAACTTCTCTATCCGCTGGCACACAAACCCGGTCACCATACCTAAGCAGACCATCTGTACCCCTTCTGAATTCCGAAATCTTACCTTCTTCTATCAATCAATTCACACCCTCGAGGTGCTTATCCTCAGCTTGCTTCTTCCACAACAGGTTCAGGAAATCACTAGTTACTCTAACCATCCCCAAATTTAGCTTATCCTCGACGATTTCCGCTTCTAGGTTCAGATCTCTAAACGCCTCTAAAAGCTCTAGCTCCTTTCCCATCATCGCAGATACGTGTAGGGACTTCCTACTGAGCGCATCCGCTACAACATTCGCCTTACCTGGATGGTATTGCAGGTTCAATTCATAGTCCTTTATGAATTTCATCCATCTCCGCTGCTGCATGTTCAACTCTTTCTAGTCGAACAGATACTTCAGGCTTTTATGGTCGCTAAACACACCAAATTTAGCACCATAAAGATAGTGTCTCCATATCTTCAATGCAAACACTATCGCAGCCAATTCCAGATCATATGTTGGGTAGTTTCGCTCATGTACTCTCAACTGTCTGGATGCATACGCCACCACTTTTCTGTCTTGCATGAGGACACTTCCCAAGCCTTGATAAGATGCATCCCAGTATACATCAAATCATCCTAAAGGATCTGGTAACACCAACACAGGGGATGTGGCCAGTCTTCTTTTCAGCTCCTAGAAACTCTGCTCGCAAGCCTCTGGCCACTCAAACGCCTTCCTTTTTCTCGTTAAGTACATCATAGGTAACGCAATCTTAGAGAATCCTTCTATAAACCTCCGATAGTAGCCCGCTAAACCAAGAAAACTTCTCACCTCATTTACAGACTTAGGGCTTTCCCAACTCACTACGGCCTCAACTTTCATAAGATCCACTGTGATTCCATCCTTACTGACCTCATGGCCTAGAAACTGAACTTCCTCTAACCAAAACTTGCACTTCGATAGCTTAGCATACAAGTGCCGGTCCTTTAGCACTTGCAACATCGCCCTTAGATGCTCTTGGTGTTCCTCTTTACTCGAAGAGTATACAAGTATGTCGTCGATAAACACAACAATAAACTTGTCAGAAATGGTCGGAAGATCCTGTTCATATAATCCATGAACACAGCTGGAGCATTAGTCACACCAAACGGCATAACCAAATACTCGTAGTGACCATACCGACTTCGAAAAGCAGTCTTTGGAACATCCTCCTTCTTAACCCGAATTTGATAGTATCCAGATCGCAGATCAATCTTAGAAAACACAGCTGCTCCTTTCAGCTGATCCATCAAATCTTCTATCCGTGGTAACAGATACTTGTAAGTCTGGTATACAACCTAAGAGGGGGGGTGAATTAGGTTGAACGATTTTTGAGTGACTTTTAGAGATTTTTCGTTCTTTTGTTTTATGGATAGATAGATGGAGTTTGATTGATAAACAAAAGCAAAAGGATAAGGAAGAAGATTGAGACACAAGAATTTATGCTGGTTCCCCTAACCACTTGGGTACATCCAGTTCTTCTGACACCTGCAGAGCAATTCACTATGATATAAATTCTTGTTACAAGCAAGCCTCACCCCACAGCTCCCTAACAATCTCTATACAACAAGATAGCACCCCACTATCTTTTCAAACCAAAACCCAACACAAGGATGAGTTTAATAATTGTGAAGAATGGTAAAGCATATGGCTGTATCAGATCAATACCACTTTGTAACTATACAACTTAGTGCTCAAGAACTTTTTCAGAATATGAAAATAGTATCAAAGTTCTAGGCAAGAAAGTTTTGAAAGTTTAGAACTTGTAAAATGATATTGAACTCTTATGATTGAAAGAATGAAAGTTGTATCCGTTCTGATGTAAAAGAAAAGTATATATATAATCATCAGAGTGTGTCTGAAGCAAGGTGATCGTTTGGTAACTTTCCAGGGACCAAAACACACCATTTGAAATCATAACGTTTCAGAAAATTTGATTTTGAAACAGTGGTAATCGATTACGTCGTTGTGGTAATCGATTACATGTGTACGTTGAAAATCAGTTATTCAAAAATTTAGTTGATGTAATCGATTATACCTTTTAGGTAATCGATTACGTCCTCATCACCGAGACTTTAGGTAATCGATTACAGCTTTGAGGTAATCGATTACTGCAATTAAAACAAAAAGTTTTTTCTTGAGATTTCAAAAGGATTGCTTCAAAACTTAACTTTGAAAATAACTTAGATTAAGTTTTAAACTTAAGGAATGATTTGTTTGAGCACATCTCAGTTATATAATCACAGCTTGTAATATGTCAAAGATAAAACCATACTTACAGAGAATTGACAATACATAATTAAAGTCTCTGTAGAATCGTTGACTTGATCTATCGGAGGCTTTTCTTCTTTTGATCAGCAATCTTGTCATCATCTAAACCCAGCCAAGTTTAAGAAGGAAATCTTCTTCACAATCTCCCCCTTTTTGATGATGACAAACACCAATCTTGTTAATGGTTTGCGAACGGAAAAGCTCCCCCTGTCTTGTATATCTCCCCCTTTGTATTGGAGTTGGGAAACCTGAAAAGTTAGTAAACTACAAGATATACAGATAATATCTTCCTCCCCCTTTTGACATTATCAAAAAGAAGAAAAAAAAAACATAAACATAAGAAAGCGCATATAGTTACCAAGCTCAGGCAAACACAAACTAAATACTTAATATGAAACATCCATACAAACATTGCAAAGGTCCTACGGAGTAAAGTCCAAATAAAAAGCAGAAATCAAAGAAAAATAAAGAAAGAATTACATAACTAGAAATCCAACATAAACAAGTATGACATAATGATAATATGATGCATGCATGATGAAGCAAATCAGGCTACTCTTCATCCTCCTCATTGTCATTTCCAAAAGCTTCAAGGCGGTCCATGCGAGCAGACAGTTGATCAAACCTCTCAGCCATGTAACCATGGACACGCCGAAGCTCATCCAAAATCATTTGATTTGTGACCGCACCATCTTGAGGTTCTTCATCTTCTTGTGCAGGAGGGTGTAGCAGATCACTTCGATGCTTGTAGACTCGTTCAGCAGCATCCCAGTTTATACCCATCTTGGGTAAGATATCCATATGGATTTCATTTTCAGCAGGTGTCATTTCCAGAGAAACCTCATTGTTGGTGTCTACATTGCAGCACTCCAACAATCGGGAGATTTGTCTAGCATAAGGCAAACTTGTAGTTCGCTTCTTCAGTGACAACATGTGATTCACAACCAAATAGGCCCAATTGATAGGTTTGTTATTCTTGATAGCATACATGATTTGCATTTCAAAATCATTGAGTTGAGAGTAGTTTGAGGCCTTAGGTACTAAGACATAGCAGAGAACATAATGAAGAAGTCTATCATCAACGTTCAAGTGTCCTACAGAGAGAATATTTCTAGCAGATGAGGCTGCACCAGACCTTTGTCTTTTGTGGGCAATTTCAGTCTCATCATATCGACACATGGATAAATAGAAGTCTCTCTTGTCATACTCCTCCCAATCACATAAGAAATCAGTATGAATCCTTTCTCCCGCAAATGGAATTTCAAGAAACTCTCCAATTTGCTTCAAGGATAATTTAATAGGAACCCCTTTTACCCAAGAAGCCAGACCACTACCCTTAGCCTCTAAATTGCAATAGAACACTCTAACAAGATCAGGGTAATATTTTCCAAAATCAATAGCAAGTGGTGTCACTTCCTGACTTTCCAGCAATGAAGGAAAATTGAATCCAGCAAAGGCAATAAGACTCACATACTTTGGAGTGATGAGTTTCCTACCAATGAACTGTTGGAAGCGAGTTCGTTGATCAGTGTTAGCCAACAGCCTTGATAAGTCTAGAGGATTGGGATTCGCTCTCCTTGCATCATTCACAGAAGGATTCTTGCTTCTGAACTTCCTTGAATGTTCCATGATGATGATAGTGTGGAAAGAGAGTTTAGGGATTCGAAATTTGGGAAAAAAACAGAAGAAGGCCACAAAATGGAAGAGGATTAGGGATTAGAAGTGAAGGAGTTGAGCAACAATGGTAGAAAGGAGGATTTGAAGGTGTGTGGTTGAGAAAGGATGAGAGGTAACCGATTGCAAGAAATGAATGAAATGATGTGTAAACTGATTTTCTGTAGAAAACCTGTCAGTGTGCGCAAATTTTCGCGGATGTAATCGATTACACCCAAGTGGTAACCGATTACACGTCGGGTCTGTTGTGCGAAAAACTGAACTTTTGGAACATGTAATCGATTACCCTGATACTGTAATCGATTACACATTGTAAAAAATGAAAAATTATTGATAAAACATGCAATGTGTGAGTATCTATTCTATGTATAACATACATATCACATAGATTTATGATTAAAAACACATACATACACTAGAATGACACAATAAAAGCGTATAGGTTAAATGAAAGAACCTGTCACCAAATGCGTTGGTCTCATATATCCTTTTCATCCAAAATGCCAAGTTCTCTTCTTCTCTTGAAGAAGGGTTCTTTGGCTAATGGCTTTGTGAAGATGTCTGCTAATTGAGCATGAGTATCAACAAATGTAATCTCCACGTCTCCTTTTAGAACATGATCTCGTAGAAAATGATGTCGAATGTCTATATGCTTGGTACGAGAGTGCATAAAGGATTCTTTGAAATATTTATAGCACTTGTATTGTCACACCTTAAAGGAATGCATCCATGAGTGATTCCATAATCACAGAGTTGTTGTTTTAGCCAAAGACTTTGAGCACAACATCTTCCAGCTGCAATATGTTCTGCTTCAGCGGTGCTGAGAGCAACACTTGCTTGTTTCTTGCAAGACCAGGATATCAAAGCATTTCCAAGGATATGGCATGTGCCACTAGTACTTTTTCGATCAGTTTTGCATCCTGCATAATCAGAATCTGAGTAGCCAACTAAAGAACAGATACTACCTTTGGGATACCATAGGCCAACATTTGTTGTCCCTTTTAGATACTTCATGATCCTCTTTACCGAAGAAAGATGAGATTCTTTTGGATTGACTTGAAATCGAGCACAGAGACATACACTAAACATAATGTCAGGACGACTGGCAGTTAAGTATAATAATGAACCAATCATACCTCGATATTTCTTGATGTCTACTGATAAACCTGACTCATCTTGATCAATATAAGTACCAGATCCCATAGGAGTTGCAATCTCTTTGCAGTTATCCATGTCAAACCTTTTCAACAGTTCTTTACAGTATTTTGATTGATTTAGGAAGATACCATTCTTAGTTTGCTTGATTTGAAGTCCAAGAAAGTAATTCAGCTTTCCCATCATGGACATTTCAAATTCTCCTTGCATTACCATTGAGAACTCTTCACACAAATCTTTATTGGTTGATCCGAAAATGATGTCATCAACATAAATTTGGACCAATAGAGTGTGATCCTTAATTCTCTTGATGAATAGAGTAGTATCTACCTTACCCTTTTCAAAGCCTTTTTCACTAAAGAATTGACTAAGTCTGTCATACCAAGCCCTAGGGGCTTGTTTTAAGCCATAAAGAGCTTTCTTCAATTTGAATACATGTGAGGGGTTTTTGAAATCTTCAAACCCAGGAGGTTGTTTGACATAAACTTCCTCATTTATGTATCCATTCAAGAAGGCACTTTTGACATCCATTTGAAATAATTGAAAATCTAGAGAGCAAGCATAACCAAGTAATAAACGTATAGCTTCTAACCTTGCAACAGGAGCGAATGTCTCTTCAAAATCAATTCCTTCCTCTTGATTATAGCCTTGAGCAACCAACCTTGCCTTGTTTCGAATAATTATCCCATTTTCATCAAGTTTGTTCTTAAACACCCATTTTGTACCAATGATGTGTTTGTCTTGTGGTCTAGGGACAAGTTCCCAAACTTGATTCCTTTCAAATTGGTTTAACTCTTCTTGCATGGCAAGAATCCATTGATCGTCTTCAAGAGCTTCATTTATCTTTGAAGGTTCTATTTGAGAGACAAAAGCCATGAATAGGCAAGCTTCCTTCAGATTTAATCTTGTTTTTACTCCTGATTCAATATCACCAAATACTTTGTCAAGAGGATGATCCCGATGAATTCTCCATTCACGAGGTAGATCAGGATGATTCTGCTCTTGTTGAAGATTGTCGTCTTGGTGATTGATTGAATTAATTTGTTTTTCTTTGACAGAGTCTTCCTTAGGTAATTCTGACTCAGCATCCTTAGTAGTGTCTTTTGTAGATGCTTCCATTATATCATCATCATCGTCACAAGAAACTTTCTCTACAGTTGGGTTAGTTTCATCAAAGGAAACATGCATAGATTCTTCTATAACTAAGGTTCTTTTATTATAAATTCTATAGGCTTTGCTTGAAAGAGAATAGCCAAGAAATATACCTTCGTCAGATTTCTCATCGAACTTACCTAGGTTGTCTTTGTCATTGTTGAGTACAAAGCATTTGCATCCAAAGACATGAAGATGTGAGATGTTTGGCTTTCTTCCTTTATATAGTTCATAAGGAGTCTTTTTCAAGATCGGCCTGATATTGACTCGATTTGTAACATAGCAAGCTGTACTTACTGCATCTGCCCAGAAGTACTTTGGTAGACTTGAATCACGGAGCATTGTTCTAGCCAGTTCAATTAGAGATCGATTCTTTCTTTCTGCCACGCCATTTTGTTGAGGTGTCCTTGGAGCTGAGAAGTAGTGAGTGATGAGTGATACCATGTTCTTCACAGAATTCCTCAAAAAGAGCATTTTGGAACTCCCCACCATGATCACTTCTAAGTGACACAATCTTCATAGATTTTTCATTTTGCACTTGTTTTGCATATTTCTTGAACGCCTTAAATGCATCACCTTTTTGTGCTAAAAATAGAGTCCAAGAATATCTAGAGAAATCATCAATAATAACTAAAGCATAAACATTACCTCCAAAGCTTCTAGTTCTTGAGGGACCAAACAGATCCATGTGAATCAACTGAAGTGGTCTTGTAGTTGATACCACATTCTTTGGTTTGAAAGAGGATTTTGTTTGTTTCCCCTTTTGGCATGCGTCACATAATCTATCTTTGACAAATTTCATTTTGGGTAATCCAATAACAAGATCATGTTTGACAAGCTTATTCAAATGTTCCATGTGAATATGTGCTATTCTTTTGTGCCAAAGCCATGCATCATTATTGTTTACCACTAGACATTTAATCTTCAAAGATAAATCATCTAGACATACCTTATAGGAGTTGTCGATTCTATTTCCCACTAACTTCTCTTCAGGAGAGGCTTCATTTTTAATGATACATTTTTCCTTGATGAAGTTTACTCTGAATCCTTTATCGCAGAGTTGACTTATGCTAATCAAGTTGTGCTTCAAACCTTCGACATATAGGACATCATCAATAGTTGTGAAGGGAGAAGCTCTAATCTTTCCAATCCCAAGAATCTTTCCTCTATTGTTATCTCCATATGTGACATATCCTTTAGATTTCAGCTTCAGAGATGTAAACTTTGTACAATCACCAGTCATGTGCCTCGAACAGCCACTATCAAGATACCATGTGTTGCTGGTGCTGTTCAGGCATTTCTACAAAACATATTTAATGTACGTTAGGTACCCAAAGTGATTTGGGTCCTGATGGGTTAATGCCTTTCCTTACCCATATGAATTCTCCATAAGGAACTCCAAAGTTTCTTATGTAGCAAGCATTGGGGGTATGGCCTTTTGACATACAGTAATCACAATTCTTATAAATATGACTAGTGATAGAACTACTAGGCTTGTCTCTTTAGCAGTTTTACAATGTGAGATACGAAAGAATTCATCCATACCTAATGCTGACTGTAGAATGTTCTTGGCCTTTTTGTCGTAGAGCACTCTCTTCTTGTCATCATCCGTCCATGAGGTTTTGACTTTATCTTGCACTTCATTGTTGATGACTGTTGTAGGCACATAAGGACCATTCTCTACAGCATCCCATATTTCTTCTCCTTGTGCTTCAAGATAGGATTGCATGCGAATCTTCCAGAAGTCATAGTGTTCTCCAACGAAACATGGAGGCTTGTTGTTACTGCCACCATCTCTAAAAGTAGGATTGTTGCTTGCGGAAGCCATGGATCGAAGGAGCAGGTTACCTTAACCTGCTCTGATACCAATTGAAAGTCTGGTATACAACCTAAGAGGGGGTGAATTAGGTTGAACGATTTTCGAGTGACTTTTAGAGATTTTTCGTTCTTTTGTTTTATGGATAGATAGATGGAGTTTGATTGATAAACAAAAGTAAAAGGATAAGGAAGAAGATTGAGACACAAGAATTTATACTGGTTCCCCTAACCACTTGGGTACATCCAGTTCTTCTGACACCTGCAGAGCAATTCACTATGATAGAAATTCTTGTTACAAGCAAGCCTCACCCCAAGGCTCCCTAACAATCTCTATACAACAAGATAGCACCCCACTATCTTTTCAAACCAAAACCCAACACAAGGATGAGTTTAATAATTGTGAAGAATGGTAAAGCATATGGCTGTATCAGATCAATATCACTTTGTAACTATACAACTTAGTGCTCAAGAACTTTTTCAGAATATGAAAATAGTATCAAAGTTCTAGGCAAGAAAGTTTTGAAAGTTTAGAACTTGTAAAATGATATTGAACTCTTATGATTGAAAGAATGAAAGTTGTATCCGTTCTGATGTTAAAGAAAAGTATATATATAATCATCAGAGTGTGTCTGAAGCAAGGTGATCGTTTGGCAACTTTCCAGGGACCAAAACACACCATTTGAAATCATAACGTTTCAGAAAATTTGATTTTGAAACAGTGGTAATCGATTACGTCGTTGTGGTAATCGATTACATGTGTACGTTGAAAATCAGTTATTCAAAAATTTAGTTGATGTAATCGATTATACCTTTTAGGTAATCGATTACATCCTCATCACCGAGACTTTAGGTAATCGATTACAGCTTTGGGGTAATTGATTACTGCAATTAAAACAAAAAGTTTTTTCTTGAGATTTCAAAAGGATTGCTTCAACACTTAACTTTGAAAATAACTTAGATTAAGTTTTAAACTTAAGGAATGATTTGTTTGAGCACATCTAAGTTATATAATCACAGCTTGTAATATGTCAAAGATAAAACCATACTTACAGAGAATTGACAATACATAATTAAAGTCTCTGTAGAATCGTTGACTTGATCTATCGGAGGCTTTTCTTCTTTTTGATCAGCAATCTTGTCATCATCTAAACCCAGCCAAGTTTAAGAAGGAAATCTTCTTCACAATACTTGCTCTTTATCATCACTTTGTTCAACTAACGATAGTCTACGCACAGCCTCGAACTCCCGTCCTTCTTCTTCACAAACAATACCGGAGCTCCCCACGGAGATGCACTAGGTTTGATAAACTCCTTGCCTAGCATGTCATCCAACTTTCTTCAGCTCCATCAGTTCAACTGGGACATCCGATATGGCGCTATCGATATAGGTCCCGTTCCCGGTACCAGATCTATGGCAAACTCCACCTCTCTCTCTGGTGGTAATCCAGGAACGTCATCCGGAAACACATCCGGAAACTCTCGCACGATAGGCAAAGCTTCAACACCAGGAGTCTCCTTCACTTCCAAAGAGAGCAACGCCATATACTTGTCCGATCGTTCACCCGTCGGAGTACTCTCGTTGGCAAGCATCAATCCAGATTGTTCGGAAAAACTGAGAGTTTTGTTTGAACAGTCTAACATTACATGGTTGGCCGAAAGCCAGTCCGTGCCTAGGATTACATCTATCTATTGCATAGGCAAGCAGATATGGTCAACAAGAAAAGGACGGTTCTCTACTGTAATCGGACATTTACGGCATACAGATGGGGTTGTTAAAGAATCACCAGTAGGTGTTGAAACAGTTAAGTCATATGGCAATGTAGAAACAGGCAACCCTAAATGATCCATACACTCTACTAATATGAAAGAATGCATAGCCCACGAATCAAACAAAACCAACAAAAGCGTACCAGAAACTAAGCACTAACCTTGGATTAGATCAAGACTTTGGGACTTTGGGAGGCTTCAGAACCTCGCATGGCAAACACACTTCCGGTCGTCTGTGGCCTGCTCTGTTGACTTGCCACAGCTGATCTCGCTCCGCCACTCTGAGCCCTACTACTTTGCTGCTGAAACTGAGCCCTTCTGCTCACTCCGGGCTTGTAGTCTGATGTATAGTGACCCATCTGACTACAATTAAAACATCTGATGTGTTGGGTCCTCGGACAGTTCTTGACCAAATGCGGTCCCCCGCACCGAAAACAAGTCTTGATCTCTTGCTGTGCTTGACTGGAGTCGCTCACTCCATGGTTGACATTGAATCGAGCCGGGCGATCATACGGCCCTACTCTCCGTTGGAACTTGCTGCTTCTACCACTCTGATTGCTCCGAACAGGTTCACCACTTGCCTTTTATTGCGTGACAGTCCCTGCTCGGTCATGACCTTTAACCACTGTACACTTCTCCACCAACTCGGGAAAAGAATTGATACTTAAGGGTAGCATCGCTCACTTTAACTCAGGTCTCAGTCCATCCTCAAACCTCCTACAGACCTATTCTTCATCCGGGTGGATCTGATAGAATTGAGAAAACTTGAGTAGTGCTTCAAACCTCATCGCATACTCACCTACCGATAGCTATTCCTATTTCAGACTCAGGAATTCCTTCTCTTTTTCTTGCCTGACGCTCCTTGGGAGGTATTTCTCCAGAAAACACTCCCGAAATAGTTGCCATTTTAACACCCTTCCTCTAGCCTCTAACAACCTGGCCTTCATTCTCCACCAAGCCTCTGCTGCTCCTACTAACATGAAGGCAGCAAATGTGACCCTTCTATCTTCTTTACAGTGTGTGGCCCTGAACACCTTTTCTATCTCTTGCAACCACATCTCCGCCACTTCGGGGTTATACTCTCCGTGGAACTGAGGAGGATTTCCCTTCATAAAAGCATTGAGACCGGTATCCACCGCCTCGTTTCCCCTCACGGTGTGCAGCTTATCCTGTCTAGCTTCTCTTTCTTCCTGCCTTTGCATATATTGGGCAGTCTGTTGAGTTTGCTGCATCATTGCAGTAGCCAAGTCCCTCATGGCCCGCATTGCTTCTGAAGTGTCACCACCAATTCCTGTCCCTGAGTGGTTACCGTTGTTGTTATTATCGTTGCTTCCGGTCGAAGTCAGCCTTCCACCTCTTCCCCTTCCACGTGCCATTTAGCTTCTTGTAAAAGGAGCTATCAGATCCAATTCATAAGACATATAATAGCACTTAACAGTTAAACATATCATATGCCTTATGAACGAAAACAGTTATCACACTTCGATAACTAGTGCATCGGACACTCTACCCGAAACCCGACACAGTTGATACAACTCAGTTATCAACCATCAAAGCCCATACACTTAACCTTCACAGTTCGATTTAGAATCGAATTGCTCTGATACCACCAAAATGAGACGACTCCATACGTATGAAGCCATCCCATTAGTCCCAACCTCTTATTATTATTATTATTATTATTATTATTATTATTATTATTATTATTATTATTATTATTATTAACTATGCCTAGCCGTATATAAAGCGATAGCGTGGTATACAAGCAGCGTTGCAGAAACAAAACAACGTAACCAAGAACGGCAAGCATAGCAAACGATGATCAAAGTATAAAGCGCAAAATAAGCATAACTGTATAATAACATGCATAAGCTAGCCCCATCAGTAGGGCACTGTACATACATATACATACTATCAGGTAGAAACCAAAAATACATCAAGAGCAAAAGCAAACACTCGGAGCTCACCAGCAACCCCCGTCCCCTCTCAAAAGATACATCAAAAGCTCTCAGCTCACTCCCTAGGACGCACTGCCAGGCTCTCACCATCAGTGGTGAGGATGCCCTGAGCTACCCTGACCCTCGCCATGAGTACGCCTGCAATGCACAATCGGCTCATACTCTGACGAAGAAGTGGACACCACGATCCTATGCCTGTGGAAGGTCCTCAAGTACTGCTCAGTCCTCCTGCGCTGGCCTCGGTAGACGTAACCTCTCTTGCTGGTCACGACCGAAGACTGGGGTGCCGCCCATGTATAGTCCTGCTCCCTCTGCCTCAGAGGTCGCCAGATCTTTGGAAAGGAGAAGAACTAGTAGATGCGATAGGGACAAATGATATCTACATGCGAAGGTGTACCGCTCCGAAAAATCTGGTTGACTGTTCCTGTGTAGACCATCAAAAAGGTAGAGGGGTCTTCCCGCCCTCCCCTCTCGTCATGGTAGATAATCTCAATATCGCCCAGCACCAGCATCCGCAGTGCCCCCGTGATGAACGGGTGAAGTCTCGGGTCCATGATGAATCTCTGCTGGCTCGTCGTCTTCAAGCGATCCCATAACAGGCAACAAGGAAAAGCAGAAGGGAGATAAGAAATACAGCGCGTCATAAAGTAGGAAAAAACAATAATGCAGTAAACACACAACAGGTAGCATATAACAGATATCACATTTATAACATTTACTGCATTCCAGCACACATCTCTCGAGACAGCAAATGCAACAGACATCCATCCCATGAGTCTCAACCTCAGATCAATCCTCTAGACCGGGATACTAATCCCATGCATCATGTTGGCCAAAAAATGCACTTATGCAGGTTCCCAACTAGAATGGTTCCACACCCGAACAAGTCCGCACTGGAACAGGTTCTGAGTCGGAACGGAGTTAGCTTGCCCAAGAAACCGAACCGCTCACCATGACCAATAAGAGTGCATCCCCCTTCCACACCAGAACCGGGGTATCTCGATCGCCTCGAAAGCTCTGGAATTATTCAGGCAAACAGAATTGGATCGGGCATCACGACAGGATAGGGGTTACCTCATCCGTCACTGTAAACTATTCCCCAGACCGGCAACATCCCTAAGGCCACTCACTTGACCGCCCCATCTACATTTCGTACCCGCACTCAGGTACCGCTAACCTCGTATGACGCTGGCAGTCCATACTACCTGTCACACGGCCTCGCCACCTCGCAGCTGATGATGATATGCAACAAACATCCTCAACGGGCTGGATACCGGATCTCACGCCTAAGCTCTCAATAAAAAACAACACGATGCCATAGCATCCACACGGCCACAGCCTCGATGCCACGCGTCTACGCGCCACCGCTCAAACAAACACGGCCACAGCCTCAAGAAGTTAGCATAATAGCAACGACACCATCCACGATATCAACCCGACAGAAACACGACATATAGCCAAACTTAATTCTACGGCATTCCGCCACAATGCTCAACAGTGCAGCATACAGCATACTAACAACAGCCGTAACATCAACTATAGCATATAGCAGCATATCACATACCCAGCAACATATAGGCACTTAGACAGATAGCAACAACAACAAGCAGCAGCATACAGTCATACGAAGTCAAACATCCTTAATCAACAGTTTGCAAGCCTAGGGTTTCCAAACTTAACGGCGATAGCTCAAAGTAAGCTAAACCCAGGGTTTAGGTACTTTATCAGGGCTCAACCACTAGTAGGGTTAGGGCTTCCCTACACATAGCAGAAACATACTACACTACTCTTGCCTTCCCGATGGCAGCAGTAATCTTTCTCCCTACCTGAACAGTCGACACGCAAATCTAGGCAATCACAGGCTCGCTCCTCCTTCCTCAAGCTGGAGCTTGCAGCCCTCCTTCAATGGCAGCTCCAAGAACAGCTCCAATCTTCTTGGTAGTCGCGGCCGGTTCATGCATGTACACAGAAAATTCTGTTTTCTTTTTCGTTCATTCTTTCTTTTGTCGAGGCATATAGCTCACGATACGTTTTAAAGGACATTAAGCCCGTTCATTCAAAAAACAGGATACGAAGTCCGAGTGCTCAATCCACAAAACACTAGTTCGACGTCTCGGTCACTAGGTTTGCATTCATCTCAAAGATTCATCATTTCTCTTTTGGTCTTATTTTCTCAAAACAACTTTGGAAAAACACTTTTATTGTTCTTGACTAAGACATTTCTTTTTCAAGGACGACATTTTTCCGGGGAAAACACTTTTTCGTAAACAAAACCGTTTTCTAAAGATTCCACCTCTTTGAAAACGTTTTTCTAAAACCAAACACACTTTGCAAAACTTTCCTCAAAATGTCTTTTTCTTTTCGAAAAGGACATAATTTTATAAAATAAGATTATTTTTCTTGAAAAGTAACATGTTTCCCAAAACCTTTTTGATTTCAAAATCCGGTTTTCAAAACTTTGATTTCGGTTTTCGAGTATTTTAATTCTTTATCGAGTTATAGCCAGTCGTATGCTCTTTACCAATTCAGGATATATATATATATATATGTATATGAGAAGGGCTACTGAATTAAAAGGGAGGAAGGGAGCAGGATAATGGAAAGCAGGAATTAAAAACGTTTTACATATTTAAATCAAAACAAATGCAATGAAAACATGTGAAAGAAAATATAAAAAGAAACCAGAGTGGAGGCAGAGCCTCACCAGGACTGGTGGAGGAAGAAGAGAAAATGCATTTAATGCATGCAAGTGGGGAAAGATTGAAGTTTTATTGAAAATAAAACAAGATTTACAAGATTGGAAGAGGGAGGAGGCTCACTTCTCAGAGCGTCTCTCTCTAGTTTCTCTCTCTAAAACTCTCTAAAACTTTGAATGAATTGAAGAGGGACGCCACCACTCTATAAATAGAAATTGAAAATTTACTATTACAACAGTACCGGTATCATGACCTATACTATTACAATAATTAATGAACAGTGCCGTTATCTTGACTGGAACTGTAGTGTCGGCAGAACAGTGTTGGGCCAACATTGATTGGGTCTTCAGACGGATGAACAATCGTCAGACGGATGAATAGTCTTCAGACATATGAATAGTCTTCAGACGATTGAATAGTACTACTAATCATCATCAGACAGATGAACAGTAGTGTCTATCCTGACGCAATCATCTTCATTCTGATAGAACGAGTCTGAGTCTTGGGAATTTTCTTGATCTTCATCTTCGTCTTCTGAAGGAGGAAGATTCTGCTTTGAAAAAGAAGTTTGGGCTTCATGTGCTTTGGCTTCTTCTTCTGCAAATTTGGCAATGACTTCAAGATTCTTTGTGAAACTGTCTCTGTTTGTTGAGGCAACTAAGGCAGCTATGGCCTTTGTTTTTTGGTTCAAGAACTCACAAGTCTCTGGATTTGCAGCTTTCATCCATTTTGGGTGTTGCTGTAGCCAGAGTTTTACATTTTCTGAGGTAGCAGCAGAGTAATCAAATTTTGCCCACCACTTCACATATGATGCTCTTGATAAAATTGGGTAATTATCAAGGAAACTTTCTTGTTGTTGGTACTTGTATTGCCAACTAAAGATCCATGATAATGAAAAGTTTGAAAAGAATATTAAGCTAGCATTAAAAGTGCTAACTGATGGCTCATAATATTCTTTGAATGTTTGGAAACCCTCAGTAACTTCTGGGGGTAAGATTGTCTTGCTTGGCCCGAAGAATTGCCACCATTGGACGAACCATTCAGGAAAATTGTACTTGGTATTTCTCTTGAAGTAGATTAACCAAGAATGTTTATTTGCATTGTTTTGATACCAAAACGTGTTGGTCCAAGCGGCTTCATAATCCCAATAAGTATAACCACAAGGGTCAAAACGTTGGGAAAACTTTCTAACATTGTTTGGATTCTTTCCAAATTGTTCAGGTGTAAGAACCTTAAGAATTTGGAAAGTGGAATGGGTGTATTTTGTTTGATCCTTAGAGTCACGATAATGTTTAATCGCAACAGAATCGATATCAACCAAAATAAACTCATAAAATTGCCTTGTTTTCAAAATATGATTGGGCTTATAATGAAAGCCATAAGGAAAAACTTTTGCTGGGACGTTATTAGGATTATTGTCCCAATAACTTGGTTCCATTTGAAGAACATTTTTAAATTGGTTTTTAGCAACATAATGAGGTGTTGCTTTCTTGGTGGTTTTAACTGATAAGGTTTTATTAGGTTTGGCGATTGGATTGGGATTCATGTGGTTGCTAAATCATGAATGAGTTTAGCAAGATTGGTTTCTTGAAAGTCAGGACCACCTTCAAGTTTTTGTTTCCAGGTTCCTTTAGGAAGATGCGTTAGGCCTTGATCTTGGAAAGCCAGAAGGGTTTGGATTGGTATGCCATAATCTGCTTTAGATTGTTTGGCTATTTGAGAAGATTGGGCCACTTGGGCTTTGGTTGGCTGTTGGGTGGATGACCCAACTTTTGAGGTTTTCTGGGTGGATGACCCGGATGGTTTGGACGCATCTTGGCGTTTTTGTTTTGATAGTCCAACAAGGACTAATGGGCCTTTGGCCTTTTTGGAGGTGGAGGCCTTTTCTTTGGCCTTGGCCTTCCCCTTTGCAGAGGAAGAGGTGGTGTCTGGCATTTCTGCCTCTGATGACTGCCTACTACTTTCCCTGTAAATATTCACGAGTAAGGTAGTCAGGTAGGGAATTGGAAGAGCCTTTGATAAATTCAATATCAAAATCAAAAGCACTTAAGATTGCTTGCCATCTAGTAAAATTTGTTTTGATGCAAGATTTTTAACATCTTTTTGCAAAATATCTTTTGCAGCTTTGCAATCTACTCTAACCAAAAATCTTTGATTAAGTAAATCTGATTGAAATTTTGAGATGCACAAAACAATTGCTAAAATTTCCTTTCTAATAGTTGAATAATTTAATTGTGCAGAATTCCAGTGTTTAGAAGTATATGCAATGATATGCTCTTTTTCTGAAATTCTTTGTTTTAAGATTCCACCATAACCAATGTCTGAGGCATCAGTTTCTACAATTTTAAAGGCGGAAGGATTGGGAAGATAAAGGCATGGAAGATCCTTTACCCGAGTTTTGATTGTTTGGACAACATGGGTATGTTTATCTGTCCAAGGAGGAGGTTCTTTCTTAAGCCTATCATGTAAAGGCTTAATAAGAGTACTAATATTGGGGATAAAATCCTTTACATAATTGAGACATCCTAAGAATCTCTGTAATTGGGTTTTATCAATTATCTGATTGGGAAATTTATCCGCGAACTCTATGGCTCTATGGATAGGAGTTATTGTTCCTTGATAAATTGTATGACCAAGAAACCTAACTTGTGTTTGAAATAACCGAATTTTGGGTTTTGACACAGCTAGACCATTTCTCTTAATGATTCCTATAAAAATCCTAAAATGTTTGAAATGCTGGTCAATGGATTGAGAAAAGACTAGAACATCGTCAATGTAGACAATGGTAAAGCTTGAATAAGGATTGAAAATGTCATTTATAATTTTTTTGAAATTCTGAATGAGCATTTTTGAGACCAAAGGGCATTACATTCCATTCATATTGCCCAAAGGGGACAGTGAAAGCTATCTTGTAGCGATCACTATCTTTGACTTCAATTTGATAATATCCAGATTTCATATCAAATTTGGAAAATATCTTTGCATTGTTTAAGCGACTAAGTAAATCCTTTTTATTAGGAATTGGACATCTAATCCACTTAAGCGCTTGATTGAGGGGTTTGTAATTGATAACTAAGCGAGGAGTTCCACGCTCAATTTCAGCTTGCTTATTGACATAAAAAGCAGCACAAGGCCATGGTGATTTGTTTTGACGAATTAAACCTTTTTGCAAGAGATCATTAATCTCTTTTTGGCAAAATTGGAGTAATTCATGATTCATTTGAATAGGTCGAGCTTTGGTAGGGATTTGCCTATCAGTGAAACCTTGTTCGTTAGGCAAATCAACTACATGTTTCTTTCTATTCCAAAATGCATTTGGCAGATCAGAACAGATAGAATTATGGATTTCATCAAGAAGATCTTGGATCCTCTTTTTGATATCGGCTTGGTTGAGTTTTAAGTCAATACTTTTAAAAGAAACTTCTTCTTTTAAGAAATTGACTTGATTTTGCTTATGGTGAAGAAAGTTTAAGTTTCTTACCAAAGGTTTTCGTATAAAGGAGAAAATTATCTTCTTACCCAGATGTTGAGTAGAAATTCCTTCATTGGTGATGGTTAAAGGGAAAAGTGACCTTATGAACGATGTTCCTAAAATCACTTCATTTTTTAGATCTTTAACAAGTAAAAACGGGGTTTCTACTTTAAGACCATGATTTTCAATAATAGCTTTGGATAATTTGAAATTAATCCTAAGTTTTGAGCCATTAGCTGTACTCAGCCTTTCGGATGTTTTCTCAAAATATTTAGTAGCAATTAATCCTTCTAAAATACAATTGGAATCAGCATCAATGTCAAAAAGGGCTGTAGTATTAAGAACAAAATCATCAATGATAATTCTAATCTTAATATAGAACTTTTGAATTCTTAATTTATTAATAAGATTAAAAAATTCATGATCCTTGTCAGTGTTATTGTCTTCATTATCCGAATGATGACTAACACCTTTTTCTGGATTGGATTCAGCTAGATTTTCATCATCTGAAGGGGGTTCAGAGGATTGTTTATCAAGTTGAGATAAAATCAGCTTATGAACAGCTTGCTCTTGTTTTATCTCTTTGATTTCTTGTTTGAGGTTCTTGATCTCTTCCTGGAGATCTTGAATTGTTACAGGCTTTTGTTGTTTAGAATATAAACGTTTGAGGATTGTTTTGAAATCAAATTGATCTTTGATGATGGCTTTTCCTTTAGCCTTAGGTTCCTTTTTCATAGAAGCAGAGAACCTTGCAAAGTATCTTTTCCTTTCATCTTGGTCAGAAATGGCATCAATGACTTCAAAAAGGAGATCTTGATACTTAGTTAAGACATTAATTTCGTTAGAAGACTCAGAAGCTTGGCTTCCGATATCAACTTCTAAAATATGATTGAGATTTTCATAAGAATCACTATTTGATCCATCTGAATCATCGGATTCTATAAGGAGATTGTTCAGTTGTTCCTCAACTGTGGGTTCGAGATTTAAGGCTTTAATTTTCTTTTTAAGCCTACAATATTTGCTAATATGGCCTGGCTTACCACAACTATAGCAAATGGTTGATTTCTTTGGAATTGCAATATCAATTGCAGGTTTTTGATTTAAACTCTTGCTTGAGTTTTCTTGGAGGAGTATTCCTTTTGTACCTAGTATACTTGGCATACTTCGGCTTATGGACTTTGTTGGTTTAGGAAGATTGATGGTGTTTATGGGAGGATTTTGGTTTGTCTTTTGGACAAGGGGGTATTCCAAATTGTTGGCAGAATGATCCTAAATCCTTCTTTGCTGCCTTTTCCTTTTGGAATTGATTACGAACTCTATCTTCTTGACAAAGTCGTGTACCTATTTTTTGGATAACTGTAATGAGTTGGCCATAGGTTAATCTATCATAAGGGATTTTCCTTCAGGGGCATGAGCTTGGAGCTCATCCCTAACAATGTCTCCTAAGGCAGTAGGAAGACCTGTTACAAATTTTTCTTTCCAGAGACGATCCTGACAATCTTCTCTGGTGTAAACCCTTGTTAGGAAGGTATCTCTATACCACCTGAAATCTGATAAGGATCTACATTTGAGATTGGCTAATAAATCAGCTGTTTTGTTTTTCCATACTGAGGTATTCCCAATGAAATGTTCAGCAATGGAAAAGATTAAGGTGTTAACCGCATCAGGAATGGATTCACCATCACTTGTGATTGGTGTTCCGTCAGTTTGGGTTTTGATGGCAGTAAAGACTTCTTCTTTCTGCTCATCAGTGAAAGAATGATCCCACCATCTTTTCATTTGGCCAGTAAATCCTACTATGAGGATATTACAGATTACTTCCTCTGAAGCATCATTAGCAGCTTGATAAGCTGTGGCCATCATTGTCATATGTTGCAATGTGGTCATAATTTGGTATTCTGGTAAACCATCTATGTTCCATTCATAGATATTGTTGGCATTGAAGCTTTTGAATGTTGGGGGTTTTTCTTCTAAGAGCAAGTCTGGGGGAGTTGCTCTTGGGTAGTAAAGCTTTGTGGATTTCTTCCAAGGTTTGGAGAAAACCGGATTGATATTGAAAGGGGGTTTTGTTTCTTTTGTTCTTGACGAAGAAGCCACAGATTCCTATCTGAGCTAGTTTCATCAATTACATTGATGGTTGGACCTTTACTCCTTAGTCCATATGGAACTTGAGTTTGTTGTCCAGAGTCTTGTGGTAAATCTGGTACCACAATGTTTTGTAGTCCCTTATCATCCTTTTTGATAGGATCTACTATTGGTTCAGTTTTGACTTCTAGATCACGAAGAAGTTTTAGACTTTCTTTAAATTTCTTAGTAACCTTGAAGGGTTTGAATAAAGGTTTATCCAAAGGTTTTTCTACTTCACTTTTGGTTCCGGAAGAGGATGGTAAAGTAGAGGCTTCAGATTTAACCCTAGTACCTAAAATTTGAAGATACTTATTGGTATAGTTGGATTGTTCCATCAACTTTTTGATGTCTTGAGATGAAACTGGTTCGGTGACATCTTTAGTTTTGAAAGGTGAAGCTATGATTGGAGTTGTATCATCCTTAGAATCTTTGATCCCTGGGAGTTGGAAAGATGTATTTGGGGGTAGTTCTGTCTTAACTAACCCACCATTTTTCAAATGCCAAACAGTAATGACATTTGTTGACTTGTCCTCAGTCAATGTTATTTTCCAAGGATAACTAATGCTATGTTTGAACAGATAAACATGAAACCAGTCAAAGAATTGGATGTTTTTCTTAACATTGTTAAGAAAGGTGTAATATTCATCTTGAATATTTTTTCGCTTTGTTCCCTTGTAATGTTGAAAGAACCACTCTCGTTGAGGTTTCCATTCCTGAGAGTAAAAGCTCTTCCTTAGGGATTCCTTATCAAAATGGGTCTTATAATTCATCATTAAAAGACGCATTAATAGAGGAGTATGTTGGAGAATGAATTGATTTTCCATCGTCATCTTCTATCTGGTAAATTGGTCTAGGGATACTAGATGAGGTATCTAGGCCCTGTAAATTAATGGATTGATTCGAAGAGTGGGATAAGGCTGAAAAAGACTGCCTTGATGGTACAGACCTAAAGATTTCAGATCTAATACTTGGTGTTCTAAAGGAGCTAAAAGAATTTCTCTTATCAAAGACTAATTCTACTTGTCCTGATTGAGATTGAACAATTTGATTAAAGTTTGATGATTCCCTTGGCAAAGCTGGGGTAGCTTTATCCAGAATCCATCTTTTTGGTAAGACTATGTCTTTCCAGAGGATTGTTTTGGGCACAATAATATTGGCCTTTGTAATGTCAGTGAGAAACAAAGTTGTTTCTCCAGTTGTTTTTGTTTTGAGGACTTTAGAATTACAAGAATTCATTACTTTGTATTGAATCCTGTAAAGTAAAGCCGCTGGGATAGATCCCTGTTTCATGTCTAAACCACAGATCTTGATGTTCAAGAACAAAGAATCCAAGATATTTCTATCTTGTAAACTTAAAGTTCTATTTGGATAACAATTGAAGTAAATCGGACCTTGACTTAGGCTAGTTTCAACTGTTCCTAAGAGAGAATCCTCAAATTTGTTATGCCTAATATCTCTTAAGCACATTAGGATTGAAGCGTTTAATCCTTCTCGGATTAAAGGTTTAACAACTACCTGAACACACCCAATGTGTAGGTATCTGTACTTTTGTTTGTGATTTTTGATTGTGTCCATTGAGAGAAGATGAAAATCTTCACTCTTTGGGTTGATTGGAATGTTTTTCTCTACGGTCTTTATGACATAGTCAGAATGCAAGAAAAATCTGCCTTCTGGCTTGTAGAGTTCTTTTGTGGGAATCTTTGGGATTTCCCAATTATCAATATCTTGATTGATATTTTCAAAGCAGATCTCTTCATTGAAGATACTGCTGGGATTGTTAGGAATCTCAGATTCCTGAAGATATGAAGAAGAGGGTTGGGAGGAGCGGAAAGAAAGCTTAAAGAGGGAACGAGACAACATATTTTATGTGTCTGGTATCTTTGCCTTCCTTTGGTTCCATAGAAGATAATAGTATAGATTTAAATCAAATCCTTCTGAATATTTTCTCATAAAGATGTACAAACATATACAAAAGCATATGAACTTATTATTCTTAACCAAGGCTATACCTTAAACTTAACCAAAAGCAACCTGGGCATCATATTTTTACTTATCTTGCTTCAGCATGGGCAGATTAGACTTACTGCCTCTTTAACCACAGCGAGGACTTACAGCTACAGCTCAAACAAGATAAATCAAATATATGTTAAATGGTATATATATATATATATATATATATATATATATATATATATATAGGTATCAAACAGCCCAATATCACAACAAAATTCATCAAAGGCATCCATGCCACAATCATAATCAAATTTTCAAGTACAAACTTCATTAAGTAAAACAATTTCATATTCCATTCAAAACATATCTTCAAATCATCAATCACATAACAACATCACACATAGCAATCAAACACCATGAAGCTACCAAACTCAAATGAAATACCTCCCTTTACCTCTCTATGTTCTCAATCAATTTCCCAAACGGTTCTCGGCTCCGGTTCCGGTTTCGTCGGCGTCGCCTAAAACAATCAAACACAATTCAAAACTCAACAACAATCAACACCAAATAACATCATTAAGACATAAATTTTCCTCCCCCAAAAGGTCTAAGGTTCGACCAAAAATTGTTAAAAGGGTTAGGGATCACATTTGGTTCCAATCTTTTGGATGGTTGGTCTTTAAGCTTGATTAACACTAATACAAGTCCTATTACCCAAAAAAAATGAAACATGACTCAAGGTTCTTCATACCTAAAGGTCTCGGCCACGGAGAGAAAAAGAGGTTAGAAATTGATTTGGTTTTCCATCACTTGGATTCAAAGACAATAGGAAAGGTAAGGATGGAATCAAGAGTTCAAAGACAAAAATTGAACAAAATCACATTTTCCCCAATTCTTGGGGTTTCGGCCACTCATAGATAAATAGGCTAGGATGAGAGTTTGATAATATGCTCATGAATAGAGATAGAGGATAATGAAGCTAGCTCAAAGAAATTGGTTTCCCATTAAAAGGATTTTTCTACAATTTTCTATGAAATTTTGAAATTTGGATCTTGACGTTGGAAATCAAGAAATCAAGTTCTTAAACAATGAGATGGGAAGAGATTCATGGAGCTTAGACATCATAGAAGTGATCTTACCTAAGGAATGATGAAGATTGATCAAGAATCAAGTTTTCTTTCAAGGATTTCAAGCTTTTTCTCTAAGAAAATGGAGTTTTGATTCAAAGGAAGAAGATGAAGTCTTGGAGCTCTCTGTGGGGCTATTCTATGCGTGGGGTCTGGAGGTTGACCAGCCCTTAAACCAACTCACTTAAGGGCATTTTGGTCATTTCCTTCAAGGACCAAAATGTCATTTAAGAAAAGGTTAGGGGTATTTTGGTCATTTCGCATCCAGATATTTTCAAACGTCATGATGACTCTGACACACTTTCCTATGTGATGTGACTTGATATGACTTCAAGATTATCCGTTAGCGGGTCCCAATAAATCCATATGTAACTCCGTTCGTCACCCGATTGAAGATTTCGCTAACAAAAAAAGTCAAGAAGTGATTTTTTTAAATTTAACAAAAACGTAGGAAATTAAATTCTAAGACTTACTGTCTCGTTCACGGGTCAATCTGAGATCTCCTGAGCATTAAAATGATATTGTCAATTTAAAAACATAGACCGGGCTCCGTTTGAGTTTCCAGCTCAAAATTTAATTATAGCTTCGTACGATAGCATTGAGCATGAATATGATCTCGGTTTATTTTATTTCATTTTCTAAATCCTCGAATAAAATATAAACTTAATTACATAACTTGTTGATTTATAAAGACAGTGAAAATCGGGGTGTTACAATACTACCCCTCTAAAAAAAATTTCGTCCTCGAAATTACGTACCTTGAAAAAGATCGGGATACTGTAATCTCATCGTGTCCTCAAGCTCCCACGTTGCGTCTCCAATCGCTCCATTCTAAACAACCTTGGCCATGGGAACTTGCTTTCCCCTGAGTTGCTTGATCCTCTTATCATCGATTCGTACAGGCGATGTCTCATAAGACAAGTTTTCTTGTAAATGTACTACGTCATCTTTGATTACATGGGACGAATCAGGAATATACTTCCTAAGCTGCGAGCCATGGAAAACATTGTGAATGTTGGAGAGAAAAGGTGGTAAGGCAATCTGGTAAGCTACCGGACCAATACGTTGAAGAATCTAATAAGGTCCAAAATGAATTTGGGAGCGGTTTTTCTGGACTTTATAGCTCTACCTACCCCAGTCATAGGCGTGACTCTCAGGAATATGGGGTCACCTTCTTGAAACTCGAGGGGTCGTCTTCGTTTATCGGAGTAGCTCTTTTGTCTGCGCTGTGCCATCTCCATCTTTTCGCGGATTTGCTTAATCTTTTCCTATGTTTGTTGTACAAGCTCGAGGCCTACAATCATAATTTCTCCAACTTGGTACCAACATAACGGTGTCTGGCACTTTCGTCCATACAAGGCTTCATAGGGTGCCATCCCTATGCTAGAATGATAGTTGTTGTTGTAGGTGAATTCGATAAGATGTAACAGATCATCCCAACTTCCACCATGGTCTAGAACACAAGCTCTCAGTAGAATTTCCATGGATTGTATCGTTTTTTCTGTCTGTCCATCTGTTTGAGGATGATAGGCTGAACTCAGTCCCGGCCTTGTCCCTAACGCTTGATGTAGACTTTGCCAAAAAAAGGGAAGTAAACTTTGGGTCTCTATCGGAGACAATGCTTGACGGCACTCCATGTAGTCTGATTACTTCTCTGATATACAGCTCAGTTAACTTCTCCACTGAGTAGTTGATCTTAACAAGTAAGAAGTGTGCTGAATTTGTTAACCTATCAACGATCACCCAAATTGAATCAAAACTCTTAGAAGTCCTTGGTAATCCTACCACAAAATCCATTGAGATGCTCTCCCATTTCCAATCAGGTACATCCAAGGATTGAAGCATTCCTCCAGGTCGTTGATGTTCTACCTTTGCTTTCTGACAGGTCAAGCACGATGTTACATACTCTGCCACTTGCTTCTTCATTCCTGGCCACCAAAATTTCTGTTTCAGATCTTGATACATTTTGGTTGATCCAGGGTGAATGCTCAACTTGCTCTTATGTCCCTCTTCCAGAATCATTCTCCTCATCTTTGGGTTGCTAGGTACACAAACCTGTCCATTGCATCTCAAGATGCCATCGGTTCCTAATCTAAACTCTGCAGCCTTCTGTTGTCCAAGTAACTCCTTTTTCTGTTGGAGGTACTCATCAGTTGCTTGTTGGTCACGGATCATCTCCATCAGTCCACTAGATACCTTGATCATTCCCAAGCTAATCTTCAGTACAAAAACCACGGCAGCTAACTCTAGGTCGTGCATCAGGTAATTCCTCTCATGAGTCTTCAACTGGAGCAAAGCATACGCTACAACCTTCCGATGCTTCATAAGTACACATCCTAATCCCTGATGCGAAGCATCACAGTACACCTCGCACGGTTCGTCCGGTTTAGGTAACACTAACACTGGTGAGGTTGTCAAACATCCCTTCATCGTCTGAAAACTTCCCTTATATTTCTCAGTCCACGTAAACGGTTGGTCCTTCCTCGTCAGTTGAGTCAACGACGCAACAATCTTTGAAAATCCTTCAATGAATCTTCTGTAATAACCGGCCAGTCAAACGAAATTGCGGATTTCTGTCATAGTCTTAGGTCTCTCCCATAGAAGTACTGCTTCCACTTTTGTAGGGTCGACGACAATCCCTTCCTTCGTAATCATGTGCCCCAAAAATTTGACTTCATCCAACCAAAACTCGCATTTGGGTTACGTATAACTTCTCCTTGTGAAGAATCTGTAAAACTTGTCGCAGGTGTTCCTCATGCTCCTCGGGACTCTTCGAGTAGATGAGAATATCATCGATGAACACGACAACAAACTGATCCAGAAATGGATGAAAAATCCGGTTCATATAGTCCATGAAGATAGTAGGTACGTTAGTCACTCCAAAAGGCATCACAAGGTACTCATAGTGGCCATAACGAGTCCTGAATGCAGTCTTAGGTACATCCTCGATCTTTACTCTAATCTGGTGATAACCAGATCTCAGGTCGATCTTCAAAAAGATAACGGCTCCCTGAAGTTGATCCATCAAATCATCTATGAGGGGTAAAGGATACTTGTTCTTGATCGTTATGTTGTTGAGTTGGCGGTAATCCACGCAGAGTCTTTGAAACACCCCACTTTAAGGGTCACGATTATTCAACACAAGACCATAAATTTAAAATCAGAAAATATATAAATAGAGCTTACCGAAAATATGGGTTTTCTTTTTCCTTTCATTTATACTCAAGTTCCAAAACCATGCATGTATACTTACACAACAAGGATAATATGCATAATCATAATCAATACTAAAAGATAGAACATCTCTCAAAATACATAGGTACACATAGTAGTTTCAACATTGGACTACAGGAGAAAACAAAATAACATAAAGACAAGCTTAACCTGTACCATAGGAGATGCAGCTCCACAACATAAAGGGGAAGGCGGTACATAATAAATATACAGACACAGGGAAAGACTCTAGAGACTGGCCAAAAAATGACACTGTACTACTCATCAGAGTAATACTCCTCTAGGTCCTCCTCCTCCTCCTCCTCCTTCTCCGTGGCCTCCTCCTCCTCCTCCTCCTCATCCTCTAAGGCCTGCATGTCATAGTCACTCATGATCTGCTCCGCATACCGCAACGCCTCCTCATCAGTCCTCAACCACCACAGGTCCTAACTCAGGCTAGCAGGAGCGGCCTCAGGAACGTCCTCCGATACATCCGCTGGTACCTCCTCCTCCTCCTCCATATCCTCATCGTCAGACGAGAAGATAACGAGTGGAACGGAGAATAATACCCTGGAGGAAGCCAGTGTGCTCTTACAAGCAGTCATCCTCCAATTCGCCCGCTGGCGAGGAATCAGAGGGTGTAGCTCAGAAGGCTCATAGGTAGGTCCTGAGGGTGGGACTATGAGAATGGACGGTCCGGCAGCAGACGCAAGCAAAGTAGACATAGACGGCACAGTGGGTGGGGGTGGCATGGAAGCAAGGTCAACATATACGTCTCGAGGCTCCTCCCGATGAACTGCAGGCTGGGTACAAGGCAGTCGCGTGTGATCAGCAGGTGGTGGTGGTGGTTGGGTGACCCTTGAGCTACCCTCACCACTGATCTGCAAAGTGCAAACTCTCTCGGTCACGCTCGTCATAGAGAAAGGTAACTCCCTCCTACCCATGAGCTCATGGCTCCAGTGTAGGTGTGCCGTCCGTCAAGAAGGATCGTCCAAGCGTCAGCCACGTCGTGAAGTGTCAAGTCTAAAGTCAAACGAGAAGGCGGATCGCTCGCCATATCTACTCACCATAGCAAGATGAAAACCACGCGAGCAGCGTGATAGCAAAAGTAATGAGGTGAGATTCCGCATATCCCACAACCATAACAGCAGTGATAAAAGTCATGCACACACGCACCCAATCGGCAATTAGCGCATGGGCTTTCACAGCATAACAATTAAATTACATGGCATCATAGTTAATATATCGACCAACAACAATATGGGTCAAATGTCAACTCAAGTATGTAATGACACTAATGCAACATGACTCAGACCCCTACTCCATAGAGCTAAACATAATCAGAGTGAGTGATTGGGAGAACATTGGCTGCGTTATCTCAGCCCACAGCGCCACATCCAATGATTGCAATCATCATAACGGCTTATGCCAGACGTTCTTTACCCAAATTGTGATTTTTCCGGTGTTTCAGTCAGGACGACAGTGTTTTTCGATGGATATCCACGACACAGAGGAGCTACTCTCTGGCCACATGTGTTTTCCCCAACCCCGGACGTCCCCAAGATCCTCATGGTCGACACCTCAGACAATCGCACCCGCACCAAGGTGTAATCTCAAGGTAGAACCATTAAAGATTTATTTTTCGATTCATCCCTAGAGTTGAATACCTCATTCAAGAATTGTTTTTGATCCAATCCGGAGGAATCAATAGAAATGGCAAATCCCTTATGATACACTAGATCCGGCTTGGGTACTGATAGAGTGAATAGATCTGCCATTCCTTGAAATCTCTCTTCTGATTCAAAATAGTGGTGTAACGTGTATCCTCCCATGTTCCGGTCATGGAATAGATGAAATAAACCAAAAAATGGATTTTTGTTCAAGAATGAAATCTTATTGGAACTGTCCAGTTCATCCTTCGAAACCATATCACATCCCAGATCTGATGAAATAGGATGAATTGAGACGGTATTTTGGTAAATAAATAATTATCTTGAATATATTAACTATTTCTTTATTTTTTGATCGCCTGGCATCACGCCCAACTCATGCACAGATGCAGATGCATGTCAAGAAATGCCACAAAACAGCCACGTACTACCTCATCACTGTTGCACCACGTTTATCTCTTGATAAACCATAGAATACCCTTACGGGACCCACTTTCACACGACTTGCCATCAGTCGCCCATCCTTGGTTCCGTTCCTTGCAATCATGCACCACTTCGTCGTTTGTAACACGATGTTCATGTCTTATGATACATTGGTCCATAACCTAAATGTATTATGGAGGTTAGGATCCACAAGGATCCCCGTCATCAATCTTCTCACTTGTATAACAAGGAACATTACTTTTATAAGTAACTCTTAGTGATTAAACATTATGGAGTCCTTAGATGATCTAAATATCAAGGATGTGGGACATGATTTTGTCAAGACCACTAGGTATTAGTATATGTCTTTTACTAAAATCTTATGAGTCCATTTTGGAGTTCATATAGATTCCCTTATGAGATAACACGCGATTATACTATTATAGTGAAAAACTTCAAAGTACTATCCTTATAGTAAAGTAGTTGATGAAATCTCCTTTACTAAGTATAGTTTGAAAACTCTAATCAAGCATCTATAGGTGTCTCATTTAGTGTAAAACTTCTTTGAATTAGTTTCCTAGTTCTATTACTTAGTGTAAAAGAAAAAATACTTCTTATTTGAAAATCACTAATTTGTTTTCAAATGAAATATAACTTATAAGTTGTAACACTCCGATTTTTCAAAGCTCTCTAGAACTAATTTATCAGTATTTATATGTTTTTATTTTATTGGAGGACCTAGAGAGGGAAATAAAATATTCTGAGACCATAGTTAAGCTCCACGATACCGTATGAAGCTATGGTTAATTTTTGGGTCGAAAACTCAGACGGAGCCCGATCTGCGTTTTTCGTCGACAGTAGTGTTTTACTACTATCAAAACCTAATTTTGACCCGTGAACAAGACAGTTAGTCTTAGAATCACGTTTCATACATTTTCGAAAAAATCCGTCCTGACGTCCGAAAAATAAAAATAATCTATTATATTCGGTCTATAATCGAACCGAGAGACGTTGGAGCCGTAAAGGGGTTCAACGAGACCCGAAATGGATAATCTTGATACCACATCATGTTGTATCACTTGGGGGAACATGCCAGGGTCGTCATGACGTTCGGAAATATCGGGATGCGAAATGACCAAAATACCCCTAACCTTTTCTTTAAAGACATTTTGGTCCTTGAAGGAAAAAACCAAAATGCCCTTAAGTGACTTGTTTTAAGAGCTGACCAGCCCCCTTTCAGCCCCATTTGATGCGCAAGAGACAGCCCCAAATAGAGCTCCAAGCTTCATCTTCTTCCTTACACTAAAAATCCATTTTTTCATGGAGAAAAAGCTTGAATCCATGGTAGAAAAACTTGATTCCTTGACCAATCTTCATCAATCTTTAGGTAAGATCACTTCTATGATCTCCTAGCTTCTTGAATCTCCTATTTCAAGCTTGAAACCTTGTTTTCACGAAAATCAAGTTTATGATCCAAAACTTTGAAAATTCATAGAATAGTGTAGAAAAATCCTTTTAATGTGAAACCAATTTCTTTGAACTCACTTCCTCATCCTCTACCTAAACCCAAGAGTGTATGATCCAACTCTCATCCTAGCCTAATTACCCAAAAGTGGCCAAACCCTTGAAGAAGAAGATGAATAGTGTTTTTGTTCAATTTTTGATTTCTAACTCTTGATTCCATCCTAACCTTTCCTATTGTCTTTGAATCCAAGTGATGGAAAACCAAATCAATTTCTAACCCATTTCTCTCCTTATGGCCGAGACTTATAGGTGTGAAGAACATTGAATTTTGTTTCAAGTTTTTGAGTATTAGGACTTACGCTAGTGTTCATCAAGCTTAAGAATAAACCTTCCAAAAGATTGGAGCCAAATGTGATCCCTAGCCTTTTCATCATTTTTGGCCGAACCTTAGGTCACATTTTGGGGAAAGAGGGCCCATGTTTTGATGTTTTTGATTGTGTTGTTATTTGTTAACAATTGGATTGGTTTTATGTTTGTAGTTGTTGTCGGATACTCGGACGAGGAATCGGGAGAATTCGTGGACCGATCGAGCGACTTGCCTTTGGAGGATGACTACTAAAGGTAAGGGGAGATTAGCTCCAATAAGTTTGATAGCCTCATGATGTGAAGTTGATGTTTTGCCTAGTAGATGCATTATGTGATCCATATGCATGTTTGGTGTTTGAAGACATATTATATGTGGTGTATGTACTTGGTTTATTTTATGAAGTATATGCTTGGATGTTTGAAATATGAATTGTGGCATGGATGCCTTGAATTGATACTTGATGTGTGTGTGTGTGTGTGTGTGTGTGTATATATATGTATATATATTTATATATTTATATCCTGGACTGGTTAAGAGCATAGCACTGGCTATAGCTCAATAATGAAGATTAAGCTAACTAAAAGACTTAATCAACGTTTTGAAATGTTTTGATTTTGAGGAACGAAAAGCTTCTAAGCTAAACGTTATGATGGCCGTTTTTATTTAAAAGCCACTAGGATTAAGAAGTTGAAATGATTTTGAATAAGACTTAGGAAGTTGAGTGTTGGGGAGGAAAATAGTGAAAAGTTGTTTTATCATTATTTTCTAAATATGTTGAACAAAGAGAAGAAAAACCTTGAAAAGTATTTAGTTTGTCAAAGAAAGATCTTCTGAAAGTATTTGATGTTCCGAAAATGTCTCTTCATGAAAGTTGCTTGGATAACGATCTTTAGAAAAAGGTTTGAAAATGGTGGAACCTTTAGAGGCGTTTAAAGCCAAAATCCTTGGAAAATGCATCTTTAGAACTTGAGCCTTTGAGTATGTTTTGTAAAGAAAAGTTTTTATGGAAAATGGTTTTAAAGCGAAAACGAGTTTTGGTTTATACTAAAGAGAACCTATGTTTTGTTTTTGAGTTTTGAACTATGAAAATGGTTTTGATGAAACTGGTGATTACCCTTTCACGCATATGGAGCACATGAACCTAGTGACCGAGACGTCGGGCTAGTGTTCTGTGAATTGAGCACTCGGACTTCAAGTTCTGTGTTTTGAGGAAGAACGGACTTTGTGTCCTATATGTGAGTCTAGTGTTCGCGACGTCGGCCAAGTACATCGTGGATTGATCACTCGGACTAAGTGTCCTGTGTTTTCGAGAAAGAACGGACTTAGTGTCCTATGTGCGAGTCTAGTGTCCGCGATGTCGGCCTCATACTTCGTATCTTGAAATTGAAGTTGAACGAGCTATATGTCCATTAAAAGAAAGAATTGAACAAAAAAAATAAAGAAACAAACAAAAAGAAAGAATAGAAGCCCTCCTGTATACATGCATGAGTCGGCCGACGTGCCATACGAACTGAGCCACAACTTACGTAGTTGAGAATTTAGCCAGTTAAGACCACTGGGTCTATAGGGGCATCCTGTGTTCGAGATCCCACAAGTGCCCGGAGGCCTGGCGACTCCGTGCCGTGGTAAATCGGCTATCCAACACAGATGAACTCAATCAGAGACTGAAGTATTTTGATATGGTTATGACTTGGAACCCTGGAACGATTGGAGTTCGGACCTAAATTGAGAGGCCGACTCATGAGAACAATTGTGTTACGGGTGTTATTGCTGCCTATTGCTCGAGGATGTGAAGTTAGGAATCTCCGGAGTACATGATGTTAGAGAGTCAATTTAAGGCCTCATGCATTCATTTGACTTGCATTGATGACTTAGTATGACATTTTGAAAATAGAATTATCCCACCGTGATATTATATTAAACATTGATATTTTGTCGCACGACTGTGTTGATGCATGATTTGTATGTTGTTTTACTTGTGCGGCTATTATGATACACTTGTGAAAGAGTATCTCACCCTTGCCTGTACATGTTGGACACCCTATTGTGTTTTTTGAATACATGTACAGATATTCTCCAATGGTCCTCTGGGTCACTGTGGGACCCTGCAGCTGAGTTCCTTGGCGTTTAAAGACGAAGACAGTGGACTGTTGATGACGAAGCCCAGTATTATTGTGGTGATGCATGCTAGGTAGTATGCTTATTTGTTCATAGAGTTTTGATAGACCAACTCTTAGGATTTTGATATTTGAAGTCAGGTCCATTGACCGTGACTCAGTATTGTGTGTATTAAGGAAGTGACTTGATGTACAACTTAAGGCAAAGTGCATGAGTTTTACAAATGATGAGTCTGTATTTGTTTCCTTTGTTATTGTTAATGTTTTAAGTGGTATCAGAATTTCCGCAATAAATCTAATAAGTATTTTTGGAAAGGTTTTTAATCAACCGAAAAATAAGAATTTGGGTTACGAACTGTGATAACTCGAGGGGGTGTTACGATAGTGGTATCAGAGCTGGTCGATGTCTTTTGGGATCTAGGTTAAGGATTCATGATCTTTTTGCTATGTTTACTCTGTGTTTTGTTTTGATAGAGAACAGTAAGAGTAAGAACAGTCTGTGATGACTTGTTTCTTGTGGGATATAATCAATTGGATTGGTTGGATCCAATGTTTGAGATTCGTTAAGAGTTTTAAGACAAAAGTTATCTGAGTCATTAAGAGGTAACATCTAAGGTAAGCTTTGAGACAGCTCCTTAGTCAGTTCTAGCAGATAGGCTTGAATGTGACCTTTTGTTTATGAGTCAAAGATGTTAGACTCTTAGTTATTGAGCGAGTAAAGACTCCTTGGTATGTGAAGAAACTTTGAATGTTGGGAAGGTTTGTCCAAGGAACAAGCATACCTTAGGCAAGTGGAAGAGTGCCAAAAAGTTTTCGGAGTAGATACATAGGTAGCTAGTAAGCGACCAAAGGAATGGTAAGATAATGATATGTACTCTAATAGAGTTAAGAGACTGGAACGGAATTCCGGTAAGGCAATAAAAGTGTGATACGATGTGAAGTTCCTTCTGATAGTATTTTCATAAACGATTGGAGCCTTCGCTGTTGGTGAATTTGATTGATAGGATGCTGTCTTCATTAGGACAAATGAAAGGCTGCACCTTACGGGTGCACTTGTGACCCATGTTCTTAATGGTGAATGATTCGTATAATACCTAAGTATGAACTTTCAAAGGTTGCGAATGATCAGAGACTGAGCAAACCAGAATTGAAATGTGAACTTTGTATAGAACAAGTGTCCTTAGGACTGGTATCAGTAGAGGGAAGAATCACAAGGAATCCTATATAGATGGGAGTATTGTCTTGTTAATAAGACTTAAGACAGTGACCAGCAGAGATGGGTAAGATAGTTGAGTTTAGACTCGGTCGCGACGACCACTACCTGGTAGGTCATATGATGAATATGTATAACCTTCTAGCTTGCGAGGCGAGCAACCGGTCGCAAGGCGGATTTTTAAATTAAGTGGTTGATCAACATCAAACCAACCTATTCTTAGAATAGTTCCTTCATGAAATCCAAAAACACTCATTTCACAACACGTGATTCTTTGGAACCAAAACTTGGTTTCTTTGGAAACCTTTTCAATTTATATACCTCTTATATGTTAGTATGAACATATAAAACCCTTTAGCATCAACATTTTAAGGTCCTAACCCTACTTTTTATATCAAGGCCGAATGCCCCGTAGAAATAGGATAGGTTTTCTTTGTTTTATATGCATTGTTAGAACCATATTAAGTTCATTTTACCATCACTTAAACATAGAAGCTTTGGCTTCCCTCCTCAACATGACAAGGCCGAACCTCTCATGCCCATATTCAACCAAAATGAAGCCATTTAACAACATCCAAAGTAGCTAGAATAATCACATCAACATATAAGCATGTTATCAAGGCAACTTAGAACATAAATAAGTTCAAACCATTCTAAAATCCTATCCTTAGGTCTTTGGGCCTAAGAATAGTTTTTCACCATGTCAAAATAATTTTATTCTAGCACATACAAACACAATCATCATATCAACACAACAACATAACTTTTTTTTTTTTAATCAAAAATAGGGCCTCATTAAAACCTTATGATATAAAACTCTCCTTAGGGAAAAAACATCATGAAGGAAAAAGTGCACCCATACTTTTATTAAAACAAATGAAAAAGAGTACAGAAAAACAATGGGGGGACATAAAACCAAAACCCATTGAAGCAAAATTACTTAAACCTATAACTAGGTAAACCAATTTTATTTCTAGAAAAATCCTCATTGATGGAAGATGGAATGGTGTTCCACCAATGGAAACCAGAAAAATTAAAACCAAGAGAAGCAATTGTATCTGCACAGCTATTTTCCTCTCTATAGATATGGGAAACCCGAAAAACCATCCTAGAAGTTAAAGATAAACAATTTTTCCACCGGTTCCTTAAATCCCAAGGAACAATGTCAAGAGACTTAAAAGCTAGAATGACTAACATAGAGTCACACTCCAACCAAAGGTTATGCCAACCTTTTTTAAAAGCAATCTCAATAGCAAACATGGCACCATAAATTTCAACTTGCAAAGAGTAATTCATTCCAAGATTAACTGCAAAACAACCCATAGATGCCCCACTTTTATCTCTAAAAATACCACTACAAGAAGCATAACCAGGAGAACCTTTTGCAGCCCCATCAGTATTGCATTTAGTCCAGAAACAAAGAGGGGCAATCCAAAGCACTTCTTTAGGCAAACAATTCTTCCTAGGATTTACTGTAATCGAAAAAAACTTAAGGAAGGCAAACTCATCAATGTCTGAACTAGCATGACCCTTGCTCCAATTTCCAAATAGATTAACATTAGCAGAAATGATTTTTTGAATCGAGCTCAAACTCACCTTTTTGTCATCAAACCTTAACTTGTTCCTACAAAACCATATACCCCAAAAAAAATTGACAATGGCAGCTATAACCACCTCTTTAGCCTGACCAGACCACGACTTTTCACAAACAACAACAATGGAGGGCACATTTAAGGTAACAACAACATAACTTAATATGACAACAAAGTAAAGAACTTCATAAGGAAACCCTAGATCTAGGGTTTTCCTTCAACAAAACTAGGAGGCCTTTATCACCACCACTTAAGGTGTGATATGATTCACTCCCCCATTACCTTTGTGAAGCTTCCTTGAAGAGAAGAAGATGAAGACTTGGTCACCAAAACAACAATGAAAACCATGACCTAGAGGAGAAACAAACAAGTTCCAAAAACTTGATTTTCCAACTTCATAAGCAATGATAACACAAGGATGTTCTCAAGAGTACTAAAGAAAAGAAACTAAGTTAGAAACTTACTCTTGAGTAAGGGTTCAAAAACAAGTTCAAGAAGCTTGAACCTTCTTGATATCTTTGAGCAAAAAACTTCAAATGAAGAAATTCCGAAGATGAAAGTTGTTTAGATGAATGAGATAAACAAGAATATGAAGTTAAAATGATGAAATAAGGTGGGTAAGGTCACTTACCAAGGTTGGCCAAAACTAGGAAGAGAGGAGAGAGAAGAGAGAAACTTAAGAGTTTTAGTGTTTTCAAGTGAGAGGTTAGAATGAATGGAATAGTATTTTTGGTGTCTTGAACACCTAATGGCTGAAGTCCCCCTTTTTGTGGACTTCAAAACTTAATTAAATCTTGGTCATAGAGAATGGAGGGCCAAGATGCAAGTAGGTAGGTGTGTTGTTGCTTATGGAGGGCTTAAGGACAAGATTAACCAAAAATGGTTAAGATACTTTGTCCATTAATGGTTAGTGTCATAAACTTGACTTGAAAGGATGGAAAGCAAATCTTGGCTTCTCCCAAGATGAAATGGCCGAATGGCCTTAACTAAATGTAGCTAAAATAGTTACATTCCCATTTAGTTACGAATTAGGTGATTAGGATTTTTACCAAAAATGGATAATTGGTTTTTACTATTTTTGGTAAATTTTTGGATTTTAAGAAAGCTAATCCTCTTCATTAGGAATAATAAATAAGGTAATGGAAAATGTAATTCAACATTACATTCCACTTAATTCCACGTTTCCCGGCCTCCGGCACGTAAAACGAGAAATTATCCGATAACGATCAAAACAGAACTTTTATCGGTTTTCGTCTCATAACGACAAAAAAAAAAAAAAAAACTTTACCACAACATAACCATCATATAAATCATCATATAAACAGCCACATATATATATATATATATATATATATATATATATATATATATATATATATATATATATAGTCATACAAAACACAAGGTATCAATCACAATGTTATGGTGATTATAACCGGTTACAGAAAACGGGGGTGTTACAGTCTTGAACTCTCGTCCTTCTTCTTCACCAATAACACTGGTGCTCCCCACGGGGACACACTTGGCCTCACAAACCGCTTAGACCTCAAATCCTCTAGTTGGGTCTTTAGCTCGGCTAACTCCGTAGGTGACATCCTATAAGGAGCTATAGAGATCAGACCGGATCCTGGGACTAGATCAATCGAAAACTCGATGTCTCTCACAGGTGGCAAACCTAGAACATGCTCGGGAAAAACTTCCGAAAAATATTTCACAACCGGCACATCGCTCAAGACAACGTCCCTCTCGATTTCTAAACAGGATATAAGCATGTATCCCTGAGCTCCTTCTTTCAAAGAAGCTCTTACTTGGTTGGCAATTAAAAATTCAGAAATCTCAAGGTCAGGAAAAACTAAGGTTCTATGTGCACAGTCTAAAAGGATATGGTTGGAAGATACCCAATCCATGCCCAGGATCACATTCAGTTGTGTCAAAGGCAAACATATTAAATCAACAAGAAAGTTCCTATCATGAACAATAAAGGACAGTTCAAATATACTGTATTTACAGTGACAGGTTTAGCAGTTGGAGTAATGACAATCAAATCAAAAGACAACGAAGAAACAAGCAAGTCCAACAGTCTCACACAATCCAAGGAGATAAACATATGTGTAGCACCCGAATCAAATAGTACAGTTAGGAGATTACCAGCTATGATGCAACTCCCTTGTATGAGATCATCAGATTTAGAAGCATCAGCGCCACTCATGGTATACACTCTTCCCCTCGCTGTTGGTCTAGCAGTCCTTACATTGTTGACAGTCGGCTCGGACTTTGACGTAGGGCAATCCCTCGCGAAGTGTCCTATCTTCCCACATTGGAAACATAGAACTCCCTACAGCTTGCAATTTCAGTTGGATGTCCTTGCCTCCCGCACTTGAAACATCTCTGAACTTGTCCTTGATTCTAATCATTTCCATTCCCACCGCCATAGGCAGAAGCGACAGGACGATAGGATTGTTGTTTCTGACTATTCCCTTGGGTTCGGGCAAACAGCTTCTTCTGGAACTGCTTCCCCTTTTGGTTCTGGTATTGGTTCGGATTCCTGGACCTAGACGGTCCTCCCACAATACTCTTGTTCTCTCTTCCTCTTCTCATCTTTTCCACTTTTTTGCACTTCTCCACCAAGGCTTGAAAGTTACGAATCTCCAGCGGTAGCACAAACTCCTTGATCTCGAAGCACAGACCTCCTTCGAATCTGTCGCATTTTTAGTCTTTATCCGGTTGGGCTTGTAAAAAACGGAAATATTTGGCGAGCGATTCAAACTTCGCGGCATATTCCCCAACAGTCATGTCCTTTTACTGCAGCCTCAGGAATTCCTGTTCTTTCTCGGTCCTGGCACTCTGGGGAAAGTACTTGTCCAGAAACTTGGTACGAAATACTCCCCAAGTGATCTCTTGGTTGTTGGCTTCCAGCAGTTGTCTGGTTCCTCCCCACCAATACTCTGCATCACCCAAAAATAGAAATGTGGCATAGTCCACCTTCACTCCCTCGGGGCAGTGTAGAACAGCAAAAATATTCTCCACCTCTTGCAGCCACAAGTCAGCCTTTTCCGGGTCACAGTCTCCATGAAACTGCGGAGGATCATGACGCCGAAAGTCGACTAACCCTCTGGCATCAGCAGCAAGATCGGCTCTTTGTTGATATTGTTCGTTCTGTTGAGCCATCGTAGCCGCTTGTTGAGCAACAGCAGCCGCCATATCAGCCATGGCCTAGATAGCCCGATTAATGTTGTCGTCAGCATTGGTGTCATCAGTGCCGCGACCACCACCACGACCACCTCTAAGATTAATGTTTCCCTACAAGGCAAACCAATCATACCTTAATAAGGAAACATCTCGTGTATCAAGTACTAGTGTGCTAAGTGCTGGTGTGTCAAGTGCTAGTGTGTCAACACACATTGCTTCAACAGAGAAACAATTCAACAAAGTTCACATAGAGATCACACAACACAAACACAATAGACTTATTCCCCACGGATTCCCGAAAGACTGACCAGCTCTGATCCCACTAATGTAAGAGCCTGTTTGGTAAAATTAGCTGTTAGCGGATAAGCTAGCTAATAGCGGATAGCAGATGAGGTAGCTGATAGCAGATATCAGATAAGCTAGCTTATTTTCTGTGGAAGTGTTTGGTAAAACTAGCGGTTGAACTAGTTGAAAAATATAAAATGACATAAAAGGACATCTTCATTAATGATTTTACATAAAAGAGAGAGAAGAGAATAAAGGTAGAATTAAATGAAGATAATAAGGATAAAAGTGGAAAGAAAAATGAAACGCTATAAGCTATAAGCTCAAACGCTACTTCAAGTAGCGTCTGGAAAAAACGCTATAAGCTCGTGACAGATGCGCTTACCAAACGGGACTACTTTCTCATCCGCTATAAGCTATCCGCTATAAGCTCGTTGAAGTGCCTTGCCAAACAGGCTCTAACACCCCCCCTCGGGTGCTACGTACTTGGACTCGAATGCGGAAAACATAAACAAAAAAGAACGATGGTTGCTTTCGAAAAATACTATAATTAACTAGTTACGTTCGAAAACGTTGTTCTAAAAATTTTCTACATGCATAAGCAGTTCAAAATCAAGACAGAGGAATAAACCTTATAACGCATACATCGATATTCATTGTTCATAAAAACATAACCATAACATAAGTTCAGGTCTGTTATATATTTTACAGACTCAAAACATATAGTCAATATACGTGCAGCAAATAATATAAGACTGCTTCAAAATAAAACTCCTAGCTTGAGACGACCCCATACGCATGAAGCCTTCCCATTAGTCCCAACCTCTAATTATTATTATCTGTGCGTAGCCGTATATAAAGCGATAGCGTGGTCAACAAACAGCGATGCGGAAGAAAGCAAACAAAATGGCAAGCATAGAAAAGTGATCGGAGTAAAAGCGCAATATAACATAATAGTACGATAACATACATAACTTAGCCCCATCAGTAGGGCACTGTACATACATATACATCTTGAAGGTAAAACCAAAATACATCAAAAGCAAAATAAGACTCTCGGAGCTCACCAGCAAACCCCCGTCCCCTCTGAAAAGATACATCAAAACTCTCGGCTCACTCCGACGACGCACTAGCACGCTCTTACCATCAGTGGTGAGGATGTCCTAAACTACCCTGACCCTCGCCATGGGTACGCCTGTACCGCACAATAGGCTCGTACTCTAATGAAGAACAGGATACCATGATCCTCCGCCTACGATAGGTCCTCAGGTACTGCTCGAACCTCCTGCGCTGACCTCAGTAGACGTAACCTCTCCTGCTGGTCACGACCGAAGACTGGGGTGCTACCCACATGTAGTCGCGCTCCATCTGCCTCGGAGGTAGCCACATCCTTAGGAAAGGTAGAAACAGGTACACGTGGTAGGGGCCGATGATATCCACATAAGGAGGCATGCCGCTCCGAAAGATCAGACTAACGGGTCCTGTTTACTCCACCAAAAAGGTAGAGGGGTCTACCCGCCATCCCCTCTCATCATGGTACACGATCTCAATATCACCCAACACAGGCATCCGCGATGCCCCCGTGATAACGGGTGAAGTCTCGGGTCCATTCTGAATCTCCGCTGGCTCGTCGTCTTCAAGCAATCCCATAACAGACAACGAAGGAAACAGAAGGGAGATAAGAAATACAGCATATCATAAAGTCAAAAAACAATAGTAATGCAATAAACACATAACATGTAGCATATAACAGATATCACATTTATAATCATTTATTGCATTCCAGCACACATCTCTCAAGACAACATAGCAACAGACATCCATCACATGAGTCTCATACTCAAATCAATCCTCTAGACCGGAATACTAATCCCATGCAGCATGTCGGCCGAAAAACGCACTTCTGCATGTTCCCAACAGGAACGGTTCCACACCCGAACAAGTCCTCATCGGAACAGGTTCTGTGTCGGAACGAAGTTAGCTTGTCCAAGAAACCAAACCGCTCGCCCGGACCAATAAGAGTGCATCCCCTTCCACATTGGAATCGGGGTATCTCGGTCGCCTCGGAACATTAGCCTAGAACAACTGGAAAGCACTGGGATTAATCGGACTGGATCGAGCTTCACGACAGGATAGGAGCTATCTCATCCGTCACTGTAAACTATTCCTGAGACCGGCAACATCCCCAAGGCCACTCACTTGACCGCCCCATCTACTTGTCGTACCCGCTGATGAGTATCAACTAGTAACAGAGAAGAAATAAAGAGAAAATAGAGAAAGAGTATAGGGGAAAACTGTATTATTCACTGAAACTAGCTGATATCAGGGTGATATCAGTCTAGGGAAGCCAAGTACAACGAAGAAAGTGATAACAGGGCAAATTTGAGAGTGCCCAATTCTCTCCCAAGTCCAACTAATTCCAGCCTCCCTCATCCTTCACTCTTCCCATGCATATATTCCCTCACCTCACTCTCTCATGCATCCCACGCCCACTACTGCCAGCATGGCAGTTAGTTACATATTCTCTCTCCTCAAATTACTTAGGTGCATCGCCCCCCGTGATGGGGTCTAATGCTGTACCCATTTTGCCCTTTCTCTTCCTCACATATACCTTCCCTATATTAGTAATTCTATCAGGAGTCTTAGGAGGAGGCCTATCAATACTTCCCCCCTCAAGACACACCTTGTCCTCAAGGTGGAAATCAGGAAATTGCTCCTTGATGACAGCTAGGTGCTCCCATGAATTTTCAAATTATGGAAGATCCTTCCACTTAACTAGAACTTCAATTCCGGATTCTGCTTGCTGCCTGACAACTAGTATTGTTTCTGGTGTCACCTACAACTCCCAGTCTTCCCCCAAGGCAGTAGGAAGGGGGTGGCTGGATGCAGTAGCTGCAATGGCTTTTTTAAGAAGGGACACATGGAAAACTGGGTGGACTTTGGTCCCCTCTGGGAGCTGCAGCTTGTATGCCATTTGACCGATTCTTTCCACAATTGCATAGGGACCACAGTACCGGGGACTTAATTTCTGATTCATTCTTCTGGCTAGGGACTTCAACTTGTATGGTTGGACTTTTAGAAATACCACATCACCTACAGTATACTCCATTTCTCTTCTATGTTGGTCTGCTTATTGCTTCATTCTATTTTGTGCCTTGGTAAGCTGCACCTTCAACTCTTCCAACATATCATTTCTCTCCTCTGTCAACCTATTCACTTCTTCTATAGGAGATTGATCAACATCACATCTAAACAAAGTGGGCGGCTCTCTTCCATACAAAGCCTTGAAAGGGGTTATTTTAGTGGCTAAGTGGTAGTTGGTATTGTACCAAAATTCAGCCCAACTCAACCACTTAGGCCACTGCTTGGGCTTGATGCCTGTCATACACCTCAAATATGCCTCCAAACACCTGTTAACTACCTCGGTCTGCCCATTAGTTTGAGGGTGATAAGCAGAGCTATATTTCAGTTTAGTACCGGCTGCCTTGAATAACTAAGTCCAGAAAGTGCTCAAAAAAATTCTATATCTATCCGAGACAATGGAGGAAGGAAATCCATGAAGCCTGACAATTTCTTTCACAAACACCTCTGCAATATCCTTTGCTGTAAAAGGGTGAGCAAGGGCCACGAAATGAGCATATTTGGTCAATCGGTCCACCACAACCAAGATGGTGTCTACTCCCAAAGCCCTGGGCAATCCTCCAATGAAATCCATAGATATATCTGACCATGTGTGAGTGGGAATGGGCAACGGTTGTAGCAGGCCAGCGGGGGAAAGAGCTTGGTATTTGTTCCTTTGGCAACTATCACATTCTTGGACATATTGCTGAATTCTTCCCTTCATTCCCTACCAATAAAAAAGTCCAGCAATCCTTTTGTATGTCCTGAAAATTCCAGCATGCCCACCTACAGCAGAGTCATGAAATTCTTTGAGCACGAGGGGAATTCTAGTCGAGTTCTTAGCCAAAGTGACCCAGCCTTTGTAGTACAGCCTTCCCCCTTCAAATGAAAGCCTTTGTGAGAGTCAGGCTGCTGTACAAGTTCCTGCACAATACCCCTCAACCTGTCATCCGCTTGAATTTCATCTTCCAGCCCCTCCCACTCAAGACATTGGAGTGTGGACAAAGCTGTAAACTGTAATTTTCTGGAAAGTGCATCAGCTGCACCATTTTCCTTTCCCGGCTTGTATTTAATCTCAAAATCAAACCCCAACAACTTTGTAACCCATTTCTGTTGATCTTCTCCCATGAGTCTTTGGTCGGTTAGGAACCTCAAGCTTCTTTGGTCAGTGTGGACTGTGAAATGTCTTCCAAGCAAATAATGCCTCCACTTTTGTATAGCAATTACTATGGCCATTAACTCCCTCTCATAAACTGATTTGCTTTGAGCCCTGTCACACAGTGTCTGACTCATGTAAGCTATTGGTCGGCCTCCTTGCATCAAAACTGCCCCTATGCCTTTGCCCGAGGCATCAGTTTCCAGCACAAACTCTTCTTCAAAGTTGGGGACAGCCAACACTGGTAAGCTAGTCATCGCTTGCTTGAGTTGCTCAAAGGCCGCTTGAGCTTCACTACCCCACTTGAAGTTATCTTTCTTGAGTTGTTGTGTCAAAGGCCAAGCTATCTTGCCATAATTCTTCACAAACTTTCTATAATAGCCAGTCAACCCCAAGAATCCTCTTAAGCTTTTCACATCTGTTGGAACTGGCCACTGTACCATATCCTCACTTTATTAGGATCAGCTACTACCCCTTTGCCTGAGATGATATGGCCGAGATACTCCAACTGACTTTGGCCAAATGTGCATTTCTTTTTATTGGCAAATAACCTGTTTTTTCTTAACATCTCCAGCACCAACTTCAAATGCTCTTGGTGACTTTTCTCATCATTGCTATAGATGAGAATGTCATCAAAGAAAACCATCACGAATTTTCTCAAGTAAGGCCTTAGGACTCTATTCATGAAGGCTTGGAAGGTAGATGGGGCATTAGTGAGGCCAAATGGCATGACCAAGTACTCATAATGGCCTTCATGAGTTCTAAATGCTGTCTTTGGTATGTCTTCTTCCCTCATTCTAATTTGGTGGTACCCAGATTTCAGATCCAGCTTAGAAAATATCATGGCCGCCCCCAATTCATCAAGTAACTCATCAATAACAGGAATTGGGAATTTATCTGGTATGGTCAACTTATTCAAAGCCTTGTAATCAGTACAAAACCTCCACCCCCCATCTTTTTTCTTTACTAGAATTACAGGACTTGAGAAAGGACTAGGACTAGGTCTTATTATCCCTGATTGCATCATTTCTTTTACAATCTTTTCAATTTCATTCTTTTGATAATAGGGATACCTGTAAGGTCGTATGTTAGGGATAGGTGCACCTTCTTTCAGCACAATAGCATGATCGTGCTCCCTCTTTGGTGGTAGTCCAGTGGGCTCCTGAAAAACTTCCAGGTAGTCTTCTAACACAGCTTCTATCTCCCTTGCCCACTTCTGGAAACCTTCCCCACTTTCTCTCAACTGGTAATATTCAACATAGTACCCTGCCCCTTCATCATGCATTGCCTTGACTAAGGATTTCCATGAAGCTTGTGTCTTACATAGTGAGGGATCTCCTTTCAACATCATCCTGTTACCTCCCTGCTTCCATTTAATCACCAGATTTCTGAAATTGGCTTCAATGTCCCCTAGGCTTGCTAACCAATCCATACCCAACACAACTTCAGTACCCCCTAACTCCATCATAAAGAAATTTTGTTCAAAGTGTACCCCCTGCACATCCACTTTTACTTGCTTACACACTCCCTTATTCTGTACCTTAGCCCCTGTTCCCACTTCCACCACATACATGGGAGTATCACTGACCGGTATGCCAAGCTCTTCCACTAATCTCTTGTCTATGAAGTTACTTGTAGCCCCTGAATCTACCAAAATCAACACCTGCCTTTGGTTTATTTTTCCCCATATTTTGAAGGATCGATTGGAGGTGAGGCCCTCCTTGCTCCTCAGGGAAGTGTAGTATCTTGGCCTCCATCTCCAACACCTCCTCCTCCTCAACAATCCCATCCTCTGCCCCCCCTTCCTCCCCTTCCAGCAACACAAATTGATAATGTTTAAACTTGCAAATGTGCTCTGGCCCCCACTTGTCCCCACATTTGAAACACAAGCCTTTTCTGCTTCTGTCCGTCAACTCAGCTTGGGACAGTTTCCTAGCACCTCCCACATTTTTGTCCTCCTGTTGTGCTTCAGTTGGTTTACCGTCTCCCATGGGGCCCGAGTAAGTATTGGGCTTGGGCCCAAAATTTCTGGTCTTACTTGTTTCCACTCCACTACTCATTCCTGCTTTGGACTTCCACCCAGCCGTAGCATCCCTCCATTCTCCCTTCTCTCTCATAGTCAACCCCCGTCTCTACAATGTCACGTTCTTTTCCTCCAATAGCAGAGCCCTATCCATCAATTCCTCGAGTGACCTGAGTTGATACAATTTCATTTCTGCCTGGATTTCTTCCTTCAAGCCATTGAGAAATATGCTCTCCGACATAACCCGCTCCGCCCTGGTCAATGGAGCAATCAACAACTCGAATTTTTCTCTGTATTCCATGACCGTTCCCGTTTGTCTGAGACTAAGAAGTGGGCCCAAGGGGTTTCAGACCATACCCGGTTGAAACCTCCGCGTCACAGCACCCTTGAACTCCTCCCACGTCGGCTCAAAGGCTTGCTCCTCCAACCACTGGTACCAATTCAGAGCCCGATCCTCCAACGTGATGACCACCGCGTCTAGCTTGTCTCCTCTCTAATCGCATTTACCTTAAAGTACCTCTCCACCCGAATGATCCACGTGTAAGCACCATCGCTGTTAAAGATCGGAAGCTCCATCTTCCGGCATCTCGGGTCATACATCATTCTCGAGTCCTCATTTCTCCTTCGCGAAGGAGTTCGCAACCACTCACTGTTATTTCCCCCTCCTTCGTCCTCATCCACCCTCGACGGTGTTCGACGATGGGGGCGATGATGTCCCCTGGTGCGAGGTCTCCCTCTCCTGAGCAGCAATTGTCGCAACTCGTTCATCTGCGCTTGAGTCTCCGCTCGCCATTCCCAGATATTCTGCTGTAACCCATCAACACGGCCCTCCATTGCTGTGCGTGTAAATACCATTCACTACCGGAATCGAGAGCTTTGATACCAATTGATGAGTATCAACTAGTAACAGAGAAGAAATAAAGAGAAAATAGAGAAAGAGTATAGGGGAAAACTGTATTATTCACTGAATCTAGCTGATATCAGGGTGATATCAGTCTAGGGAAGCCAAGTACAACGAAGAAAGTGATAACAGGGCAAATTTGGGATTGCCCAATTCTCTCCCAAGTCCAACTAATTCCAGCCTCCCTCATCCTTCACTCTTCCCATGCATATATTCCCTCACCTCACTTTCTCATGCATCCCACGCCCACTACTGCCAGCATGGCAGTTAGTTACATATTCTCTCTCCTCAAATTACTTAGGTGCATCGCCCCCCATGATGAGGTCTAATGCTGTACCCATTTTGCCCTTTCTCTTCCTCACATATACCTTCCCTATATTAGTAATTCTATCAGGAGTCTTAGGAGGAGGCCTATCACCCGCACTCAGGTACCACTAACCTCGTATGACGCTGGCAGCCCATACTACCTGTCATACAGCCTCACCACTTGGCAGTTGATGATAATATGCAATAAACATCCTCAACGGGCTTGATATCGGATCTCACGCCTAAGCTCTCAATCAGAAACAACACGATGCCACTGCATCCACACGACCACAGCCTCAACGCCATGCATCCACGAGCCATAGCTCAAACAAACACGGCCACAACCTCAAGAAGTCAGCATAACAACAATGGCACCATCCACAGTATCAACCCAACAGCAACACGGCACACAGCCAAACTTAATTCTATGGCATTCCGCCACAACGCTCAACATTACAACATACAGCATGCTAACAACAGCAATAACATCAACTATAGCATATAGCAGCATATACCAAGCAGCATATAGGCACTTAGACAGACAGCAACAACAAGCAGCAGCATACAGTCATACGAAACCAACCATCCTCAATTAGCAGTTCGCTAGCCTAGGGTTTCCAAACTTAACGGTGATAGCCCAAAGTAAGCTAAACCTAAGGTTTAGGTACTTTATCAGGGCTCAATAACTAGTAGGGTTAGGGCTTCCCTACACATAGCAGAAACATACTACAGTACTCTTGCCTTCCCGATGGCAACAGTACTCTTTCTACCCACATGAACAGTCGTCATGCGAATCTAGGAAATCATCGGCTCGCTCCTTCTTCCTCAAGCTCGCAGCCACCCTCCTATGGCAACTCCACACAGTCCCTCAACCGTGGCCTCAGCTCCAAGCCTTGCACCACCGCGAGCACGAACTTTGCCCTAATCACGAGCACAACACATGCATAATAGTGCTAGCCCTAGGGCAAGCCCAAAAGATCAAAGAGAAGGTAAAGACTCGAAGAACGCCAAGAACACGAAGAACGTGTGTTAGGGATTCGAGTTTACCTAGGACGAATTGAGAAAATTATCCGTCAAAGTCGAAGTTAACCTCAACACGATCACAATGGTGCAGTCGGAATCGTTTTTCGGTACTTCTATCTCCTTCAAACCAAGCTTTCTCTGTCTAGAAAACCAGAGCTCCTCTCTCTACACTCAGTCTCGACCTTGAAGATGAGTTGAGAAAATGAGCTAAGTGAAAATGGAGAGAAAACTTCACTTGGGGCATCCTGCGGAGAATGCTTTAGCATGCAGAATTTCCATGCTTGAGCGTGCCCACATTTGAGCGTGATATCTTCTCCACGCTTGAGCGTGGAACCTTGTCCGCTCCGCCTTGACCCTGGCCTGACACGTGTAGCACACGCGTCAAAAACTCCAGCTGGCAAATGCACTCAGAACGCTTGAGCGTCCTTTTTACCAACGCTTGAGCATTAGAATGCTTAGGGGTGCTAAACTCCCACGCTTGAGCGTTGCGCTCAACTGGGAAAAGCCTTCCACACATCTAGCTTCCACAGTTACTTGTTTAAAGCCTTAGGCACCTCCAACCTTGTTCAAGCCTATTCCTAAGCTTCAAACTAGGTCTAAAACTAACACACAACAATTCGCACAATCATCCAAAGCTCCAATCGAGATTAACCAACTCGATCAGAGTTCATAGAAAAACCGGCATGTTACAAAGCTGGTAGGCTAAAAGTAGCCATTGGGATTTAACCCCACGGTCAGCTCCGATTCCCAGAGGAATTCGGAGGGATCCTCCTTGCAACTCCTTCAAAAGTCTCCGTCATTTGATTCCTCACGTGTCCGCAGGGACCTACGATCAACATCTATACATGTGTTCCAAAAATACAACAGGGTGTCCAACATGTACAGGTAAAGGTGAGATACTCATTTATAAATTTATCATGATAGTCGCACAAGCGACAAAAAAAAAAATACAATCACACATAAATACAGTTATAATAACAATTATTCATGTACACAATATCTCAAACACTATCATGAGTTGTAATAATGCATGAGACTTCAATATCATCTTTCTAGTTCATGTATCCCGGAGATTCCTACTTCCCTTCATCGAGCGATACGCCGCAAATACACCCATAAACACAATTGTTCTCATGAGTCGGCCTCTCAATTTTGGTCCGAGCTCCAATTGTTCCGAAGTACCACGTCATAACCATATCCTGAATAGTTCAGTCTCTGATTGAGTTCATTCGTGTTTGGCAACTGATTTACTAGGGCACCAGGTTGCTACGCCACCGGCCACTTGTGGAGTTTCGAACACAGAATGCCCCTATAGACCTGTGGTCTTAACTGGCTCATATTCTCAACTACGTAAGTTGTAGCTCATTTTCATATGGCACGTCTGCCGGTTCATGCATGTACACAGAAAATTTTGTTTTCTTTTTCGTTCATTCTTTCTTTTGTCGAGGCATATAGCTCACGACTTGTTTTAAAGGACATTAAGCCCGTTCATTCAAAACACAGGAAACGAAGTCTGAGTGCTCAATCCACAAAACACTAGTTCGACGTCTTGATCACTAGGTTTGCATTCATCTCCAAGATTCATCGTTTCTCTTTCGGTCATATTTTCTCAAAACAACTTTGGAAACACATTTTTATTGTTCATGACTAAGACATTTCTTTTGCAAGGACAACATTTTTCCAGGGAAAACACTTTTTCGGAAACGAAACCGTTTTCTAAAGATTCCACCTCTTTGAAAACGTTTTTCCAAAATCAAACACACTTTGCAAAACTTTCCTCAAAACAACTTTTCTTTTCCAAAAGGTCATAACTATTTTAAAAGAAGATTACTTTTCTTGAAAAGCAACACGTTTCCCAAAATCTTTTTGATTTCAAAATCCGGATTTCAAAACTTTGATTTCGGTTTTCGATTATTTTAATTCTTTATCTAGTCATAGCGAGTCCTATGCCCTTTACCAATCCAGGATATAGCCCAATATCACAACAAAATTCAACAAAGGCATCCATGCCACAATCATAATCAAATTTTCAAGTACAAACTTCATTTAGTAAAACAATTTCATATTCCATTCAAAACATATCTTCAAATCATCAATCACACAACAACATCACACATAGCAATCAAACACCATGAAGCAACCAAACTCAAATGAAATACCTCCATTTACCTCTCTAAGTTCTCAATCAATTTCCTGAACGGTTATCGGCTCTAGTTCCGGTTTCGTCGGCATCGTCTAAAACAATCAAACACAATTCAATACTCAACAACAATCAACACAAAATAACATCATTAAGACATAAATTTTCCTCCCCCAAAAGGTCTAAGGTTCGGCCAAAAATTGTTAAAAGGGTTAGAGATCACATTTGGTTCCAATCTTTTGGATGGTTGGTCTTTAAGCTTGATTAACACTAATACAAGTCCTATTACCCAAAAAAAATGAAACATGACTCAAGGTTCTTCATACCTAAAGGTCTCGGCCATGGAGAGAAAAAGAGGTTAGAAATTGATGTGGTTTTCCATCACCTGGATTCAAAGACAATAGGAAAGGTAAGGATGGAATCAAGAGTTCAAAGACAAAATTGGACAAAATCACATTTTCCCCAATTCTTGGGGTTTTGGCCACTCATAGATAAATAGGCAAGGATGAGAGTTTGATCATATGCTCTTGAATAGAGATAGAGGATGATGAAGCTTGCTCAAAGAAATTGGTTTCCCATTAAAAGGATTTTTCTACAATTTTCTATGAATTTTTTAAATTTGAATCTTGAAGTTGGAACTCAAGAAATCAAGATCTTAAACTATGAGATAGGAAGAGATTCATGGAGCTTAGAGATCATAGAAGTGATCTTACCTAACGAATGATGAAGATTGATCAAGAATCAAGCTTTTCTTTCTAGGATTTCAAGCTTTTTCTCTAAGAAAATGGATTTTTGGTTCAAAGGAAGAAGATGAAGTCTTGGAGCTCTCTTTGGGGCTGTTCTATGCGTGGGGTTTGGGGGCTGACCAGCCCTTAAATCAACTCACTTAAGGGCATTTTGGTCATTTCTTTCAAGGACCAAAATGTCGTTTAAGAAAAGGTTAGGGGTATTTTGGTCATTTCGCGTCCAGATATTTTCAAACATCATGATGACTCTGACACGCTTTCCCATGTGATGTGACTTGACGTGTGTTGCTATAAAAATGGTTGATGTGCTTGTGCAAGTATACACAATCGTTTAACAAGTAATAAAGTGTAAGAGAGATCATTCCCGCGAGGATTATATGGTGAATCAAGTACCAAGTTTGAATTAATGGTTCTATTAATCAAGATTAACAAAGAGTAACAAATAAATTGTGTGTGTGTATCCAGGACAGTTTTGGTAAAAGTAAATTCTAGAGCAATAAAAACGGATTTGTTAGCAGAATGAGTCAAACAGCTACGGGGAAGTATCCCTTGCAACTTCAGTCTAGATCAGTTATGCGTTTGCAATGCTACGGCAATTTGGCTCCAGGAAATGACAGTTTGTTTTCCAACAGTTCTGAGATGAACTTCACTAAACGTCTTCTATTCCTAGGTTCATATTAGTTACATTCACGCCTCACTTAAACTCGTTCCAGCTAGCCTAAGAGTTAGAATGTTCATTCCTAAATCAATCTTCATCATAATTTTCCATTTAATGATTTTACTCTTATTTATAAAATAGTTCTGCTACACTTAGCTTTCCAAGCAGCCGTGAGCTCAAGTTCTAACTAAGGTGATCAAGCTCAATTAAAACACAACCAAATCAGATTTATAGAAAATGCAATAGCAAGGCATAACATAACATTCACTAGAAATCCATTACAAGTTCAACATCCCAGAGCTACAAGAGGTTTAGCTCATATTGAGCTTACAAAAACAAAGAGAAAAATAAGAAATGGAAGAAGAAGCCATTACAATGGAGGAGAGAGAGAGGGGCATAGCTGCTGTCCTTGCTCCAGTAGGGAAGAAGAAGAAGATGTCTGGTCCTTCTTCTTGCTGTCCCCCTTTAGGGTTCTCTTTTCCAGCCTGTCTCAAGGCCCTCTCCTCTCTCATCCTTTTTGGGCTTAAGACTGATTAGGAAAAATGTCCTCGGCCCAGTGCCTTGACTTCAATGCACCAACAATCAGTCCCACGTGTAGGACACTGTCCTTATCAGCGAAGGACAACTCAATGTGTAAGAGAATGTTTTGTGCCTTTGTCCTTGTCCCCAGTCAGCTTCAGCTACGATTGCTACAGCATATCCCAGAGCAACGTTTCCAAATTAGCGCATAGATCTCCACAAAATGTCCTGCACAGAAAGCTCACACTCAAATATTAAAAACAGTTCTAAAAGACACCAAAACATGAAAACTCACAGAAGACTCTTATAAAACACACTTTACACAAAATCACACTACAACACTAAAATCATAAACTCAAAATACTCAAAGACCACAAAAACACAAGTGAAAAAGGTACAAATAACTCTTCATAAAAAGAGTTATCAATGTGACATCAAGATTATCCATTAGCGGGTCCCGGTAAATCCATATGCAGCTCCGTTCGTCATCCGATTGAAGATTTCGCTCAAAAAAAAAGGACAGGAAGTAATTTTTTTTGAAATTTAACAAAAACATAGGAAATTAAATTCTAAGACTTACTGTCTCGTTCATAGGTCAATCTAAGGTCTCCTGAGCAGTAAAATCATACTGTCAGTGTAAAAACGCAGAACATGCTGCGTTTGAGTTTTCAGCTCAAAATTTAATCGTAGCTTTGTACGATAACGTTGAGCATGAATATGATCGCGGTTTATTTTATTTCATTTTCTAAATCCTCGAATAAAATATAAACTTAATTACATAACTTGTTGATTTATTAAGACAGTGAAAATCGGGGTGTTACAGGTACGGACACTACGAGTATCTAGTTATGCCATTTGGTGTGACTAATGCTCCTGCGGTGTTCATGGACTATATGAATAGAATATTCAGACCGTACCTTGATAAGTTTATCGTTGTTTTTATCAATGACATCCTTATCTACTCCTTAGACAAGGAAGAACATCAAGAGCATTTGAGGGTTGTACTTTAAGTTCTTAAGGACAGCCAACTCTATGCCAAGTTGTCGAAGTGCGAGTTCTGGCTGGAGGAGGTACAATTCCTTGGACATGTGATCAACAAGGTTGGTATAGCAGTAGATCCTGCGAAGGTAGAATCTGTGTTGAAGTGGGAAATCCCTAAGACAGTAAGTGAGATCCGAAGTTTTCTCGGATTAGCAAGATATTACAGGAGGTTTCTCAAGGGATTCTCGAAGATTACGTTACCTCTAACGCAGTTAACGAGGAAAGGAAAAGCGTATGAATGGACAGAAGAGTGTGAGGTTAGTTTCCAAGAGCTGAAAAGGAGGCTAACTACATCTCTGGTACTAGTCTTGCCAGATCCATTAACATCGTTCAATGTGTACTGTGATGCATCGTATCAAGGTTTAGGTTCTGTACTCATGCAAGAGAGGAAAGTGGTAGCCTATGCTTCCAGACAGCTGAAAGTACATGAACGGAATTACCCAACCCATGATATAGAGTTGGCTGCAATAGCGTTTGCATTCAAGATATGGAGACACTATCTCTATGGCGCTAAATTCAGTTTGTTTAGTGACCATAAAAGTTTGAAGTATCTGTTCAACCAAAAGGAGTTGAACATGCGGCAAAGGAGATGGATGGAATTCATAAAGGATTATGAATTTGATCTACAGTACCACCCAAGAAAGGCCAACGTGGTGGCAGATGCATTGAGTCGAAAATCCTTGCATATGTCCGCTATGATGGTGAAAGAACTGGAACTGCTAGAACAGTTCAGGAATCTGAATCTAGACGTGGAGTTATCCAAAAATAAGATAAGTTTAGAAATGGTCACTATTACTAGCGACTTTCTGAACTTGATCTGAAAGAAGCAAGGAGAAGATCAGTACTTACAGGAAAGGAACCAGATGGTAGAAGAAGGAAAGACTTCAGAGTTCAAGAAAGGTACTGATGGAATCCTGAAGTTTGGAGACAGGATATGCGTGCCTAAGGATAGCAAAGTTAGGAACATGATCTTGGAAGAGGCACACAAGAGCAAGCTAAGTTTTCATTCCGGATCTACAAAGATGTACCATGACCTAAAAGCAATGTTTTGGTGGCCTGGGATGAAGAAGGAAGTAGCAGAATATGTCCAATCCTGTCTGGTGTGTCAAAAAGGCAAAGATTGAACACCAGAAACCAGTAGGGTTATTGCAATCACTGGACGTCCCAGAATGGAAATGGGATAGCATTGCAATGGATTTTGTTTCCGAACTACCAAGGACGCAAAAGAGGTGTGATGCAATTTGGGTAATCATTGATAGGCTTACGAAATGCGCTCATTTCTTGCCAATCAACCAGAGGTATTCTTTGAAAAGGTTAACCCAGATTGACATCAAGGAAGTGGTGAGATTGCACAGGGAACCTTCAAGTATAATTTCGGACAGGGATCCGAGATTTACTTCCAGATTTTGGTAGAGTTTAAATAGTGCATTGGGAATTAAGTTAAGGATGAGTTCAGCCTATCATCCGCAGACGGAAGGTCAGTCTGAAAGGACGATTCAATCGTTGGAGGATCTTTTAAGAGAATGTGTTTTGGAAAACACAGGAAGTTGGGACGAATATCTTCCACTGATTGAATTCACGTACAATAATAGCTTCCATTCGAGTAATGGCATAGCGCCATATGAGGCATTGTATAAAAGAAAGTGCAGAACACCGCTCTGTTGGTATGAAACCGGGGAGAATTAGTTGATAGGTCCGAAACTAGTACAGCGAACAATGGAACAAGTTAAGAAAATTCGAGAAAGGATGAAAGTCGCATGGGATCTGCAGAAAAACTACAGTGACAAGAGGAGGAGACCTTTGGAGTTCCAGGAAGGCGATCATGTCTTTATGAGAGTCACTCCAAGAACTGGAATCGGCAAGGCAATCAAATCCAGAAAGCTTACCCCTAGATTTATTGGACCATTTCAAATTCTTCGCCGAATTAGTCCAATTGCCTACCAAATTGCTTTACCTCCCAATCTATCCAATATTAATAATGTATTCCATGTATCCCAACTCAGAAAATACCATCCTAATCCTTCACATGTGATAGAGCCTGAATCAATCCAGATCAGGGAGAACTTGGAATATGAAGCGCTGCCTGTACGAATCAAGGACAAGAGGGTGAAAGAACTCCGCGGGAATCAGATTCCCTTAGTCAAGGTCATATGGGATGCTACAACAGGAGATGCTACCTGGGAACGCGAGGAGGATATGCAGCAGTGATATCCACATTTATTCTAAGGTACGTCGAATTTCGAGGACAAAATTCTTTTTAAGGGGGGTAGTAATGTAACACCCCGTTTTTCTTAAAAGAGCTTTCTAAAAGCTTTCTAATATTAATTAAACAGTATTTGTGTGTTTGTATTTTATTGGAGGGTCTAGAGAGTGAAATAAAATAAACTAAGACCATAGTCAAGCTCTACGATATGGTAGGAAGCTATGGTTAAATTTTGGGTCGAAAACTCAGACGGAGTCCAGTCTGCGTTTTTCATTGACAATAGTGTTTTACTACTATAAAGACCTAATTTAGACCCACGAACGAGACAGTTAGTCTTAGAATCATGTTTCCTACATTTTTGCTAAAATGGGTCTTCACCTTCAAAAATGAAAATAATATAAACTATTCGGACGAAAACTCGAACCGGGAGCCAAACGGAGCCGAATAGGGATTTATCGGGACTCGCTAACGGATAAACTTGATGTCACATCAAGTCACGTCACATTGGGATGCGTGCCAGTGTCATGATGACGTAGGAAAATATCTGAACGTGTTCACACTGCGAAAAGACCAAAATGCCCTTGGTCTTTTTCCTAAAGGACATTTGTGTCCCTAAAATATCTAAAAAAATTGGATAATTTTACCCCTCCCTCACCTTTTTCACATGGCTATCTCTCTCTCTCCCCCTTCACCTTCTTCTTCTTCCTCCATTTCTCCTTTTTCTTCATTTCTTTTCCTCCATTTTTCTTAAGCTTCCACAACGATTTTCAAGAAACTTTGTGAAGCAAAGTTGATCGCCTCATCCTCCTCTATCATCTAATAAGTATAAACATCACTCTTGAGCTCTCAATCTTCATTTTTCTCCGTTGAAAGTTCATGGTTTCAAGATTGTTATTCAAACTTCAAAAATCTCTAGAAAATTGTAGAAAAATCTTTTTAATGCCAAACCAATTTCTATGATCTAGTTTCATCCTCTACTCTCATAATCCAAGAGCATGAAATCAAATAATCTTCCTAGCCTATTTTTCTAGGAGGAACCGAAACTAGGTCCCAAAATTAGGGAAAATGGGTTTTGTTCAATTTGTGTGAAAAGATTCTTGATTTCACCTATTCCATTCCTTAATCATGTAATCCAAGTGATCAGGAAGCCAAATCAAACTCCAATATACTTTTAATTGAGGTGGCCCAAACCCTATGTTTTTGGTTAAAGGGGTTTTCGTTCAAATCTTTGACAATTGATCATGGATTATATCTTAGGTATGCTTAAGGATCATTGATCCAAGAGTTGGTAGAATTTCGACACCCCTAACCTATTTAATTAAATAGGGGCAGCAGCCTTAGTCATAAGGATTAGGGAATTTTTGGTTGAACTCTATGGATTTCTGGTTGTGTTTTGTTGTAAAGGATCAGACAGTGTTCGAGCGTTCGACAGAGCACCCGAATGACAGTTGTCGAGCCACAGTCGGAGCTGCACCAAGAACATTACTAAGGTGGGGAGAAAGAACTTTATCGTTGGGAGGGCAAGCTTAGTGTGTATATATATATATATATATATGTGTGTGTGTGTGTGTGTGTGTGTGTGTGTGTGTGTGTGTGTGTGTGTGTGTAGGGGAATTCTTAAACCTACTAGAGGTTGAGCCCTGGATAAAGTGCCTAGACCCTAGGTGTAAGTACTTTTGGGTTATCACCACTAAGTTGATAATATGGATGATGTGATTGATTGAGGTTGATGTGTTGAACTGTTTACTTGATTATCTATTGGTTTATTTTGTTGAACTGCTTGTGTGATGAACTGTTGTCTGGCATTGTGATGATATCTATACTGGAATAAATTTCTGTTACGATATTTTATTGTGATTGGCTGGTTAAGTGTTGATGAGAGTATGGTGAGTGTTGACGTTGTTTAGGTTGATACCGTTGTGGTCCAGACTACGGAACTGTGGCTCGAAGACGCAAGCCATCGTGATGCTGATGTTGATGATGATGTTGATGTTGACGTCGATGCGGTGCATTGTGGTCATGGCCGAGTGCTAAGGTGTGAGGTCCCGGTTTTAACCTGCGATGGATGTTTTTTGTATATCATAGCATTTCATACCGCAGCATATTTGTCCCAAAGGGGGATGTCCATTTGGAGACGTGATTGTTTTTAATCCCGAGGCAGGATGTCCAATGGGGGACGTGATGTGTTTTTATCCTTACGAGGATGTCCAATTGGGCACGTGATGTTATCCCGACGAGGACGTCCAACTGAGGACGTGATGTATCTTCTTACAGGTTTATCTGAGATAATGACTTTTGGGATGGTTGTGGGGTATGACTTAAGAGATGGGTGATGTTGTGTTGTATAGTTTATATGTGTTGTGTGATGCATGTATATATATGTTGTACTGATGCCCCTCTCCCATATTGATGATATATGTTTCTTATCTCCTGTTATTTTCTATATGTGTTATTTTATTTTATTTTATGGGAAGACCCCATCAAGGAACCACTTGCTGAAGAACTGGATGACAGTCCGTACAAGCCAGATGCCGGTGGACGAGCCCAGGATCCTAACCTCGAGGGGTTGGGAAATGATCGTGGTTTGCCAGAAAATTGTCTCTCAGCCTATTTCCCTATTTTTATTTTGGTCTATATTAATATACTCTATATGTATTACATTAATGCTATAGCCCTACTGATGGGGCAAATGATGTATGTACGTATTTATTTATATTTTAAAAGCTGTGTACTCTGAAACGTTGCGTGCCTCAAATTCGTTTCGCTTTCGCGCTTAATTTTCTACTTCGCTTCGTATTAATAAGGCGCACTGCGATTATTATACGATTAAGGATAGTTAATATCTTAAGTTCTCCAATGGGATGGCGGGTCGTCTCAGTTGTGTACAAGGACCGTGTGTACGGTTGCAACACCAGTTTGAGCAATCGTCACACGAGGTCGAGGTGGACATTTCGGAGTGACCAAGATCGCTGAACTTATAGTTGGAGGGATGCAAGTGCTTTCTCGTAGTTGGAGAACTTCTCGAGCTTCCTCACAGCTAGAGGGGTTCGAGGAAGCAGTGCTTCTTCTAGTTGGAGGAACCACGGTTGCACTTTCTTGGGAACAAGGGAAACCAGTAACATGGACTACCGACTCGATGCCCTTACAATTGGAGGGTGACCTTCCCTACCTTGGGAAATGACTATTCTCACAGTTGAAGGACAGCATTCCCGAGGGCAAGGATGGTGATGTTGTAGATTGGCCAACCACGGAGCCCAGTCTGCATTTTTCCACTGACAGTAAGATTTTACTGCTTTGGAGACCCTAGTTTGACCCGTGAACGAGGCAGTAAGTCTTAGAATTTAATTCCCTCCATTTTCATTAAAATTAAAATAAATCACTTCCTGACTTTCGTTCGAGCAAAATCTTCAATTGGATAAAGAACGGAGCTGCATACGGATTTATCAGAACCCGCTAATGGATAATCTTGATATCGCATCAAGTCACATCACATGGGAAAGCGGGCCAGAGTCATCATGACGTTTGAAAATATATGGACACGAAATGACCAAAATACCCCTAACATTTTCTTAAATGACATTTTGGTCCTTGAAGGAAATGACCAAAATGCCCTTAAGTGATCCAATTTCTTGGTCTATTCAGCCCCCTTATCCACGCACAAGACCAGCTTATCAGAGCTTTTTCACTTCACCTCCAACATTTCATCTTCTTCTTTAAGACATTTCTCCATTTTTCTTAAGAGAAAAGCTTGATTCTTGATTAATCTTGATCATTCAATAGTTAAGATCACTTCTATGATCTCTAAGCTTCATGAATCTCTCCCTATCTCAAGTTTGAAATCTTGATTTCATGGATTTCAAGTTTATGATCCAAATTTCAAAAATTCATAGAAAATTGAAGAAAAATCCTTTTAATGTGAAACCAATTTCTTTGAGCTAGCTTCGTCACCTTCTACCTCTATCTAAGAGTATATGATCAAACTCTCATCCTAGCCTATTTTTCTAAGAGTGGCCGAAACCCAAGAATTGGGGAAAATGTGGTTTTGTTCAATTTTTGTTCTTGAACTCTTGATTCCATCCTTACCTTTCCTTTTGTCCTAGAATCCAAGTGATTGGAAGACCAAATCAATCCCTAGCCATTTTTCTTCTTGATGGCCGAGACATAGAGTGTGATGAACCATGGGTTATGTTTCAAATTTTTGAGTGATAAAACTTGTTTTAGTGTTAAGTATGCTTAATAAACCTTCATCCAAAAGATTGGAGCCAAATGAAACCCCTAGCCCATTTTTCATACCCTATGGCCGAACCCTAGCTAAAGAGGAATGAGGAAAATTTGTGTTGTTAGTTATTGATATTTGGATTGGTTGTGTAATTGTAGCTGTTATCGAGTAATCGGACGAGAAACCAGGCGACTTTCGGATCGATCGGGCGACTTTCCGCTAACCGGAAAACTTCAAGAGGTAAGGGGAGATTAGCTCCAATGAGTTTGATAGCCTCATGAGATTTTGTTGGATGATTGTATCTATGAAGAAATGTCAATGATTTTCCTCGTGAATGCATTATATGAAATAGATGCTTGATTGGTCTGGTGAATATGTGATTGAGTGTTTGAACATGAACTGTGGCATTTTTGCCTTGGATTGAACATATGTATGATGTGGATTTGAGTTTGGAATGGATATATGTGGTGTATGTACTTGATTTGCCTGAGGAAGTATATACTTGGATGAGATGATGTTGAATTGAGATTTGATGTGTGTGTGTGTGTGTGTGTGTGTGTGTGTATATATATATATATATATACATCCTGGACTGATTAAGAGCATAGCACTGGCTATAGCTCAGTAATGAAGATTAAGCTAATTAAAAGTCTTAATCAATGATTTTGAAATGTTTTGATTTGAGGAATGAAAAGTTTCTAAGCTAAATGTTATAATGGCCAATTTTACTAAAAAGTCACTAAGTTAAGAATCCAAGATAATTTTGAATAAGACTTAGGAAGTTGAGAGTTGGTGAGGAAAATAGTGAAAAGTTGCTTTATCATTATTTTTGAAACATGTACAAAGAAAGAAAACCTTGAGAAAAGTCTAATTGTCAAAGAAAGTATCTTCTGAAAATATTTGATGTTCCGAAAACGAAAATATCTCTTCACGAAATTTTGGTCCGATAATAATCTTTAGAAAAATGTTTTAAGACGAGGGAACATTTAGAAAAGGCTTTTTAGGCCAAAATCCTTTGAAAAACGAATCTTTAGAACTTGAGCCTTTGAGAATGATTGGTAAAGAAAAGTTTTTGTGGAAAATAAGTTTTATAGCGAAAACGAGTTTTTGGTTTATACCAAAAAGAATCTGAGTTTTGTTTTTGAGATTTGAACTATGAAAATGAATTTGATGGAACTGGTGATTACCCCTTCACGCATGTGAAGCACATGAACCTAGTGATTGAGACGTCGGGCTAGAGTTCTGTGACATGAACGGACTTTATGTCCTATATGCGAGTCTGGTGTCCGCGACGTCGGCCTAATACATTGTGGATTGAGCACTCGGACTACGTGTCTTGTGTTTTGAAAAATAACGGACTTAGTGTCCTACATGTGAGTCTAGTGTCCGCGACGTCGGTCTAGTACTTCGCAAATTAAGAACTTGAACTACGCATCCTGAAATTTGAATTGAACGGGCTATATGTCCTTTAAAATGAGTCATGAGCTTTGTGCCTTGATAGAAAAAGAAAGAATGAACGAAAAGAAAGAATAGAAAACCTCCTGCATACATGCATGAGTCGGTCGACGTGCCATTTGAACCGAGCTACAATCCAAGTGGTTGAGAATTGAGCCAATTAAGACCACTAGGTCTATAGGGGCATCTTGTGTTCGAAGCTCCACAAATGGCCGGAAGCATCGCGACCCCGTGCCGTGGTAAATCGGTTGCCCAACACGAATGAACTCAATCAGAGACTGGACTATTCATGATATGGTTATGACGTGGTACCCCGGAACAATTGGAGTTCGAACCTAAATTGAGAGGCCGACTCACAAGAACAATTGTGATATGGGAGTATTCGCGACCTATAGCTCGATGAAGGGAAGTACGAATCTCCAAAATACATGAATTAGAGAGTCGAATTGAAGTCTCACGCATTCATTTGACTTATCTTGATGAATGAGTATGATATTTTGAAAGTGAAATTATCCCATTATGATATTACATTGAATATTGGTGTTTTATCGCATGACTATGTTGATGCATTATTTGTATGCTGCTTTACTTGTGTGGCTATTACGATAAACTTGTGAATGAGTATCTCACCCTTGCTTGTACATGTTAGACACCCTGTTGTATTTTTTGAACACATGTACAAATATTTTCCAACGGTCCTCTGGGTCACTGCGGGACCCTGTAGCTAAGTTCCTTGGCGCCGACGACGAAGACGGATGGACTGTTGATGACGAGGCCCTGTCTCATCGGGACGATGCAGGCTAGGTAGTATACTTTATTGTTCTTAGAGTTTTGTTAGACCAGCTCTTAGGATTTTGATGTTTAAAGCAGGTCCTTTGACCGTGACTTGATATGATGTGTATTAGAAGATTGAAGTGATGTATGCCTTAAGGCGAAAGTGAATGAGTTTTATAGTTGATGAGTTTGAATTCGTTTCTCAGTTGTTGTTAAAGGTTTAAATTGGTATCAGATTTCCACAATTAGTCTAATGAGTATTTTCGAAATGTATTAGAAGATTGAAGTGATGTATGCCTTAAGGCGAAAGTGAATGAGTTTTATAGTTGATGAGTTTGAATTCGTTTCTCAGTTGTTGTTAAAGGTTTAAATTGGTATCAGATTTCCGCAATTAGTCTAATGAGTATTTTCGAAAAGGTTTTAAATAACCGAAAAAGAGAATTTGGGTTACAAACTGTGACACCGAGAGGGGGTGATACAATATGGCAAAGCTGGCGGCGAAGGAAGATCACCCATGGACTCTTCTGGATAAGCCTCCTTTTGATATTACTTATGTCTTACTAGCAGATGTTGTGGCTACTGCTTTTCCTACAGTGTAGTTTTGTGTTTCTTTCCCTTTATCTACCAAAAAAAAAAAAAGACTCAATCCTTTGCGTTAATGACCCTTTCTCACCACTATTTTATTGGATCATGTTTATAGTAAAATTAATTTGCAAGGATAAACTAGTAGTGGAACTAATGACAACCATAAACTAGAGATAGAAATTTGGGTGTTAGATCTTCGTTGTGAACAATTCATGTTCAGTTTATATCTTGGATGTGTTGATTAGCCAACGAAATGACAACTTGGGTTGATAAAACTTGTGCTTAATAATGGAAACTTAGGTTGGTACACATGCACACATATTATGTTAGGCAATTACACCATGATTAGTTGACTTAAACATCGACTATCAACTAATTTGGTGTCTTGGCTAACCTACCAATCCATTAAGGGGAATTGCATGATGTCTTGTAAAATGATGGAAGAGAGTGAACCTAAACCCTAATTCATTACTTCAATCTCTAGGAATTTGGAATTATCTTTAATTGCTTTAGTCTTGTTTTATACTTGGTTGGTATCAAACTACAATTTAAAATAGGTTGCTTGGATAAAAAAAAAAAACTAATAGTAATTGATTGAGAATTATTACCATATTTAGTATTGTTATAAAGTAGCCTTAATTGCGGTCTGTCCCTAGCCGCCTTAATTATGACAACTTTGAGCTGCCTTCATTGCAGCCTCCAACACCTTTATTGTTTTGGGTGTGAGGGGTGTGTTTAGTCCCACATCAACTAGAGATATGGCCTAAGTAGTGCTTCTAAGCTTTGGTGTTATGATCCAAGGTGGATCTAATGAATGTAGGATCGTTCTAGGAGAATTGATCCAAAATTGAAAATTCAAACTAAAATTGCATGAACCTAGACAAAGCCTATGGTTATGTGTCTGAGGCAAATTCAAAGTAAAATAGCATGAACCTAGATAAAGCTTATGGCTATATGCGTGAGGCAGAATTCAAAAACCACAAAGAAAGGGAAAATATGAAGAGGAAGGGAAATGGAAGAAAGCGCCACAACTCCATGGATTAGATGGAGTGATAAGCTCAAGGAAGATCCGCCACAAGAGTATGAAGCTCTTGATGAGAATCACAAGGTTCTACTCTAGAAGACTAGAACCCTCAAGAGGAGACTTTCTCTCTCAACTCTCTAGATCTCAAGTGTGAGATAAAATTCTAAACTTCACATTATGATTCAAATGGCTTACATTTGGGTATTTATATGTTTCCCAAAAATATGAAGAGAAGCTAGGGCCTATTCCTCCTAGTGGATGGGCCTTGATGACTTTATCTTGACCCATTTACAAGTCCGTGACCAAAAAGTCAAACTACAAAAGTCAAAGTACAAAAACTCCTACTTTTATTACATATTTTCCTATTCTATTACAAAGCCGTAAAACTAGTGGAGATCCTCTTGGTATCTTTCCATGATCATATCATCCCCTCCTTCTTGAAGGAATTCGTCGACGAATTTGAAGACTTTGAGTCTTACATCACAATACAAGAAATAGAGTTTTATTTTAATGGAAGTTGAAAACAAACAATTATTATTGGAATTTGATACTCCCTTTGTCTCAACTTATCCACCGGCGTCACGAACCACTTGTATGAAAATGGCCGAAGTTGCCCAAGCAAAATAAGCTATGACCTCTTCAAAAGTCCCTCGAATGTTTCTCCATAAACCCTTCAAATGATTGTGAAATCCATTGAAGCTTTTGGGTCTTCTTTTTGGTTTTGTGTTATGAGAGTTGGGAACTTTTGGAATGATGCTCAAGTTCTATTTTAATTTTTTCTTCTGGATGCCTTGAGGCTTTGGCCTTGGTTCCTCAATCTTAATGTGCACAAGAGGGTCTACACAAATAGGGAAGGGAGAAATATGAGTAGTCAAACAATTATTTGAAAGTTTTTGGGTTTGGTCCACTAATAACTCTTCCTCAGCCTTTTTTTTTTTACTATGAGTAAACTCTCTTTCTTTCTCTCTTATTTTACCTCAATCTCATTCTTTATTTCTTTTTCCTTGGAGGCTTTTCTCTCTTGCTCTCTTTTGATTTTCATTGTCTTTCTATCCTCACACACTTCTTTTGTCGAAAGTGGTACAAGTTTAATGGTGCGGTTTTTATGTACAAAAGAGAACGTGTTAGTTTGGCTATCATGAATTACTTTATGATCAAATTGCCATGGCCTTCCAAATATAACATGACTCACCTCCATAGCAGCCACATCACAAAGAACCTCATCATTGTAATGACCAATGGAAAAATTCAACAAGACTTGTTGATTCACTACTAATTCACCATCATTATTTAGCCATTGAAGTTTATATGGTTGCGGATGAGGAATTGTTTTAAGACCAAGTTTGGTCACCAAGATGGAGCTAGCTACATTAGTGCAACTACCACCATCAATGATCAATGCACAAATTTTACCTTTTATCATGCATCTTGTTTGAAAAATGCTCTCTCTTTGGCTCTTATCATTTTCATTAAGATGCATTCCTAGTAATCTTCTTACCATGATTAAATCGCCCTCAATAGGTTTTATCTCACAATCATTCTCACTCTTACTTGTAAAAGATGCACTAGTATAAGATGATGATGATGATGCACTATTTTCAAGTTCTTTACCCCTAGAGACCATGGTTCTTTTGTTGGGGCATTGGGATGCTATGTGGCCTCTTCCAAGGCACTTAAAGCACTTTATATCCCTAGATCTAGGTGCATTAAGAGATGTAGGGGAAGAATGAGATTTAGAGTTAGAAGAATTGGGCCTTGTCCTATTTTTACCCATGTTGGTCGCGGCTCCAATTGCATTGGAGGAGTCTCCCTCCTTCTTAGAATCTTTCCAACTTGTTGAGGAATAGTTAGCAAATGGCTTCTTGTAGGATCTCTTTCTCTTCAATTGTTGCTCCACTTTGATTGCTTCATGCACCAAATCTTCCAATTCAACATAGTGATGCAATTCAACTATGTCCAAGATCTCTTGATTCAAACCATTTAGGAACCTTGCCATAGTGGCTTCTCTTTCTTCATTGATGTTTGCTCTAATCAATGCAACCTCCATCTTCTTAAAATATCCATCCACGCTTTTATTGCCTTGATTTAGCCTTTGAAGCTTGTTACGGAGCTCCCTATGATAGTGTGAAGGAACAAACCGCTTTCTCATTATGGCCTTCATTTCTCTCCAAGTTGTGATTGGATCATCTCCATTCCTCCTTTTCTCCTTTATTAGTTGATCCCACCATATCAATGCATAGTCTACAAATTCTATGGATGCCACCTTAACCTTCTTCTCTTCACTACAGTGTTGGCATGCAAAAATTTGCTCTATTTTTGTCTCCCTCTCTAAGTACAATTCGGGATCATTCTTCCCTTGAAAAGTTGGCACTTTTATTTTTACACCTTCAAGCCTATCATTGTGTCTCGTCACTCTATTCTCATCATACTCTCCATGTCTCCTTCTAGGCCTCCTTCTTCTTTGCTCATCCTCTTTATACTCATCTTCTTCATGTGATGAATTCTCATTAATAGAACTTCCTTGTCTTGGACTTCTTGTTCTTGTGCCTCTTGAAGCTCTTTCAATGCCTTCAAGTCTTTCTTTAAGCTCATCACTTTGCCTTTGAAGAAGCCTTTCCAAATGCCTTGTCATTCTTCGGAGTTTCATATTGTTGAATAAAGCAACACCCTTTCCCGAGTGTCACATTCCCGAACGTTTATAAGGCCGAAAATATTTGTTAATCCGGAAAATACGATTTTCTTTTTTTCTTTTCTTTTCACAAAGATGTAATGGGATTAGTAAAAGTAAATCAATAATACTAATAAATGAATTTAGGTTCACCATGCATTACTAGGACATATTGTATTATAAATACAGAAACAGAAAACGAAAAACAGAAACATCAACATTACTATATACAGACATAAGTCTAATATATAACTGACATAAGAAATACAATAAGTACTAGGAGTCGTAGCTCCCAAAAGGTACTACAAAAACTGACATAGTGTGGTCGACAACAAAACTAAAACAGCAAAAGAGTCCACCTCCGAACTCAAAGGGACTGCTGAACCGAACCATCGTCGCGTCCATCTGTTCAAGTAGCAACAGTAAGTACCAGCAGAAAACATATAGATATGGGTGAGATTCCCGTTCATCAACACAACAAAAAAGCAGTAGTAAAAACGGGACGACTCACCAGGTAACAGCGTACCCAACATGTTAAACAGTTAAACAACATACTAAAACTCTCAATATAAATCATGTTAAACAATTAACAGTATAATATAATGCATTCATAAACAGAACAGCGATGTATAACAGTAAATGTAAACATCAACAGGCATGCAATGCAGTGCAATGTACATGACTCAATGCCAATGTTACTGGGTACTACTCTGACCCCTACTCCATGGAGCTAACAAAACGTCGGAGAGAGTGAATGGGAGGACATGTTCCGGTTTCTACCAGCCATGAGCAAGATGCTACAACATTCGTAACGTGCACGTATCTGGCTTTACGGTAACACTCTTGACCAAACATGAAAAGTACGGCATTTAGTAGAGGATATCAGTGTATTGCATGGATTCGCCACGACACAAAAGAATCACCAACTGGTCACATGTCAGCCATTCCAACCCTGATACCTCCAAAAAGACCATTGAAAATCGTCACCGTAAGATTCGCACCCGCATTAAAGTGTAAGCTCAACTCCTAGGCTTAAGGCCTTACAACTATGCACATGAAATGCCAATGCTTACACAAAGCAGATGCGATAAAGCAATGTCTATCTATTAGATAGACCTCAAGGTTCACTAAGGTTCTCTTCCTTAGAAACTACACACGTCTTTGTTTTATAAAACATTTATCCATCGGATAAATATCTAATGACTCCTTTGGAATGATCCAGACTGCTTTCAGAATCGCCGACTATCCCCACAAACCAACACAACTCTTTTCAGCGTGTTTTGTCCTCACTCACACGCTTTCTAGGAAACTTCCCAGAAGGTCACCCATCCCATAATTACTCTAAGTCAAGCACGCTTAACTATAAAGTTCTTATGTTCTAAGCTCCCGAAAAGAAGATAAATCTTGTTGGTATGGGTAGTACCAACCAATTCTTATATGCCTTCCCTCAACTATACAGTCCCATACCTGCATACCCTCAAGATTCCTTCCACTGTACAGTCCCATACCTGCACAGCCTCAGGATACCTCTCATTCCGATTATCACAAGACGGAAACAATTGAACGATTAACCTGGATCCGAATCACCGATCCGTCATCGAACTACTGTTTCAAAAATCAAAACGTTTCATGTTTGTGTTTACGTCTTATGAATTATGTCTCAACTCCTAAGCATTATGAATGAGGATTGAGAATCCTCTTAGACGAGTCTTTAAGCCTTTCTAAGATATTAATCCTTGATTTTCAATTAAGGAAACAAGTGCTGATTTCACTTAAGTCTTATAAACTCATTGATTTACTAAGTCATCAATGGTATAGTACATGGTCTTGTTCCACCACATACCATACTTAATTAACCCTTGTCTTCAACTCTAAGTTAATTAATCAACTTAGGTTTTTCACGCATAAAACTTTATGATTAAATTAGAAAACTCCTTTGTAAACCAAAATAGCTTCTCAATTGAAAACTCATTTGATTTAAAACAACATTTGAACTACTTACTTCATTTCCAGCATTTTCTGAAAGGTGAAATTCGCTTAGCGGAATTCCATTCGCTTAGCGAAAATGAGGCAGTAATACCTCCTTGGAGACTCCGCTGTATCGCTAGGTGAAACATAATTCGCGTGGTGAAATGTGTTGTATGGATTCGCTTAGCGAAAATGGAGGCGGTTACACCTCTTTTGAAACCCCTCTGGATCGCTCGGCGAAACATCATTTGCGTAGCGAAATTTTCTAGATTCGCTTAGCGAATATTAATTCGCTTAGCGAAAGTGAGGCAGTGATGCCTAACTTAGAATTCCTCTGTTTTCGCTTAGCGAAGGTAAATTCGCTTAGAGAAAAGTTACCTTAAAACAAGACATTAACCTTATGGAACTACTTTGATTCTCTTCATAAAAACACCTCTTGTCTCATTTTGAGTCACTTGATTAACTAGATGGACTAAGGATAAGGCATAAAACATGTTTCACTTTGGTGAAAACACTTTGAGATTTAATTCCATTTGATCTTTGGATCAAAGTCACTTAGGGTTTTTCTTTGAAAAACATAAGCCACTAAAACACTTTTCTTACTTGAAAACTTAATTGTTCAAGAACTACACAAACTCTTCCTTTTCTCAAGGTTATGGCTAAAAGGCCTATTAGGAACAAATGTGAAGATTGCTTCACCCTCAAGACAAATTACAACTCACAATGTTCATCTAATTATGACAAACAACAATAACATATTATTACATCATAATCAAGCATAAAGTCCATCACACATCATTTGCATCATAATCAAGCATAAAAGTCCATACTTGATCTAGTGATCAAGGTAGGTTTTTCAGGATATATGAAAATGATTTTCATCCAATCACATCATCATAGACATATGCTAGAGCACACTAAAGCATAAACTACACTTATGACACATTGTTCTCCAAGAGAACCAAATTGAATGGTGAACCCAAACCAAAGGGTTTCACCCACACATAAACTAAACAACCATCTTCACCACCACCATCTTGGTGTGATGAGGTTCACCCCCCATACCTGTTGAAGAGCAGATTCCCGGATCAAAGTCGGTTGATCGGTTTGTGAACCTTCTGATAATTGTCACCAACTACAAACAACCAAACAATCAAACATTAAACAACAATCAAACCAAACTCAACAATTCTCACAAAGAGGGTTTCGGCCACCCTAAAGAGAATAAAGCTAGGAATTGATTTTGGTTTTCCATTTCATGGATTCAAAGGCATAGGAAAGCTAAGCATGAAATCAAGTGTTAAAAATCAAAAATTGATGAAAAACACTATTCATCATCATCAAAAGGGTTCGACCATTTTGTGCTTTTTGAGCTATGATGAGAGTTGAATCATAAGCTCTTGGGTTTAGGTAGAGAATGATGAAGTGAGTTCAAAGAAATTGGTCTTACCTCAAAAGGATTTTTCTACAATTTTCTATGGATTTTCAAACTTTTGGATTTAAGAAATGATTTTGATGAAAATGGATCTTGATCTTGAAATAGAAAGAGATTCAAGATGCTAAGAGATCATAGAAGTGATCTTACCTTAAAATGATGGAAGTTTGCTCACGGAATCAAGTGATTCCAACAAGAAACCAAGCTTTTCTCAAGAACAACAATGGAGCTTCTCAAGGTTGAAGATGGAGTGTGTTTTGGGAGGGCTGTGTGCGTGAATGAGGGGCTGGATGGGGCTGAGTTCAGCCTTAAAACAAGTCAATTAAGGGCAAAATGGTCATTTGCCAAAAGGGTAAAATGGTAAAAGTGCAAAAGACTAAGGTTAAGGGCATTTTGGTCATTTCGCATCTAGATTTTCTCGATCGTCAAAACGACTCTTGCATACTCTCCCAAGTGTCCTGGGATGATGTGATATCAAGCTTATCCATTCTCGGGTCTCGTTGAATCCCTTTATGACTCCAAACGCCTCCTGGTTCGATTATATGACCGAATATAATATATTATTATTATTTTTCGGACGTCAGGACGGATTTTAACGAAGATGTAGAGAATAAAATCCTGAGACTTACTGTCTCGTTCACGAGTCCAAATTAGGTCTCGATAGTAGAAAAAGGCTACTATCCGTGAAAAACGCAGACCGGGCTCCGTTTGAGCTTTCGCCCGAAACTTAACCAGGGCTTCCTATGGTTGTGTAGAACATTCCTATCTTCTCGGAATATTTTATTTCACTCTCTAAACCCTCCAATAAAATATAAACGTTAAAATACTGGAGAATTAGAAAACGTGAAAATCGCGGCGTTACATTGAGTCTCCAAATGTCTGATGTGCATTTACCATAGTTTTGATGAGATTAAAACAGTTATTCAATAATTTAATTGAATCCGTCTTTGGTATTTAACTCGTCTACTTAGTGTGCAGATTAAAACATTAACTGTCTATATGAATTGTTCACTCGTCTGAACTTGGATAAGTTCACCCGTCTGAACTAACTTAAGTTCACTCGTCTGAACTAGCTAAGGTTCACTAGTCTGAACTGAGATAAGTTCACTCGTCTGAACTAGCTAAGGTTCACTCGTATGAACTAAGAGAAGTTCAATCCGTCTAATGAAGTCTTCAACCGTCTGATCAAAGGAAGACTCACCCTTCTAAAAGACTATGCAACTGACGTTATCTCTTTGTTAAAGAGTCAACCCATCTAATAAAGTTACTCACCCGTCTGGTGACTAACGTTAAAGAATACATTGGATAAAAGCTGTCTCGTCTCTGATAAGGAACTTCAACAAAGTGCTTTGCCTGAGCACAACTGCATCTTACACCAAAAGGGAAAGTCTTCCCTCTGATAGCAAAAAGCAAGTATACAGACCTGCTAAGACCAAAGGTATATCAGAAGTCTTCACCTTTCTGATGAGAGAGAACAAGCAAAGTTCCCTATGCTTTAATGGTTGATCAGAACAACTATTTGCATTTATTGAAGATCTGCAAGAAACCAAGCCTTCAAACTGTGTCTAACGGCTTTAAAATCTTGAACCCTATTTAATGAAGAAGACTTTGAAGATTCAAGTAGAGAAGAAAACGAACAAAGCAATCAAAGAGCAATTACTCTGCGCATTTAATCTTCATTCTTTCATTATTTATTCTTCAATCATTTTAAGTTATTACGCAGTCTTTTAGAACTTCACATTTAATACACTCGTCTGAGTGCATGTGAAAGACTTGCAAATTGTAATTTATTTTACAACTTCTCTCAAACAAACCCGTCTGAGCCTGAAGAGGCTAGGTGTGCAAACAATACTTGTCTGGAGCCTGGAGAGACTAGGTGTGAAAACAATACTCGTCTGAAGCCTGAAGAGGCTAGGTGTGAAAATAATACTTGTCTGTCCTGTAACCTAAATCAGTTATAGTGAGAAAACTTGGTGCTGCCAAGGACTGGACGTAGCCTCATTGTTAAGGGGTGAACCAGGATAAAACCTGCTGAGTGATCTCTCTCTTTCCCTTAACTCTTTAGTTTGATTATTTAACTTAACTATCATCTAACTAAAGGGGTTTATAATTGTGTTTATCAAACCTTTTTCATCTTGCATGATTGTATGTTTTCTGTGAAAACCTTCAGATGAGTTTTTAGTCTGATTGACTTGTCTAAGTTAACCTGTCTACTATCACCCGTCTGTGCTTGCGAAAAAGTTTATAAATTCCGCATAAATTTGTCAAACACCATTCAACCCCCTTCTAGTGTTTGCATCTGTCTATTTTAGTTGGTATCAGAGCTCAGCCTCTAGGTTGAGCACTTAACAGTGTAAAAGATCCTAAATTATAGACAATGAATTCTGGAGCAAGCTCGAGTGGGAACCCCCAACCTGAAGGAGGCTCCATGACCAGACCTCCCTTCTTCAATGGTACAAACTATAACTACTGGAAAGAAAGGTTTCACCGGTTCATCTTGTCAACAAACTCTGATGTATGGGATGTCATCACTAATGGTCCTTACACTCCTCGAAATGATGATGGCTCAGACAAGCCAAAGGCTCAGCGGACACCAGAAGAAAAGACAAGATGAGATCTAAACCATAAAGCCAGATACGCTATAATCTGTGCTCTCAGTCCAGAAGAGTTTGAAAAGGTATGTGCTTGTGATTCTGGTAAAGAAATGTGGGACTCCTTATCTGTCACACATGAAGGAACTGCAAAGGTAAAAGAATCTAAAATTTCTATTCTCGTTAGAAAATATGAATTGTTCACCATGGATGAAGGTGAATCTGTTGCTCAAATGATTGGTAGATTCCAAACTATTACTAATGGTTTAAAATCTCTTGGTAAAACATATACTAATGCTGAGAAAGTTGCTAAGATTCTCATAAGTCTTCCAAGGCAGTGGAGACCTTTTGTCACTGCTATATCTCAAGCCAAGGATCTCACCTCCTTTACAACTGTTCATGAGCAAGAGCTCAATGAAGATGTGTCAATCAAAAAGAGCAAAGCCATTGCTCTAAAAGTTGATCTAAAGGCAGCTAAAGCCTTAAAAGCTTCAAAGGCAGACGAGTCTGACTGTGACATATACGAGTCTGATGATGAGGGCTCTGATGATGATGAAGAGACTTCTCTCATGACCAAAAAGATGAAAAAGCTCCGGAGAAAGAAGAAGTTCAGAAAAGAGAAGCCTTTCAGAAAATTCAACAAGGAATCTATGAGTGCAAGAAGCCTGGTCACATCAAACCTGAAAGCCCTCTTTTAAAGAAAGCTTCCAAAAAGAAGTTCTACAGAAAGAAAAAGAAATGAATGATGGCCACATGGGAAGATCTTGAATGCTCATCCTCTGAAGGAGAAGAGACAGAAGAGGAAGCCAATCTCAGTCTGATGGCCAACATAGATTCAGAACCTGAAACTGAGGTACATTCTGAACTTGAGGAATTGCATGATGCTTATGATGAGCTGGTAGAGGAATCCAAAGGCTTATCTAAGGCATTCAAATCCCTCAAGAGAGATTATGTTAAACTCCTCAATGAGCATAAACAAAAATCTCAAGAGTGTGAGATGTTGGCCAAAGAGAATAGCCGGCTGAGGACTAAAAAGTCTGATGAAGCTTCGATTTCAAGTGAAACATCACATTCTGAAGAAGTTGTCACACTTCAACAGAAAGTGAAGGAGCTCACTTCTGATCTTGCTAGATTTGTTAATGGCAGAGATAATCTAAAAAAATTGTTAGGATGTCAGAGACACTTTCTTAACAAAGAAGGCATTGGATATGAACATCAAGCTGATCATAAAGTATCAACAAAATCTTCAACTGTCTATGTTAAACCCACTCCAATTAGAATTAGACACGTCTGTAACTTATGTTGAAAAGCTGGACATGTTATGTCTAAGTGTTTTCACAAGAAGAAGAGGAAGTCTTCACAGACTCCTAGAACTAACAGAAAAGGACCCAGAAAAATATGGGTACCTAAAGATAAAATAATTTCTGTTGCAGACATCCTTAATAGGACAAAGCAGACGCCTCTGCCGGTACCTAGACAATGGCTGCTCGCGACATATGACAGAAGAAAGGTCTATATTCCAAGACCTCCAATCTAAAAATGGTGGATTTGTTGCCTTTGGAGGGAATCAAAAAGGAAGAGTAATTGGTGTTGGTACAATTGGTGGTAAAACCCATCTTCCCTCAATCTCTAATGTGCTTATGGTTGAAGGACTAAGACACAATTTACTTAGCATAAGTCATAAGTCAATTATGTGATAGTGGATTTGATGTCTCCTTCACTAAGAATGAATGCATAGTCAAAGACAAGAGTGGCAAGACCCTCTTTTCAGCTAATAGACAGCAAAATCTTTATAAGATTGAGCTAACTGAACTCTAAGATCAAAGTGTAACCTGTCTGATGTCTAAAGAGGATGAAAGATGGTTATGACATAAGAAACTAGGACATTCTAGTATGAAACTTATTTCGAAATTGAAAAAGGATAACCTTGTGAGAGGATTGCCTGATATTAGTTTCAAAAAGGATGTTTTATGTGATGCATGTCAGAGAGGTAAACAAGTAAAACCAAGTTTCAAATCAAAAAACCTTGTATCAACCTCTAGACCTCTTCAGCTGTTATACATGGATCTGTTTGGACCAGTTAGTGTTGCCAGTTTAGCTGGAAGGAAATATGGATTTGTCATTGTTGATGATTATTCTTGATTTACATGGGTACTTTTCTTAACCCACAAGGATGAGTCCTTTAAGGCCTTCTCTGTATTCTGTAAGAAAGTACAAAATGAGCAAGGTTTCTGTATTTCTACCTTTAGAAGTGATCATGGGAGAGAATTTGAAAATGAGCAATTCAAACTGTTCTGTGAAGAGAATGGAATCTCTCACAACTTCTCTGCACCTAGAACTCCACAGCAAAATGGAGTGGTTGAGAGAAAGAACAGATCTCTGCAAGAGATGGCTAGATCAATGCTCAATGAAAATAATCTCCCTAAGTACTTTTGGGCTGAAGCAGTAAACACTGCATGTTATGTGCAAAATAGAATACTTATAAGGCTTATCCTAAAAAAGACTCCTTATGAATTGTGGAAAGGTAGAAAACCCAACATATCTTATTTCCATGCATTTGGATGTGAATGCTTCATCCTAAATACCAAGGATCAACTTGGAAAGTTTGATTCCAAGGTAGACAAAGGTATCTTCATTAGATATTCTGAAGTGTCTAAGGCATATAGAGTTTTTAACTCTAGAACCTCTGTTGTTGAGGAATCCATTCATGTAAAATTCAATGATAATCTAAAGATTGATAGGGAACTATCAGATCTAGAAAATGATTTTGCAGGACTTGACCTTACCCAGCAGACGAGTCAACAGCCAGACATATCAAAAATTGAATCTGCTGAGGAATCTGTCAAACAAGTGGAGCAGACGAGTCATCAGTCAAATCAACATCAGAATCGTGATCTCAGAAGAGACTGGAAATTAAAAGCTCATCATCCTGAAGATCTTATCATTGGAAGTCCCTCTGAAGGTGTTAGAACCAGATCTGTCTTAAGAGAGTCAAGCAATATGGCTTTTTTATCTGAAATTGAACCAAAGCATATTGAGGAAGCTCTTGAAGATGAAAGCTGGATTCTTGCCATGCAAGAGGAACTTAATCAGTTCAAAAGAAATGATGTCTGGAAACTTGTCTCCAAACCAACAGACAAGTCTGTCATTGGAACAAGATGGGTTTTCAGAAATAAGCTAGATGAAAATGGCAAAGTCATCAGAAATAAAGCAAGGTTAGTAGCTCAAGGCTACAACCAACAAGAAGGTATTGACCATACTGAGACTTTTGCACCTGTAGCTAGAATAGAGGCTATTCACATACTTATGTCATATGCTGCACAACATCAAATCACATTATTTCAAATGGATGTAAAAAGTGCTTTTTTAAATGGAATAATTGAAGAAGAAGTTTATGTTAAACAACCTCCTGGTTTTGAAGATAATGAGCAACCAGATCATGTTTTCAAACTTAAAAAGGCTTTATATGGTTTAAAACAAGCTCCTAGAGCATGGTATGATAGACTTAGTTCTTTTCTTATGAATAATGGCTTTATAAGAGGAAAAGTTGATATAACTTTGTTTAAGAAATGCTCAAAAGATAACTTCATAGTAGTTCAAATATATGTTGATGATATTATTTTTGGAGCTACTAATGAAAAATTGTGCAAAGAATTCTCTAAGTTGATGCAAGCAGAATTTGAAATGAGCATGATGGGAGAATTGAGGTTCTTCCTTGGACTGCAAATCAAGCAGACGAGTGATGGAATCTACATCCATCAACAAAAGTACATCAGGAGATTCTAAAGAAGTACAAAATGGATAGCTCAAAGGTTATGAAAACTCCCATGCAAACCAATGCTAATCTAAGCAAAGATGAGAAAGGTAAAAAGGTAGACCAAACTGTCTACAGAGGTATAATTGGATCTCTTCTTTACTTAACATCTAGCAGACTTGATATTCAACTTAGTGTCTGTATGTGTGCTAGATTCCAATCTGATCCCAAAGAATCTCATCTTAAGGCTGTTAAAAGAATCTTTAGATATTTGCTTGGAACCACTAATCTTGGTTTAATGTATTTGAGAACACAAGATTACAGATTAGTTGGTTTTTGTGATGCTGACTTTGCTGGAGATAGAATTGAAAGGAAAAGCACCAGTGGAGGATGTCACTTCATTGGAGCAAACTTAGTCTCCTGGTCAAGCAAAAGACAGACGACTATCGCCCTCTCAATTGCAGAAGCAGAATATGTCTCTGCTGTAAGTTGTTGCTCACAGCTATTATGGGTAAAACATCAACTAAAAGATTACTCTATATTTGAGCATAATATACATGTATGGTGTGATAATTCAAGTGCTATTTGCCTAACTAAGAATCCTATACAACATTCTAAGGCTAAGCACATAGAAATCAAACATCACTTCATAAGAGATTATGTTCAAAAAGGTGTATTTGATGTTAAGTTTGTTAAAATTGAAAATCAATGGGCTGATATCTTTACAAAACCATTAGCTGAGGATAGGTTTAAGTTTATAAGAGACAACTTGAATATACATTGCTTTGCTGAATAACCTGTCTGATGAGTGTTTACGTTATCCGTCTATGGTTAACCGTTTGACTCTTTGAATCATACTCTTTATTAGAAATATTTTCTTTTAAATGGTTATTATCTTTAATGCCATTTCTTTCTCTGAGGCAAAATGTGTACATGGCTGTTTTTATTTTAAATCTAAACTTTTTTTTACCTCCGTCTTTTGTTGTTTTCATTTAAAATAAAATTGTCTTTGGTCTTTAAAAAAGGGAAAACTTTTTTTTCTTTTAAAAGATATTTCGTTCTTTCTTTTTCAAAACTCCTTTTCTTCGTTTTTAAAATCCTTAAGAGGATGCATCTGCTCAGGGGGCAGTTGAAGAAGCCTTTAGGCAAAACGAAAGGACAAACTTGCTTTTAACTTTTTTTATTCTTTTAGTACCTTTTTGTAATTTTCTTTATAAATTACCTTGTATACAGCTAATGATGGTTAAAAACGATTACCTCCTCTGTTTCTCTTTTTTTTTTATTATGACAAAATGGGGAGAAAGTTAAATGAAAAATGTTTTAATGTTACAACTGTCTGATATGAACAATTGTTTATCCGTCTGATTTGGAAATATGATGTGTCTTTTCTTTTCTCTCTGTCTATGTTCTATTGCTTTTGATAATGTCAAAAGTGGGAGAAAATAATAAGATAAAACTAAGATAAAAAGTTCAATGCTTATCTGTCTGCGTATGTTGTAATTATGGAACAATGTTTAAATTTGTCTGACCATGTTACAATTGTCTGATACATATATATGACTGCTTTATGTGAATTTTCTTAAGTTCATTAAATCATTTAACATGTTTTGTCATCATCAAAAAGGGGGAGATTGTTAAGTCTCCAAATGTCTGATATGCATTTACCATAGTTTTGATGAGATTAAAACAGTTATTCAATGATTTAATTGAACCCGTCTATGGTGTTTAACTCGTCTACTTAGTGTGCAGATTAAAATATTAAGTGTCTATATGAACTGTTCACTCGTCTGAACTAGCTAAAGTTCACTCGTCTAAACTGAGATAAGTTCACTCGTCTAAACTAACTAAGGTTCACTCGTCTGAACTAAGATAAGTTCACTCGTCTGAACTAGCTAAGGTTGACTCGTCTGAACTAAGAGAAGTTCAATTCGTCTAATGAAGTCTTCAATCGTCTGATCAAAGTAAGACTCACACGTCTAAAAGACTATGCAACTGACGTCATTTCTTTGTTAAAGAGTCAACTCATCTAATGAAGTTACTCACCCGTCTGGTGACTAACGTTAAAGAATACATTGAACGAAAGATGTTTCGTCTCTGATAAGGAACTTCAACAAAGTGCTTTGCCTGAGCACAACTGCAACTTACACCAAAAGGGAAAGTCTTCCCTCTGATGGCAAAAAGCAAGTATACAGACCTGTTAAGACCAAAGGTGTATCAGAATTCTTCACCTTTCTGATGAGAGAGAACAAGCGAAGTTCCCTATGCTGTAATGGTTGATCAGAACGACTCTTTGCATTTATTGAAGATCTGCAAGAAACCAAGCCTTCAAACTTTGTGTCTAACGGCTTTAAAATCTTGAAGCCTATTTAATGAAGAAGACTTTGAAGATTCAAGTAGAGAAGAAAACAAACAAAGCAATCAAAGAGCAATTACTCTGTGCATTTAATCTTCATTCTTTCATTATTTATTCTTCAATCATTTGAAGTTATTACGCAGTCTTTTAGAACTTCACATTTAATACACTCGTCTGAGTGCTTGTGAAAGACTTGCAAATTATAATTTATTTTACAACTTCTCTCAAACAAACCCGTCTGAGCCTGAAGAGCTAGGTGTGCAAACAATACTTATCTGGAGCCTGGAGAGGCTAGGTGTGAAAACAATACTCTTCTGGAGCCTGAAGAGGTTAGGTGTGAAAATAATACTTTTTTATCCTGTAACCTAAATCAGTTATAGTGAGAAAACTTGGTGCTGCCAAGGACTGGACGTAGCCTCATTGTTAAGGGGTGAACCAGGATAAAACCTGCTGAGTGATCTCTCTTTCCCTTAACTCTTTAGGTGGATTATTTAACTTAAATATCATCTAACTAAAGGGATTTATAATTGTGTTTATCAAACCTTTTTTCATCTTGCATGATTGTGTGTTTTCTGTGAAAACCTTCAGACGAGTTTTTAGTTTGATTGACCTGTCTAAGTTAACCCGTCTACTATCACCCGTCTTTGCTTGCGAAAAAGTTTTTAAATTCCGCATAAATTTGTCAAACACCATTCAACACCCCTTCTAGTGTTTGCATTTGTCTATTTCACATATCATATGCCGCGATTCTAGGTGAAGGTGGTGTACTACCTTCACTATCACCTCTTGTTTGTGATATGATTACAATTCAACAAAAAGCAAAAATTAAAATCGACCTCACTACTCAACTAAGTGTTTCACTCTTAAGATATTCACTAGTGTATCACACAAATAGGCTTTTTAACAAATGCACACTCTTGCCTTTTTCCACTCTAAAGTCTCAATTAAAGGCTCTTGAAGTAGAAACAAGCAATTCCAAGATATAAGCCAAATACACTTGTAAACAAATCAAACCAAGAATAATCACTCACAAGAAATTCAAAGAAAAAACTACAAAGACAAAACTAAGAAGTTTAAGAGACAAACTAAAAATGCTCAACAACAAATAGCACACTCAAATAGAATTTGAAAGAAGACAAGTAGAAGAAGAAAAAATAAGAAGAAAAAGAAGTAGAAAGTAAACTTTTCTTGATGTGTTCTTGATTTTTGAAATTTTCTTGCTCAAGTTGGCTCATATATAAAGTTTCAAGGATTAAAAGTGGCAAGTCTTTTTCTGCAAATAATATTTTTTAAAAACTTCTGCAATTTGCATTTTTGCCTCAATTTTTTTTGAAATTACATTTTGGTCCTTTGGATTTTTCAGATTTGGACTCTTTCCTTTTCTATAATTTCTTAACTATCCTTTTTTTATGAATAGCCACTGACTTTTTCGAATTTACACAAACAGCCCAAACACAATAATTTTCACAAATCTAAAATCAAAGAGTCTTTCAAAAGTGCTTTGGCAAGAAGCAAGTTGAATTTCAACAAACAAATATAGAATTCACTATTTTGATGCTTAGTTCTTTCATTCAAGTGATTGATCAATAAGTTAACCAACACTTTTGAAATTCATCAAGATCTATCAAGCAAATTTCCAAAGATCTCAAGAACAATAAAGAACACTCATGAACATCAAGAAAAATTCAAATTTAAGATAATTAACAAATCTAACACAAATTGCATGTAGATTTCGAAAATTCAAATACAAATAACAACAAACATAATTAGAACACAAGATCAAGATCAAAAGGATCTAGATCTAAGAAATTTGAAATTTGAGTTTTGGCGCCAAAATGAAATTTGAATTTTGCGCCACTTTTTGAATTTTTTTTTTTTTTTTTTGAATTTTCAGCTTCTAGCTCTCCTAGAGGCTAGCTCTAGATACCAAATGTTATGATCCAAGGTGGATCTAATGAATGTAGGATCGTTTTAGAAGAATTGATCCAAAATTGAAAATTCAAAAAAAAATTGCATGAACCTAAACAAAGCCTATGGCTATGTGCGTGAGGCAAAATTCAAAAACCACAAAAAGAAAGGGAAAAGAAGAAGGGGAAGGGAAATAGAAGAAAGCACCACAACTCCACGGATTAAATAGAGTGATAAGCTCAAGGAAGATCCGTCACAAGAGTATGAAGCTCTTGATGAAAATCATAAGGTTCTACTCTAGAACCGTCAAAAGGAGACTTTCTGTCTCAACTCTCTCTAGATCTCAAGTGTGGGATAAAATTCTAAACTTCACATTATGATTCAAATGACTTACATTTGGGTATTTATATGTTTCCCAAAAATATGAAGGGAAGCTAGCATCTATTCCTCCTAGTGGATGGATCTTGATGAATCCATCTTGACCCATTTACAAGTCTATGACCAAAAAGTCAAACTAAAAAGGTCAAAGTACAAAAAGTTATACTTTTATTACATATTTTCCTATTCTATTACAAAGTCCTAAAACTAGTGGAGATCCTCTTGGTAACTTTCCATGATCATATCACTTGGGCAGTCCTCACCTTATAAGCCGGTCTTGTGGGGCTGAGTTAGGCCCAAGCCCAAATTATAAAATCGTATCAGAGCCTATCCTAGATCCGTTGTTGGGTTACCCGCATCATCCACGCTCCAGGTGCATAGCCCTGGGCGTGAGGGGGTGTGTTGGAAAGCCGCCTTAATTGTTGTCCGCCCCTAGCCACCTTAATTATGGCAACTTTGAGCTGCCTTCATTATAGCCTCCAACACCTTTATTGTGCTGGCTGTGAAGGGTGTGCTTAGTCCCACATCGCCTAGAGATATGACCTAAGTAGTGCTTATAAGGCTTCGACAGTCCTCAGCTTACAAGCCAATCTTGTGGGGTTGAGTTAGGCTCAGGCCCAAATTCTAAGAAGTACCATATTTATATCAATCCCTTGAGAAACAATGTTTATATTCACGACTTTATTACTTGTTCCACTGGTGTCATGCACTTGTAATCTCACCATCATGGTTTTGGCACTATTGCCTAAGATTGAGTTTAGATACAATGCTACTCTAAATACTGAGCGGCTAGAGCTGGCAATTTCAGCTCGGTCCACCGGGCTAGCCCGAACTAGCCCAATTTTGGGCTAGGGAAATGAAGGCCCGAATTAAATTCGGGTAGGGGCATTCGTTGGATTGGCCCGACCTGGCTCGATGGCCCATTTTTTTGTTTCTAGTTTTTTTTTTATACAATTGTCTTTGTATATAGTATCATACTTTGATATTTTATATTATAGCTTTTAAATAAATGATCTTTCAATTTATTAATGATGAAAAATATACTTATTTAATGACTTATGAAAAAATGTTTCTTTAACACTTGTTTATATATTTTAATTGTAATTTATATATATATATATATATATATATATATATATATATATAAAAAAAAAGAAAAAAGAAAAAAAAAACAAAAAATTAAAGAGTCAAACTGCTAGGCTATTGGGCTGGGCTGCCAGAACACCAGCTCGATCCAAATTGGGGCCAGCCCGGCCCAAACTCGTTTTGTTCATTGGCCCAATCGGGCCGGGAGGCCCGGTTCACCACCCCTATGGGCGCTATTCTTTCTTCATGTTTCTTTTTCTTGCTTTCTCAAGTACTTTGTTAGTATATGCGCAGGAGTCTGTCTCTTGATTCCAATATGATCTCAAGGTTGAGAGAACCTTCCGAAGATTTTGAGGAATCAAATTCAAGCATATGTTCTTACGGATATGGCAGGAGAGGAGGCCCCTCCTACAGCTTTGAGGACTTCACTACTACTCTAATCTGAGATTTGCATACGAGCACTCACAGACCAGCTATACAAGAAAACAATTTTTATATCAAGGCTGCAATAAGTCAAATGATTCATGCATCAGTACAGTTCGGGGGCTTATTACATTACAACCCTAATGCACATTAGACAAACTGCCTTGACTTCTGGGACACCTTCCACCACAACAAGGTTTCAGAAGATGTCATTTGCTTGAGGCTATTTCCATTATGATAGAGGATTAGAAGGGCAATAAGAAGATATCGCATCAATCATTACCTATGGATTTTGATAACCACATATTAATAGGATAAATGGCTCTTGGCCAAGTTCTCAATGAGGGACTAATCCATGGATTTAACTTAATTTAAATTCCCATCAGTAAGTAATTCATCCATCTAAAAATTGCAGACAAGACTCCTTCCTGTCATAAAACACGAGCAAACTGAAGATTGATCCTCATCTGGCTTGGAACAAATTACATCCTCAAGTGCAGGATCCTCATCAACACCTTTGAACAACCTCTTGATCACCCATGCAGAAATTGTTAAAAACGTTTCTTTCTATATTTACTTCTTTCCCTTCTTGCTTTGATTCTTCTCTGTATGTATAGGTATAAGAAGACATATTAGAAACCAGTTTATTGACCGAGTTAGATTACCTGATTCCTGATCTTCTTATCAGGATTATTAACAGTTATATCACATAGATTATGCAGACCTTACTTGATCTTCTGTGTTTTAGTGGATTTGGACTTAAAAGCAGATTTGACGAATCCAAAGAACCAGACAGTATGAAAACCTGGATGACTTGCTCAACTTTTCAAAAGCAAGTACAATTGAGAATTGAGAAATGAGAATTGAGAATAAGGTAAACATATTCACAGATAGATTAACACACGCACAAACTGCATTAGATATCTATATGTATGCATATTATTTGTGTATCGATAGAAGACAGACATGAGGATAGATTAGCCACCTAGTTTCCTCCTAGCTTCAGATTTTGCAAAGAACTCCCTCCATTCATCAGTTAGAACAAAAACCGGATCATCATCCTCTTCCTCGTCATCTAGCTCTATATGCTCCAACTCTTGTGAAATCCTGATACCATCCAAAAGCATCAGATGATCGATTACCTTGATAAGGACGAACAAAGATAGTAGTAGACTAAGTAGCCATACTTAAAACTAGGACAAAATCTATTTCATAGATTCCTATTTTAACAAGAAAATAGATACAATTAAAAATCAAACTATGCATAATATTAATCAGAAATGGAAAGTTAGATTCCCCAGGCTAACCATGACTGCACAACATCCACAATCAAATTAAAAGTAACAGGAAACATTGTCACGTACTTCTTTTGGGGACAAAATAATGGAAAATCATTCTAACCAGGCCTAGCATCAAATGTTTTAACTCAATTTTACGATAATTGTGATATATAGTCAGTTTGTGATCTGAGGGAAAACTCATAGTTGGAGAGGCAATAGCTCAATTACAGCAGGGATCTGCAACCCTGCACAAATTTGTCTGTAATTTGGGACCAGAGAAGCAATTTCTACAATAATAATACAAGTTGTAACAATAGGTTGCCTTTAAACCTTTACAGTGTTCCATTCTTGTTTCCCTAAATACATGGTGAAATTCACAATCACTTTTCTCTGGTTTTTTTTTGGATAAAAAACTCCCTGTGGAACTTCAATTTGCTTCGATAAGATCTCAACTAAAATCCTTCAATTTCTAGGTACCTAAAGTTTCAACCTTTTTTTTTTTTCCTTCTCTAGCAATTTCCATAAAAAGAGTTTAAGGGAAACAGAAGAATGAGAGCATCTTACTGAGAATCATTAGCATTGGCTTCATTATAATCAACAGCACCGGAAATGGGTTGGGTTCCGATAGGTAAGGGACCAAAGAGATATGGATTTTGAGGAAGTGGAGTGAAACATTGAAGCGATTGGAAGTTATGATGAAAGTGATGGTAGTGGAGGGGGCAGTGAGGGCAGTGACGGTGGTGGAGGAGATGGAGGGGGCTGTGAGGGAAGTGGTGGAGCGGGGTGTTACTGTAGTCCGGAATCTGATGATGGGTGTGACTGTGAGGGCATCGCCTCCAAACCTTGCATCCGTGTGATCCCATGGATGGGTTTTGAAAATGCATCTCAAATTCGGCAATGGGTTCAGTATATCTCAACCGGATAATTTCGCGTCAAAATTTGGGAGTTACGTTTTTCCGACCCCTAAATTTTTTTGATGCATTTTTGGATAGCCTTAACAATTTTTTGGATATAAATTATTTTATTTAATTAGAATATATCATTTTAATTAAATGAATCATATTAATGAGTTAAGTCAAATGATTCTCATCATTTGATTAAATCATCTAAGCATGATAAAATTATCCTCGAAATATCATAGAATTCATCTATTTTTTAATACAATCTTTCGTCTCTTATTTTTTAACTTTTTTCTATTCAAACCAAACCAAAAAAGATGAAAATTTGCGCTTTTGCTTTTGCTAGAAGTTCCCACAGATTTCTAGAAAAGACAAAACTTGTGCTGGACTTCCATCTTTTATGGAATTTATCGTGTGCTTTTGTTGAATAGTGATGGGTGATGGCTTTAAATTTTTTTTTATTTGAATGATTTATTGTTTGCTTCCTTTCAATATGGAAAATATGGAATTTTGTCCTCTATCGTTGTGTGGAATTTTGAGAAGAGATAATGGGATTTGGTTGAAAGGAATTTCATGAAAACTGGGCGACTGTGTGTGCACAATTTATCAAGAAAAAAATGTGAGAGATCATCTCTATAATGGAACTAGCTTGAAGGGAGAACTGTAAGTTTCTGATTGGTAAGAGTGATTCTTTGTCACTCATAGAGTGAGATGACCCGACTTACGTAGGATAATCAAATTAGTCCCAAACTTATATTATTAACTATACACTAAATATATTATGGCGTTAGCGCGTTATTCAGGAAGCCTAGCAAAAGGAACACAGTAAACATACAACATGTGTATCGAAAGGTATAAGACAATCAGAGTAAAACGTAGATAACACATACTATGTACATAAAACATGCAAATGTGGCCCCATCAGTAGGGCGCTAATATACCATATATATACAAACTTCTGTACATCAAAAGAAAAGATTTGAAACATATATAACCAAAAGATAGGAAAAGCTCTCAACAACTCACCAGCTCTACCCCCACCCATATGTCAAAAATACATCAAAAGGCGCTCATCTCACACCCTAAGATGCACTGGTAGTATCACACCATCAACGGTGTGGATACCTGAAACTAACCTGGCCCTCTCCATGAGCACATCGGTAAACGTGCAACGGCTCATACTCCGAAGAAGAGCTGGACACAACCACCCTGTGTCACCTGTAGGTCCGCAGGTACTACTCTGACCTCCTCTACTGCCCTCGCAGCATGAACCCTCGCCTGCTGCACATGAGACAACCCCAAGTTCATGAAGTCATCCCATTAGCTGCACAACGTTCTCAACACTCTAATACCACCAAAAGGAGACGACCCTCTTTTCTCAGAAGGATAATCCCATTAGTCCCAAGCTTAAACAATTAACTATGTCTAACCGTATTTTAGCGACTGTTGGGAATTTGCGCATTTAAAAACAAAAAATGCAGCGAAAAAATTCCCACCAAAAGATCCAGGCGAATGGTCATGACTCATGATTGTAGTGTTTATCTCTTGTAGAACAGACCGTTGATAAAAACTTTGTCTATCATGAGCACCGCACGAACAATGCCTCTACAGTATCCACATGAGCAAACTTCGTAAGCGTCCAACATCACGAACAAGAAGCGGCCTCCGTCTCACAGTGCTAGCTACGAAATACAAGACCTACAACTCACTATTCACTCTGATGTGCGGCTAAGGTGATTTCACGCATGACAGCACAAATCCTTAAGCGGACTACTTATAGTAGCACCTCCTTAAGTGAGTTAGTGAGCTGCGTTTGACCTAAGTGTCATGCACCATGCGCTAGGTCCAATATAAAAATGAGAGTCCAACTCTCTTTTCAATGCTTCTTTTGATCTACTCTTATGTGTGTGACCCTGTAGGTTCCCCTAACGTTGACAGTAATATTAAATCACATTTAATATTACAAACAATGAGCGGTATCTAGCAACACATCACTGCTACCCAAGTAATGAGAATGCCAGTGATTTGACATAACCTTACTACGACCAAATAACCGTGTAGTAAATGTCCCTTCGTCTATATGTCATAATTGAACACAAGGTATAAATGTGTCACCTCGTTTAAGTCCAATTACATATTCCTCGATCTCCGAGTAGATGTGTAATCACAAACGGGCCCAGTATCACATATTGGCCAATTTCCACATGACCACGCATGTTTTCCAACTCTCTTTTCAATGCTTCTTTTGATCTACTCTTATGTGTGTGACCCTGTAGGTTCCCCTAACGTTGGCAGTAATATTAAATCACATTTAATATTACAAACAATGAGCGGTATCTAGCAACACATCACTGCTACCCAAGTAATGAGAATGCCAGTGATTTGACATAACCTTACTACGACCAAATAACCGTGTAGTAAATGTCCTTTCGTCTATATGTCATAATTGAACACAAGGTATAAATGTGTCACCTCGTTTAAGTCCAATTACATATTCCTCGATCTCTGAGTAGATGTGTAATCACAAATGGGCCCAGTATCACATATTGGCCAATTTCCGCATGACCACGCATGTTTCACGTCTTACTTTATCGAGAGGCCCGTGACATTACTCCTATTATGAAGGAGGGACGAATCTTATCTACATCACTCACATCCCTCAACATGTTTTATTGCAGACCCAATAATTACCTTTATGATCATTCTGTTACGGATGAAATTTGATAGCATTAAAGCCTACAACTCCATATGTAGGAATCGTAATGACATCAAGTCAAAAGACTACTTCACTAAGGTCACCATGAGAAGCGCTTATGACACTTACATAACTATTATGCAGTGTTCTCATAGTGGGTCAAACCAAGCAAATATTACTCCTAATATTTGCCACTGTGTGTTGACTTGATATCGCATATCCATGACCCGTGAGATGTGGTCATCAGTCTATTCACACAATAGTCTCTATGCATTATTGTTGTCCTAATTAACAATAATACTTGAGTACGGATATTTTAAGAATAACATTCTATAGTTTAATGGGATCTTACGATCAAATCACATTTGATGTTTGCAACACCCTTTCCCGAGTGTCACATTCCCGAACGTTTATAAGGCCGAAAATATTTATTAATGCGGAAAATTCGGTTTTTTTTTTTTCTTTTCATAAAGATATAATGAGATTATTAAAGGTAAATAATACTAATAAATGAACTTAGGTCCACCATGCATTACTAGAACATAATGTATTATAAATACAGAAATAGAAAACAGAAAACAGAAATAATACTGTATACAAACATAGGTTAAATGCATAACTGACATAAGAAATAATAAGTACTAGGAGTCACATCTCTATAAGAAGTACTACAGATACCGACACAGTCTGGCCCAGACAACATAAAACAGCAAAAGGAGTCCACCTTCGAACTCAAAGGAACTGCTGAACCGAACCGTCGTCGCGTCCATCTGTTCAAGCAGCAACAGCAAGTACCAGCGGAAAATATACAGATATGGGTGAGATTCCCGTTCATCAACACAACGCAACAGCAGTAGTAAAAACGGGACGACTCACCAAGTACCAGTGTACCCAACATGCTTACTAGAATTCTCAATATAAATCTGAAGGAACCTGTTTGAAACACAAGAAGGGGGGTTGAATTGTGTTTCTGAAGATTTTAAATTCTTTTCGTAAGCAGATGATAGTTTTCGCAAGGTTCGATGCTAAAATAATTAAAAGCAAAGAGAGCTCTTCCAAACACCAAGTTGGACGCTAACTTAGTTTGACTAAGATAAGAAAGCAGCGTAGGAAAAGGCAATTCAATCCCAGTTAGTTAGTTAGATAATAAACTAAAGTAAGGGTAAGGGAGAGAAAAGAACACAAAGATATTATCCTGATTCACTCTTCACCAAAGATCTACGTCCAATCCTCTCTACTTGAGAGCTTTATCCACTATAACAAAAACCTTTTGTTACAAAGTATTCAACACCTCTTCAGGCAGTATTCTCAACCTCTTCAGGTTCTCTAAGTATTCTTTTACAGACAAGCCTCTTAAGGCTCAACCAAACTAAGGTTTTGAAAAGAGTTTGTTCTACTAACTCACTAAATGTGAGAATTCGAAACTAAAGCTTAGACTCTTAAAAACAACTCTACACAGAGAGTAATATGAAAATGAGGATCAGAGTAGCTTTGCTAGCTTTGCAAGCTTGAGATTTTCTCTTTGATTTCTTGAGCTAATGTTTGCTTGTATCTCTTGAAAGATTTTCAATTGCTAAGTGTTGCTTCACTTGTATTTTTGCTCGAGTTCCATTTTGTATCTTCAAGGGATGAAGGTATATATAGCCTCTTGTCTTTGAGCAGACTTCAGTCTTCAACGGATGGAAAAGGATCCGTTCTGATGAGCATTGAATGCATTTGATCCGTTGAGTCTGATAGCTTCTGAAGTTTCTGATCAACATGATAGACTATCAGGATGATAGCTAAAAGTGGTGTTGACATATCCTCTGTGTAGAATGAAAGTTGCCTTTTGTTTTTCCAAAAGAAGAAGGTCAACTTCTTTAAGTGATAGAGACATTCTGGCTTACGCTTTACGTTTGTACGAATAATACAAAGAATGCTTTGTCCCAAGGATATAAGCCTTTTACAGGGAATAATAAATTCAAATGCTTTTACAAGATATTCGCGCTTGAAATATAAAAGCACTTGTTGGACTATCTATTACAAAAGTAACCGAAAGAGTCTTTGGACTCATGGTCCTATATATTACCGTCCAGTCGTAAACCAAGATTAAATGTTGGACGAGATAAAGTCTTTGGACTATGGATAGTCTTTGAACTCAATTAAGTTTTATCCTGCACACTTAATATAAAACGTTAGTCCATAAGAAATCTTTGTTCATCTTAAATTAGCTCTTTGTTAACATCAAAACTTAAGGGATTATTTGGACCATAACCACTTTGGTTCCAACAAAATCATGTTAAACAGTTAACAGCACAATATAAGGCATTCTTAAAACAGAACAGCGATGTGTAACAGTAAATGAAATCATCAACGGCCAGACAATGCAGTGCAATGTACATGACTCAATGCAATATGCCACAAGGGTAAAACTCTGACCCCTACTCCATGGAGCTAACAAAAGTGTCGAAGAGAGTGAATGAGAGGACATGTTTCGGTTTCTGCCAGCCATAAGCAAGATGCTACAACATTCGCAACGTGCATGTATCTGGCTTTACGGTAACACTCTCGACCAAACATGAAAAATACGGGATCTAGTAGAGGATATCAGTGTATTACATGGATTCGCCACGACACAAAAGAATCATCAACTGGTCACATGTCAGCCATTCCAACCCTGCTACTTCCAAAAAGACCATTGAAGATCGTCACCGTAGGATTCGCACCCGCATCAAGATGTAAGCTCAACTCCTAGGCTCAAGGTCTTATAACTATGCACATGAAATGCCAATGCTTACACAAAGCAGATGCGATAAAGCACTGTCTATCCATAGGATAAACCTCAAGGTTCACTAAAGTTCTATTTCATAGGAACTATACGCGTCTTCGTTTTATAAAACATTTATCCATCCGATAAATATCTTGTGATTCCTTTAAAATGATCCAGACTGCTTTCAGAATCGCCGACTGTCCCCACGAACCAACACAAGTCTTTTCAGCGTGTTTTGTTTCCACTCACACGCTTTCTAGGGAACTTCCCAGAAGGTCACCCATCCCATAATTACTCTAAGTCAAGCACGTTTAACTATAAAGTTCTTATGTTCTAAGCTCCCGAAAAGAAGATAAATCTTGTTGGTATAGGTAGTACCAATCAATTCTTATATGCCTTCCCTTAACTATATAGATCCATACCTGCATAGCCTCAGGATTCCTTCCACGATACAATCTCATACCTGCACAGTCTCAGGATCTCTCACAATCCGGTTATCACAAGACGGAAACAATTGAACGATTAACCTAGATCCGAATCACCGGTCCGTCATCGAACTATTGTTTCAAACCCAAAACGTTTCATGTTTGTGTTTACGTCTTATTAATTATGTCTCAAGTCCTAAACATTATGAATAAGGATTGAGAATCCTCTTAGATAAGTCTTTGAGCCTTTCTAAGATATTAATCCTTGATTTTCAATTAAGGAAATAAGTGTTGATTCACTTAAGTCTTATGAAATCATTGATGTACTAAGTCATCAATGGTATAGTACATGGTCTTGTTCCACCACATACCATACTTAAATTATTGCTGGTCTTCAACTCTAAGTTAATTACTTAACTTAGGTTTTTCACGCGTAAAACTTTTACGATTTTGAGTTAAAAACTCCTTTTGTAATGTTAGGGTTTCAAAAGGGATAATTTTTAAAAAAAACCAATTTATAAAAACCTCTTGAGCGGAAAAACCCCTTTACTAAAGGACCATGTAATTGCACATAAATCACAAGAATAATGTGTTTACCTCTTGAAGTGTAGCTTTACCGCGAATTGCACATAAATCACATTGATACTTACGATGCTCATAACTTTTACTCCAGACCTCGTATCGCAAAACTGAACGGTGAAAATGTAGAGCCACATGTTATGAACCTGATGTCCAAATATCAGCCCGATCCAACGGATAACGAATCTCGGATCGCAAGATTACGAAAACTGTTCGGCCATAACCACCATAAGAAAAGGCTTCTCTATCACCAGTATTGCAAAGTAGCAATACCTCTACTCAATCCACGCGAGCAAACCAACGTCAGAGATAGCGTAGTGCTAGCTATCAGGATTGGGAGAGGCACGACACACAGAGAGAAAAGAGGGCGCTCCTGTCAAGGGTGCACAGCGGCCGTTATGAGTGCTCTGTGTTGTGTCTTGCTTAAGTGACGTGCACAGCTTACTAATAGCTGTCACTCACTTAACCTAACCCACTTGGGCCACTGTACGCTACAGACCCAATTTTTAATTATTAATTAAATCATATTTAATTAATCAATTAAACTTATCCTCATTTAATTATCAATCAAATCATATTTAATTATTACTCAAATCATATTTAATCAATCAATTAAATCATTCTCATTTAATTATTAATCAAATCATATTTAATTAATCAATTAAATTAATTCTCTAAACATTTTTTCTATGCGTGTAACCCTATAGGTTCTCAATTAATTGGCAATAATATTAATTATTATTAATCATGTTAATAATCAATTAATATTATAAACAATGAGCGGCATCTAGCAATACATCATTGCTACCCAATTAATTAGAATATTGGTGATACAATTAAAACGTTGTTGTAACCATATATAATGTGAAGTCAACGTCCTTTCGTCTCAATGTCTTAATTGAACACAAGACATAAATCTGTCATCCTTATTAAGTCGGGTGTACAACGGTCGTTATGATTGCTCTGTGTTGTGTTTTGCTTAAGTGACGTGCATAGCTTACTAATATCTGTCACTCACTTAACCTAACCCACTTGGGCCACTGTACGCTACAGGCCCAATGTTTAATTATTAATTAAATCATATTTAATTAATCAATTAAACTTATCCTCATTTAATTATCAATCAAATCATATTTAATCAATCAATTAAATCAATCCCATTTAATTATTAATCAAATCATATTTAATTAATCAATTAAATTAATTCTCTGAACATTTGCTCTATGCGTGTGACCCTATAGGTTCTTAATTAATTGGCAATAATATTAATTATTATTAATCATATTAATAATCAATTAATATTATAAACAATGACCGGCACCTAGCAATACATCATTGCTACCCAATTAATTAGAATATTGATGATACAATTAAAACCTTGTTGTAACCATATATAATGTGAAGTCAACGTCCTTTCGTCTCAATGTCTTAATTGAACACAAGGTATAAATGTATCATACTTGTTAAGTCCAATTATTTATTTCTTGATCTAGTAATTGACGTATGATCGTGTGGGCCCAATATCTCATATTGTCTCACCATAGTATGGCCATGCATTTCTACGTTGCATACAATCAAGAGGCCTATAAACATTACTCCTGTTATGTAGGAGGGACGAATCCTATCTACATCACTCACATTCCTCAACATGTTTCATTGCAGACCCAATAACTATCTTTATAGTTGTTCTGTTACAGACAACGTTTAATAGTATTAAAGCCTACAACTACATATGTTAGGAATCGTAGTGACTTCAAGTCGAAGGACTACTTCACTATGGTCACCTTGAGAATCGCTTATGACACTTACATAACTATTATGCAACATTCTCATAGCGGGTCACTCCAGTATAAATATTCCACTAATATTTATACCTATGTGAAGACTTGATATCTTATATCTATGACATGTGAGATGTGGTCATCAGTACACTCACGTAATAGTCTCAATGTATTATTATTGTCCTTATTAATAATAATACTTGACTATGGATATTTAAGAATAGTGTTCTATAATTTAATGGCATCTCACGGTCAAGTCATACTTGACATTCCATTAAATGAACTACCTATTCTAAGGACTTTGTTGTGCTATAAATATGATCATAAAATATAACATAATAAATAAATGCCTTATACATATATCAAATATATGATTAAAGTCATGATATAAATGATTATCTATTCAAAATAGATTGGCCACTAGGGCTTACCCCAACATGTAAACCAAAACAACATTTACAATTGAAAACTCATTTGATTTGAAACAACGTTTGAACCACTTACTCTATTTTTAGCATTTTCTGAAATGAGAAATTCGCTTAGTGGAATTCCATTCGCTTAGCGAAATTGAGGCAGTGATACCTCCTTTGAAACTCCTCTGTATCGCTCGGCGAAACATAATTTGCATAGCGAAATTTGTTGTATTCGCTTAGCGAAAATGGAGGCGGTTACACTCTTTTGAAACTCCTCTATATCGTTCGGCGAAACATAATTCGCGTAGCGAAATTTGTTGTATTCGATTAGTGAATCTTAATTCGCTTAGCGAAAATGGAGGCGGTTACACCTCTTTTGAAACTCCTTTGTATCGCTCGGCGAAACATAATTCGCGTAGCAAAATTTGTTGTATTCGCTTAGCGAATCTTAATTCGCTTAGCGAAAATGGAGGCGGTTACACCTCTTTTGAAACTCCTCTGTATCGATCGGCGAAACATAATTCGCGTAGTGAAAGTCCATTGTATTCGCTTAGCGAAATGGAGGCAGTGATGCCTAACTTGGAATTTCTTTGTTTTCGCTTAGCGAAATTTGCCTTTAAGCAAAACTTGAACCTTGTTCTAAAATGAAGGTAAAGTCTTTATGAAACCTATGCTAACTTTCATGAAATTTCTATTTTTAAATCACTTAGCTACATAGATGACTAAGATAAAAAGGCATGTTTCACTTTGGTGAAAATACTTAAAGATTGAAACTTCATTTGATCTTTGGATCAAATCACTTTTGTTTTCCTTTGAAACATAGGTAACTAAAACATTTTTCTTACACCAAAACCTTAATTTGTTCAAGAACTACATATTTTCTTCCTTTTCTCAAGGTCATGGCCAAAAGCCTATTAGGAACAAATGTGAATATTTGCTTCACCAACTAACCAAGTTATGGCTCAAAAGCTCACATAATTATGACAAACAACAATCACACATCATTGCATCATAATCAAGCATATAAAAGTCCATACTTGATCTAGTGATCAAAGTAGGTATTTCAACATACATGAAAATGTTTTTCATCGAATCACATCCTCATAAACATATGCTAGAGCACACTAAAGCACATTAAGGCATAAACTCATCCTTACAACTTTGTTCTCCAAGAGAACTTAACAATTAAAAGTGAACCCAAACCAAAGGGTTTCACCCACACATAAAGTAAACAACCATCTTCACCACCACCATTTTGGTGTGATGAGGTTCACCCCCAATACCTGTTGATGAGCAGATATCCGGATCAAAGTCGGTTGATCGGTTTGTGAACCTCCTGATAATCGTCACCAACTACAAACAACCAAATAATCAAACATTAAAAAACAAACAAAACAAAACTCAAAAATTTCTAAACAACCCTAAGGAAAATAAAGCTAGGAATTTATTTTGGTTTTCCATTTCATGGATTCAAAGGCTAGGAAAGCTAAGGATGAAATCAAGTGTTAGAAATCAAAAATTGATGAAAAACACTATTCATCATCACTATGTAGGGTTTGGCCATATTGGGGATTTAGGGCTATGATGAGAATTGAATCATAAGCTCTTGGGTTTAGGTAGAGAATGAGAAGTGAGTTCAAAGAAATTGGTTTCACATCAAAAGGATTTGTCTACCAATTCCTTTGGATTTTCAAAGTTTTGGATCTAAGAAATGATTTTCATGAAAATGGAGTTTGATCTTGAAATAGAGAGAGATTCAAGAAGCTAAGAGATCATAGAAGTGATCTTACCTAAAAATGGAGGAAGATTGCTCAAGGAATCAAGTGTTTCTATCAAGTGATCAAGGATCTTCAAGAAGAAAATGGAGTTTTCTTCAAGAACAACTATGGAGTTCTTGTTTGGGAGGGCTGGTGCATGAATTAGAGGGGCTGTGTGGGCTGAGTTCAGCTCTTTAAAACCTCACTTAAAGGCAAAATGGTCATTTGCCAAAAGGGTAAAATGGTAAAAGTGTAAAAGACTAAGGTTAGGGGCATTTTGGTAATTTCGCGTCCAGATTTTTTCCGACCGTCATGATGACTCTGGCATACTCTCCCAAGTGTCCTGGGATGATGTGGTATTAAGCTTATCCGTTATCGGGTCTCGTTGAATCCCTTTACGACTCCAAACGCCTCCTGGTTCGATTATACGTCCAAATATAATATATTATTATTTTTTTCGGACGTTGGGACGGATTTTAACAAAGACATAGAGAATAAAATCCTAAGACTTAATGTCTCGTTCACGAGTCCAAATTAGGTCTTGATAGTAGAAAAAGGCTACTATCCGTGAAAAACGCAGACCGGGCTCCGTTTGAGCTTTCGCCCGAAACTTAACCATGGCTTCCTATGGTTGTGTAGAGCATTCCTATCTGCTCAGAATATTTTATTTTACTCTCTAGACCCTCCAATAAAATACAAAACGTTAAAATACTGGAGAATTAGAAAACGTGAAAATCGGGGCATTACATTCCTACCCCTCTTTAAAGAATTTCGTCCTCGAAATTCGTGACTTAAAACTAAACCTACCTGGTCGCTGAAGATTAAGGAAAGAAATTTTCGACAAAGGAAATTTTTCATGGTCTTGGTCTCATAAGAAAGTATACAGAAGAATTTTACCAATATGGAATGAATGCAGGAATATCCGGTGTGTAAAAAGATTCTTCAGTAGGTTCGTGAGTGTAAAAATGCAGAGCTAATACATGTTTACATCCATGACTCTAATAAAGTCCCTTCTTTCATAAGAACCTTCCAATAGATTTGAGAATCAAAAGATAAATAGTCTAGTCAAAAATCAGACTGGATCACCTTTACCAAAAGTAGAAGTGATTAGACTAAGTTTCATTAAGAAACTTCCAGTATCAAAAAGTCGTTTATGTTATAACTCAAGAAATAGTCACAACAAATCTTTCAGTGAAATAATATAAAAATGGCCAGACTAATGGACACCATTTTACCAATTCACTCAATTGTCTAATACACTAAGGAATATGTAGGAGTATGAACACAAATGTTCTCTTGAGATCAGGCAGCACTAACACAGGTGCAGTAGTCAACCTTCTCTCTAATCCTTGCAAACTTTCCTCACCGGCTTCAGTCCTTTCAAACGCTTTATCCTTCCTTGTCAATTGGATGAGAAGTCCAACAATCTTAGAAAATTCTTCGATGATCCTCCGATAATACCCAGTCAAACCCAGAAAATTGCGTATCTCAGTCACGGTGGTTGATCTTTCCCACCCATGAATTGCTTCAACTGTTATCGGTTTGGAAATAGCGTCGATGTAACACCTTACAACCACCTCTTCCTCACTTTCATTTGTCAAGAATGTATCCTCAGTTCTTGTTAACTACTTAAGAATATTCTTGACTATAGTTTAGTGAACTACACTGAAATCAATTTGGTACCTTCCTATCATGCTCAAAGCATACAAGATAACCAGTCTAGTACATAGAATCATGCATATTTAAAGTGCCTGAGCACTTTGTCAGCATATGTATTCTGAATAAGGTTGACCATCCTCAGCGATCTATCTCTATATATCTTGACTCCTAACCCTTAGGAGATCTCTCGCCTTGGTCCTTCACCGAGAAACAATTCCCTAACTATGCTTTTACATTTTGTAGTGTAGAGATATTGTTTCCGATAAACAGTATGTCATCCATATACAGTACGAGAAATACAACTCCCACTAACCTTCTTGTACACAAAAGGTTCATCCTCGTTCTTGATGAATCCAAACTGTCTTACAGCTCCATCAAAACGAAGATGCCAGCTTCTGCAAGCTTGCTTTAATCCATAAATGGATCTCTGCAATTTACACACCTTTCCAACATCCTTTGGATCGACAAAAACCTCGGGTTGTGTCATGTACATATCCTCGAGAAGTTTCCCATTAAGGAATGCAATCTTGACATCCATCTGCTAGATTTCATAGTCGTAATATGCAGCAATAGCAAGTAGAATCCGAATGGATTTAAGCATTGCAACTGAGGAGAAGGTCTCTTCATAGTTTACACCATAAATTTGTTTGAAACCTTTCGCGACTAATCGCGCCTTAAAGGTATCCACCTTACCATCCATGTCAATCTTCTTATTGAAGACCCACTTGCACCCTATGGGTTTTATCCCTTCGGGTGGCTCAAACAAGGTCCAAACCTGGTTAGTGTACATGGACTCCATCTCAGATCCCATGGCCTCAAGCCACTTCTTAGATTCTGGGCCAATTACAGCCTCCTGGTAGATTATAGGCTTATCTTGATCCATGAGCAGCACATCACCTTCCTGAGTCAGGAGAAGTCCATATCTCTCAGGTTGGTGACGTGACCTGTTAGACCTACGCAATTCTTGTGTTACTTGAACCGGTGATTGAACTACAACATCTTGTAGAACCAATTCTTGTTCCATTGCAGGAGGATCAGTACTTTGTGGCATTTGGATTTCTCCAAGTTCTACATTCCTCACACTGTCTCCATTGGAGATGTATTCCTTCTCAAGGAACACTCCAGTCCTAGCGACAAACACTTTGTCCTTGAAAAGGTCGTAGAAATAGTATCATTTGGTTTCCTTAGGATATCCCGCAAAAGTACATTTATCTGATTTGGGTCCAAATTTATCTGAAAACAAATAAACCTGACAAGTCAAATCTTCGTAAATGACATACTGGTCCTTCGGGCCATTTATATCTGTTGTAGGATGGATTGGTTCTAGTCGTATACTCGGCTAATCCTTCAATAGTGATTCCCCTTTTTGATCTTTAAACGTTAGGAAAGGGATTCCGTTTCTAACTTAGTGGGTTCCTAACTACTCCAAAGAGCGTTTAGTGTGAAAGCGAAAGTGAGAAAAGAACTAAGCGCAAAAAACTGTGAACTCAAGATAAATAATGTGAAAATTTGCAAGTTGAATTCGATTGATTGTTCCTAATTCGAAATGTACAACTCATATTTATACTCAAAATTGTAACTTTATACTAAAGTCTCTTCTACTGACCACTAACTCCTATTTTTTAGCAACTAAAATACATCATGGCTGACAAAAGACACTTTAATACGTAAACGGTTACAAAACCAACGGCTAATCATGACTAACAAAATTTCCTATATTCCAGGCATATCTTCACAATCATCCTAGTTGGTTGATCCTTCAACTTAACACAGATCCTTGAAACGGCCAACCTTCCAGCGTTTGGCTTTCAAATGGTCTTTTCTTTTCTACCTAAATCCTGCTTTTATAGACACCAACAGTTAGCATTCCTAAATCCACGGGCTTCACTTGATCTTCGACTAATCAACTTAGCTCAATTATTAACCATGCAAATTTCTTCACATAATTTAATTGGAGTATTTAAGCAATTCATCAATCATCGTGATAACTTAATATTAAAACGGCTACCAATTTTATCACTAATTCGGCTACCATTAATAATACTATTTCGGCTGCCTAGAATAATATATATTCGGCTGCCCTTATTTCTATTCATTCGGTTCTTCTTATTCGACTGTTTGCCTAACCATGCTCGCTTGGCTGACCACTAATTAACATCTGCCGAGTGAAAATTTTTTGTGGAGATAACACTTGCCCCCTTGCATCCTTTATTCTAGCCGTTAGATAGAATGAAGGATGTAACCGTTTTCTTGAGCTCCACAAAACACTTCTTGCCCCTACAACTTCACAACAGTCATATCACTAGGCAACGACTCTTTTTCTACTCCCGCTATAAAATCAACCGCGCGCTCACTTCAGCCTACTACTGTTACTCTTGCAATCAATCTTCTTTCTCCACAACATCTTCTTCCTTCCATCAACCAAGAAAATCACCACCACAATGCCTGATTTTAACTCCGATCAAAGCCATTACTCTTATGGAGGTGATGAAGAAATTCAAGAATCTTCATCCGAAACCTCCTCAATCCAAGAATCGTCTCAAGAATCTGAAAGCCCTCCTATTGAAAACACCAGAATTCGTATACCTCAAACCCTGTACCTCTGATATTAATGAGGGGAAACTTTTTCTGGAGCACGTTCTTGCTCCCAGTACTTTCGCTCTCCCTATCGCATGCGACTAGTTCACCATCCATAGATACCCTTCAGATTTCCGCACATGGCCCCGTCTGACTCAATCTTACTCTAACTGGCTTGAAAGAGTATCAAATAGCAGAGGGAAAGAGTAGAAATATTGGGGAATTTACAACATCATAATGCTCTCCAAGTACGACATCCCTCTTAATTCCGAGCTAATATTTGGCTTTATGGGTTTCTGGGCAACATCAATCAACGGGTTCATATTCCCCTTTAGTATGGCTAGCCCAACCTTGCTGGATGTAGCTTCCATTACCGGCCTACCAATGCAAGGGGATGAACTTCCTTCCCTTCATCTCTCTACTGTTCCTGACTTGGGAATCAAATTTTCTCACAGGGAAGCAACCTAATCCACCTTCCTTTCGGCTAACGCCCAATCGACTGGAGCAGTCTCGGATAGAGAGCATAATGCTTTTTTCCTCTATTGGCTGTGTAAATATTTCATATGTACTAACTCCTGCCAAATAGTACAAGAATATTATTCCTTCGTATCTTATATTACTTCTGGGAATCGGCTAGCCTTGGGCCCTTTATTCCTCTCCTTATTATATCGAGGATTATTTGTTCTTCGTGAATAGCTGATGAAGAAAGGCAACCTAGACAACAATCCCGATCCGTTGTGGTTCCTTCAATTGTGGATTCTCCACTATTTCCCCGAATTTATTGACCCCACTTTTAATCCAACAATTCTTCCTGCTCGTCCTGCCATCTTGGGTCAACATTTACAACTGATGCCTCTTGCTCCTAAATCAGCCTTTGACATAGCCAACATACTTCTTACTATGACCAAATCTTCATCAGAACTTAATAAAATCTTCCCAACAAGGATTGGCCCCAAATGGGTATTCACCATCCCAGACAATATTTTTAATGATTCCCTGAGACAAGAAGTTGTGTCGAAATGGAGCAGCATCTTGACGGCAAGAGACCTTCTCTGTGGGGTAAAACCAACTTCCAGGAACAACAAATCTTCTGTTGAACCCTACAACCCTCAATGTTTTGCCCGACAGTTTGGTCTTCTTCAAAGTATTCCTGGCACATATGAGTCAAAAGCCTCTCCTTACAGTAGGCCAACTCTATCAGCCAAACAAGTAGCCGATATTACCTCGGCTAACATAGAGCTCATGCCGGCCTTCACATATATCTCTTTTGATCAGCAGCCAGGAGAAACGTCATCCTATATTAACTTGTGTCCATCCGTTCCTCAGAAACTCCTCTATGATGATTTGTCCAAATACATGGCTAAACTGATAGATGATGGGCAACCAGAACCACCTTCTTCATCAATGCCAAAAGCAGCACCTTCCCCCAACAAGAAAACCCCAACTACCAAGCCTCTTCCCAAGTCCAGAGGTAAGCCAAATATTTTCATGTTTAATTCTTTTCTATTTATTTCCAAGAAAGGTTCGACTAACTTGGCTCTTCCTCCACCTTTAGGGAAACAAGTTATTGATGTGGATGAAATGCCAGACCCTACTCCTCTCACGGCTGCTAGGAAGAGAGCTAGACCAACAAGGCTAGTGATTCAGCCTCAAGAAAGCTCTAGGCCATCAACCAAACCTTCTTTGACTGAGAAATCGGCTAAGGTAAAGAATCATCCTCTCCTTTCAATACCTTTGCCGAATCACTCTTCTGTTTCTCTCAAAACTTCTTCTTCTTTTTTTTATCCTTTGATCTCAGAAAGCAAAAACAACTAGACTTGTTCAGACCAGATCTTCACAAGAAGCTCATGCTGAGGCTTCCCCAACCGAGACTCCTCCTTCGCTTATCATAAAGAAAAAATTGCGCCTTTCAAGTTCAGCCGTTCAGGTATACTCACTTAAACTCCCTTACTACTATTTCTTATTTTGTACTTAGTTTAAATGGCTAACCTTTGTTTTATCAGTCGGTTATACTTCCTGAGGTCCCACCAAGTGCCCTCGTAACGACTGGTACACCAGATACAACTGGCATTCCTCAATCGACCAGTGTTCCTGAAACTGTTGCCATTTCGACCCATCCTGCACCATCAACATAGCAGCCGATAAGCGAAGCAGAAGTTCAACCCATGCTAACTCCTTCAACTGAAACGATTGAGGAGTTTATTCCTGAAGAAGAACTTTCTGGTTACTTTCAAATGGCCATTCCTTTGGGTCCAGTTCTGATTCCCAGCTCTCCCGTAGAAGAATGCATTTCTCGCGTTGAAGAACAACTTCATACAGATATTCTTGTGGATGAAGCGGCCGTTACGGAGCTAAGAGTGGCTCTTTCATCGACCATTTATACCAGAGGCATTTCTAATCTACAAAAGGAGGCTCTCAATCGCATAGCCGCTAAAGTAGGTGACATCTCTTTCAACTATATGGCTCACCGAAGTCATCATGAGAAGAGTTTGAACAACCTTAATCGGCTAGCCCATCTCGAAGAACAGAAGATCAACTTCCAAACCTCTTTCCAATCACTCGAAACAAAAAGGCAAGTGGACTTAGCTGAAAATCAACAGCTTTCTGCTCGGCTGAAGCACTTGATAGCCGAAAGGGAAAGAATAGACAAGGAGATAGCTGTGATTAAGCCCAAACTGGAGCAAATAGAGAAGGAACTCGCAGCCAGCGCAAAGACCAGAATCCAAATCTATCACCAGTCCAAGTCTTTGGATACAAAACTTATCCCTCTGGCTCAGCAAAAGGAAGTTTTGAAAGAAGATATGGCCACAGCTGAGCGTGGCATGGCTACAGCTCAAGAAGACTAGAAAAACTTGAAATTTCTCATAGCTGAAGCTAAATCACCCATGGTTGCCCCTAAGTACATTGAAGGATCTACTCCGGCTGATATTTTTGAGGAAGAGGCAATGCCTAAATCCGCCGAAACAGCCGTGACTGAGGTTGTTGTGATCAGTCCTACTAGACCCTTTGAGGAAGAACTCCCATCAGCTGATCCTGCTTCTCTTCCATCCTAAATTAAGGAAAGGACAGAAGAAGTCCATGCCCCCGAGCATATATGTCCTTTGCCTCCGGCTGTCATAACAACCAAATCATCTGTTGAAGAGGATAAGGGTGACCAAGCTCAAACAACTATGGAATTTCCTTCGGCTGAAACACAAATGGCTGGACCAACCTCAGCTGAAGCACTCAAATTCAAATCCAAGCTCTCGAGTTCGGCAGTAAGACCTTCACGCAGCTATTAGAATTTAAATTTTGTATTTTTCTTATATTTCCCTTTTAAAGAACAATTTGTATAAAAGGCCTTAGTCTTTTTATTTTGAATCCCTTGTTTCCCAAACAGAAGGATAACAGGACTTCAAGTATTTTCCGTTTATACTTCAATTAAACTCTTCTCCTTGCATATTGACTAGTCGATAAGCACCCCCAGGAATAGCTTGACTAATAATGAATGGACCTTCCCAATTTGGTGACCATTTCCCATATTTAGGATCCTTAATCCTAATCGGCAAAACGGTTTTCCAAACTAAGTCTCCTTCGGCGAAAAACTTACTTTTTAATTTCTTATTATAAGCTTTAGAGACCTTTTGCTTGTTCAACCAAATATTTTCTAAGGCCATTAATCTATCCTCATCAACTGATTCCAACTCCATCATCATTGCTTGACAATAATCATCAAAATTTAGCCATGTTGTTTAGGCACTCTAAAGGATTTGACCTTCAATTCCAATGGCAAAACAACATCATGACCAAAGGTCAGCCGATAAGGTGTGAAACCGGTTGCAATGGACTTTGAGTTCCTATAAGCCCACAAAACTTCAGACAAAGCTTCATGCCATCTTCTGGGCTTATCCTCAAGAGTCTTTTTAATCATGGCAATCAATATCTTATTAGTAGCCTTGGCTTGTCCATTCGCCTGAGCATAGTATGGAGAAGAGTGCATTAATTTAATTCCATACTCCTGAGCAAAGGCCACCATTTTATCCCCTGTAAACATAATACCTTGGTCCGTTGTAATCGATTCAGGGATACCATATCTGTGGATGATATGTTGCTTGATGAAATTAATCACATCTTGTTGTGTAACATTCACCATCGGCTGTGCCTCCACCCATTTGGTGAAATAATCAGTGGCTACAATGATAGAGGCATGTCGTTTAGAAGATGAAGGGTATATTTTCCCGATTAGATCCATTGCCCATCCCCTGAAAGACCAAGGTTTGACAATGGCATGGATTTCCTCGACTGGGACTCTTTGAACAGGACCATGCTTTTGACAGGCTTCACAACCTTTAGCATAGGCATGACAATCAGCCGTAATAGTAGGCCAATAATACCCCACTCAATGCAAAGTCCATCTCATAACTGCTCCAGCTCTATGAGCCCCACAAATCCCTTCATGGACTTCCGTCATTGCTTTCAATGACTCATTTTGATCTATACATCTGAGAAGAACACCTTCTATTTCTCTTTTATACAAGTCATTGTCCATAATAACATACTTCAAGGCCCTTTGTTTAACCTTAGAATCTACTTTAGCCGATGGATTCTTCAAATAATCTAACAATTCCTTCCTCCAATCATCGGCTGACTGATTCTCAACATTCATGACTTCTGGAAAACAATCATTAAATTAGCCTTCTTCCAATTTTAATTCCCTATATCCATAAATGTGTTAGGCCAAATCATTAGCTTCATCATTTTCCCCACGTGGGATGTGCATGATTGTGACACCAGCAAACTCTTTTAACAAAGAGCTAGCCGTTTCACAACATCCTAAGAGTGCAGGGCTATTCTACTTGAACTCCCCCGTTAGTTGTTTCACAGCAAGTTGCGAATCACCCATAACACAGACATATTGAGCCTTCATAGAGATCAGGATTCTCAATTCTATTATCAATGCCTCATACTCGGCATGATTATTGGAATATTTTGATTGCAGCTGACACATGAATCTCCAATCCTGCCCTGCCGGGCTAGTTATAGTAACTCCAGCCCCTACTCCTTTCTGAGTTTTGGATCCATCGAATCTCAGGATCCATGGTTGCAAATTAATGCAACTATTAACTTCTGACAGGGGGTCCTTCACCTCGATTGAAGGATGCTGAGCCACAAAATCGGTTATAGCCTGCCCCTTAACTGCCCTTAAGGGTACATATATTAGTGCAAATGCACTTAATTTAATGGCCCACTTCATTAATCTCCCTTGTAAACCAGGCCTATTAAGCAAATGTTTAATTATGTCAATCTTGCATAAAACCAAAACTTCTCGTGGCATTAAATAATATTCAAGTTTGGTACAAGCATAAAATAAAGACAAACATAATTTTTCTACAGGAGAATATCTAGACTCAGCATTGTTTAACAACTGACTAAGATAATAAACAGCTTTCTCTGCACCATCCTCGGCTTCCTGCTCTAGCAAGCAGCCAATTGACTCTTGAGCCGTAGAGATGTACAACCTCAACGGCTTCCTAGCAATTGGAGGTACCAACACTGGAGGATTGGCTAAAGCTTGTTTGATCTGTTCAAAAGCTTGCTGCTGCTCTTCTCCCCATATGAATTCTTTTGCCTCTTTGAGTTTGAGTAAAGGAGATAAAAACTTCATCTTTCCAGCTGAATTCACAATGAATCTTCTCAAAAAATCGATCTTCCCTATCAAACTTTGCAATTCCTTTTTGTTTCTTGGAGGCCTGGCTTCCAATACTGCTTTGGCTTTATTTCTGTCTATTTGAATGCCATGTTGATGTACCAGAAAACCCAAGAAATTTCTAGCCGAGACCCCAAAGGAACATTTCTCTGGATTCATCTTCAAATTATGAAACCTCATCCTCTACAAAGCCATTTCCAAAGCAATCAAATGCTGACCAAAATCCTTAGATTTGACCACAACATCATCAATATATACTTCCATACTTTTCCCAATCAACTAATGGAAAATAACATTCATTGCTCTCTAGTACGTGGCCCCTGCATTTTTCAACCCAAACGGCATCTCTACCCATTCAAAGATCCCAATAGCTCCTAGGCATCTAAAAGTGGTCTTATGAACATCTTCCTCAGCTATATATATATATATATATATATATATATATATATATATCTGGTTATACTCCGAATGTCCATCCATGACAGTTAAGATACCATTGCTAGCCACATCATCGACTAACATGTTGGCTATAGGCATAACATACTCATCCTTGGGTGTTGCCGAGTTTAAGTTTCTGTAATCAGTGCAAATTCTTAACTTTCCATTCTTCTTAAACACAGGCATAATATTGGAAAGCCATTCCACATACCTCACGGTGCGAATAAAACCAGCTTTCAACAATCTCTCCATTTCTGCCTTAATCTTCGGTAGCAATTCAGGATTAAACCTTTTGGGAGGTTGCTTATATGGCTTAAAACCTTCTTTAATCGGCAATCGATGTTCCACCAAATTTCTAGACAAACCAGGCATCTCGTGGTAATCCCAGGCAAAACAGTCTTTATATTGCTTAATGAGCTTGATCAATTTGATTTTGTCTGGCTCGGCTAACAAACCACTAACCTTATTTACTTCTGGCCTGTCAGCCGAACCTAGATTCTCCTCCACCAAGGGGTCTTGTGCCTTGAAAACAAATATCTTTTTGTCAACACTCTTTTGAAACTCTTCCTTATCAGGGCCCTGTCCCCTGGTCTGGTTGTCTCCTTCTTGTGAGATTTCCCCCTCGACTGACCCTGCCTCAATAACTTTACTTTCCGTTGTAAACAAGGCCAACCATTGGACCAAATTCCTTATAACGTGGGCCTTATCAATCATCAAGAACTTTTTCAAAAGGCCGTGATTCGGCTTGCAATGTGATAGTAAACCCTTGTGATGTCAGATTGCATGATTCCCAGGTACCTTCTTCGTAATCTTCAGCCACTTGGATGGGTTCCATGTAGGGAGAATAATACATGGCCTCAGCCATTCGTATGTCAGATGTAAAAGGATGCTTATCGACTAATACTGTCTCTATTTTATCTCCATTCCACATGATAAGCATCTGATGTAAGGTGGAAGGCACACCTTGGCTAGAGTGTATCCAATCTCTACCCAGGAAAATCGCATAGGTAGTCTTGGCATCTACTACAAAGAAAGCAGAAGAGGTGGTCTTAGATCCCACCGTAACATCGGCAACCAACTCTCCCAAAGCAGCCGTAGCCTCCCCAGTAAAATTAGTCATCTTCATGTTGGTAGGGCATAAGTCTTCTTTTTTCTTGCCTAGTTTCTTCATAGTGCTAACTGGCATAACGTTCAAGACTGCCCCTCCATCTACAAACACGCGGCCAACTGTCTTGCCATTCAACTGAGCCTTAATATATAAAGGCTTTAAATGCTTAGCCATTTCTTCGGTGGGTTTTCAAACACTACTTCCTGGGGCTTTAAAGCAATTTCATCAGCTAGGATTGCCCATTCTACTTCTTTAGCACATACATCCCCTTCTAATACGTTCGACTGGTGACCATCCGCCCAGAATTCACTAGGAAGGATCCCCACCACGTCAACTTCAGCCGAGTCAAACTCTTCTTCTCCCATGAGGGTTTGCAGCATAGACTCCTCCAGAAAGGATAAAATATCAGTTCTTGCCCAATCTAATACGTCTCCAGCTTTGCCATTTTCCTCACGGAACTAATAATCTAATTCAATGATAGGATCTAAATCTTCTCCCACAAGAACATAAGATTCCTCATTCATCAAACTATCTACTTTCTTCTCTCCTGGTTGGGCATCTAATCCGTTCTGCTGAAGGTCTTTTTGTTCCTGTTTCCTTTCTTCCTTAGGGAACCCGAATGCAGCATCTAAGGCTTCGGCTACCTTAGGAGAAGAAACCTCATCTCTGGTCACCTTCTTGGCCTCAGCTAGCATCTGTAATGTTTGCTTCATTTTCTGTACCTGGGCCATTCTTTGTTTTCTCCTTTTCTGGGTTCGTGTTAACTGAATCCCTACAGGATCAATTGGCTTCAAATTCTTCGCATACTTATTCAAGAACCAATGTCCCTCTTGAATATTAGCCACGGGCTTGACGATTCTCTACGGCTTCATGTCTTCATCATTGCGCACGATGATCCTTAGAGAAGTCATACCCTCCTTTTCACTGAATTCTGCAACACGCCTTTTTTCCGTCGGGACAGGACTTTCATCTATCCTTGGCATTCTCCCCTTTTCTTCTCTAGTTGGCCTTTGAATAGGATTATTTTGAATAATCTTATCCTGGGGCCTTGTCTGATAATTAGGCCTCCTCGATGTAACACCCATCCCGAGTGTCGCATTCCCGAACGCTTATAAGGCCGAAAATATTTATTAATGCGGAAAATACGGTTTTCTTTTCTTTTCATAAAGATGTAATGGGATTAGTAAAGGTAAATAATACTAATAAATGAACTTAGGTTCACCATGCATTTCTAGAACATATTGTATTATAAATACAGAAACCAAAAACAGAAATAAAAATAGAAATAATACTGTACACAGACATAACTCTAATGTATAACTGGCAATAAAAATAACATAAGTACTAGGAGTCGTAGCTCACAAAAGGTACTACAGATACTGACACAGTCTGGCCAAGACAAGATAAAACAGCAAAAGAGTCTCCTTCCAGACTCAAGGAACTACTGGACTGAACCATCATCGCGTCCATCTGTTCAAGCAGCAATAGCAAGTACCAACAGAAAACATACAGATATGGGTGAGATTCCCGTTGATCAACACAACAAAACAGCAGCAGTAAAAATGGGACGACTCACCAGGTAGCAGTGTACCCAACATGCTTACTAAAGTTCTCAATATAAATCATGTTAAACAATTAATAGCATAATATAAGGCATTCTTAAACAATACAGCGATGTATAACAGTAAATATAAACATCAACAGCCATGCAATGCAGTGCAATGTATATGACTCAATGCCAATGCCACTGGGTACTACTCCAACCCCTACTCCATGGAGCTAACAAAACATTCGGAGAGAGTGAATGGGAGGACATGTTCTGGTTTCTGCCAGCCATGAGCAAGATGCTACGACATTCGTAACGTACATGTATCTGGCTTTACGGTAACACTCTCAACCAAACATGAAAAGTACGACATCTAGTAGAGGATATCAGAGTATTGCACGGATTTGCCACGACACAGAAGAATCACCAACTGGTCACATGTCAGCCCTTCCAACCCTGATACCTCCAAAAAGACCATTGAAGATCGTCACCGTAAGATTCGCACCCACATCAAGGTGTAAGCTCAACTCCTAGTCTCAAAGCCTTACAACTATGCACATGAAATGCCAATGCTTACACAAAGCAGATGCGATGAAGCAATGTCTATCCAATGGATAAACCTCAAGGTTCACTAAGGTTCTCTTCCTTAGAAACTACACTGGTCTTTGTTTTATAAAACATTTATCCATCGGATAAATATCTCGTGATTCCTTTGGAATGATCCAGACTTCTTTCAGAATCGCCGACCGTTCCAACAAACCAACACAAGTCTTTTCAGCGTGTTTTGTATTCACTCACACGCCTTCTAGGAAACTTCCCAGAAGGTCACCCATCACATAATTACTCTAAGTTAAGCACGCTTAACTATAAAGTTCTTATGTTCTAAGCTCTCGAAAAGAAGCTAAATCTTGTTGGTATAGGTAATGAGACGACCCCACTTACGTAGGATAATCCCATTAAAGAACCTACTATATTAACTACCCTTAATCGCATTATAACCGTTAGCGTGCTTTATCAAGATGAAGCGTAGCAGAAAATTTCACGCTTGTGGAAGTAAACCAATTTTATGCAAGCAATTTATCAGAGTACGCAACTATGAAACATATATCATATACATCAGTTGCCCAATCCATTCCAGTTCCTGTAATCTCATACGCAGACCGGGTTTCGTCTGAGTCTTCATCCCAAACCTTAACCATAATTCTCTATTAGTAATGTAGAGTAAAACAATATCTGTGTTGTATCCAAAAAGTGGATACATAGGGATAAAATCAAACTCCGGACGAGAAACGTGGTTCCTGAATGTGATGAGTCAGTGGATGAGTCATCACTATGACTCATCACTATCATGATTACTCCACTATGACTCACCACCATGAGTCATCCATATCATGATTACTTTTCTGAAGTAGTCATGATTACTTCTCCAAAATATCTTGATATTTACAACTTTGCCACTGTGACTCAAAGCAATGAAAATTGGGGTGTTACAGGTAGTACCAATCAATTCTTATATGCCTTCCCTCAACTATACAGTCCTATACCTGCATAGCCTCAGGATTCCTTCCACGGTACAGTCCCATACCTGCACAATCTTAGGATCTTTCTCTCATTCCGGTTATCACAAGACTGAAACAATTGAACGATTGACCTGGATCCGAGTCACCGGTCTGTCATCGAACTACTGTTTCTAAACCCAAAACGTTTCGTGTTTGTGTTTCTGGCTTATGAATTATGTCTCAAGTCCTAAGCATTATGAATAAGGATTGAGAATCCTCTTAGATAAGTCTTGGAGCCTTTCTAAAATATTAATCCTTGATTTTCAATTAAGGAAATAAGTGTTGATTCACTTAAGTCTTATGAACTCATTGATGTACTAAGTCATCAATGGTATAGTACAGGGTCTTGCACCACCACATACTATACTTAAGTAACCCTTGTCTTCAACTCTAAGTTAATTACTTAACTTAGGTTTTTCACGCGTAAAACTTTACGATTGAGTTATAAAACTCCTTTTGTAAACCAAACAACTTTTACAATTGAAAACTCATTTGATTTGAAACAACGTTTGAACTACTTACTTCATTTCTAGCATTTTCTGAAACATGAAATTCGCTTAGCAGGATTCCATTCGCTTAGCGAAATTGACGCAGTGATACCTCCTTTGAAACTCCTCTGCATCGCTCGACGAAACATAATTCGTGTAGCGAAGTTTGTTGTATTCGCTTAGAGAATATTGATTCGCGTAGCGAAATTGGAGGGGGTTACACCTCTTTTGAAACTCCTCTGGATCGCTCGGCGAAACAGAATTTGCGTAGCGAAATTCTCTGGATTCGCTTAGCGAATATTAATTCGCTTAGCGAAAGTGAGGCAGTGATGCCCAACATGGAATTCCTCTGTTTTCGCTTAGCGAAGGAAAATTCTCTTAGCGAAAAGTTGCCTTAATACAAGACATTAACCTTATGGAACCATTTTGATTCTCTTCATAAAAACACTTTTTGTCTCATTTTGAGTCACTTGATTAACTAGATGGACTAAGGATAAGGTATAAAACATGTTTCACTTTGGTGAAAACACTTTGATATTGAAACTTTGTTTGATCTTTGGATCAAAATCACTTATGGTTTTTATTTGAATCATAAGCCACTAAAACACTTTTCTTACTTGAAAACTTAATTGTTCAAAGACTACTCATACTCTTCCTTTTCTCAAGGACATGGCCAAAAGCTTATTAGGACAAATGTGAAGATTTTCTTCACTAACTAACCAAATTATGGCTCACAAAACTTACACAATTATGATAAACAATAACACACATCATTGCATCAAAATTAAGCACAAAAGTCCATCACACATCATTTGCATCATAATCAAGCATAAAAGTCCATACTTGATCTAGTGATCAAAGTAGGTTTTTCAACATACATGAAAATGATTTTCATTCAATCATCTTATCATCAACACATGCTAAAGTACATACAACATATTAAAGCATAAACTCATCATGACAATCTTGTTCTCCAAGAGAACTTAACAAAACTTATCAATTAAAAGTGAACCCAAACTAAAGGGTTTCACCCACACATAAACTTAAACAACCATCTTCACTACCACCATCTTGGTGTGATGAGGTTCACCCCCATACCTGTTGATGAGCAGATTCCTAGATCAAAGTCAATTGATCGGTTTGTGAACCTCCTGACAATCGTCAACAACTACAACAACACAACAATCCAACATTAATTCACAATCAAAACAAAAGTCAACAATCCTAACAAAGAGGGTTTCGGCCACCCTAGGGTAAAGAGATTAGGAATTGATCTTGGTTTTCCATTCATGGATTCAAAGGCAATAGGAAAGCTAAGGATGAAAACAAGTGTTAGAAATCAAAAATTGATGAAAAACACTATTCATCATCATCAAAAGGGTTCGGCCGTATAGTGATTTTTGAGCTATGATGAGAGTTGAATCATAAGCTCTTTGATTTAGGTAGAGAATGATGAGGTGAGTTCAAAGAAATTGGTCTTATCTCAAAAGGATTTTTCTACAAAATGGATCTTGATCTTGAAATAGAAAGAGATTCAAGAAGCTAAGAGATCATAGAAGTGATCTTACCTTAAAATGAAGGAAGATTTCCCAAGGAATCAAGTGATTCCAACAAGAAACCAAGCTTTTTCAAGAGCAACAATGGTGTTTTCTCTCTAAAGTTGAAGATGGTGTTCTTGAGCTATTCAAGAGGGGCTGGCCTGCGTGAATGAGGGGCTGGAAGGGCTGAGTTCAGCCTTTAAAAATCTCACTTAAGGGCAAAATGGTCATTTGCCAAAAGGGTAAAATGGTAAAATTGCAAAATACTAAGGTTAGGGGCATTTTGGTCATTTTGCATCCAGATATTTTCGAATGTCATGATGACTCTGGCATACTCTCCCAAGTGTCCTGGGATGATGTGATATCAAGATTATCCGTTGGCGAGTCTCGATAAGTTCATATGTGGCTCCGTTCGTCACCCGATTGAGGATTCCGCTCGAACGGAGGTCAGGAAGTGATTTTTCTAAAATTTTTGTGAAATTTAACCAAAACGTAGAGAATCGAATTCTAAGACTTACTGTCTCGTTCACTGGTCCATCTAAGGTCTCCTGAGCAGTAAAACCATATTGTCAGTGTAAAAACGCTGATCGAACTCTGTTTGAGTTTTCGATTCAAAACTTAATCGTAGCTTCCTACTATATTGTCGAGCATGACTATGGTCTCGGAATATTTTATTTCCATTCCTAAGACCTCGAATAAAATAAAGACATTAAAATACTGAAGAATTAGAAAGCATGAAAATCGAGGCGTTACATTCCTACCCCTCTTAAAAGAATTTCGTCCTCGAAATTCCGTGAGTTAAAACTAAACTTATTCGATCGCTGAAGATTAAGGAAAGAAATTTTCAACAAAGGAAATTTTTCCTGGTCTCGGTCTCAGAAGAAAGTATATAGAAGAATTTTTTTTCCAATCTGGAATGAATGCAGGAATATTCGGTATGTAAAAAGATTCTTCAGTAGGTTCGTGAGTGTAAAAATGCATAGCTAATACATGTTTACATCCCTGACTCTAATAAAGTTCCTTCTTTCAGAAGAACCTTCCAATAGATTTGGGAATCAAAAGATAAACAGTCTGGCCAAAAATCAGACTGAATTACCTTCACCAAAAGTAAAAGTGATTAGACTAAGTTTCATAAAGAAACTCCCAGTATCAAGAAGTTGTTTATGTTATAACTCAAGAAATAGTAATAACAAAACTTTCAGTGGAATAATACGAAAATGTCCAGATCAATGGACACCATATTACCAATTCACTCAATTGTCTAATACACTGAGGAATATGTAGGAGTGTGAACACAAACATTCTCTTGAGTTCAGGCAACACTAACACAGGTGAAGTAGTCAACCATCCCTTTAATCCTTGCAAACTTTCCTCCCAGGCTTCAGTCCATTCAAACGCTTTATCCTTCCTTTGAAATCACATGACCCAAAAATTGTACTTCGTCGAGCCAAAACTCACACTTGGACAGCTTTGCATACAGCTGTTTCTCTTCCAGAACCTGAAGGACCACACTAAGATATTTAGCGTGTACTTCCTGGTTTCGCGAATAGATGAGTAAGTCGTCTATGAAGACAACGACAAACTTACCTAGGTATGGACGAAATATACTATTCATATAATCCATGAATATAGCGGAGTATTCATCATACCAAACGGCATTACAAGTTACTCGTAGTTCCCATAGCGTGTTTGAAACGCTGTTCTTGGTACATCCTCTTCCTTCACACGAATCTAGTGATAACCTGATCGCAAATCAACCTGGGAGAAAACTGCCACTCCCCTCAACTGACCCATCAAGTCATCTATCCTTGGAAGAAGATACTTGTTCTTAATAGTAACCTTATTAAATTGGCGATAATCCATGCATAAGCGAGAGGTTCAATCTTTCTTTTTCACCAACAACATAGGTGTTCCCTAATAAGTCCACCAACTATTCCTTCAAGGTTTCTAAGATGTCCCGAACTGGTGATAAACCTAGTACGTCTTCAGGAAAGACTTCCAGAACTCGTTCACGACAGGTACATGCTCTAAGACTAGCTCATTCTTGACCTCCAAAGAAGATAGTAACATGTATCCCTGGGCTCCTTCTCTCAAAGAAGCGTTTACTTGGTTGGCAGTCCAAATCCAGAATTATCAGAATCCTGGAAAACTAAGGTTTTGTTTGCACCGTCTAATAGGATATGGTTACAAGATAACCAATCCATTCCTAAGATTACATCCATTTGCGAAAGAGGCAAACAGATTAAATCAATCAAAAATGTTCTATCTTTAACATAAATAAAACAGTTCAAACAAACTTTCGCAGTTATAACAAGTTTTGCAGTAAGTGCAGAAATTACCAAATCTAAGGTAAAGGAAACATAGATAATCTCAAAAGGTTCACGTAGTCATATGCGATAAAGGAATACGTTGCGCCTGAATCAAATAGCACAATTAAGGTTTTACCTTCAGTGATGCACTGACGGTGAATCAGATCTTCATTTTGAGAAGTCTCAGCACCATCCCCGGTATAAACTCTACTCATTGCCTTAGGCTTCGCGGCTTGCTCATTGTTGACAGAATGTCCAGCTTATGATTGTACGCAGTCGCGTGAAGTATGCCCTGGTTTTCCACACTTGAAGCATATGATCCCCTTGATCAAGCATTCTCTGGTGACATGATTGTTCTTGCCACACTTCATGCACTTCTTTGGGGCGCTTCCAGATTGACTAATACTCCCATTGCTTCCTCCTACAGAATGCTGTTGTTGACCTTGCTGTTTTGAATATGGTTTCCATCGAGATCTATCATCACGACCATTGGTGCCTTTATGGAATCTAGTCGGTCCAGAGTGACGTTGCCTTCCTTCACGAGTCTTCATCAGATCTTCGTTTAGGAAGTATTCATCTACCAACACTGAGAACTCTTTGACCTCGAGAGGTAGCACCGCTCCTCAAATCTCGTCCCTTAAACCCTCTTCAAACTTTGTGCACTTCCATTCCTCATCGGGATGAAGATGAAAATACCTCGAAGACTTCAGCAGGGACTCAAAACAATCAGCATATTCTTTGACAGACATTTCTCCTTGATGTAGCTGCAGGAACTCCATGTCTTTCAACTCGTCTTGCACCCGTCGGGAAATACTCGTTCTGAAGAACTCTGCGAGCGACAACTTACAAGAAAGCAAAAACATTACTATCCTGCCCAATATCATTCCTCTTCAGAAACAATAATGCAGAGAATAACAAACAATTGTTGTCTTCCTTACAGGAACACAACACAAGGAACAAACAACAAAAAAGGATAGACCGAAGTCATCATCCTCTCTAACATTGTTTTCTCTCAAAAACAATAACACAGAAAGACAATCAGAGAAAACACAACACAAACAAGACAAACCATAACCTACAAACCCCAAAAAGACTCGGCCAGCTCTGACACCAAATAATGCAACACCCTCTCCCGAGTGTCACATTCCCGAACGTTTATAAGGCCGAAAATATTTATTAATGTGGAAAATATGGTTTTCTTTTTTTCTTTTCTTTTCTTAAAGATGTAATGGGATTAGTAAAGGTAAATAATACTAATAAATGAACTTAGGTTCACCATCCATTTCTAGAATATACTGTATTATAAATACAGAAACCGAAAACAGAAATAAAAATAGAAATAATACTGTATACAGACATAACTCTAATGTATAACTGGCAATAAAAATAACATAAGTACTAGGAGTCGTAGCTCCCAAAAGGTGCTACAGATACTGACACAGTCTGGCCAAGACAAGATAAAACAGCAAAAGAGTCTCCTTCCAGACTCAAGGAACTAGTGGACTGAACCATCGTCGCGTCCATCTGTTCAAGCAGCAACAGCAAGTACCAGTAAAAAACATACAGATATGGGTGAGATTCCCGTTCAACAACACAACAAAACAGCAGTAGTAAAAACGGGACGACTCACCAGGTAGCAGCGTACCCAACATGCTTACTAAAGTTCTCATTATAAATCATGTTAAACAATTAACAACATAATATAAGGCATTCCTAAACAATACAATGATGTATAACAGTAAATGTAAACATCAACAGCCATGCAATACAGTGCAATGTATATGACTCAATGCCAATTGAGATGACCCACCGTCCCATCAGTAAAACCTAAGATATTAACTAATCTTAATCGCATAATAAACGTTAGCGCGCCTTATTAAAACGAAGCGAAGCGAGAAATTTAGCGCGGAAGCAAAACAATAAACGGCACGCTACGCTTCAGAGTCCACAGCTTGAAATATAAAGAAATATATCACATACAGCATTGCCCCATCAGTAGGGCTACAGTGATAAAGTAATACACACGAGTATATTATTACAAACCAAAATAAAAGTATGAAAGGTAGGTCGAGAGATAGCTCTCTGACTAATCACGATCATTGCCCAACCTCTTAAGGCTAGGGTCCGTGGCACGTCCTCCAGCGTCAGGCTCGTAAGGAATGCCGTCCAACTCTTCAGCAACTAGTTCCTCCTCGGGGTCTTTCCATAAAGTAAGAGCAACACATACAGAAAAATAGTGGGAGATAAGAAACATATATCATCAATATGGGAGAGGGGCATCAGTACAGCATATATATATACATCACACAACATAGATAACATATAACACAACCTCATCCATCTCTTAAGTCACCAATCACAATCATCTCAAACATCGTTCTCTCGAATAAGCCTATAGGAGGGATACTAGTCCCTATGTATATGTTGTCTTCCCTATATGCATGTCGGCCGATACATCACGTCCCCAATTGGACATCCCCGTCGGGATTACATCACATCACATCATATCCCGCCTCGGGATTTTACGCAACGTCCCCAATTGGACATCCCCCTTTGGGACCAAATGCTGCGGTATGAAATGTTATGAAAATGCAACAAACATCCATCGCAGGTTGTTATCGGAACCTCACACCTAAACACTCGTCCACGACCACGACTCACACCTAAACACTCGTCCACGACCACGACACATCGCATCACATCAACGTCAACATCAATCGTCAACATCAACATCACATCATCATCAACATCGCATCAGCATCAGCATCACGACGCCTTGCGTCTACGAGCCACAGGTCCACGGTCGGGACCACAACGATATCAACCCGAACAACATCAACGCTCACCATACTCTCATCAACACTCAACCACCAATCAAATCACAATAACATTACAACAGTAATTCACTCCAAGGCAGATATTATCATAAAAATCGAATAGCAGCAAATCACACAGGTAGTTCAACACAACAGATAAACAGATAATCAATTAAATAAATCAACACAGCAACCTCGATCAATCACATCATTTATAATATCAACTTAGTGGTGATAGCCCAAAAGTACCCACACCTAGGGTCCAGACACTTTATCCAGGGCTCAACCTCTAGTAGGGTTTAAGGGTTCCCCTACACAGACATATATATACATATATATATATATATATATATATATATATACTCTATACTAAGTTTGCCTTCCCGACGATATTAGTTCTTTCTCCCCACCTTAGTGATTTCCTCGTGCAGCTCCGGCTACGACTCCGCAGCTGTCAATCGGGTGCGCTGTCGGATGTTCGAATCCTGTCTGATTCTATATAACAAAACACAACCAGAAATCAATATAGTTAAATCAGAAACTCCCTAATTTAATTAATTAGGCTAGGGATGTCGAAAAATTCCTAACTTTTGGATCAATGATCCTTAGGTATCCCTAAACATAATCAATGAATGCATTAGTTCAAAAAGCAAAGATTTCTCCTACTGCACTACCCCTAGGGTTTGGCCCTATTGAATAAAAAATATGAAAAATAGCTAGGGAGCTCCAAAAATCCTCATTTCTTGGATAGCACCCTAACTAAATGTGATAATCCTAGATATCAAGTCAAAACATCAAAAACCAACCAAAAACCCTACCCTACACAATAGGGGGTTTCGGCCTCTCTCTCAAAAAAATAGCTAGAGAGATTTCTTGGCTCTAATCTCTTGGATCATGCAAGTGTGTCATGAACCTAGGCCATAGAAACTGGTTTGGTATGAAAATGACTTTCCTACAATTTATCATGGATTTTTGAATATTTTTGGGACAAAACCCTAACATTTATGATCATGGAAATTATAGGATAAAAATGAGAGATTGAGAGAGATAGAGATGACAAGCTACCTCCTATGATGATCCACTTCAAGTTTGGTGAATATTGCTTCAAGAAATCTCAAGGTTTGAAGCTCCAAAAATGAAGAAAAATGGTGAGAAAGGAGAAAAGAAGAAAAGAAGAGAAGAGAAAGAAGAAGAAGTTTGGGGTCTGGGAGAGGGGGGCTGCCGAGGGAGAAAAATGAGGGAGGAAAGAGTGAATGAGATATTTACTTAAGTTGGAGACTTAAGAGTTAAGTTAAGCAATAGTAAAAGTAACTAGTAACAAAAATTAACCAAGGGCAATTTGGTCAATTCATATCCTGACATTTTGAAAAACCTCACGACACTGATAAGAGTCCCCAAATAATTTAACATAGCCCTGGTATGAAAATTATTGGCTCAAGGTTCTCGAAAAACCCTAAGACAACTCGAATCGTCTACCCGATCGACTTTCGGTCCGAATATAAAATATTATTTATATTTTTGGACGTCAGGACACATTTTAGCAAAAAGGTAGAGGATTGAATTCTAAGACTAATGGTTCTGACCGTTAGTCTAAATGAGGTCATGATAGTAGAAAAACACTCTCATCCGAAAAAACATAGATCAGGCTCTGTTTGAGTTTTCGGCCCAAATCTTAACCATAGCCTCCTACGATGGCGTAGAGCGTGACTATGGCCTCGAAATAATTTATTAAAGTTTCTAGACCCTCAAATAAAATACAATTACTCAATTACTAATTAATTACCGATTAATTAAAAGATTAAGAAAATCGGGGTGTTACACCAATGCCACTGGGTACTACTCTAACCCCTACTCCATGGAGCTAACAAAACATTCGGAGAGAGTGAATGGGAGGACATTTTCCGATTTCTGCCAGCCATGAGCAAGATGCTACAATATTCGTAACGTGCACGTATCTGGCTTTATGGTAACACTCTCGACCAAACATGAAAAGTACGGCATCTAGTAGAGGATATCAGTGTATTGCATGGATTCGCCACGACACAGAAGAATCACCAACTGGTCACATGTCAGCCCTTCCAACCCTGATACCTCCAAAAAGACCATTGAAGATCGCTACCGTAAGATTCACACCCGCATCAAGGTGTAAGCTCAACTCCTAGGCTCAAGGCCTTACAACTATGCACATGAAATGCCAATGCTCACACAAAGCAGATGCGATGAAGCAATGTCTATCCATTGGATAAACCTTAAGGTTCACTGGGGTTCTCTTCCTTAGAAACTACACGCGTCTTTGTTTTATAAAACATTTATCCATCTGATAAAACATTTATCCATCGGATAAATATCTCGTGATTCATTTGGAATGATCCAGACTACTTTCAGAATCGCCGACTGTCCCCACAAACCGACACAAGTCTTTTCAGCGTGTTTTGTTCTCACTCACACGCTTTCTAGGAAACTTCCCAGAAGGTCACCCATTCCGTAATTACTCTAAGTCAAGCATGCTTAAATATAAAGTTCTTATGTTCTAAGCTCCCGAAAAGAAGAAAAATTTTGTTGGTATAGGTAGTACCAATCAATTCTTATATGCCTTCCCTCAACTATACAGTCCTATACCTGCATAGCCTCAGGATTCATTCCACTGTACAGTCCCATACCTGCACAATCTTAGGATTTCTCTCTCATTCCGGTTATCACAAGACTGAAACAATTGAACGATTGACATGGATCCGAATCACCGGTCCGTCATCGAACTACTGTTTCAAAACCCAAAACGTTTCGTGTTTGTGTTTACGTCTTATGAATTATGTCTCAAGTCCTAAGCATTATGAATAAGGATTGAGAATCCTCTTAGATAAGTCTTTGAGCCTTTCTAAGAATTTAATCCTTGATTTTCAATTAAGGAAATAAGTGTTGATTCACTTAAGTCTTATGAACTCATTGATGTACTAAGTCATCAATGGTATAGTACATGGTCTTGCTCCACCACATACTATACTTAATTAACCCTTGTCTTCAACTCTAAGTTAATTACTTAACTTGGGTTTTTCACTCGTAAAACTTTACGATTGAGCTATCAAACTCTTTTTGTAAACCAAACAACTTTTATAATTGAAAACTCATTTGATTTGAAGCAACATTTGAACTACTTACTTCATTTCTAGCATTTTCTGAAACATGAAATTCGCTTAACGGAATTCCATTCGCTTAGCGAAATTGAGGCAGTGATACCTCCTTTGAAACTCCTCTGCATCTTTCGGCGAAACATAATTCGCGTAGTGAAGTTTTTGTATTCGCTTAGCGAATATTGATTTGCTTAGCAAATTGGAGGTGGTTACACCTCTTTTGAAACTCCTCTGGATCGCTCGGCGAAACAGAATTCGCGTAGCGAAATTCTCTGGAATCGCTTAGCGAATATTAATTCGCTTAGCGAAAGTGAGGTAGTGATGCCCAACTTGGAATTCCTCTATTTTCGCTTAGCGAAGGTAAATTCGCTTAGCGAAAAGTTGCCTTAAAACATGACATTAACCTTATGGAACCATTTTGATTCTCTTCATGAAAACACTTCTTGTCTCATTTTGAGTCACTTGATTAACTAGATAGACTAAGGATAAGGTATAAAACATGTTTCACTTTGGTGAAAACACTTTGACATTGAAACTTTATTTGATCTTTGGATCAAAATCACTTATGGTTTTTTTTTGAAACATAAGCCACTAAAACACTTTTCTTACTTGAAAATTTAATTGTTCAAGGACTACTCATACTCTTCCTTTTCTCAAGGACATGGCCAAAAGCTTATTAGGACAAATGTGAAGATTTGCTTCACTAACTAACCAAATTATGGCTCACAAAACTTACACAATTATGATAAACAATAACACACATCATTGCATCATAATTAAGCACAAAAGTCCATCACACATCATTTGCATCATAATCAAGCATAAAAGTCCATACTTGATCTAGTGATCAAATTAGGTTTTTCAACATACATGAAAATGATTTTCATTCAATCATCTCATCATCAACACATGCTAAAGTATACTAAAACATATTAAAGTATAAACTCATCATGACAATCATGTTCTCCAAGAGAACTTAACAAAACTTATCAATTAAAAGTGAACCCAAACTAAAGGGTTTCACCCACACATAAACTTAAACAACCATCTTCACTACCACCATCTTGGTGTGATGAGGTTCACCCCCCATACCTGTTGATGAGCAGATTCCCAGATCAAAGTCGGTTGATCGGTTTGTGAACCTCCTGACAATCGTCAACAACTACAACAACACAACAATCCAACATTAAACCACAATCAAAGCAAAACTCAAAAATCCTAACAAAGAGGGTTTCGGCCACCCTAGGTTAAAGAGGTTAGGAATTGATCTTGGTTTTCCTTTCATGGATTCAAAGGCAATAGGAAAGCTAAGGATGAAATCAAGTGTTAGAAATAAAAAATTGATGAAAAATACTATTCATCATCATCAAAAGGATTCGGCCATATAGTGATTTTTGAGCTATGATGAGAGTTGAATCATAAGCTCTTAGGTTTAGGTAGAGAATGATGAGGTGAGTTCAAAGAAATTGGTGTTACCTCAAAAAGATTTTTCTACAATTTCCTATGGATTTTCAAACTTTTGGATCTAAGAAATAATTTTCATGAAAATGGATCTTGATCTTGAACTAGAAAGAGATTCAAGAAGCTAAGAGATCATAGAAGTGATCTTACCTTAAAATGAAGGATGATTGCCCAAGGAATCAAGTGATTCCAACAAGAAACCAAGCTTTTTCAAGAACAACAGCGGTGTTTTCTCTCTAAAGTTGAAGTTGGTGTTCTTGTGCTATTCAAGAGGGGCTGGGCTGCGTGAATGAGGGGCTGGAAGGGCTGAGTTCAACCTTTAAAAAGCTCACTTAAGGGCAAAATGGTCATTTGCCAAAAGGGTAAAATGGTAAAAGTGCAAAAGACTAAGGTTAGGGGCATTTTGGTAATTTTGCATCCAGATATTTTTCGAACGTCATGACGAATGTGGCATACTCTCCCAAGTGTCCTGGGATGATGTGATATCAAGATTAGTCGTTGGCGAGTCTGGGTAAGTCCATATGTGGCTCCGTTCGTCACCCGATTGAGGGTTCCGCTCGAACGGAGGTCAGGAAGTGATTTTTCTGAAGTTTTTGTGAAATTTAACCAAAACGTAGAGAATCAAATTCTAAGACTTACTGTGTCATTCACGGGTCCATCTAAGGTCTCCTGAGCAGTAGACCATACTGTTAGTGTAAAAACGCAGACCGGACTCCATTTGAGTTTTCGAATCAAAACTTAATCGTAGCTTCCTACGATATTGTCGAGCATGACTATGGTCTCGGAATATTTTATTTCCATTCCTAAGACCTCGAATAAAATAAAGACATTAAAATACTGAAGAATTAGAAGGCGTGAAAATCGGGGCGTTACAGACAAGGCAGAAGATGCCTGGACTGATGCTGAAAGAGCAAGGATGGAACAAAATCATAAAGCCAAATATGGTTTAATGTGTGCTCTCAGTCTAATGAATTTCAGAAGATTCACAGATGTGATTCAGCGAAGCAAATCTAGGATACTTTGTAAAATCTCCATGAGGGGACCACCAAGGTAAAAGATTCAAAAATCATCATGCTGGTTGGCCAGTATGAATTGTTCACCATGGTCGAAGGAGAGTCTATCTTAGACATGATAGGTCGCTTTTAGACGATCATCAACAATCTAAAGTCCCTTGGAAAAGTCTACACTACCAAGGAAAATGTCACTAAAATTCTTAGGAGCCTGCCTAAGAAGTGAAGACCACTTGTTACTGCAATCACCCAGGCCAAAGATCTCTCTACTTTGGCTCTGGATGATCTTGTTCAAGTTCATGAGCAGTAGCTTGATCTTGATAATCCTGGAAAGAAAAATAAAGGGATTGCCTTGAAAGCTCAGAAGTCCACTAACTCAAAAGCTCTAAAAGCTGATAAGTCTAGTGATGATGCTGATCAATCTGATAATGAAGTATCAGACAATGACGAGTTATCCTTCATCTCCAGAAAGATTCAAAACATGTGGAGAAAGAGAAATGAGATGAAAAGGAGGCCATTTCAAAAGAAAAACTTCAAAGATCATGCTGAGCCCAAAGACAAAAGTCAGCTGGTCTGCATCGAGTGCAACAAGCCAGGTCACTTCAAGGCTGACTGTCCCATGTTAAAAGACAAGAAGAAGTTTTTCAAAAAGAAGAAAAAGAACTTCATGGCAACATGGGGGGATCTCAACTTGTCTGAAGAAGAAGAAGAAGAAGAAGAAGAAGAAGAAGAAGAAGAAATAAATGAGGAGGCTAATCTCTGTCTTTGGTCCAACGTCCAAAACGAAGACTCTTCGGATGATGAACAACTTGTTGTTCCCGAAGAAAGAACTCAGGAAACTATCTCTGAAAGAGGATGGAATGTTCCACTCATCTTTAAAGGAATGGACTATCCTTATTAGAAATCAGTTTTTCAAATATACGTCCAAGCTCAAAATTATGAGTTGTGGAATATATTCACCAATGGAGATCATCGTCCAACATTCACTCTTGAGGACGGATCAACAGCGTCCAAACTTGAAGCTAACTGGACGAATGAGAATATTAGACGGTATTCGCTAAATGCTCATGCCAACTGGTGTCTCATCAACGCTCTTGATCGGTCAAGACTGAAGATGGTCTTGCAATTCCAAACTGCTAAGGAGAAGCTAAACGCCTTAGAGCAACTGTTCAGTCCAAGGAGTCCGTCTGCCTCAAACTTCTGTCTATTGGCAAAAACTTCATCAGACGCTGAATCGGAAGAAGATGAGGTATCTGTTTCTGATTCTCTTCAAGAAGCATATGATGAACTGCTTAATGATTCCTCTTTATTGCATCATCAATATATTATGCTTAAAATAAAATTTTCAAAAGTAAATAAAGAATTGGAAGATACCAACAAGCAAAATAAGCAGCTCATTGAAGAAAACAATAAGCTGAAAGCTCAAAATGTCAGTCTAACTGACAAACTCACCTCTGGGTCTAGTGAACCTCACGAGGTAACCAGACTAAAACAAGAGGTATCTGACCTAACCAAAAGTGTATCAAAGCTTGTTGGAGGTTCAGAGAAGCTAAACTTGATATTGAGGTATTCAAGATCACCTCACGATAAGTCCGACCTAGGCTATGACTCTGAGAAACAAGAAGCTTCTGAGAAAATATCAAGGACCAATCAATATCATAAGGCTTTTCAATAAAAGGCTTGGCATGTAAAGCCATCACAATAAGAAAAGAAATTCCAACTAGATTGGCACCTCAGATCTTACCTATCATCTGCAGCACACTAAAATAATAAAATAGATAGAAAAAAGAATACAAAATCATGGGGGGACCAAACCAAAACTCATGGGATTGTCAACTGAACCTATAGCTAGGAATATTAAATCTATCAGTGAAAAAATCCTCCCTACTGAAATCCGGAATGAGATTCCACCAAGAGGTGCATCTAGAAAAAACACCAAAATTAGCTAACTTATCAGCACACTTATTACCTTCTCTATATTTATGTGAAATGAAAAATCTCATACTCTTGGTCAGGTGGATACAATTTCTCCATTGCGCACGAAGCTTCCAAGGGACTAGATTTGGATTTTTGAAGGCCATTACTACCAAGGAAGAGTCACATTCTAACCACAAGTTTAACCATCCTCGAGCATAAGCAGTTTCAATTGCAAACATAGCAGTTAGAATCTCAGCATGTAAGGAGGAATTAATTCCATAATAAGAGGCATAACATCCTAGAACTTCTGCATTGTGACCTCTGAAGATGCCACCACCCGTAGCATGGCCTGGAGAACCTTTAGCAGCACCATCGGAGTTACACTTGATCCAGCCACATGAAGGTGGATACCAGAAAACCTGCTTAATAATGGGAGCCTTTGGAGGATGAATATGAACCGAGAAATGCTTTAGCAGAATAAGCTCATTAAGAGATGATGTAGCACTGCCCTTAGAAGCATTCCCAGATAAAGAAGTGGTTGCTTTGATCATATTGATAGTTGATTCCCAAGAATAAAGTTTATTATCAAACCTTAAACTGTTTCTGCAGTGCCAAATAAACTAGAAAATTTGTACCATAGTAGCTAACACAACATCCTTTGTTTGTGATGACCATGCCCTGTTACAAACAGAGATGATGGAAGAAACTATAGAAAGATCCAACTGAACCTTAATAACATCCTTGAACCAATTCCAGATTTCGACAGCAAAGGCAAAATGGAGAAAAAGAGGAGAAGTTGTTTCATCAAATGCTCCACAAAGACTGCAAACAGAAACTGTAATACAACCTCTTTTCCATAAATTGTCATCTGTTGGCAGCTTATTATGGATCACACGCCATAAAAGAAATGATCTGGAAGGAGGAATTGTAGCTGACCAAATAAGTTTACCCCAATTAATAGCATTATGCTTCGGGTGAAGAAAAAGAAAGGCTTCTCTGTAGGATAAAGAACCTGAGAAAGAAACAGTCCAAACAAGATTATCTTGAGTAGCATACAAAGGAATAGGAATTTGTTTAATTAATTGTATTAAGTTAGGAAGAACACTACTCCAGTCAGAAGGCAAATTCCAGGCATTATTTTTTATAAACACAGCAGCAGCATGCAGAGAACTATGCACATGATGTGGAATATGCAGAATGTCCACTAGAGGCTGATCAAGCCACTTATCTCTCCAGAATTTTATCCTTTGACCATTAGAAAGAACTATGTGCATATGCAATTTGATGCTAGGCCAGAGAGAAGACTTTATGTAGTTTGAGATTGGAAAATTGCGTCTAAAGAACCTTTCCCTTAGGAAAATTGCCCATTCAGTTGTAGAGGAAGTTAACTCCCAAGTGAGCTTAAGAAGAATTGCATTATTATGACTTCTCAAAGATCTCAAACCAAGACCACCTTCTTCCAAAGGAGTACAAACAATTTTCCAAGAAACTGTTACAATTTTTCTAATCTTTGAGTCTCCGGACCAAAGGAAGTTCCTGATGCATCTATCAAGGTTTTTTAATAAGCTAATAGGCCAGGCATAGATGTGAAAACTGTAAGTTAACATACCCTGAATGACTGATTGCATTAACTAAACCCTGCCCATAATTGATAATAGAGAACCCATCCATTTGGTAAGCTTATGCAAGATCTTGTCAGCAATAGACATTAAATTAACTTTCCTTGGCTTACCTTTAAAGAGAGGGACACCTAGATAGGTAAATGGAAGCTTTCCTGAGTGAAAACTAAGAATTTTAGCAATGGAATTAATTCTTCTAGGCAGCATGTTACCCGTGTAAAACTTGCATTTCCCTAGATTTAACATTTGACCTTATGCCTGGCCATATGTTTGAAATAAGGATATCACCTACACATTATGCTTAGTTGCCTTGCAAAACACCATGACATCATCAACATAAAGAATGTGGCTAGGAGCAGTAATCCCATTTGGACCAACCATAGACTTTAGATCACCCGAGTCCACCAAAGAAGAAATGGCACGGCTAAGGACATCTTCAGTTAAGCAAAAAAAGCAAAGGAGAGAGGGGGTCTCCTTGCCGCACACCCCAACTGCTTTGCCATTAACAGAAAAAGAAAGCTTAGCAGCATGAAGAATTGTCTTAATCCAAGCACAGAACTTAGAATTAAAACCAAAAGCAGCAAGGACATTAAGCAGAAAATTCCAATCCATTATATCAAAATCTTTTCTAAAGTCAAACTTGAGAGCAATTTTACCACCAAAGGTTTTGTAATCTAACAGATTTATAGACTCGGATGCAAGACAGATGCAGTCAGATATGTTTCTACCCCTGATAAAACCTCTTTGCTGAGTTGAAATGAGTTTTGGAGCTATAATTGCCAATCTATCCGCAATGACCTTCGTGATGATCTTGAATTGGAAATTTGCTAAAGCTATTGGTCTATAATCTTCAATCCTATCAGCATTGGGAACTTTAGGAATAAGCACAATCAAGCTTGAGTTCATGTTGGGCATCAACCAATTGTGCATAAAAAACTGCTGAACTAAATTGCAAACATCAATGCCAACAATATTCCAAAACTTCTGATAAAAGGAACCACCAAGCCCGTCAGGACCAGGAGCTCCCCCTCCATTCATAGAAAAAACAGCAAACTTAATTTCCTCAAAGGTAGGCATCTTAGTCAATAATAGATTATCTTCTACAGAAACCAAATTAGGAATAACTTTCCTTATACGATCATTCTCACTACAATCATTGTTGGTTGCATATAGAGAGGTGAAATAGTTGAGGACATGCTGCTCAAGATCAGAGGATTCACTAAGAATTGCATCACCATCTTTAAGAACAGACATCTTTTTAGAAGAATTCTTGATTTTTGCTACTCTATGAAAATAGGCAGTATTTCTATCTCCATAAGCATGCCAAGCAACTCTAGACTTTTCACACCAGAACTGCTCTTGAGAGGATAAAGCATGCTGTAGATCAGGCTGAGCCTTAGCTTCTTGTTCAAGCAACTTATCAGACATACCAAACAGACCAATTTGATTTTCAATCAGATCCACCTCAGCTAGAGCCTTATCAACTTTGATATGAACATTACCAAAAACTGTTATATTCGAAATTTTCAACTCAGCTTTCAGAGCTTTTAATTTTTGAGACAAAATGAACATAGGGCAACCAATCGAAGGCCTGCTCCAAACTTCAGAGGCCAATCTAAAACAATCCGGGTGATATGACCACATACTAAGATATTTAAAAGGAGAAGGAAACAACTTAGCACCTTTCTGTAAAACCAGAAAAAGAGGATAGTGATCTGATTTGCTTCTTGTTAAAGTGCAGCATGCAGATGAATCCCAAAAGGGGAGCCAACTATCATTACAAATTGCACGATCTAGCCTTTTTTCAGTATAAGCCTCCCCTCTCCTACCATTGCTCCAAGTAAACTCAGATCCTCTTGTAAGCAGATGAGTCAAGTTATTGTCATCAGACCAGTCTTGAAAGTTAGAACAAGAAACATGTGATGGCAGAGTCCTTCCCCTTTGCTCATGAGCTCCCAAGATGGCATTAAAGTCACCTATAAAACACCAAGGTCCAGGGTGAAGCTGCTGCAAATTTGTCAACTCAGACTAGAGTAATCTTCTAGTTATATGTGAAGCGGATGCATAAATAGAAGATCTATAAAAGAGTTGCCCATTATGCATGATGGATACTTAAATCTGTTGAGCTGAGTTAGCTATAACTGAAGGACTTAGATAATCAGCACAAAGACACCAAATATTCAGAGCCAAGGAGGCTCTATCGTTAACAGTAAATAGCTTTAAGTGAAGACTATTCCAAAAGCCATTAGGAATTTGATCAACACTAACCCAAGGTTCAGAGATGAACACGAAATCAGGTTTATGCATAGAACAAAGTTTTTTGAGCACCAACCTAGTATCAAGATTGGCAATACCTCGAACATTCCAATATAATATCTTCATTAAGCAAGGTAAGAAGTACCTGCCCTTTGTCTAAGGGGATATCTTGTTGCATTACTACTTTGTCTAAGATTCTTCTTCATCTTTTTCTGTTGACTTTTAGAAAGAACCTTTGAAAAATCCCCAGGAGATTGCTGATTGTTTTCAACCTGCTCCTCCTCCGATCCTTTAGTTTCAGACTCAAGATTACCATCTTTCCAAAACATAGTAACAAGAGTAACTTCCTTTTGCACAGATAATGGCAAATCTCCATCCACTATGGGAGAAGACTGATCCTCTATAGGAACATCAACAAAAATCTTAGTATTAGAAATATGATCATCAGCAGATGGTTGAGAGTCAGCAACTAAACCATCCATGCCTGCGGGGTCATTTAAACCTTCTCTAAAGGAAGAAGGAACTTCACTAAAAACAATCTCAATATTGTCATCCTCACTATCCTGAACAATTGGTAATTTAGGAATTGGCTGATCAATTGGGGAAAGAACTGGAATTGGCTGTTCAATTGGAGAAAGTACAGGATCAGCAACTGATAATAGATTGACATCTAAAGCTTGCTCAGGACCTTTAATAGCATCAAAATGTGCAGCAACTACACCACCATCCCCCTAAGGTGTATGATCAGACAATATCTCTCTTTTCCCTTTATCAATCTCCGGATCACCTTTAGCTTTAGGGACAAATTGCAAAGCAGTTTGTTTAGCAACTGGGGTAGCCCTCTGATTTTTAGAATGCCTAAAATTCTTGTTACAGTTTTCGAGAGAGTGACCAATAGCATTACAGAAAGAACAGAACAAAGGCAATCTTTCATATTGAATCCCAACAAAAAAAGCAAAACCTTGTCTCTCAATAAGGATTTCATCACCCAATGGAGTAGCCAAATCAATATCTACCAAAACCCGTGCAAAGTGTCCAAGATTTTTATTAATAGTAGCATCATCCAACGACAAAGGCACACCAATTCCTCGTGCAATTGCAAAAAGAATTTTTGGTCTCCAATATTCTTGAGGGAGTCCAAGAATTCTCACCCAACATTGTGTGTTTGTCTGACGCACCAAAGAGGGATTAAAGTCTTGAGTCCAAGAAAACAATCTTAAAATCCCAGGTTCAAGATTCCATGATCCTATTGGCCAAGCCTTACGAAGATCCTCAACAGAAGAAAAAGAAAAACAATATGCATAAGGCTTTTCAATCTCATGGAAAGCAAAAAGAAAGCAAACTGCATGCATCCAATACTTATTGCAATTTATGTGGAAAGAGTGGTCATATCTTTTCGAAATGCATACACAAAAAGAAAAACAATATGCATGGACGAAGACCACAGACTAACCAAAAAGAACCCAAGTCTATCTGGGTACCTAAGAACATGATAATCCCTATTGCAGGTCTTCTTAGCAACACAAAGAAAACCCTAGTCCTGGTACTTGGACAGTGGATGCTCACGTCACACAACGGGAGAAAAGTGTATGTTCCAAGAACTACGTAAAAAGACTGGTGGATGGGTCACCTTTGGAGGCAACTAGAAAGGAAAGATAGTTGGAATTGGTAAGATTGGTAAGCATCCTTTTTCCTCTATTGATAATGTTCTTCTAGTTAAAGGATTAAAACACAACTTGCTTAGCATAAGTCAATTATGTGACAGTGGGTCTAATGTTTCCTTCAATAAAGTTGAATGTATGGTCAAGAACCTTGATGGGTCCATCTTATTCACTGCCAAGAGGCAAAATAATATTTATAAGATTAACTTGGGGGAGCTCTCAAATCAAAGTATATCATGCCTAGTGTCTATTGAAGATGAGCGATGGATCTTGCACAAAAGACTTGATCATGCAAGTCTGATATTAATCTCAAGACTAAACGAGCATAACCTTGTAAGAGGTCTACTAAATATCGTGTATAGATCGGATGCTCTCTGTGATGCGTGTCAAAAACGAAAACAAGTTAATAACTCTTTTGAGCCCAAAAACATTGTTAGTACTTCAAGACCACTAGAGTTGTTTCATCTTGATCTGTTTGGTCCAACAAGGACTGCTTCTATCAGTGGTAAGAAAAATGGGCTTGTCATAGTAGACGACTATACTAGATGGACATGGGTTAAGTTCCTTGGTCACAAGGATGAGTCTATCAAGGTCTTTACTATATTCTGTAAGCGTGTCCATAATGAAAAAGGCATATGTATAAGCTCAATCAGAAGTGACCATGGAGGCGAATTTGAAAATGAGCTTTTTCAAAGGTTCTGTGATGAAAGCGGTATTCATCATAATTTCTCTGCCCCTAGAACACCACAACAGAATGGTGTTGTTGAGAGAACAAACCGATTTCATCAAGAGACGGCTAGGCCAATGTTCAGTGATAATTCTATTCCTAAACACTTTTGGGCTGAAGCTGTAAATACTGCCTGCTACATTCAAAACAGAATAAACATAAGACCTATCTTGAATAAGACTCCTTATGAATTTTGGAAAGGACGCAAACCCAACATTTCTTATTTCCACCCCTTCGGACGTCAATGTTTTATTTTAAATACTAAGGATCAACTTGGTAGGTTTGATGCCAAAGTGGATAATGGAATATTATTAGGATACTCTGAAACGTCCAAAGCCTTTAGAGTCTATAACTCTAGAACATTGGTTGTTGAAGAATCCATCCATGTTAAGTTTGATAACAAACAGCCTGATAAGAGATTATCAGAGCTAGATGATTCTTTTGTAGATATGAATCTGAACAATACAGAAGATCGTCCAACGCTTAACAAAGACAAAGTATCAAACGCAACTTAGGACACATCATCGTCTCAGCAAGTAGTCAACACCCCTCGTTCGTGGCAATTCAGGACTTATCACCCTGAGGATCAAATCATTGGCAAACCAAAAGTTAGAGTCCAGACAAGGTCAACCTTCAGAGAACAAGCTGACTCAGCCTTCATCTCTGAAATGGAACCAAAGTCTGTGGACAAAGCCTTAATGGATGAATGCTGGATCCTCGCTATGCAAGAGGAGCTCAACCAGTTTCAACGTAGTGACGTTTGGACGCTAGTCTCTCTGCCAAAGGATAAGTCTATCATTGGAACCTGGTGGGTCTATCGTAACAAGCTGGACGTAGATGGTAAAGTTGTAAGAAATAAAGCAAGGTTAGTTGCTCAAGGGTACTCTTAAGAGGAAGGTGTTGACTATACAGAAAATTTTGCTCCAGTAGCCAGATTAGAAGTCATACGCATTTTACTCTCATATGCTGCACATCATAATATCATGCTTTATCAAATGGACATAAAAAGTGCTTTCTTGAATGGTTTTATTAATGAAGAAGTTTATGTTGTTCAGCCACCTGGTTTTGAAGATCAAAACCATATTGTGCATGTATATAAGCTTAGGAAAACTTTATATGGACTCAAACAAGATCCTAGAGCTTGGTATGAGAGACTCAGCACTTTCCTAATGGAGAATGGTTTCTCAAGAGGTCTGGAAAGTACCTTTGCCTTGCCTAATGCTGTAGCAGCTTATACTTATGCGTTGTATCCTTACTCGGCTCGGGCTCTTTTGATTGATTCCAAAGCCTAGGATCAAGACTTTCGTTCCTGGTTTTGGTCAGAGAGGGCTTTCAACCTAGAATTCCTGGGCAAAGCATTTTCTTTTCCAAAGAGTTTCAAACCTCCAGATAAAGCATCCGATTCAGCACCCGACGAAGCAGACGCTAGAGCAGCTACTAGAGAATCCGCAGACGCGGAAGTCTCAGCCGAACAAACAAAGGCAGTTGATACCACAGGAGAATCAACCAAATCCATATCATAGGAAAGCAGGACAATAAAAGTGGATACAACTCTTTTTAGAAAGTCAAGCAAAAATAATTTTATTGTTGCACAAATTTACGTTGATGATATAATATTTGGTGCAACTGATGAATCTCTTTGTCAAGAGTTTTCTGAGCTAATGCAGAAAGAATTTGAAATAAGTATGATGGGAGAATTGAAATTCTTCCTCGGACTTCAAGTAAAGCAAACACCGGACGGAGTGTACATTCATCAGACGAAGTACACCAAGGAGCTTCTGAAACGCTTCAAGTTGGATGATTGCAAACCAATGAATACACCGATGTATCCAACGTCCGTACTAAACAAGAATGACAAAGATAAAAAGGTAGACCAAAAGGTATATAGAGGTACGATTTGTTCTCTCTTATATCTAACTGTGTCCAGACCAAATGTCATGTTTAGTGTTTGCCTATGTGCTCGATTTCAATATGATCCAAGAGAGTCTCATCTCTCAGTAGATATCTCAAAGGTTCTACTAATCTGGGCCATTTGTATAAGAAATTTGATGAATACAGATTAGTTGGATTCTGTGATGCTGACTATGCTGGAGACAGAATAGAAAGAAAAAGTACCAGTGGAAGGTGTCACTTCATTAGAGCTAATCTAGTCTCATGGTCAAGCAAAAGGCAAAGCACAATCGCCTTATCAACTGTTGAAGCTGAGTACATTGCTGCTGCAAGTTGCTGCTCACAACTTCTTTGGATTAAACATCAGTTGGAAGACTGCAACGTGTTTGTAGGTAACATTCCATTAATGTGTGATAACACTGCTGCTATCAATTTGTCTAAAAATCCCATATTGCACTTTAGAGCAAAGCATATAGAGATCAAGCATCATTTCATTAGAGATTATGTGCAAAATGGAATAATTGATATGCAATTTGTTGATACTGACCATCAATGGGCAGATATCTTCACTAAACCTTTAGCTGAAGATAGGTTCACATTTATAAGAAAATATCTGAACATGCATTTAATTGATCAATTGCGAGTCCAATGCATGCGTCCAATAATTGCCTTATTCCAATATGCTCGTCTAATGCATTAATTGAACTAAATCTTTGTCAAATGAAAAATTAATTATCATTCCCTTAACTGAGTCAGTTTAGTTTTCAATAAATTACGAAACTGCTTTTTATGGTTTCAAGGTCTGGAACGTGTGTCAATCATTTAATACATGTCGTTTCACCACCTTCTCTCTTCTTTGAAAACATGAACGGTTTTCTCTTTTCCTTTTCTTTTTCTCTCTAAAACCCAAAACTCGTTAAAGATTGAATCTTTACAATTTCTTCATATTCGAACTCTTCTATCTCTCTGAAAAGCCTCTGTTGCAAAAATCTCTCTTTGAAAAAATTCCCTTCTCTGAAAAAACGGCAACTCCATCCTCCACCGCTGTTGCTAAAGGAAACAGAAAGGCTTTCGATGTTAAGACTGTTGATGTTCTGGTAGAATTTAAGTTCAACCTAAAGTTTCTTGCTAATAATGGGATAAATGTCTTCCCAAATATTCACGCTGCTGGGTGGTCAAGCTTCTTTGAGGGTTCTCCTATCATTTACCATGTTCCTGTTAGGGAGTTCTGGACAAACCCTACCATTTCTGCAATGGAAATCAGGAACAAAGTGATTGACACTGAAGTCATTGTCTCTGAAGCAGCAATTTCTAACGCCATTGGGTGTGCTCAATCTGGAATAACTTGTGAAGACAAATGGGAAGAAGAACTCGGTGGTTCAGACACCATTAAAGAATGTCTTTTGAAGAACTTGTCTGATAAACTGATAGCCTCAAGAATGACTGACAAGGCTAGGGTTCTTCATCAGATTTTGAACAAATCCATCCTTCACAAGTTGGTTCGAAGGACAATGTTTCGAAGGCATCTCAATTCTACCTAGTTCATCTGATTCTAGAAAGGCAGATAAATCTTCCACACCTTCTGTTCGCCTTCTTCAAATACGCCATTGAAGGCTCTGGGAAGAACACCTCCATCACCTATGCTGCTCTGCTGTCAAAAATATTTGAGATATACCTGGTCTATGGTGACCTCATAAATCTAACTCCAGAACAAAGACTCAAATATTACGGTTTTCATGGAATTGATTGTGTACATCAACCTGAATTCAGCAAACAAAGCTTGGTGATGATGCAACTGGACTGTCACAAGAAGTCCAAGCAAAAAGGAAAGCTGAAAGGTGCTCAACGCAAGGTTCTGATGAAGCGTCTAATCAACATGTCTCAGCTGGACGCTCAACAGAGCCTGCTCGTCCAACAGCTAAGACTTCTTATGCTCGTCCAAAGCCTACCGTCCAACCCTCAAGAAAGAGGAAGTTGGTTCTAGCTTCTGTTGATGAGGAAGATAAGGACGATCAACCTATCTCCAAGGTGATCAAAGGTCCAAGGAGGGAGTCCTCTTCCGAAGCCTCTCGGCCTAAACCTACTGCAACAAGGGCAAGGACCACTAGATCCAAATCCAAAGGTAATACTGAACCTCAAACTAATTCAGTTATTACTCCCATTGTTGAGCAACCCCTTGAAGTTGAAGACCTGACCCTGGACTCTCAACCGTCCATAACCTTCTCACCCTTCACCTTACTTCACATACAATCCGAACCTCAAGACTGGTTTACAACATGGGAAGACCACCCCTTTCAACCCTATGATGCACTTTACCCCAAAATGATTTACCCAAAAGGAAATACAGACGCATACCCAGAATTACCTTCAGAAATGAAAGCTCCAACTGGGCTGACGTTCAAAGAAGGTTCCCTGTTCTTTTCCATAAACACTCACCTCCCTTTACCTCTGAACATCCCAAAAGCCCTATTCCTCCACCAGAATACCAATATGAAACACCTTCCCCTCCACCTCAAAACCCCTCTGCTCCACCCCCTGAACATGGCTACTTTCCCATTACTTACTCTCCCACTGGTCCTCTGGCAACTCAAATGTACACTGCTCTTGGACCCTTGGTCGTGTGCCTTGAGAAGAAAAAGTTTCCTCCAAGTAAAATTTATCCAAATCTCATCAAGGACAAGGCGTTCCAATGGTGCCACTACAATGTCAAAAGACACGTAGTAATTCTCAATGAAGAAAAGAAAGGTTGCAAAACCACAGACGAAAGAAGATCAAGGACGTATGGTCTGACCAACATCTTCCTTGATCAAGACGTCAAGTTCATTCCAAGTATCCCTCGGCCTGGAAATAATACTCTGATGTCAGAGACTTCCTTCCTTACTACGCTGTTAGAAAAGAGTGCAACATGTCACGAGAAGCCAAGATCAATCACAATCTGCTAATGAAATTTTGGGGCAGAAGATCTGAAACAAGAGTAGGCGTTGTTCCTCCTCGAGCTTGTCCAAGAATTCCCATTCTGGACCCAAACAAGAACAAGGACGTAAAAGGCTTGAAACATGGACTCTGCTTTACAAAAATGCCTTTGATCCTCTCTTCTGGAAAAGACCAAGAGACGATTCCATAAAGCTGGCCCACATTTGAAAGAAGGATCGTCTCAAGAGGTATGATCCAGACGCTCGAACTTACTAGGAGAACTTCATTGGGAGATGCTTTCAAGAAGCGTCCTCCTTTGGTCTATCTATCGAGGAAAAATAGAAGATTCGTGTATTTCCCAGACAATACAGAATCTCTGATGCTGACTTCCTGATAGTGGACGACATCTTTGCTATACCGCTGTATCCAAGAGACGTGCTTCCAGCACATAAACCCAGACGGAGAGAAAATAGATATGGTGATGCTGAGATCATCCTTGATGTGCTTCCACCTCCACCCAAACCAGTTATTCAAACTGATCCTAACTCTGCTGCACCCCCACTTGAACCAATACCGGTTGTCTACGAAGAAACTGGGGACACAGAGATCGTCTATGAGGACCCTTGCTCTGGAAAGAATGCTGAGGAAGTGGAACAAGTTGCAGACTCAGTACCCTCTAGGGCTCAACCTATTCCTCTTTCAGTGGTCCATCCTGATGATCCATCTCCCTTTCAGGCTCTCAGTGTAGTTCATGATCAGAGAAATGCTGAAGCAACAAAGGCCATAGCTGAAAGTTCTGTCTCTGCTGTTAATCCAAAATTTCAAGAGTTCGTCCAATAATCCATTGAAGCCAATAATGCAGTTCTGCTTCAACAAATTGCGTCTATGTTTAAGAACTTCTTACCCAAACCTCCTCCTCCTCCTTCTTAAAATCTTTTCTGTTGTTTAGTTTCTTTTTAAATTGACTATGATGTGGTTCTCTCTCCTTTGTCTGATGACAAAAGGGGGAGAAAGGGTTTGATTGACATAAGAACGTTAAGTCATAGTATATTTTTTTATCCATATTCATAATATGTCCTGTTATATATGCTTGCTTGCTTGCTCTGTCTTACATGCTTTATATGCTTAGAATATTTGTCTCAGGGGGAGCTTTTCAGTTCTTTAGGACACTTTGTTCCATGAAATTAGTATGTTTTGTGTAACACCCCGATTTTCGAGTTTTCTGAATTATTCAGTATTTATGAACTTATATTTTATTCGAGGCCTTAGAAATGGCAATAAAATATTCTGACAAGATAGGAATGTCCTACACAACCATAGGAAGCCATGGTTAAGTTTCGGGCGAAAGCTCAAACGGAGCCCGGTCTGCGTTTTTCATGGATAGTAGCCTTTTTCTACTATCGAGACCTAATTTGGACTCGTGAACGAGACAGTAAGTCTCGGGATTTTATTCTCTACATCTTTGATAAAATCCGTCCTGACGACTAAAGTCGGGAATAATATATTATATTTGGGCGAATACTTGAACTGGGACACGATTGGAGCTGAATACGAGATTTCAGTGACCCGCTACGGATAAGGTTGAAGTCACATGGTGTGCTATGACTCATCAGTGACTCATCAGTGTAATGATTACGTTTAGAAAATATCTGGACGGAAATGACTAAAATGCCCTTGACCCTTTTCATAATTACCATTTGCCCTTGAATGAAAAGACCGTTTTGCCCCTGAGAATTTATGGAATAACCATTCTGACCCTGTGACTCACCATGTCATCATTACCTTTCTAGAACTATCTAGATATTTATAGGGGAAATGACATTTACGCCCCTACTCTTTTAAGGAATTACCAAATTCCCTTTCGGTTATTTACAAGTTTCCCATGACATCAATATATATATTTCTCTCTTTCTCTCTCTTGGCCATTTTGGCCATCACTCTTTCTCTCTCTTCTCCATCTTGTTATTCATATTCTCTCACTTGTTCTTCATGTTCTTCATGAGTTCTTGAGTGTTCATCAAAAGTTCTTCACAAAAACCCTAGTTTGATCTTCAAAAGTTGAAGTTTTTGAGTGAAAACTTGTTTCTTCTTCACTAATATTTGATCCTAGGCGGTATGACCCTCATATTAACTCTCTCAATCTCCCTATTTCATCTCTTGAATCACTTGATTCACGAAGATCCAAGTTTAGATCTAGAACTTTGAAAATCCATAGAAAATTGTAGAAAAATCCTATGATCATGAAACCAATTTCTGTGAAACCATCATGACGGGTACTTCCAGTGTCTAGAAGCATGAACCCAAAAGAAATTTTCTCCCTATTCATCCATGGGAGGGCCGAATCCTAAGAATGGTGAAAAGATGGGTTTTGTTTCAATTTTTGGCTATATAGCACTTGTTCTAGCTTCCTTGATGTCTTTGAACACTAAACCCAAGAGCAAAACATCAACCAAAGCTCCTAATCTATTTATCCTCTTCATGGACGAAACACATAGGGTGTAGAACCATGAGTTTTGTCTCAAATTTTTGGGTCATAGGACTTGATTTAGTGTTAATCATGCTTAAGGACCAACCATCCAAAATTTTAAAACCAAATGAGATCCCCAGCCTTTTTATCCTTTCATAGCCGAACCCTATACCTTCTTGGGGAAGAAAACTTATGTTTTGATTGATGTTGCTTTTTTGTTTGAATTGAATTGTGTTTGATTGTTTTAGGCGACGCGAACGGAACCGGAACCGGAACCGGAGCCGGAGCTGGAGCCGAGAACCGATCTAGTTTGGAGTGAACACTTTTTTGAGGTAAAGGGAGGTAGTTCATTTTGAGTTTGGTAGCCTCATGGCATATGATTGATTAGTGTGTTATGATTGAGTTAAGACTTGATGTATATCTATATACCTATATCCTGGATTGATTGGATGTTAACTGTTGTGCATAGTTGGTTTTTTGATATAACTGTGGCATGGATGCCTTGGATGATATTTTTTTGTGATATTGAACTATTGATATATATATATATATATATATATATATATATATACATATATTTATATCTTGGATGAGCATAGAACTGGCTATGTCTCGATAATTGTTAAAGGACTCGAAATCGAAAACAAAGTTTTGAAAAAAAAACGCGTTTTGAAATTAAAAAGTGGTTTTTTGGAAAACGTGTTGCTTTTCAAGAAAAGTTAAGTTCCCTTTTGAAAAGTATGTTCTTTTAAAAAGTGGTTTTGTGAAAAGTCGTGCAAAATGTGTTTTATTCTGTAAAGTGTTTAAAAAAAGGCGTGAAATCTTAGAAAACTGTTTTGTTTTCAAGAAAGGTGTTTTTCCCGGAAAATGTTTCCTTTGATAAAGAAAATTTTTGCTCAAAGAAAACCAAGGTGTGTTTTGTTTTGAGAAAGTTTGACCGAAAAGAAAAATGATGAACCTTTGAGACGAACCCAAACCTAGTGGCCGAGATGTCGGGGCTAGTGTTTTGTGGATGGAGCACTCGGACTTCGTGTCCTGTGTTTTTTATTTGAGTGGGCTTAATGCCTTTTTGAAACGATTCGTGGACTTTATGTCTCGACATTTGAAAGAATGAACGCAAAGAAAACAGAAAACTTTCTGTGTACATGCATGAACCGGCAGACGTGCCATTTGAAACCGAGCTACAACTCTAGTAGTTGAGAATTTAATCAGTAAAGACCACTAGGTCTATAGGGGCATTCTGTGTTCGAGATCCCACGAGTGGCCGGTGGCGTAGCAACCCCGTGCCGTGGTAAATCGGCTGCCAAACATGAACGAACTCGATCTGAGACTGGCGTATTCAGGATATGGTTATGACGTGGTACCCTGGAACAATTGGACTTCGGACCTAAATAGAGAGGCCGACTCATGAGAACAATTGTGGTACGGGTGTTACTACGGCCTATCGCTCAATGTTGGGAAGTTAGAATCGCCGGAGTACATGAATTAGAAAGATGATATTGAAGTCTCATGCATTATTATAACTGATGATAGTGTTTGAGATGTTGTACTGTATTATATAAATAACTGTCCATATAATTTTATTTATGCTGTTTGTCGCCTGTGCGACTATCCTGATAAACTTATTATATGAGTATCTCACCTTTGTCCGTACATGTTGGACACCCTGTTGTGTTTTTGGAACACATGTACAGATGTTGTTCATAGGTCCCCGCGGAGACGTGAGGACTCGGATGACGGAGCGTTCTGATGAAGTTGACGTTGGGTTGTACCCCAATGGCTACTTTTAGCAGACCAGCGTAGGAGTCTTTTATTTTGAGCAATCTTATATTATATTACTGCATGCTTTTGAACTTATGTTTTCATGTTTGTAATATGTTATATATTATACCAGGATTTGTAGTATGATTATGTTTTATGAATAGTGAATACTTATGTGCTGTAAGGAGTTTATTTCTTCATCTTGAGTTTGTATTGCCTATGCATGCAGAAAATTTTTAGAACCGCGTTTTCGAACGTAGCTACTTAATTAAAGTATTTTCTGAAAGCAACCAGCATTTTATTTTCTTGATTTATTTCCGCATTAGAGTCCGAGTATGTAGCACCCGCGAGGGGGTGTTACATTAATGGTATCAGAGCTGGTCGAGTCTTTCGGGAACCCTTGGGAAGTTAGTCTATTATGTTTGTGTTGTGTGATCTCTGTGTGAACTTTGTTTGAATTGTTTCTATGTTGAAGCAATGTGTGTTGACACACTAGTACAGTAGTACACTAGTACACTATTACTTGACACACTAGCACTTAACGCATGAATTTATGTTTCCTTATTAAGGTATGATTGGTTTGCTTTGAAGGGAAACATGAATCTTAGAGGTGGTCGTGGTGGAGGTCGAGGCACTGCTGACAACAATGTTGATGACAACAACATCAATCGAGCTATCCAGGCCATGGCTGATATGGCAGCTGCTGTTGCTCAACAGACAGCTACGATGGCTCAACAGAATCAACATAACCAACAAAGAGCTGATCTTGCCGCTCATAATCGACCGCAGTTTTATAGGGACTGGAAGTGCGAGAGATTTGAAGGAGGTCTGTGCTTCGAGATCAAGGAGTCAGTGTTACCACTGGAGATCCGTACCTTCAGACAAGTAAGGGAGAACAAGAGTAATACAGGAGGGCCATCTAGATCCAGGAACCCAAACCAGTACCAGAACCAGAAAGGGAAGCAGTCCCAGACAAAGCCATATTCCCGACCTCAAGGGAATGGTCAGAAACAGCAACCTTATCGTTCTGTCGCTTCTACTTATAGTGGAGGGAGTGGTAACGACCAAAACCAAGGCCAAATCCGGAGATGTTTCAAATGTGGGAAACATGGACATCAAGCTAACAACTGCGAGCTGGAAGGAGTTCTATGTTTCCGATGCGGGAAGATAGGACATTTCATGAGGGAGTGCCCTACACCGCAAACCAAGTCGACTGTCAACAATGTTCGAACTGTTAGACCCACAGCAAGGGGAAGGGTTTATACCATGACTGGTGTTGATGCTTCCAAATCTAATGATCGTATACAAGGTAGTTGCATCATAGCTAGTAATCTCCTAACGATACTATTCGATTCGGGTGCGACACATTCGTGTATCTCCTTGAATTGTGTGAGACAATTAGATTTGCCTGTTCTTCACTGTCTTTTGATTTGATTGTCACAACTCCAACTGTTAAGCCTGTTATTGTTAATACAGTACATTTGAACTGTCCTATTACTATTCATGATAGGAACTTCCTTGTTGACTTAATATGTTTGCCTTTGACTCAATTGGATGTGATCCTAGGCATGGATTGGTTATCTTCCAACTATATCCTTTTAGACTGTGCACATAGAACCTTAGTCTTCCTGACCCTCAGATTTTTGGATTTATAGCTGCCAACCAAGTAAGAGCTTCTTTGAAAGAAGGAGATCAGGGATACATGCTTCTATCTTGTTTAGAAATCGAGAGGGATGTTGTCTTGAGCGATGTGCCGGTTGTGAAAGATTTTCTGGAAGTTTTTCCAAAGGACTTACCAGGTTTGCCACCTGTGAGGGACATCAAGTTTGCGATCGACTTAGTTCCAGGATCCAGTCCGATCTCTATAGCTCCATATAGGATGTCACCTACGGAGTTAGCCGAGCTGAAGACTCAACTAGAGGATCTGATGTCTAAACGGTTTGTGAGGCCAAGTGTGTCCCCGTGGGGAGCACTAGTGTTATTGGTGAAGAAGAAGGATGGGAGTTCAAGACTCTGTGTGGATTACCGTCAACTGAACAAGATTACAATCAAGAACAAGTATCCTCTACCCCGCATAGATGACTTGATGGATCAACTTCAGGGAGCCGCTGTCTTTTCAAAGATCGATCTGAGATCCGGTTATCACCATATCAGAGTAAAGAACAAGGACGTACCTAAGACTGCTTTCAGGACTTATTATGGTCACTATGAGTACCTCGTGATGCCTTTCGGAGTGATGAACGCGCCTGCTATCTTCATGGACTACATGAACCGGATTTTTTGTCCGTTTTTGGATCAGTTTGTCGTCGTGTTTATAGACGATATTCTCATCTATTCGAAAAGTCTCGAGGAGCATGAGAAACATCTACGATAAGTTTTGCAGATCCTTCATAAGGAGAAGTTGTACACAAAGCTAACCAAGTGCGAGTTTCGGCTGGATGAAGTCAAATTCTTGGGACACGTGATTTCGAAGGAAGGAATTGCCGTCGATCCTACAAAAGTAGAAGCAGTACTTTTATGGGAGAGACCCAAGATTGTGACAGAAATCCTCAGTTTCATTGGACTAGCTAGTCACTACAGAAGGTTCATCGAAAGATTTTCGAAGATTGTTGCGTCGTTCACTCAACTAACGAGGAAGGACCAACCGTTTGTGTGGACTAACAAGTGTGAGGAAAGTTTTCAGACGATGAAGGAACGTTTGACAACCTCACCAGTGTTAGTATTACCTACACCAGACGAAACGTACGAAGTGTACTGTGATGCTTCGCATCAAGGTTTAGGATGTGTGCTTATGCAACATCGGAAGGTTATAGCGTATGCTTCACGCCAGTTGAAGATTCATGAGAGGAATTACCCGACGCATGACCTTGAGTTAGCTGTTGAAGATCTGGAGACACTACTTGTATGGATCCAAGTTCGACGTCTTCAGCGACCACAAAAGTTTGAAGTACCTGTTCGATCAAAAGGAACTTAACATGAGGCAGAGACATTGGATGGAGTTTCTTAAGGACTATGAATTCACTTTGCTGTACCATCCCGGGGAAGCAAATGTCGTTACAGACGCTCTGAGTTAAAGAGCTAGAATTGATAGAACAGTTTCGTGATCTCAATCTGGCTGTGGAAGTGAACCACGAGAGGATTTGCTTAGGAATGATCAAAGTATCTAGTGGACTGATGGAGACGATCCGTGAACAACAAGCAATTGATGAGTACCTCCAAGAGAAAAAGGAGTTATTGGGACAAGAGAAAACTGCAGAGTTTAGTTTGGGAACTGATGACATTGTGAGATACAATGGACGAGTTTGTGTACCGAGCAACCCAGAGATGAGGGAAATGATTCTGGACTAACCTTTGTACTCACACTCCTGCGTAACCCTCAGTGTATCAGACATTTGAGTGGATTGGTTTAAAAGTAACCATTGGCCTAAACTTTTTCATGTCATTCTATCGAAAGATTTGTTAGGACTATTCCTTGAGTCATTTCCTGGCTGTTTTAGGCCCCAAATCATCATAGATAACATCATGTATTTGCGCTTCATGCACAACCAAGGAGGTAGATTGTAAATTATGAGGAGAATAGGCCATGAACTATGGATACTACTTAAGGTACCATACGGATTCATTCCATCCGTAGCAAGTCCAAGCCTAAGGTGTCTTGGCTCATTTCCGAAATTCGGAAACAAACTATCAATTCTCTCCCATTGCACAGAATCAGCCGGATGGCGAAGCATTCCATCACGTTTCCTCTCATCTTCATGCCATCTAATGTTCTTTGCTTCATTTACATTAGCGAAAAATCGCTTGAACCTTGGAATTATTGGAAGATACCACAACACCTTTGCAGGAGGACCCTTTGTGATCACATCACAACTAGAATCACCATCCTTCACTTTGTACCGCGATACCGCACACTTGGGGCAGTCGTGCATCCCTTCATACACACCCCTATACAGTATGCAATCATTAGGACATGCATGTATCTTCTTATACTCCATACCCATCGGACAGAGTATCTTCTTCGCCTCATAGTTACCATCTGGCAGTGTGTTGCCTTCTGGAAGCATGTTGTTCAACAACTCAAGCAATTCGGTGAAGCTTTTATCACTCCACCCATTTCTCGCCTTCACACTGAACAATTTTAAGACCGCCGACAACCTTGTATAAGTAGTGCACCTCGGATACAAAGGCGTATTCGCATCACTGCACAAAGTATCATACACACGTGCTCGCTGAAATGACTCTTGTCCAATATCACAGATCATGTCCTCTAGTCGATCGTCCTCCATATCTACATCAATTTCTTCACTTTGGGACACACTTGGCATGTTTAACAAGTCTTCACCATGCCACATACATCTTGTATAACTCTTGCAAATCCCTTCACAAATAAGATGATCACGTATTTGCTTAACTTCACATTTCCTCATATTCAAACATCTAACACAAGGACAATTAAATCTTCCATTACTATCAGGAAGATTTCTTTGAGCAAATTCTAGAAACTCTTCCACTCCCTCCCGATACTCAACACTTGTGCTTTTACTAACCATCCAACTACGGTCCATATCCACATTCTGTAGATATACACATATTTATACAATATGAGCACAAGAGGGGAGACTCTCAAAGAGTAGTATTTGAAATTATAGGCCTAAACCTTAAGTCCTGTAATAGAAACTAAACCCCTCGACTATTGATCAAACCAATCCAGATGACCTAACTTTTTAAAAGAACCCAAACCCCTTGACTATTGAGATTATAAGCAAAGCCTAAAAGTCTATGCTCAATACGTAACATCAAAGTATTTAAGTTTAAAAAAAACACAAAATGCATTTCATTATTTCATAAAATATTCAAATCATTAAAATAGAGACAATGCTAAACAATAACTAACAGATGAGGATTACCAAGTAGAAAGGGAGTTGGGGTGGTTCAAATGCGGTGGTCATTTGTAGAAGAGAGGGAGTTGGGGTGGTTCAGTTACGATGGTTCAGTTGTAAATGGTTCTGAGCAAATATTAGCAAAAATTGTATTTAGCATATGAGGGTTTTAGCAAATAAAAATAGGGAAGAGAGAGTTACGTACCTTTGCGAAGAAGAAGTTATGGTGGTGGTTCTACGATGGCTCACGAACGGAGGTGAAGGAGGTCAGTGAAGAGAAGAGAAAAGTAGGTTGCGGGAGTGAGAACATTGTAACGTTGAAATGTGGGGCGCGAGACAGAGAAGGTTTGAGAAAGTTAACGTTATATATTTTAATAACTTTTAACATCGATTGTTAGAAAAAACCGATGTTAAAATTTATTTTAACATCGTTCATATAAAAAACCGATGTTAAAAATTGACTTTTAACATCGGTTTACTAAGAACCGATGTTAAAAAGTTAGCACCAGTAAATATGGAATGGAGGAAAGAAACTTTTAACATCGATTTTACCAGAAACCGATGTTAAAAGTGTACTCCATACGCTATTTATTTACAAGTTTGCCACCGCATCTATTTTTAACATCTGTTTTTCTTTAACAGATGTTAAAAGCCTGACGTGAAAAGTCTATTTTCCACTAGTGGTTTCATAATATAAGTTCATAAGTTTATAAAGGTTTACATAAAAAATCCAACCCGACTACAGAAATAAAACAGAAAGATGCAGACTAAACATAAAGGATTGGAGACGCAACTCCTAAACATAAGATACTTGGAGACGCAGCTCCACAAAAGATAAAAGAAAGGTACAGACACTCTGACACCCTACACTGGCCGACAACAGACTACACAGGAAGACATCCCTCGGATCAATCTCTGAATACTTCCTCTAACTTCTCCTTCACGGAGACACAAGTTAAAGAAATAGGAAGGTGTAGATAGATCACCTCCCTCCTAGTCTCTTCACTCATTGCCTTCCAACCAGGACCCATCACACGAGACCTAACAGGAACCCTAGCACGGACTACTGCTGGCATTCCTGTGGAAGACATCACAGGAGTTGCCTCAGACGCAACTCTGCCAACAAGCGACCTATCCCCAAGAGAGGGAGGAGACACTGAACACATCGGGTGAAAGGTCCACCTAGCATTCCACTTACAACTACAACCCTGGCAGCAGAAGACATGAAAACAAGTGGTGAAGCAGTTAAGAAACCTTCATCTACGACCCTTATGGATGCGGATGGTGAGTGTGGCTCTTCCCATGTACTTTGCTAGAAGCCCATCAATACTGGATGTCCAAACGCCGGAACCATTGGGAGGCTCAACAGAGAGATGCTTCCGAAGCCTCGGGTGAAGTCTCGGTCTCACGACCTTCTCGGGAGACCACCAGAGAAGCACACAACGATGCAATACAAAGTAATGAGGTGAGATTCTTATTCATCAACACAACACATGGCAGAAGTAAAAACAGTACGACAAACATATACAACATATATCACTTCAATAGTCGTGCCATTAGAAGTCACTATGTAAATAATATTACATTTAACTTAAAAAATAATATCACAGATTCAAGTCATTTAACATGATGAACATGATGCATTCAATATGCAGATGGGTATGACTTAGACCCTACACCATGGAGCTAATATGATCGTCAAAGAGAGTGAATGGGAGGATATGTTCCGTGTATCCCAGCCATGGGCAAGATGCTACAATATTCATAACGTGCACGGAACATGTCCTCGATGTCACAGCAAGGAAACACTCTACACCAAACAGGAAAAGTATGACATCTAGTCAAAGATGTCACAGCAGTGCACAGAATACCACGACACAGAAGAATCACCAACTGGTCACTTATGAAATCTCCAACCCTGACATCCTCAAGACCATTTAAGGTCGTCACCGTAAGATTTGTACCCGCATCAAAGTGTATGCTCAACTCCTAGGCTCAAGGCTTACTGACTCATGGATAACAGTGACAATGCTTACACAAAAGCAGATGCGATAAAATGGCTATCCACCGGATAAACCTCACGATTCCACAAGAATCTTGCCGATATAAGGATTACACAGATATCATGCATTAGCGTTTATTCACAGAATAAAAATCATAATTCCATAGGAATATTCTCTTATAGATCTTTCACTGTTAAAGTATTTTAAACTTTTATCCACTAGATAATCTCGTGAACCCTCCGGGATCGACTCATCACAAGACTATACAGTTAGACGATGTCCTCTGGTTCGACTCACTGGCCCGTCATCGAACTACTGCTGCAAACCAAAACGTTTCATGTTTGTGTTCCTGTCTTATGACATATTTATCAAGTTCTAAATGTCTTATGAAGAAGGATTGAGAATACTCTAGTTAAGTCTTAGATGCTTTCTAAGTTAGAGGGTACTTGTCTTTCAAGTAATGAAATACATCTTGATTCATTTAAATATTATGAATCGATGGATGAATGAATCATCAATGGTATAGCATATGGTCTTGTTTCACCATGTCCTATACTTTCTTATCTCTTTCTTTCACTCTAAGTTAATTGCTCAACTTAGGGTTTTACACTTAGTAAAATCTTTAGTTTTGAATTCAAAACTCTTTTGTAAAAAGGTGAGTACATGACTCTTATTATGCCTTAATCCTTTCGATTCAAGTCTTATACTTTGAAAACATTATTTCAAAAAGCTTTGTAGTTTCATTTAAACTTAAAGTTGGAAGTTGGAGTTTAAAACTCTTTTGCATTAACTAAAGAAGAGAAATCTTCTTAAGTCCAAACCTTTTTTAACTTGAAATCATTTATAGGCAAACGTGAAATTAATTATTATATTGAAATCATAGATTGGTTTTTCGTTAAAAACTTACATAGTAATCGATTGTTACATAACATTTGAAAAAAGTTGTTTGTTATTGAGAATACTTGATTCATTAGTTTTCAAAAGTCATTTGGATTTACTTAAGCTTTAACTTAAGATCAAAATACTTTTCCATTGTTTTAAGAATCCCTTGGCCTAATCCAAGGTTCTGTTTCATTCAAATAATGTTTCTTTGTTTTGCTTTGGTTCATCGTTCATTGATTCCATTTTAGAGTGTAAAATAAAGTTTCAAATATTGAAGTTGAAAATCCTTTTATACTTTGGATGAATCCTATACTAGGTTTAGTGTAAATATTTTGCTCCACCAACTTCCAACATGAGCAAGAGTAATCATCAATGCATCAAAATGAATAACAATATAACATCCAATTCCAAAAATCAACATAAAACCCGTATACAGAATTTTCAGCATTTCAAGCATCAACTTGTGACAAACATTTGATTGACCAAACAAACCCAGAGTTGAGTAAATGAGGACTCATATGAAAGCTTAGGATGTATAATTTTGGGATATAAAATTTATTTTCACAAAAAGTAAACGTCTTAGTACAGTTTAACGAAATAATTCACTGTAGTTAGAATCCAAGACAGAAATTTATGCTTAGATTAAAATAGATTTTCAAGGGTCAACTCTCCATGAAACTAAACGAAATTTGTTACCAAAATGAAGTTCAAGATGTCTAGTTTCAGGATCAAAAACAATTTTTGAAATATGAGGTCTAGGTTGAGAGAAAAACTGAAATGAGTCACACAAGGTCAGATCCGAAAATCACATTTTCACAAATTCTTTTCAACAAAAGATTTCCCACACATAAAAGTTATTTTCAACCATTCAAACACATCAATGAACAAAAATCAAACCACAAATAAATATTACAGCATTGTTCTCATAGAGAACCAAATCGACAAAGAACAAAATCCTTGGTTTAGGGTTTTCCCAAACCAAACCCATAAACCATTTTCACCACCACCGATGTGGTGTGATATGGTTCACTCCCCCATCACCTTAACGAAGATCTTCTTGAAGAGTATGAGAAAAAGGCTTGATCACCAAGAAGCAAGAAAACCCGTGACCCTCGAGTGAAGATCTAAAGCAAGTTCAAAAACTTGAAGTGGTTCTTGAAGATTCTTAAGTAACTTAGTGGAAACAACCTCAAATGAAGAAATTCAAATGATGAAAATTGTTTAGATGATGAACATGAATGCAACATGAGACGCCCCCTTGCCTCATTAAAGAACCTAGTTAACTAATCCTGATTACGTTATAAACATTAGCATACTTATTACACATTCGAGGTATTTAAAACTTTAAACATACCTATATACTGTACATGTAACACGCAAATATCAGAGTAGCATAGACTATAAAGAGGAAACATGGTATAGAATATATATACAGATGACATCCTCTCCTCACCCAAAATACATCAAAAGACAGACTCACTGGCCATATACATACTTAGTACACTAACATACTTTTCTCCAGTCTGGACGACGGATACTCCTCGCTCGTCCTCGCCGTACCGTCACTTAGAAACTCCCAAGATTGGGGTCTGTGGTTCTCCCACCAGCATCAGGCTCATAAGGCGTTCCATCCAGCTCCTTGTCATCTGGTTCTGCTACCGGTTCTTCTTATCATTTTAAGAACATACAATACAGGAAAACAGGGGATAAGAATTGCATCTTACCATAAACAGGGATAAAGGTAAAGTAGATATATTAATAGCACAACCATACACACCATCATCACCAACAACCATCCTCGGGTTTATTGATCTTAACTACTCATCTCACACTCTCATGCACCTAGGCCTGACATGAAGACGCGGCCACATTCCTATGTCACAACGTATCCCCTACCAAGTAGGATGCTCACCCCCTACCAAGCTGGGTGACATTATTCCCCATTCCCAATAGGAATAGTTGTCTCGGTGTCGGAAGGCATATCGGAGATCTCAGAAGCTCATAGTAGACCTACCAAGCATATATCTGTAGTTCCAGTATGACCTCGCGTAATCCCAAATCTACGCGGCTGTGACATCACCACGATGCAATCTAACATGAATCCTCACGACTTATTCCGATCAATAGCTTAGCAACTCAACCCCGTCACTTGACACACTAAACACCAACACTCCCTACCAAGCAGAGTGTTCACGACTATCCATAGTCCTCAATCATCTCACCAGGTTAAGCGCAATAGCTTATTACCACCAAATGATCTTAACCCACACATCACCCAATTCACAACGATCATCGCTTAGCTCTAAGCATACCAGCGGTAACATATGCAGTATCATATTATCTCACAGCACATGATCACCATATCATCGAATGAGGTAAATAGACATATTATTGCAACATCACTCATTAAGATAGTAAAGCATGTTATCATGAGCATAGCAGAGCACGTATTCACAAATACACCATAGCAGACAGATAAGCATGTTAAACATATAACCTCGATCAACATAGTATCAACCTATGGTGATAAACCTACAATGCCTAAGTCTACATTGGTACCACTTTTCGGTGATTGCCAATGTGGACTTAGGTGTTGTCAGTCACTCAGCCACTAGTAGGGTTTAGGATTCCCTACGCATATTAATATATTCTACTATACTCTTGCCTCCCCGACGTGTGTAATTCTTTCCCCCACCTTAGGGCGATTGATGCAAAGATCACGAACTCGACCACCACGAGCTCTCCACCACCACCGTGAGCAGCTCCAGCACCACCACCACCACCGACGCGGCTGTCTCTTCCACCATGAGCACCGCCGCGACCTCTAACTTTGTCCTAATCACGGAAACAACGTATAAACAACATTGTTAACCCTAGGGCAATACCAAAATCAAGAAGATTCAAGGGAGAAGCTCGAAGAACACAAAGAACACGAAGAACATAAAGTTAACGTGTTAAGGATTGAAGCTTACCTTCGAGGAATCGAGCAACCAATCTGTGGAACTCGTAGTACTCGAAGCCCTGATCACAACGATGTAGTCGGGATTACAATCCGACACTCCAATCTCCCTCTACCTCAGCTTTCTCTTTCTAGAACCTCTGGAGTCTCTCTCTCTAACTCTCTGGTTGAAAACTGCAAACGAGTTTTGTGCAAAGGAAGAAGAGAAGAAAAACTAAAAAGCTTGCTGCCAGGCTGCGAACGCTTAAGCGTGCAGCCCTGGAGCGCTCAAGCGTTCCCATGCTGGAGCGTGGGATTTTTCCACGCTCGAGCGTGGAGCGCTGATCGCCATGTCTCTGCCACGCGTCTCGTGCATGCTGACACGTGCACCCCTACGCATCCACTCTCCATGTTTTGATGTGCAACTACCCACGCTCTGATGTCAACGGTCAACGTTTGAGCGTGGGAGTCTCTCCATGTCTAAATGTTGGACACTGATTTACCCTGTTCTTTCACGTTTTCCCACTTTCTGGACTCGTTCCAAGGCCAAATTGTTCCAAATTTGAACCATGGCTTCCTCAATACATAAGGAACCTAAGTAAGCCCTTAATCACGTCAATTAATGTCCCATACACTAATCAAGAAAATGGGGTGTAACACAACACCCTTTCCCGAGTGTCGCATTCCCGAACGTTTATAAGGCCGAAAATATTATTATTGCGGAAAATACAGTTTTCTTTTTTCTTTCTTTTTACGAAGATGTAATGGGATTTGAGACGACCCCACTTACGTAGGATAATCCCATTAGACGCTTTCAAAACATAATCTCACTCTCTCTGATACCTGAAAACACAGCCAAAAATTTTCACATCAAGAGTTAAGCAAATAAGAACTTATCACAGCTCAAGAATTTCACATCAGAGTTTCGCCTGGAAGCCATGGCGTAAAAATAACAACAACAAACATAAATACCCCACTGGCCGTGGTACAACTCACAAGAGAATCAAAGATACCGCTGAGATCTCTATCTATTTGAGAAGTGCTGACGCCACACTTGTTATTGACGATAGAGTACACCTTGGGTCAGTTCCACTTGCTGTAACACTTCCGATGACCAATCGGCACTTCCGTCTTCGGATCACGATCCGGACAACCGCACATATGTAAACATGGAGAAATATTCATAGGAGGTAAGAAACGCTACACTATCATACAAAAGGGAAATCACGTAGCATATAACACATCAACATGTACAATAGCACACAATCAGCAGACACATCCATCTGTCGAGTTCAGCACAACAATCAACCTCAAAGTATCACCACTATGGATCATCGCCTACTCTACAATAGTCATCCTCAAAGTATCACAACTAGAGATCACCATCAATTCTACAACAATCAACCTCAAAGTATCACATCTAGCGATCATCGCCTATTCTATATGCACAACTAAGTTCCGGGCCCTTGGAAATACTGTCCTTTAACTCAACTGTGAAGTAGTCATTTTTCAAGATAGGAAGTCACCCTCCAACTATAAGGGCATAGAGTCGATAGTCCAGGTTACTGGTTCCCAGCACGTCTCCCAGAACGTCCACCTCGACCTCATGTGACAGTCACAAACAGCTGTAGCAACTGTACACATGGCTCCCTGTACTACTCAAACTGCTGTTGCAGCTATATACAGGTACCAGCTCATATGATAGCCACTCAAACTGCTGTTGCAGCTATTCATCCAGCACAACCACTCAAACTGCTATTGCAATTGTCACAAGTCCCGACCTCGCGTGATCACTGCTGGCAAGCTTCTGTAGCAAATACACACATGTAACCCAATACACAACCACTCAAACTGCTGTTGCAGTTGTGGACCAGCATATATGATTGCAGTTAGTCATATAGCCCCCTTGTGACAACCACTCAAACTGCTGTTGCAAGTGTCACAAGTAATCCACCTCGTGTGATAACTGTTCAGACAGCTGTTGCAGTAAATCCCGCGGCTTTCCACCACAACAATGCAAATGTTATGATTATGCATCCATCCTTTCAAAAACAACTTAACTAATGTCTCATAACCTACATCCTCCAACTGTGAGGATGCCACTCTCCAACTATGAGAGCCACTTATAACTTAGATCCACATCCTTAATTTACTAGTCTAACCTCAATCATTAGATCCAAAGTCAATCATTCTCCTATAATCCTAACAATATACTAATCATCTCCAAAGTCAACCAAGATCATATCAGTCACAAACACATCACATGTCATAGCATGCAGTACAGCATTCTTATAAGCATACCAAAACGCAATTAAGCATGTTATCACCACAAACAAGTTATTATCACAAACAATCATGTTATCAATCATCACAAATAAGCACACATCATCATTAGTAGGGTTTGAGGATCCCTACATATGTTAATAATTATCTACTACGCCTATGATTCCTAGACAGATGTAGGTTCTTCCCCCTCACCTGGTAATCCGTTCCCATGCACTCTTGTATCCACGGACAGCCTTGACCCTTGATCTCACGAACGAGATGAGCACAACCACAACCACTATGAGCTCATCACGCAGCTCCCCGACACTTCCAAGGATAGAGAACAGCGGCTGGACTTAGGAGAAGGCAGCTTCAAAAATTAGCTCAAGATCTAGGGAAAAAGGTACCAAAAACAAGGATACGGTCCTAGCTCCATATCTCGAGCTACAGCCTTCGTCTTGGAAATCCGAACGGTGATGATGAATAACAACGTCTCCTAAACCGACTTCCCAAATTTCAGCCCGATCCAACGGCTAACGAATCTCTGGCGAAGGTTTTACTGTCGTAGGTTAGGTGATATATGGGATGAGTTTCTCACACACTCGGACCACGATGTAAGCTGCATATCTCCCACTCTAGACCATGAATTGAAAAGCTGCATATCTCCCACTCTAGACCTTGAACCGAAAATCCGAACGGTCAAACTGAAGAACCACATGTTCTTAACCTTCTTACCAAGTTTGAGCTTGATCCAACGGTTGATGAACATATTCCAACGATCTTACTGAAATTGCTTCAACCAAGCTTCAAGGCTTCCAACAATGGTTTCACTCTTTCTTTCACCTTGCCTTCTCTTTATCCTAGCCACGAAAATATGGAAGTTTCTCCTTCCATTATATTACTTCCTCCTAGATGATGAAGATGATCAAGCTTGTCAAGTTTACTTCTCAAAGTTCTTCAAGAATCCTTGAAGAATGGAGAGAAATTGAAGTTGAAAGCTTGGAGGTGTCTTGAAGTGAAGAAGATGGAGAAGAGAAGAGGAAGGTGCACGAAATTGAGAGAGGACAAATGGAAGAGAGTGGCGTGATATGTATATATATAGGAAGGGAAGGATAAGGATAGGATAGAATGGTCATTTCCTGTAAGAACCAAATTAGAATTTCATCAAAAGTTGTACTAGAAACTTCAACACTTGAACTTAAAGAATCAAGTGAAGGAGAAAGAAATATGAGAGTGTAAATATATCTATGAATGATGTGGAACATATGTGAAGAAAGGGTGAGGTTGATATAAAATTTCTTAAGGGCAAAACTGTCATTTCCTATCAGGGGTAAAATTGTCATTTCCATTAAGCCATCATGGCTTATGGTGAGTCACCTATGTGACTCACCCCTAGTCATTATTACCATGGTGACTCACCTAGGGGAGTCGCTATGTAATGATTGCATATGGATAAGGATAAGGTTAAGGATAAGGTGAGGTGGCTTTGAAAGCGACCTTACGCTTATCCGTTACCTGTTCCTGTAATCTCGTACGCAGACCGAGTTTCGTATGAGTCTTCAACCCAAACCTTAACCATAATTCTCTACTAGTAATGTAGAGTAAAACAATATCTGTGTGATTTCCAAAAAGTGGATACGTAAGGATAAAATCAAATACCAGACGAGAGATGTGGTTCTTGAATGTGATTAGTCAATGGATGAGTTCATTACCATGACTTATCACCATCATGATTACTCTACCATGACTCATCATCATGAGTCATCCATGTCATGATTATTTTTGTAAAGTAGTCACGATTACTTCTTCAAAATACCTTGATATTTATAACTTTGCCACTATGAGTCAAATAAGATTTGGATACTTTACCGATCTGAAAATTGGGATGTTACAGGATTAGTACAGGTAAATAAATAATAGCAGAACTTAGGTTCACCATGCATTTGTTAAAAGACATATTGTATTAAAAAAAATATAGAAATAGAAAACAGAAAACAGAAAACAGAAATAATATTGTATACAGACATAGGTCTAATGTATAACTGACATAAGAAATATGTTAAGTACTAGGAGCCACAGCTCCCAAAAAGTACTACAGACACTGACACAGTTTGGCTAAAACTTTAACAGCAAAAGGAGTCCACCTCTGGACTCAAAGAAACTACTGAACTAAACCGTCGTCACATCCATCTGTTCAAGCAGCAACAACAATACCGGCAAGAAAATATACAGATATGGGTGAGATTCCCGTTCATCAACACAACAAAATAGCAGAAGTAAAAACAGGGACGACTCACCAGGTAACAACGTACCCAACATGCTTACTAAAACTCTCAATATAATTCATGTTAATCAGTTAACAACATAATATAAGGCATTCTTAAAAACAGAACATAGATGTACAATAAATAAATGTAATCATCAACAGTCATGCAATACAGTGCAATGTACATGACTCAATGCCATATGCCACAGGGTAATACTCTGACACCTACTCCATGGAGCTAACAAAACGTCGGAGAGAGTGAATGGGAGGACATGTTCCGTATACGCCAGCCTTGGGCAAGATGCTACAACATTCATAACGTGCACGTATCTGGCTTTCATGGAAACACTCTAGTCCAAACGTGAACATTACGTCATCTAGTTGAGGATATTAGTGTATTGTTCGGATTCGCCACGACACAGAAGAGCTATCAATTGGTCACATGTCAGCCCTTCCAACCCTGATACTTCCAAGACTATTCCAATCGTCACCGTAAGATTCCCACCCGCATCAAGGTGTAAGCTCAACTCCTAGGCTCAAGGCCTTATGACTCATGCAAATGAAATGCCAATCCTTACACAAAGCAGATGCGATACAACAATGTCTATTCACCGGATAAACCTCAAGGTTCAATAAGGTTCTCTTCCTTAGGAACTATAGGTGTCTTTGAATTACAAAACTTTTATCCACCGGATAAATCTCGTGATCCCTCCGGGATCGAGTCATCACAAGACTGAAACAAGTGAACGATTGACCTAGATCTGAATCACCGGTCCGTCATCGAACTACTGTTTCAAAACTCAAAATGTTTCATGTTTGTGTTTATGTCTTATGAATTATGTCTCAAGTCCTAAGCATTATGAATAAGGGTTGAGAATCCTCTTAGATAAGTCTTTAATCCTTTCTAAGGTATTACTCCTTGATTTTCAATTAAGGAAATAAGTGTTGATTCACTTAAGTCTTATTGATACATTGATGAATTAAATCATCAATGGTATAGTACATGGTCTTGTTCCACCACATACCACACTTAGTTATCCCTTGTCTTCAACTCTAAGTTAATTACTTAACTTAGGTTTTTATACGTAAAACTTTACAATTTGAGTTGAAAACTCTCTTTGTAAACAAAACTCTTTTCAAATGAAAACACATTAATTTGAAAAGACTTTGTTATATGGTTAAGGTAAAGTACCTTATCAACTTTGGAAATGTTTTTCCTTACTAACTTATTGTAAAACGTCCTTACTAACTTATTGTAAAACCATGTTCTAAGTTAATGGAAAGGAAATGTAATCTCATCTAACTTCCTTAACTATGATTCATTTCAATCAACTTAAGGATAAAAGGTCTCCATTTTGTTTTGAAAAAGGAACATCATCTTGTTCTAAGATAAAGTTAATGCCTTATGCAACTATGTTAACCTTCATGAAAACACTTCTTTATTTCACTTCTAAATCACTTGGTTAAATAGATGAACTAAGGTTAAAATAAAAGACATGTTTCACTTTGGTGAAAACACTTAAAGGTTGAAACTTTATTTGATCTTTGGATCAAATCACTTATTGTTTTTCTTTGAAACATGTTATTAAAACACTTTTCTTACTTCAATACTTAAATTGTTCAAGAACAACACATGTTCTTCCTTTTCTTTTTGGTCATGGTCGAAAGCCTCTCATGAACAAATGTGAAGATTTTGCTTCACCCTCAAGACATGTTATAGCTCAAAATGCTCACATAACTATGACAAACAATAATCACACATAATTGCATCATAATCAAGCATAAAAATCCATACTTGATCTAGAGATCAAAGTAGGTTTTTCAACATACATGAAAAAGTTTTTCATCTAATCAACATCATCATAAACATGATAAAGCATACAAAAGCATAAACTACCATTATTACAACTTTGTTCTCCAAGAGAACCAAATCAAGTGATGAACCCAAACCAAAGGGTTTCACCCACACACAAAGTAAACAACCATCTTCACCACCACCATTTTGGTGTTATAAGGTTCACCCGCCATACCTGTTGATGATCAAATCTCCGGATCAAAGTCGGTTGATCGGTTTGTGAATCTTCTGATACTCGTCACCAACTACAAACAACACAACAATCAAACATTAAACATCAAACAACACAAAAATCTCTTGTTTCCCATCAAAGAGGGTTCGGACATACTCTAGAAAAATTAGCTAGAGATGTCCAAAATTTATAATCTTTTGGATGGATGATCGTTAGGTACTCCGAACACTAGAACAAGTCTTATTACTCAAAACTTGAATAAAAAACTCAACCTTTTTTCTCTATGAAGGTTTCGGCCAAAAAATACCCACATGGGTAGAGAAAGCTTTTGGTTACATGCTCTTGGATAGTGAAAGAGAATGATGAAACTAGATCATAGAAATTGATTTGGTATTAAAATAATTTTTCTACACTTTTCTATGAATTTTCAAAGTTTTGGATCTAAACATGGATCTTCATGAATCAATAAATTCAAGAGATGAAATAGAGAGATTAAGAGAGTTAAGATGAGGATCATACCTCCTAGAATCAATGATTAATGAAAAAGAAACAAGTTTTCACTCAAAAACTTCAACTTTTGAAGATCAAGGTAAGGTTTTTGTGAAGAACAAGGATGAACTCTCATGAACTTTTGAAGAACATGAAGAACAAGTGAGAGAAAGGAGAGAAAGAGAGGATGGTTGAATGGCCAAGTGAGGATGAGTGTGATATAGCCATTTTGCCATTCATGCCAAACTTGTAAATAACCAAAGGACAATTTGGTCTTTTCCTTAAAAGACTAAGGGCATTTTGGTCATTTCACGTCCAGATATTTTGTAAACCCTCATAAATGCTAGCCACGAAATTCTTCATGATGGGACACAAAAATTATCCATTTGCGGGTCTCGTTAAATCCTTTCGCAGCTCCAAACGTCTCTCGATTCGAGTATACGCCCGAATATAATATATTATTTTCAGTTTTGGACGTCAGGACGGATTTTAACAAAAATGTAGAGAATTAAATCCTGAGACTTATTGTCTTGTTCATGAATCCAAATTAGGCCTCGATAGTATAAAAACACTACTATCCGTGAAAAACACATACCGGGCTCCGTTTGAGCTTTCGCCCGAAACTTAACCATGGTTTCCTATGGTTGTGTAGGGCATGCCTATGTTCTCAGAATATTTTATTTCACTCTCTAGACCCTCTAATAAAATATAAACTTTTAAATACTGAAGAATTATAAAACTTGAAAATCGGGACGTTACATTCCTACCCCTCTTAAAAGAATTCGTCCTCGAAATTTAACGTACCTCTTAAAATAAACTCGGATACTACTGTTGCATGTCCTCTTCTCTTTCCCAGGTAGTATCACCTATAACCTCGTTCTAGATACCTTTGACCAAAGCGATCTCCTTCCCTTGCAGTTGCTTTACTTTTCTATCTTCGATCTTAACCAGTAATGTTTCATAGGTTAGGTTATCCTTCAGCTGTACTGAATCAGACTCTATAACATGACTGGGATCAGGAATATATTTTCGCAATTGCGGAATATGAAAAACATTGTGAAGGTTGGATAGAAAAGTCGATAAATCTATTTGGTAAGCTACTGGACCTATCCGACGAAGAATTTGATAAGGTCCAATGAATTTTGGAGTGAGTTTTCTGGACTTAAGGAACTTGCCCACCCCAGTCATTGGAGTGACTCTCAAAAACACATGATCACCTTCCTCAAACTCAAGTGGCTTACGTCTTTTATCCGCATAACTCTTCTGTCAGCTTTGAGTTTTCCTCATCTTTTCTTGAATCAGTTTCACCTTCTTAGTCGTTTGAAGCACTAGTTCAGGCCCTAATGAAGCACTTTCTCCATCTTGATGCCAACATAAAGGTGTTCTGCAACGTCGTCCGTATAAAGCTTCATAGGGCGCCATCCCTATGCTTGAATGATAACTATTGTTGTAGGTGAATTCTATCAACGGTAGGAAATTCTCCCAACTTCCGGCATTTTCCAACACTCACGCCCTTAACAGGTCCTCTAAAGACTGAATTGTCCTTTCTAATTGTCCTTCAGTTTGAGGATTATAAGCCGAACTCATTCGTAACTTCGTTCCTAAAGCTTTGTGTAAACTCTACCAATTAGTGAAGTAAAACGCGGGTCTCTATCTGATATAATACTTGAAGGTACTCCATGTAGTCTCACAATCTCATCGATATAAATCTGAGTAAGCTTTTCCATGGAATACTTGAGATTGATAGGTAGAAAATGAGCTGATTTCGTAAGCCGATCAATTAGTACCCAAATGGAATCGTACCCTTTAGGTGTCCTTGGCAAACACGTTACGAAATCCATCGCTATGTCGTCCCATTTCCACTCTGGGATATCTAATGGAAGTAACATTCTCGCAGGCCTTTGATGTTCAACCTTTGTTTTTTGACACACTAAGCAAGACGCCACATAATCAACCACGTCTCTTTTCATGCCTTGCCACCAAAACAACCGCTTCAGGACTTGGTACATCTTGGTTGATCCTGGATGCATTCTCAATTTGCTTCTATGAGCTTCGTCCAGAATTAACCTCCTTATCTCCGGGTTGTTTGGCACACAAACCCATTCTCCTCTTCTTAGGATTCCATCTGCTCCTTCTTTGTATTCAGATGTCATCCCTTTCTTCAGATTCCTTCACTCTTTCTCTAGATACTGGTCGTATACTTGTTTCTCCCGAATTTGATCCATCAGATCACAAGATACGGTAACCATACCTACACATAGTTTCCCTGGCATACTGACCATGGACAGATGCATATCTCTGAACTGCTCCAACAGCTCGTGTTCCTTAACCATCATGGCAGACACATGTAACACCTTTCTACTCAGGGCATTCGCTACCACATTAGCTTTTCCCAGATCTTTTCCCGGATGATACTGTAACTGGAAGTCATAGTCCTTTAGAAATTCTAGTTACCGTCTTTGCCTCATGTTGAGCTCTTTCTGATCGAATAGGTGCTTCAAGCTCTTATGATCGCTGAAGACATCAAACGTCGAACCATACAAGTAGTGCCTCCAAATCTTCAACGTAAAGACCACTGCTGCTAACTCCAGATCATGAGTAGGGTAGTTCTTCTCATGTACTTTCAACTGTCTCAAGGCATACGCTACCACTTTCCGATTCCGCATCAGAACACAGCCTAATCCCTGGTATAAAGCATCACAGGACACTTCAAAAGGTTCGCTTGGATCTGGCAATATCAGCACTGGCGATGTAGTCAGCTTCTTCTTCAGCTCCTGAAAACTCTGTTCATAGGCTTCAGTCCATTCAAAAGCTTTATCCTTCCTCGTCAATTGGGTAAGAAGTCCTACAATCTTAGAAAATCCCTCGATGAACCTCCGATAATACCCAGCCAAGCCCACAAAACTGTGTATCTCAGTCACTGTGGTTGGTCTTCCCCACTCAAGAACTGCTTCAAATTTTAACGAATCTACAGCAATTCCTTCCTTTGAAATTACGTGACCGAAAAACTGCACTTCATCGAGCCAAAACTCACACTTAGACAGCTTTGCGTCTGTTTCTCTTTCAGAACCTGAAGAACCACACTAAGATGTTCAGCATGTCCTTCCTGGTCTCGTGAATAAATGAGTATGCCGTCTATGAAAACAACAACAAACTTATCTAGGTATGGACGAAAGATCTCATTCATATAGTCCATGAATATAGCTGGAACATTCGTCACACCAAACGGCATCACAAGGTACTCGTAGTGCTCATAGTGTGATCGAAACGTTGTCTTTGGTACATCTTCTGCCTTCACACGAATCTGGTGATAACCCGATCGCAGATCAATCTTGGAGAAAACTGCCGCTCCCCTCAACTGATCCATCAAGTCATCTATCCTCGAAAGTGGATACTTATTCTTAATAGTAACCTTGTTCAATTGGCGATAATCCACACATAGGCAAGATGTTCCATCTTTCTTCTTCACTAACAGCAGAGGTGCTCACCACGGCGACACACTTGGTCTAACGAACTGCTTCCCAATAAGTCCACCAACTGTTCCTTCAAAGTTTCCAACTCTGCAGGTGCCATACAATACGGTGCCATAGACACTGGTCCTGTTCCTGGCACAAGATCGATCGAAAACTCGATGTCCCGAACTGGCGGTAAACCTGCTACGTCTTCAGGAAAGACTTCCGGAAACTCGTTCACGACAGGTACACACTCTAAGACTTGCTCATTCTTGACCTCCAAGAGGATAGCAACATATATCCTTGAGCTCCTTCTCTTAAAGAAGTGTTTACTTGGTTGGCAGTCAAAAATCCAGAATTCTCATAACTAGGGAAAACTAAGGTTTTATTTGCACAGTCTAACAGGATATGGTTAGAAGATAACCAATCCATTCCTAAGATTACATCCATTTGCGAAAGAGGCAAACAGATCAAATAAATCAAAAACGTTCTATCTTTAACAGAAAAAGAACAATTCAAACAAACTTTAGCAGTTATAACAGGCTTTGCAGTAGGCGTAGAAATTACCAAATCAAAAGGTAAAGAAGACACAGGTAATCCCAACAGGTTCACACAGTCATATGCAATAAAGGAATGCGTTGCGCCTGAATCAAAAAGTACAGTTAAGGTTTTACCTCCCATGACACACTGACCTTGGATTAAATCCTCATTCTGAGAAGCTTCAGCGTCGTTCACAGAATAGACTGCTTTTCGCCTTAGGCCTCGCTACTTGGACATTGTTGACAGAATGTTCCACTTTTGGTTGCCTACAGTCATGCGAAATATGTCCTGGCTTCCCACACTTGAAGCAGATAATTCCTTTGATTGAACAGTCTCTTGTGACATGATTACTCTTCCCACACTTCATATACTTGTTTGGGGCGTTTCCAGACTAACTGAACCCCCACTGCTTCCTCCCACAGAACATTGTTGTTCATCTTGTTTGCCTTGAATATAGCTTCCATCGCGATTTGTTGTCACGACTACCGCTTCCTCTTTGGAACTTACTCGGTCTAGAACTCTGTGCCCGCTTGTCCTTGTTAGGCTCCAAGCTCTCGATCAGACGACACGTCTCCATCAGTCTTGGAAAAGCAGAAATTACCAGAGGAACTATAGCTCTCTTCAAATCAATCCCAGACCTCCCTCGAACTTCCTGCATTTCCATTCTTCTCTTGGGTTGTCCAGAAAATAATTTGAAAACTTTGCCAAACTCTCAAATTTGGCCCCGTACTCAGCTACAGTCATTCCCCCTTGTCTTAGCTGGAGGAACTCCATTTCTTTCTCGTGCCTCGCACTCGCAGGAAAATACTTTTCCAGGAACTTCCCTTGAAAGCATTCCAATCCACATCTTGTTGATCATGTATCAGCATTTGAAGGGCTCCTTCCCACCAGTATTCAGCATCTTCTACCAGCATATAGGTTGCATAGACAACCTTGTCATTCTCAGTACACCTCATTGCTCCAAAGATTTTCCCTAAAGTTTGGATCCAACGCTCAGCTAGCTCAGGATTGAATTCGCCCTTGAATTGAGGTGGATTCCTACGAAGCAATTCGTCCAGTCCTCTACCCCCAGTAGCTCTTTCGTCACGTTGAGCCATTGCAGCAGCCATTTCCCGTATGGCGTTCACAGCAGCAATCAAGTTTTGAGCAGCCATTGCTACCTTCAAAACCAGAAAAATCTGTGATACCCACTACCCCGCATATAATAAAACATAAATAAAATCATACATGTCTTTAAGAATAATATAACAATTAAAATAAAAATGTATCCTCAAGGGTAATGTGCATCACATCATCTATAACGTAAATGTAGGAATCTGAAGTGATCAAAATCCATTAAAAACAAACTGCGGAGAATATAAATAATAAACATAACCCAAATTCCGATGTCACATATCAGAGCTGGTATACATATACTGATAATACATCGGAATAAAACTAAACATTTGAACATAAATCCTAACTACTACTACTACTACTACGAAGAGAGATCTCCACAAGATCACTCCTCGTCGGCATGCTCACCCTCCTCTGCACATACAACATCATATGCACAAGAACAACAAAAGATAGGGGTAAGAAACACGATCATAAATATATGTAAAGGGAATGGAATAGTAATTAAGATGACATACAACATATATCAGTCAAGGTATAGTGGCTAGTCAAGGTACTCAAGCTTATTCATTAGGCCACTCCGACAACAGGTAGCTAGGCCATGTCCCCGGGAACTTCCATACCCAATGTACCCGCAAAGCCAGGATAAAACCCATCATGGCCTCCACTATCGCGATTCATCGTTTGCTTTCCACCCAACATATCAACTTCAACGTATGATGCGTGCAATGTTCATCAATATGCAACCACATGCCAACCATTCACCACCATAATCAATCACGTTGATTATTAACTAGCACCATCCACGATGGTCATCAACAACATCACTAATAATAACTCATCGTTATCATTATTAACAGCATCTTCGTTATTATCTTTATTATTTCATGATGTACTTCTCTAACTGGTTCTATTTTAAACCATGGGGTTACTTCCTAGCGTTAAGTATGGTCAAATATCAAGTGTTCTTAAGCTCCTAAGGGTAACCTAAAGTCCTTAGACCATAAAAAGCCTATATAACACTATCCATCAAGCATAAAGGGTCAAAACTGCTCTTGGGCACGTGAGAATCGATTTGTCAAGTCATGGAAATCGATTTCCACATGTTCAAATTGATTTCCCTATAATGGGAATCGATTCTGAGCAAGGCAAATCGATTTCCAAGTGCTGGAAATCGATTTCTGGGTTCTGAACGCGTGAAAATCGATTCCTTAAAGTTAGAAATCTATTCCAGAAGTCCTAAATCGATTTTTCCATGATGGGAATCGATTTCCACAAGGCCAAATCGATTTCACAGCATGGAAATCGATTTTGGAGGATTCAAATCGATTTCCATGTGCTGGAAATCGATTTCTGGGTGTCAGATCATGCAGAAACTGGTTTTCTCCGCTATCAGACCAGTCTACGTTCAATAATTGACATATCATTCAAGCCGAAGCTATTTATCACCAATTTGATTAGTCTAACACTTATAAATTATAACCTAAGTGTTCTCAAACTAATCCTTGGTCATCAATCTCACATCGCCTATTTATTTTATCCCTATAACTATGTTCTTATAGCATAAGGTTAACAAAACACCATATTATGGCATAAACAACATGCTCATCATCATCAATTCATCAACAATCATATAAATCATGAGCTCATAATTCTAAACATGTTATAACATCAAATTATTCATCAATCAATACTCATATAGCCAGAAAATAACAGAACAACATTCATAGGCATACGGAAGCATAGGGGTCATGGGCTAACCCCTTCATCTTAACCTATCCCAAAACCCACATATTCATGACCAATTTCTCCCCCATAACTGGTATGATGATTCACAGCCTAAGAGAAAAGTGCCAAGGTCTGCTACAGTTCCTCCTTACGGGTTCAACACTTGATCACGATCGCAACACTGGAAAGCAGAGTCGATCTTTAAGTTAAGGATTGAAAGGGAACCAACTCTAGCATTAGATAACTCACCTTGGTTTCTAACTTCGGAAAATTAACTCTAGCAGCAGGGATAGACTTGCCAAGCAAAGGTGTGTTCTTGACGAAGAACACCAAAATAGGATTCGTCTTTTGGGTTTTCTAGAGCAAGAGATCAGTCAGAGCTCTTAGTGATGAGAAGAGGCAACTAGTGAGTATAATAGAGTGTAAAGGCTAGGTTTAGGTCATACGCTACAAATATATAGCTGTTAGGGACGCTTTAGGACGTATTGGTGGTACACAGCATAGCCTGATAATCAAACACGTACACAAGCTCTGACAAGCATGGGAATCGATTCCACAATCATGGAAATTTATTTTCCATTGGCCAAATCGATTTTCTTATCAAAGAAATCGATTTTACCGTTTAAGAAATCGATTTCCACTTGCTGGAATCGATTTCTTCAGCTAGAAATCGATTTCTCCTTCAAAAAGCGTGTGTTTGGCCATGAAACCTGGAGAATTTTTGTATATAATTCTCTAAGCTTTCCAACGCATCCAAGATCACCCCAATCAGATGTCTAGAACTCAAGATGTGGTCAAAACCGTGAAACAGGTTACTTGGACTCAAATGGATCGATTATCCTAAAGGCTGACTTACTTCAACTATGAACTTAGGCACAATAAACAAGCATAAACAACATATGCAAAAATCTATAAGCAAGGATTATCACATATAAATATGGGGTGAAAAGCAGGGTGTTACAATTCCACCCCGTTATAAAAATTTCATCCTCGAAATTTCTACTCACCTTGAGTAAACAGATGCGGGTATGACTCCTTCATCTTGCTCTCCAACTCCCAAGTAGCACTTTCTTCTGTAGCTCCATTCCAATCGACCTTGACCAAAGGAATTTCCTTCCCTCTGAGCTGCTTGACCCTTCGATCTTCACACTGAAGCGGTAACACCTCAAAGGTCAAGTTATCCTTTAGTGGAATGACATCAGGTACTATCACATGGCTTGGATCATGAACATATTTTCGAAGTTGAGACACATGAAACACATTATCAAGATTTGACAAGAATGGGGGTAACACTATCTGGTAAGCGACTTCACCGACTCTTTTTAGAATTTGGTAAGGGCCAACGAATCTAGGAGTAAGTTTCCTCGCTTTCATTACTCTGCCAACCCCAGTTGTTGGAGTAACTCGCAAGAACACATGATCCCCCGCCTGGAATTCGAGAGTTTTTCTTCTCTTATTATGGTAACTCTCTTGCCTACTGTGCCACTCTCATCTTATCTTGTATCATCCTCACTATCTTTGTAGTCTCTTGCACTACCTCAGGTCCTAACACAACATTCTTTCCAGGTTCATTCCAACACAAAGGTGTCCTACACCTCTTCCCATACAAAGCCTCATAAGGTGCCATCCCAATACTGGAATGGAAGCTATTGTTGTAGGTGAACTCTATAAGGGGTAAGAACTTATCCCAACTACTAGACTCCTCTAGCACACATGCCATCAACAAGTCTTCTAATGATTGATTGTTCTCTCAAACTGACCATCGATCTATGGGTGATAAGCTGAATTCAATCTAAGCTTAGTTCCTAAGGCCTCATGCAAACTATTCCAAAATCTAGAGGAAAATCTAGGATCTCTGTCTGAAACTATGCTAGAGGGTACACCATGCAATCTAACTATCTCTCTGATATACAACCCAGTCAACTTCTCTAATGGATATTCCATGCTCATAGGATTGAAATGGGCAGATTTGGTCAACCCGTCCACAACAACCCATATAACATCACAACCAGCTGGAGTCCTAGGGAGTCCAGACACAAAATCCATAGAGATACAATCCCACTTCCACTCAGGAATAGTCAAAGTTTGCAACTTACTCGAAGGTTTTTGGTGCTATATCTTAACCTTCTGACACACTAGGCAAGCATAAACAAACTCAGCCACATCCTTTTTCATCCTGGGCCACCAAAACACCCGTTTCAGATCCTGATACATCTTTGTGGCTCCAGGGTGGACACTCAAACCACTCCTTTGTCCTCCCTCAAGGATCAACCTTCTAAGCTCTGGAACATCAGGTATAAAAACTCTATCCTGGAACCTCAAAATTCCATCAGTCCCTTCCTTAAAACTGAGATTCCTACCGTGAGCAATCAACTCTCTCTAGTCTAAAAGGTATACTTCTATCTTCTGCCCCTTTCTAATCTGATCCATCAAACTGCTAATGATTTTGAATGTTCCTAGCCTAATGCTCTTAGGGGTAAGTTCCCATGCTAAACTCAAGTCTCTAAACTCCTCGATCAAATCCATCTCTCTAACCGTCAAGGCTGAAACATGTAACACTTTTCTACTCCAAGCATCAGCCACAACATTGGCTTTACCTGGGTGGTAACTCAACTCAAACTCATAATCCTTAAGAAATTCCATCCGCCTACGTTGTCTCATATTCAACTCCTTTTGGTCAAACAAGTATTTCAAACTCTTAAGCTACCTAGAAGCGTAAGCTACTACCTGGCCATTTTGCATCAATACACCACCTACACCTTGCTTTGAAGGATCACAGTACACTACAAAAGGTTCACTGGGATTGGGTAGCACTAACACAGGTGCAGATGTCAACCTATTCTTCAACTCCTGAAAACTTTCCTCACACTTAGAGTCCCACACGAAGATCTGACCTTTCTTAGTAAGGCGGGTCATAGGCAATGCCATTTTAGAGAATCCTTCTATAAACCTCCTACAGTACCCGGCTAAACCCAATAAACTCCTAACCTCGGTCACTGACTTAGGTGCTTCCCAATGGAGCACGATTTCTACCTTAGCTGGGTCTACGGCTATCCCTCCTCTAGAGATGATATGTCCTAAGAAACTCATCTCTTCTAACCAGAATTCACACTTAGACAACTTGGCATACAACTGTTTTTCCTTTGGAGTTTTCAAGACTATCCTTAAGTGCCCCTCATGTTCCTCCTTAGTCATAGAGTATACTGGGATATCATCTATGAAGACAACTACAAACCTATCCAAGTAAGGATGAAAGATCTTGTTCATGTAGTCCATGAACACGGCAAGGGCATTAGTCAAACCAAAAGGCATAACTAGGTACTCATAATGGCCATAGCGTGTTCTGAACGCAGTCTTTGGAATGTCCTCAGACAAGACCCGAATTTGGGGATAGCCTGATCTCAAATCTATCTTAGAAAACACACAAGCTCCTATCAGCTGGTCCATAAGGTCATCTATTCTAGGAAGAGGATACCTATTCTTAATAGTCACCTTGTTGAGCTGTCGGTAATCGACACACAACCTCATGCTGCCATCTTTCTTCTTTACATATAACAATGGCGCTCCCCATGGAGACACACTAGGCCTAACAAACTGCTTCTGGAGCAATTCCTCTAACTACTTCTTCAACTCGGCTAGCTCAAGAGGGGATATCCTATAAGGTGCTATGGATATAGGTCCTGTACCTAGCACTAAGTCTATGCCAAACTCAACTTCTCCCTTAGGTGGCAAACTATAAACATCCTCAGGAAAAACCTCTGGGAACTCTCTCACAACTGGCACATCCTTAACCTCAACCTTTCTCTTTACTTCCAGGGAAGATAAGATCATCTACACTTGGGCTTCTTCTCTAATAGAAGCCTTGACTTGGTTGGCAGTCAGAAAACTCGGATCCTTAGGATCGATAGCAGTTCCAAAAAATACAGTTTTATCAAAGCAATTTAAAAGGATAGGATTGGCAGATAACTAGTCCATACCAAGAATAACATCAAGTTGTTTAAAGGGTAAGCATATAAGATCAACTATGAAATTTCTATCATCAATGACAATGGAACAACATTTACAAATATGTGAGATAACAACAGGCTTATTGGTAGGGGTAGCAACAACTAGATCATGTTCAAGATGGGCAACAAGTAATCTAAGGTACTCAACACAATCATGTGCTATAAAGAAATGCAATACACCCGAATCAAACAACACTATTAAAGGAGTCCCTTTGATGAGGCACTTACCTTGAATCAGGTCTTCGGATTGCGACGAGCAAAGACGAGAACTATATAACTACAATCCTATATCATCATGTACACTGAGCATAGATAATCATATAAGAGTACACAGAAGAGAACACAATAGACACATACCCCGGCCTGTAGGACAGACCGGCTGTGATACCACTAAATGTGACACCCACTACCCCGCATATAATAAAACATAAATAAAAGCATACATGTCTTTAAGAATAATATAACCATTAAACTAAAAATGTATCCTCAAGGGTAATATGCATCACATCATCTATAACGTAAAAGTAGGATTCTGAAGTGATCAAAATCCATTAAAAACAAACTGCGGAGAACATAAATAATAAACATAACCCAAATCTCGATGTCATATATCAGAGCTGGTATACATATACCGATAATACATCGGAATAAAACTAAACAATTGAACATAAATCCTAACTACTACTACTACTAAGAGAGATCGCCACGGGATCACTCCTCGTCGGCATGCTCACCGTCCTCTGCACATACAACATCATATCTACAAGAACAACAAAAGATAGGGGTGAGAAACACGATCATAAATATATGTAAATGGAATGCAATAGTAATTAAGATGACATACAACATACATCACTCAACACAGATATAATCAATATATATATCAAAGATGCATGTCAATGCGAATGCAATATCACTACTTGCTATGCATGTGGCCAACAACTCTAACTCTGGAAAGACGATTAGGAGTACATGTTCGGTTATCAACGTGGATGATATGCCAGACCATGGGCCATCCTCGAACACTCTCACCAATCCTGATAACGAATAGTGGCTAGTCAGGGTACTCAAGCTTATTCATTAGGTCACTCCGACAATAGGTAGCTAGCCCATGTCACCTGGAACTTCCATACCCAATGTACCCGCAAGGCCGGGATAACACCCATCGTGGCCTCCACTATCGCGATTCATCGTTTGCTTTCCACCAAACATATCAACTTCAACATATGATGCGTGCAATGTACATCAATATGCAAACACATGCCAACTATTCACCACCATAATCAATCACATTGATTATTAACTAGGACTATCCACAATGGTCATCAACAACATCGCTAATAATAACTCATCGTTATCATTATTAACAGCATCTTTGTTATTATCTTTATTATTTCATGACGTTCTTCTGTAACTCGTTCTATTTTAAACCATGGGGTTACATCCTAGTGTTAAGTATGGTCAAAGATTAAGTGTTCTTAAGCTCCTAAGGGTAACCTAAAGTCCTTATATCATAACAAGCCTATATAACACTATCCATCAAGCATAAGGGGTCAAAACTACTCCTGGGCACGTGTGAATCGATTTATCAAGTCTTCAAATCGATTTCCCTATAATGCTAATCGATTCTGAACATGGCAAATCGATTTCCAAGTGCTGGAAATCGATTTCTGGGTTCCGAAGGCGTGAAAATTGATTCCTTAAAGTTAGAAATCTATTCCAGAAGTCCTAAATCGATTTCCCCATGATGGAAATCGATTTTGGAGGATTCAAATCGATTTCCATGTGCTGGAAATCAATTTCTGGGTGTCAGATCATGCAGAAACGGGTTTTCTCCTCTATCGGGCCAGTCTACGTTCAATAATTGACATATCATTCAAGCCGGAGCTATTTATCACCAATTTGATTAGTCTAACACTCATAAATTATAACCTAAGTGTTCTCAAACTAATCCTTGGTCATCAATCTCACATCGCCTATTTATTTTCTCCTTATAACTGTGTTCTTATAGCATAAGGTTAACAAAACACCATATCATGGCTTAAACAACATGCTCATCATCATCAATTCATCAACAATCATATAAATCATGAGCTCATAATTCTAAATATGTTATAACATCAAATTATTCATCGATCAATACTCATATAGCCAGAAAATAGCATAACAACATTCATAGGCATACGCAAGCATACATAGGGGTCATGGGCTAACCCTTCATCTTAACCTATCCCAAAATCCACATATTCATGACCAATTTCTGCCCCCATACCTGGTATGACGATTCACACCCTAAGAGAAAAGAGCCAAGGTCTGCTACGGTTCCTCCTTACGGGTTCAACACTTGATCATGATCGCAACACTGGAAAGCAGAGTCGATTTTTAAGTTAAGGATTGAAAGGGAACCAAATCTAGGATTAGATAAGTCACCTTGGTTTCTAACTTAGGAAGATTAACTCTAGCAGCAGGGATAGACTTGCCAAGCAAAGGCGTGTTCTTGACGAAGAACACCAAAACAGGATTCGTCTTTTGGGTTTTCTAGAGCAAGAGATCAGTGAGAACTCTTAGGGATGAGAAGAGGAAACTAAAGAGTATAATAGAGTGTAAAGGCTAGGTTTAGGTCATACGCTACGTATATATAGCTGTTAGGGACGTTTTAGGACGAATAGGCCGTACACAGCATAGCCCGATAACACAAACGCGTACACAAGCTCCGACAAGCATGGGAATCGATTCCAAAATCATTGAAATCAATTTTCCATTGACCAAATCGATTTTCTTATCAAACAAATAGATTTTACCCTTTAAGAAATCGATTTCCACTTACTGGAATCGATTTCTTTAGCTGGAAATCGATTTCCACTTGCTGGAAATCGATTTCTCCTTCAAAAATCGTGTTTTTGGCCTTGACACCTGACGAATATTTGTAGATAATTCTCTAAGCTTTCCAACGCATCCAAGATCACCCCAATCGGATGTCTAGAACTCAAGATGTGGTCAAAACCGTGAAACACGTTACTTGGACTCGAATGAATCGATTATCCTAAGGGATGAACTACTTCAACTATGAACTTATACACAACAAACGAGCATAAACAACATATGAAAAAAATCTATAAGCAAGGATTAGCACATATAAACATGGGGTGATAATCAGGGTGTTACAATTCCACCCCCGTATAAAAATTTCGACCTCGAAATTTCTACTCACCTTGAGTAAACAGATGTGGGTATGACTCCTTCATCTTGCTCTCCAACTCCCAGGTAGCAATTTCTTCTGTAGCTCCACTCCAAACGACCTTGACCAAAGGAATTTCCTTCCCTCTGAGCTGCTTGAACCTTCGATCTTCAACCCGAAGAGGTAACACCTCAAAGGTCAAGTTATCCTTTAGTGGAATGACATCGGGTACTATCACATGGCTTGGATCATGAACAAACTTTCGAAGTTGAGACACATGAAACACATTATTAAGATTTGTCAAGAACGGGGTTAACGCTATCTGGTAAACGACTTCACCGACTCTTTTTAGAAATTGGTAAGGGCCAACGAATCTAGGAGTAAGTTTCCTCGCTTTCATTACTCTGCCAACCCCAGTTGTTGGAGTAACTCGCAAGAACACATGATCCCCCTCCTGGAATTCGAGAGTTTTTCTTCTCTTATCATGGTAACTCTTTTTCCTACTTTGCCACTCTTATCTTATCTTGTATCATCCTCACTATCTCTGTAGTCTCTTGCACTATCTCAGGTCCTAACACAACATTCTCCCCAGGTTCATTCCAACACAAAGGTGTCCTACACCTCCTCCCATACAAAGCCTCATAAGGTGCCATCCCAATACTGGAATGGAAGCTATTGTTGTAGGTGAACTCTATAAGGGGTAAGAACTTATCCCAACTACCAGACTGCTCTAGCACACATGCCATCAACAAGTCTTCTAATGATTGGATTGTTCTCTCAAACTGACCATCGGTCTGTGGGTGATAAGCTGAACTCAAGCTAAGCTTAGTTCCTAAGGCCTCATGCAAACTATTCCAAAATCTAGAGGTAAATCTAGGATCTCTGTCTGAAACTTTGCTAGAGGGTACACTATGCAATCTAACTATCTCTATGATATACAACCCAGTCAACTTCTCTAATGGATATTCCATGTTCATAGGAATGAAATGGGCAGATTTGGTTAACCTGTCCACAACAACCCATATAGCATCACAACCAACTGGAGTCCTAGGGAGTCCAGACACAAAATCCATAGAGATACTATCCCACTTCCACTCAGGAATACTCAAAGGTTGCAACTTACTCAAAGGTTTCTGGTGCTCTATCTTAACCTTCTGACACACTAGGCAAGCATAAACAGACTCAGCCACATCCTTTTTCATCCTGGGCCACCTAAACATCCGTTTCAGATCCTGATACATCTTTGTGGCTCTAGGGTGAACACTCAAACCACTCCTTTGTCCTTCCTCAAGGATCAATCTCCTAAGCTCTGGAACTTCAGGTATAAAAACTCTATCCTGGAACCTCAAAATTCCATCAGCCCCTTCCTTAAAACTAGATTTCTACCCTGAGCAATCAACTCTCTATGGTCTAAAAGGTATACATCTATCTTCTGCCCCTCTCTAATCCGATCCATCAAACTGCTAGTGATTTTCAATGTTCCTAGCGTAATGCTCTTAGGGGTAACTTCCCAAGCTAAACTCAAGTCTCTAAACTCCTCGATCAAATCCATCTCTCTAACCGTCAAGGCTGAAACATGTAAGACTTTTCTACTCAAAGCATCAGCCACTACATTGGCTTTACCTGGGTGGTAACTCAACTCAAACTCATAATCCTTAAGAAATTTCATCCTCCTACGTTGTCTCATATTCAACTCCTTTTGGTCAAACAAGTATTTCAAACTCTTATGATCACTAAAGACCTCAAATCTAGCTCCATAAAGATATTGCCTCCAAATCTTCAAGGCAAACACTACGGCTCCTAGCTCTAAGTCATGGGTAGGGTAATTCTTCTTATAGGTCTTAAGCTGCCTAGAAGCGTAAGCTACTACCTGACCATTCTACATCAATACACCACTTAAACCTTGCTTTGAAGCATCACAGTACACTACAAAAGGTTCACTAGGATTGGGTAGCACTAACATAGGTGCAGATGTCAACCTATTCTTCAACTCCTGAAAACTTTCCTCACACTTAGAGTCCCACACGAAGATCTGACCTTTCTTAGTAAGGCGGGTCATAGGCAAAGCTATTTTAGAGAATCCTTCTATAAACCTCCTATCGTACCCGGCTAAACCCAGGAAACTCCTAACCTCGGTCACAGATTTGGGTGCTTCCCAATTGAGTACGATTTCTACCTTAGCTGGGTCTACGGCTATCCCTCCTCTAGAGATGATGTGTCCTAAGAAACTCATCTCTTCTAACCAGAATTCACACTTAGAGGCATACAACTGTTTTTCCTTCAGAGTTTTCAAGACTATCCTTAAGTTCTCATCATGTTCCTCCTTAGTCTTAGAGTATACTAGGATATCATCTATAAAGACAACTACAAACCTATCCAAGTATGGATGAAAGATCTTGTTCATGTAGTCCATGAACACGGCAAGGGCATTAGTCAAACCAAAAGGCATAATGATATGAGCCCACTAAGGAATATGGACCAAGAAGCACTACAAGGACTTGTTGAGCCTATGATGAAAGCAAGAGTCAAGAAAGCCCAAGAAGTTCTAAACCAAATGGATCTTTTAATGGACACAAGCCCAAGTGCAAGTCAAGAAGATATTGAGCCCAAGTTGGTATCTTGCATCATCCAACTAGAAGATTCATAATGTGGGGCGCATGACATGAAGAAGTTTCCAATTTTAGTGGTTTTTCTTTTATTTTTCAATAAGTGTATGTGGGTCCAATTTGTTTAAATGTTACAATTGGATTCCTTCATAGTCTTACACGAAATTAGAGAGTCTTGGGGAGGGAATCTTTGGGTTGCATGCTATAAGAAACTCCTCATTAAGTTGAGTGAATAAATTGTAAGTTGTCGGTGTTACACTTTTAATTTGAAAAGCAAAGTGTTACCACCCATAATGAAGGGAGAGTAGGTGTGTATATGAGTGCTTGGGGCTGACTTCAATTGCTTCATGGTGAGTTATGAGTGTCTTGGTGGCTGCCTTCAATTGTTTGGGTGTTACACTTTTAGTTTGAAAAACAAAGTGTAACCACCCATGATGAAGAAATGGTAGGCGTGTATGAATGGGTTTGGGGGCTGACTTGAATTGTTTTAGTGGTCATTTAAGTTAGGAATTAGGCCATTCAAAGTGGGGGTTATGCCTTGCCTTTGGATGCCAAGAGTTGGACGAATACTATATATATGCATCTAGAAACATGGAATAAGATAACTTGGATGTTGAATTTGGATTAATTCCATTTGTGAGAGAATTGTTCTCTTAGGTTCTTGGTTGAACCAAACTTAGTTCTTATCAAGAATCCAAGGTTCTTGTGGCGAACATCACTTGGCTTATCAAACCTTCTTGGTTTGTGGCACCTTCATCATCTCTTTCTTTCCATTTTCTTACTTTCTTCACTTTTATGTTGTTTCATTTTGTTTCTATACAAAGAGCACGAAAATATCATACTTAGAATTCAACCATAAGATCGTTAAAAGGCAACCACACCATTTGGTTGTCATCACATAACTAGGTACTCATAATGGCCATAGCGTTTTCTGAATGCAGTCTTTGGAATGTCCTCAGACTTGACCCGAATTTGGTGATAGCCTGATCTCAAATCTATCTTACAAAACACACAAGCTCCTATCAGCTGGTCCATAAGGTCATCTATTCTAGGAAGAGGATACCTATTCTTAATAGTCACCTTGTTGAGTTGTCAGTAATCGACACACAACCTCATGCTGCCATCTTTCTTCTTTACATACAACACTGGCGCTCCCCACGGAGACACACTAGGCCTAACAAACTGCTTCTGGAGCAATTCCTCTAATTGTTTCTTCAACTCAGCTAGCTCTAAAGGGGTCATCCTATAAGGTGCTATGGATATAGGTCCTGTACCTGCCACTAAGTCTATGCCAAACTCAACCTCTCCCTTAGGTGGCAAACTATAAACATCCTCAGGAAAAACCTCTGGGAACTCTCTCACAACTGGCATCCTTAACCTCAGCCTTTCTCTCTACTTCCAGGGAAGATAAGATCATCTATACTTGGGCTTCTTCTCTAATAGAAGCCTTGACTTGGTTGGCAGTCAGAAAACACGGATCCTTAGGATCGATAGCAGTTCCAAAAAATACAGTTTTATCAAAGCAATTTCAAAGGACATGATTGGCAGATAACCAGTCCATACCAAGAATAACATCAAGTTGTTTAAGGGGTAAGCATATAAGATCAACTATGAAATTTCTATCATCAATGACAATGGAACAACCTTTACAAATATGTGAGGTAACAACAGGCTTATTGGTAGGGGTAGCAACAACTAGATCATATTCAAGATGGGCAACAAGTAATCTAAGGTACTCAACACAATCATGTGATATAAAGAAATGCGACGCACCCGAATCAAACAACACTATTAAAGGAGTCCCTTTGATGAGGCACTTACCTTGAATCTGGTCTTCGGATTGCGACGAGCCAAGACGAGAACTCTATACCTACAATCCTATATCATCATCTACACTGAGCATAGATAATCATATAAGAGTACACAGAAGAGAACACAATAGACACATACCCCGGCCTGTAGGACAGGCCGGCTCTGATACCACTAAATGTGACACCCACTACCCCGCATATAATAAAACATAAATAAAAGCATACATGTCTTTAAGAATAATATAACCATTAAAATAAAAATGTATCCTCAAGGGTAATATGCATCACATCATCTATAACGTAAACATAGGCATCTGAAGTGATGTGTGACACCCACTACCCCGCATATAATAAAACATGAATAAAATCATAAATGTCTTTAAAAAGAATAACAATTAAAATAAAAACATATCCTCAAGGGTAATGTGCATCACATCATCTATAACGTAAAACATAAGAATCTGAAATAATCAAAATCCTTTAAAAACAAACCGCGGAAAACATAAATAATAAACGTAACCCAAGTCCCGATGTCACATATCAGAGCTGGTATACATATACCGATAATACATCGGAATAAAACCGAATAACATAAATCATAAATCCTAACTACTGAGAGAGATCTCCTCGGGATCACTCCTCGTCAGCATGCTCACCCTCCTCTGCATATACCACAACATATGCACAAGAATAACAAAGAGAGGGGTAAGAAACACAATCATAAATATATGTAAACGGAATGGAATAGTAATTAAGATGACATACAACATACATCAATCAACACAGGTATAATCAATATATATCAAGGATGCATGTCAATGCGAATGCAACATCACTACTCCGTATGCATGTGGCCAACAACTCTAACTCTGGAAAGACGATTAGGAGTACATGTCCGGTTATCAACGTAGATGATATGCCAGACCATGGGCCATCCCCGAACACTCTCACTAATCCTGATAACGTATAGTGGCTAGTCAGGGTACTCAAGCTTATTCCTTAGGTCACTCCGACAATAGGTAGCTAGCCCATGTCACCTGGAACTTCCATACCCAACGTACCCGCAAGCCCGGGATAACACCCATCGTGGCCTCCACTATCGCGATTCATCGTTTGCTTTCCACCCAACATAACAACGTCAACGTATGATGCATGCTATGCTCAACAAAATGCAAACACATGTCCAACCATCCACCATCATAATCAATCACATTGATTATCAATAATGACCATCAACGATGATCATCAATCAACTAGGCGCTAACCATCGTTATTGCCTTTATCAACACTGTCAATATTATCATCATAATCAATCACATTGATTATCAACAATGACCATCAACGATGATCATCAAACAACTAGGCGCTAACCATCGTTATTGCCGTTATCAACATTGCCAATATTATCATATCGTCATTATTAGAATTAATGTTCTTTTCTATATTATCAACCTTGAATTGTGATCTCACAGTCTTTTTCTCGTTACTCTATTCATTATTCCTTCACAACAGAATCTGGGTGAGAAACCCAGATTCGCTAGGCGAATCGTGGCTCGCGAGGCGAGCCCGAGATCTCATAAACATGTTCTCAGATTCGCTAGGCGAATCGTGGCTCGCGAGGCGAGCCCGAGAGCTCCTAAACAGGTTCTCCGATTCGCTAGGCGAATCCTGGCTCGCGAGGCGAGCTCGAGAGCCCAAATATTTGGTTCTTTCATTCGCCTCGCGGATAGGCGAATCACGTCAGACCACGAATGGTCTTTCTGTCTCGCCTCGCGAATGGCTATTCGCCAGGCGAATCATGACAGATGTGAGAATGTTAAGAATTTCTCTAAGTTATCCCTATGCCTATCATCCCATCTCTCAAGAATCATCCCTATGGGTTTCCAAAACTAATCCAATATTATCAATCTCACCTCTCATAACAACTCATTCATTATGGGGTGCCAAACGTCCCTAAGCTATGTTCTTTCACTAATCCTATTTTCTTTATTGTAACGCACATCATCATCAAGTCGTCATTATCAATGCACATCATAAAATCTCATCAACGCATATCGTATCTATGTTCATACTATTCATCGCACATCATAATATTCAATCATATCATTAAGACAAACACCCATAATCATAATCATAGAACCATAAACATATATATATATTTATACAATATTCACATAGGCATGTACATGGCATATACATAACATACACATAATTACACTCATAGCATATACATAGGCATTTACAATGCATATAGAATAGACAAACATATAGGGGTCATGGGTTAACCCCTTCATCTTAACCTATCCCAAAACCCACATACTCATGATCTATTTCTTCCCCCCATACCTGGTATGACGATCACAATGAACAAAGGAAGGAAAAAGGTCCAGAAAAGGTTGCGTCTACACGAATGCTCGATCTTACGATGCTTGACTTCACGATCACAGCCCCAAAAGGTTCAAGAGCAGCAACTAGGAAGAGGGCTTGTGATGGCGGTGATGCTCTTCAAGCGAAGGAGACGAAGAACGATGAACAATGGTGCAATCTCCTTCAAGAATCCTTGGAAAGGGTTTAGAAATCCTTGTTTGGAGAGGAAGAGGCAGTTTCTAAGAGTAATTCGACTTAGAAAATAGGTTTAGGTCGAGTCTTATGGTACAAATATAAGTTAGGGTCATTATGGGCTGATTAGAAGCCCAAAAACACGATTCTGGTGCGCGCAGATTCGCGAGGCGAGTAGACTTTCGCGAGGCGAACCAGAGAGCTGCAATAATCTGGCTGTCAGGTTCGTGAGGCAAATGTATCCTCGCAACGCGAAGCTTTATAAGCCGCATTTGGCCTTAGCACCTGAAATACGACTTGTAGATAATTCTCTAAGATTTCCAACGCATCCAATATCACCTCAATCGGATGTCTAGAACTCAAGATATGAACAAAACCGTAAAACAGGTTTCTTGGACTTGAATGCATTGACCATTCCTTAAGGCTAAACTACCCCAACTATGAACTTGGACATCAAGAACAATCATAAACAACATATATACAACATATACAAGCAAATATTAACACATATAAGCATAGTGTAAAAAAAACAGGGTGTTACAATTCCACCCCCCTTATAAAAATTTCGTCCTCGAAATTTCTACTCACCTTGAGTAAACATATGCGGGTATGACTCCTTCATCTTGCTCTCCAACTCCCAAGTAACACTTTCTTCTGTAGCTCCACTTCAAACGACCTTGACCAAGGGAATTTCCTTCCCTCTCAGCTGCTTGACCCTTCGATCTTCAACCCGAAGCGGTAACACCTCAAAAGTCAAGTTATCCTTTAGTGGAATGATATCGGGTACTATCACATGGCTTGGATAATGCGACGCACCCGAATCAAACAACACTATTAAAGGAGTCCCTTTGATGAGGCACTTACCTTGAATCAGGTCTTCGGATTCTGAGGCTTCAGCTCCACTGAGAGTGAAGACTCTCCCACTTGTCCTCAATCGATTGGCTTGAGAACTCTTGCTGGCACTCTGTGGCTCCATCTTTTCCCCACTACAATCCTTACTGATATGACCAGGCTTCCCACACTTGAAGCAGATGATGTATGTCTCCTTGCAGTCCCGAGTAAAGTGCTCCTTACCACACTTGCCACACCTGATTGGCCTAGAAGGGGCAAATCCTCCACCACTAGCTGGTCCCGACGTATAATGCGGTTTCTTGTCGGCGTGCTTGAACCCACGGCTAACTGGTGCCAACTGCTGCTTCCCTTTATCCTGCTGGGTCATCCTCTTACTCCCTTGAGGACCAGAATTCTTAAACTGGGCAACTCTGGACTTGTAGTCTTCCTCAAAGATTCTGCATTTGTTCACCAAGGTGAGGAAAACACGGATTTCCTGGTAGCTGATGGCTTGCTTAATCTATGGACGCAAACCATTCTCAAACTTCACACACATGGAGCGATCATCATTACAATACTGGTAGAGTGGATAGTAACATGGCAGCTCCTCAAACTTAGCAGTATACTCCCCAACGGACATGCTTCCCTGAGTCAAAGCTAGAAACTCCATCTCCTTCTTGTCGCGTATATCAGCAGGAAAATACTTCCCCAAGAATCTCTCCTTGAAGGCATCCCAAGTAACAGCGGCGCCCTCAGCTTCCAAACATTGGTGGCAATTCTCCCACCAATGTTCAGCTTCTTCTACTAACATGAAGGTAGCAAAGGTAACCTTCTGTGCATCGGTGCATGCCATGGCCCGAAAGATCTTTTCAAGTTCCCGGATCCATGTCTGAGCACCTTCAGGGTCATAAGCTCCCTTGAAGGATGGCGGATTATTCCTCTGGAACTTATCCAAACCTTGAAATTCAGTAGGTCCACCTCCGTTGTGATTATGATTCTGCCCTATGGCATTAGCTAATGCTTCCAGGGCATCAGCAATCGCACGATCGTTTCTACCTGCCATAACTTCCTGCATCGTTCAAGCACACTGCTTAATATCGAAAGTCAAGTAAAACAAAACTAAACACTTAATACTCTATACCATTGTCACAGACAATCATATAAGAGTACACAGAAGAGAACACAACACACACATACCCAGGCCTGTAGGACAGACCGGCTCTGATACCACTAATTGTGACACCCACTACCCCGCATATAATAAAACATGAATAAAATCGTAAATGTCTTTAAAAAAAATAAGAATTAAAATAAAAACATATCCTCAAGGGTAATGTGCATCACATCATCTATAACGTAAAACATAGGAATCTGAAATAATCAAAATCCTTTAAAAACAAACTGCAAAAAACATAACCCAAGTCCCGATGTCACATACCAGAGCTGGTATACATATACCGATAATAAATCGGAATAAAACCGAATAACATAAATCATAAATCCTAACTACTGAGAGAGATCTCCTCGGGATCACTCCTCGTCAGCATGCTCACCCTCCTCTGCATATACCACAACATATGCACAAGAATAACAAAGAGAGGGGTAAGAAACACAATCATGAATATATGTAAACGGAATGGAATAGTAATTAAGATGGCATACAACATACATCAATCAACACAGGTATAATCAATATATATCAAGGATGCATGTCAATGCGAATGCAACATCAATACTCCGTATGCATGTGGCCAACAACTCTAACTCTGGAAAGACGATTAGGAGTACATGTCCGGTTATCAACGTGGATGATATGCCAGACCATGGGCCATCCCCAAACACTCTCACTAATCCTGATAACGTATAGTGGCTACTCAGGGTACTCAAGCTTATTCTTTAGGTCACTCCGACAATAGGTAGCTAGCCCATGTTACTTGGAACTTCCATACCCAACGTACCCGCAAGGCCGGGATAACACCCATCATGGCCTCCACTATTGCGATTCATCGTTTGCTTTCCACCCAACATAACAACGTCAACATATGATGCATGCTATGCTCAACAAAATGCAAACACATGTCCAACCATCAACCATCATAATCAATCACATCGATTATCAACAATGACCATCAACGATGATCATCAATCAACTAGGCGCTAACCATCGTTATTGCCTTTATCAGCATTGCCAATATTATCATCATAATCAATCACATTGATTATCAACAATGACCATCAACGATGATCATCAAACAACTAGGCGCTAACCATCGTTATTGCCTTTATCAACATTGCCAATATTATCATATCGTCATTATTAGAATTAACGTTCTTTTCTATATTATCAACCTTGAATTGTGATCTCACAGTCTTTTTCTCATTACTCTATTCATTATTCATTCACAACAGAATCTGGGTGAGAAACCCAAATTCGCTAGGCGAATCATGGCTTGCGAGGCGAGCCCGAGAGCTCCTAAACAGGTTCTCAGATTCGCTAGGCGAATCGTGGCTCGCGAGGCAAGCCCGAGAGCCCAAATATTTGGTTTTCTCATTCGCCTCGCGGATTACAATCCGCTAGGCGAATCACGTCAGACCACGAATGGTCTTTCTTTCTCGCGTCGCGAATGGCTATTCGCCAGGCGAATCATGACAGATGTGGGAATCTTAAGAATTTCTCTAAGTTATCCCTATGCCTATCATCCCATCTCTCAAGAATCATCCTTATGGGTTTCCAAAACTAATCCAATATTATCAATCTCACCTCTCATAACAACTCATTCATTATGGGGTGCCAAACGTCCCTAAATGCATATCGTATCTATATTCATACTATTCATCGCACATCATAATATTCAATCATATCATCAAGACAAACGCCCATAATCATAATCATAGAACCATAAACATATATATATTTATACAATATTCACATAGGCATGTACATGGCATATACATAACATACACATAATTACAGTCATAGCATATACATAGGCATTTACAATGCATATAGAATAGACAAACATATAGGGGTCATGGGTTAACCCCTTCATTTTAACCTATCCCAAAACCCACATACTCATGATCTATTTCTTCCCCCCATACCTGGTATGACGATCACAATGAACAAAGGAAGGAAAAAGGTCCGGAAAAGGTTGCGTCTATACGAATGCTCGATCTTACGATGCTTGACTTCACGATCACAGCCCCAAAAGGTTCAAGAGCAGCAACTAGGAAGAGGGCTTGTGATGGCGGTGATGCTCTTCAAGCGAAGGAGACGAAGAACGATGAACAATGGTGCAATCTCCTTCAAGAATCCTTGGAAAGGGTTTAGAAATCCTTGTTTGGAGAGCAAGAGGCAGTTTCTAAGAGTAATTCTACTTAGAAAATAGGTTTAGGTCAAGTCTTATGGTACAAATATAAGTTAAGGTCAATATGGGCTGATTAGAAGCCCAAAAACACGATTCTGGTGCGCGCAGATTCGCGAGGCGAACCAGAGAGCTGCAATAATCTGGCTGTCAGATTCGCGAGGCGAATGTATCCTCGCCACGCGAAACTTTAGAAGCCGAATTTGGCCTTAACACCCGAAATACGACTTGTAGTTAATTCTCTAAGCTTTCCAACGCATCCAAGATCACCTCAATCGGATGTCTAGAACTCAAGATATGAACAAAACCGTAAAACAGGTTTCTTGGACTTGAATGCATTGACCATTCCTTAAGGCTAAACTACCCCAACTATGAACTTGGACATCAAGAACAATCATAAACAACATATATACAACATATACAAGCAAATATTAACACATATAAGCATAGTGAAAAAAAAACAGGGTGTTACATGATCAAAATCCATTAAAAACAAACTGCGGAAAACATAAATAATAAACATAACCCAAATCCCGATGTCATATATCAGAGCTGGTATACATATACCGATAATACATCGGAATAAAACTAAACAACTGAACATAAATCCTAACTACTACTACTACTAAGAGAGATCTCCACGGGATCACTCCTTGTCGGCATGCTCACCGTCGTCTGCACATACAACATCATATCCACAAGAACAACAAAAGATAGGGGTGAGAAACACAATCATAAATATATGTAAACGGAATGGAATAGTAATTAAGATGACATACAACATACATCAGTCAACACAGATATAATTAATATATATATATCAAAGTTGCATGTCAATGCAAATGCAACATCACTACTGCGTATGCATGTGGCCAACAACTTTAACTCTGGAAAGACGATTAGGAGTACATGTTCGGTTATCAACGTGGATGATATGCTAGACCATGGGCGATCCACGAACACTCTCACCAATCCTGATAACGTATAGTGGCTAGTCAGGGTACTCAAGCTTATTCATTAGGTCACTCCGACAATAGGTAGCTAGCCCATGTCACCTGGAACTTCCATACCCAATTTACCCGCAAGGCTGGGATAACACCCATCGTGGCATCCACTATCGCGATTCATCGTTTACTTTCCACCCAACATATCAACTTCAACGTATGATGCGTACAATGTTCATTAATATGCAAACACATGCCAACCATTCACCACCATAATCAATCATATTGATTATTAACTAGGACCATCCACGATGGTCATCAATAACATCACTAATAATAACTCATCATTATCATTATTAACAGCATCTTCGTTATTATCTTTATTATTTCATGACGTTCTTCTCTAAATCGTTCTATTTTAAACCACGGGGTTACATCCTAGTGTTAAGTATGGTCAAAGATCAAGTGTTCTTAAGCTCCTAAGGGTAACCTAATGTCCTTAGATCATAACAAGCCTATATAACACTATCCTTCAAGCATAAGGGGTCAAAACTGCTCCTGGGCACGTGAGAATCGATTTCTCAAGTCTTCAAATCAATTTCCCTATAATGGGAATCGATTCTGAACATGGCAAATCGATTTCTGGGTTCTGAACGCGTGAAAATCAATTCCTTAAAGTTAGAAATCTATTCCAGAAGTCCTAAATCGATTTCCCCATGATGGGAATCGATTTCCACAAGGCCAAATCGATTTCCACACCATGGAAATCGATTTTAGAGGATTCAAATTGATTTTCATGTGCTGGAAATCAATTTCTGGGTGTCAGATCATGCAGAAACGGGTTTTCTCCGCTATCGGACCAGTCTACGTTCAATAATTGACATATCATTCAAGCGGGAGCTATTTATCACCAATTTGATTAGTCTAACACTCATAAATTATAACCTAATTGTTCGCAAACTAATCCTTGGTCATCAATCTCACATCGCCTATTTATTTTCTCCCTATAACTATGTTCTTATAGCATAAGGTTAACAAAACACCATACCATGGCATAAACAACATGCTCATCATCATCAATTCATCAACAATCATATAAATCATGAGCTCATAATTCTAAACATGTTATAACATCAAATTATTCATCGATCAATACTCATATAGCCAGAATAACATCACAACATTCATAGGCATACGCAAGCATACATAGGGGTCATGGGTTAACCCCTTCATCTTAACCTATCCCAAAACCCACATATTCATGACCAATTTATCCCCCATACCTGGTATGATGATTCATAATCTAAGAGAAAAGAGCCAAGGTCTACTACGGTTGCTCCTTACGTGTTCAACACTTGATCATGATCGCAACACTGGAAAGCAGAGTCGATCTTTAAGTTAAGGATTGAAAGGGAACCAAATCTAGGATTAGATAACTTGCAACACCCTTTCCCGAGTGTCACATTCCCGAACGTTTATAAGGTCGAAAATATTTATTAATGCGGAAAATACGATTTTTCTTTTTATTTTCTTTTCATAAAGATGTAATGGGATTAGTAAAGGTAAATAAATAATACTAATAAATGAACTTAAGTCCACCATGCATTTCTAGAACATATTGTATTATTAATACAGAAACAGAAAACGAAAAACAGAAACATCAACATTACTATATAAAGACATAAGTCTAATGTATGACTGACATTAGAAATACAATAAGTACTAGGAGTCGTAGCTTCCAAAAGGTACTACAAAAATTGACATAGTCTGGCCGAGAATAAAAATAAAACAACAAAAGTGTCCACCTCCGAACTCAAAGGGACTGCTGAACCGAACCATCGTCGCATCCATCTGTTCAAGCAGCAACAGCAAGTACCAGCAGAAAACATACAGATATGGGTGAGATTCCCGTTCATCAACACAACAAAACAGCAGTAGTAAAAACGAGACGACTCACGAGGTAACAACGTACCCAACATGTTAAACAGTTAAACCACATACTAAACCTCTCAATATAAATCATGTTAAACAGTTAACAGTATAATATAATACATTCTTAAACAGAACAGCGATGTATAACAGTAAATGTAAACATCAACAAGCATGCAATGCAGTGCAATGTACATGACTCAATGCCAATGCCACGGGGTACTACTCTGACCCCTACTCCATGGAGCTAACAAAACATTCGGAGAGAGTGAATGGGAGGACATGTTCCGATTTCTGCCAGCCATGAGAAAGATGCTACAACATTCGTAACGTGCACGTATCTGGCTTTACGGTAACACTCTCAACCAAACATGAGAAGTAAGGCATCTAGTAGAGGATATCAGTGTATTGTACGGATTCGCCACGACACAGAAGAATCACCAACCGGTCACATGTCAGCCCTTCCACCCCTGATACCTCCAAAAAGACCATTGAAGATCGTCACCGTAAGATTCGCACTCGCATCAAGGTGTAAGCTCAACTCCTAGGCTCAAGGCCTTACAACTATGCACATGAAATGCCAATGCTTACACAAAGCAGATGCGATAAAGCAATGTCTACCCATTGGATAGACCTCAAGGTTCACTAAGGTTCTCTTCCTTAGAAACTACACATATCTTTGTTTTATAAAACAGTTATCCATCGGATAAAACATTTATCCATCGAATAAATAACTCGTGACTCCTTTGGAATGATCCAGACTGCTTTCAGAATAGCCAACTGTCCCCACAAACCAACACAATTCTTTTCAGCGTGTTTTGTCCTCACTCACACGCTTTCTAGGAAACTTCCCAGAAGGTCACTCATCCCATAATTACTCTAAGTCAAGCACACTTAACTATAAAGTTCTTATGTTCTAAGCTACCGAAAAGAAGATAAAGCTTGTTGGTATGGGTAGTACCAACCAATTCTTATATGCCTTCCCTCAACTATACAGTCACATACCTGCATAGCCTCAGGATTCCTTCCACTGCACAGTCCCATAACTGCACAATCTTAGGATCTCTCTCTCATTCCGGTTATCACAAGACGGAAACAATTGAACTATTAACCTGGATCCAAATCACCAGTCTGTCATCGAACTACTGTTTCAAAAACCAAAACGTTTCATGTTTGTGTTTACGTCTTATGAATTATGTCTCAAGTCCTAAGCATTATGAATAAGGATTGAGAATCCTCTTAGATAAGTCTTTAAGCCTTTCTAAGATATTAATCCATTGTCTTTCAATTAAGGAAACAAGTGTTGATTTCACTTAAGTCTTTTGAACTCATTGATGTACTAAGTCATCAATGGTATAGTACATGGCCTTGTTCCACCACATACCATATTTAATTAACCCTTATCTTCAACTCTAAGTTAATTATTTAACTTAGGTTTTTCTCGCGCAAAACTTTACGATTGAGTTAGAAAACTCCTTTTGTAAACCAAACAACTTTTACAATTAAAAACTCATTTGATTTGAAACAACATTTGAACTACTTACTTCATTTCTAGTATTTTCTAAAAGGTGAAATCCGCTTAGCGAGAGTACATTCGCTTAGCTAAATTAAGGCAGTGATACCTCATTTGAAATTCCTTTCTTGCGGGGCGAACAGAAGTTTCGCGTCCCGAGGCTGAGAGCTGTATTTGCTCCTTATACAAATCCTCTATATCGCGAGGCGAATATTGTCTCGCGTCGCGAGGCAGAGAACTGTATTTCAAACCGACCTTCTGCATCGCGAGGCGATAATTGTCTCGCATCGCGAGGCAGAGAGCTGTAATTCTTCACTGCTAAGGAGGTTCGCGGGGCGAGAACTACTTCGCTACGCGAGGCCGAAAAGCTGCATCTTTGCTGCTCGGATTAGCCCACTGTCTCGCGAGGCGAGGCAAGGTTAGCTGGGCGAATGCCTTGTTTTCCCTCTGTCTCACGAGGCGAGACAGGGTTCGCTGGGCGAGTGCCCTGTTTTCACTTTTCCTTATCTTCTTCATTAATTCTCTTTTGAAACACTTAGTTTGAATAACAAACCTATGGCTAAAGAAAAGACATTTTCCACTTTGGTGACACACTTAAAAGGTTAAAACTTCATTTGATCTTTGGATCAAAATCACTTTTGTTTCTCTTTGAAAACATAGGTTATGAAATCATGTTTTTCTTACTTCAAAACCTTGATAGATCAAGAACAGCACATGTTCTTATATTTCCTCTTACTAAGGCCACAAGCCTTCTCCAATGAAAAATGGAGACTTTGCTTCACCAACAAAGCAAATGTAGCTCAAAATGCTTACACAATCATGATAAACCACAATTACACCTTATTACATCATAATCAAAACATAAAAGTCCATCACACATCATGGTCTCATAATCAAGAATAAAAGTCCATACTTGATCAAGTGATCAAAGTAGGTTTTTCAACATACATGGAAATGATTTTCATTCAATCATCTCATCATCAACATATGCTAAAACACGCTACAACATACTAAAGCATAAACTCATCATGACTATCTTGTTCTTCAAGAGAACTTAACAAAACTTAACAATTAAAAGTGAACCCAAACTAAAGGGTTTCATCCACACATAAACTTAAACAACCTTCTTCACTACCACTATCTTGGTGTGATGTGGTTCACCCCCATACCTGTTGAAGAGCAGATTCCCGGATCAAAGTCGGTTGATCTGTTTGTGAACCTCCTGATAGTTGTCACCAACTACAAACAACCAAACAATCAAACATTAAACAACAATCAAACCAAACTCAACAATTCTCACAAAGAGGGTTTCGGCCACCCTAGAGAGAATAAAGGTAGGAATTGATCTTGGTTTTCCATTTCATGGATTCAAAGGCATAGGAAAGCTAAGGATGAAATCAAGTGTTAGAAATCAAAATTTGATGAAAAACACTATTCATCATCACCTTGTAGGGTTCGGCCATATTGTGATTTTTGAGCTATGATGTGAGTTGAATCATAAGCTCTTGGGTTTAGGTAGAGGATGATGAAGTGAGTTCAAAGAAATTTGTTTCACATCCAAAGGATTTTTCTACAATTTCCTATGGATTTTCAAACTTTTGGATCTAAGAAAATATTTTCATGAAAATGGATCTTGATCTTGAAATAAAGAGATATTCAAGAAGCCAAGAGACCATAGAAGTGATCTTACCTTAAAATGAAGGAAGATTGCTCAAGGAATCAAGTGATTCCAATAAGAAACCAAGCTTTTCGCAAGAACAACAATGGAGCTTCTCAAGGTTGAAGGTGGAGTGTGAAAGGAGGGCTGTTTGTGCGTGAATGAGGGGCTGGATGGGGCTGAGTTCAGCCTTAAAACAAGTCACTTAAGGGCAAAATGTTCATTTGCCAAAAGGGTAAAATGGTAAAAGTGCAAAAGACTAAGGTTAGGGGCATTTTGGTCATTTCACGTCTAGATTTTCCCGATCATCATGACGACTCTGGCATACTCTCCCAAGTGTCCTGGGATGATGTGGTATCGAGCTTATCCGTTAGTGAGTCCTGGTAACTCCATATGTGGCTCCGTTCCTCACCCGATTGAGGATTTCGCTCGAACGAAGGTCAAGAAGTTATTTTTATGAAATTTTTACAAAATTTAACCAAAACGTAGATAATCGAATTCTAAGACTTACTGTCTCGTTCACGGGTCCATCTAAGGTCTTCTGAGCAGTAAAATCATACTGCCAGTGTAAAAACGCAGACCGGACTCCGTTTGAGTTTTCGACTCAAAACTTAATCGTAGCTTCCTACGATATCGTCGAGCATGACTATGGTCTCGGAATATTTTATTTCTATTCCTAAGACCTCGAATTAAATAAATACATTAAAATACTGAAAAATTAAAAAACGTGAAAATCGGGGCTTACATAACTCACCTTGGTTTCTAACTTAGGAAGATTAACTCTAGCAGCAAGGATAGACTTGCCAAGCAAAGGCGTGTTCTTGACGAAGAACACCAAAACAGGATTCGTCTTTTAGGTTTTCTAGAGCAAGAGATCAGTGAGAGCTCTTAGGGATGAGAAGAGGAAACTAGTGAGTATAATAGAGTGTAAAGGCTAGGTTTAGGTCATACACTACGTATATATAGCTGTTAGGGACGTTTTAGGACGAATGGGCCGTACACTGCATAGCCCGATAATACAAACGCGTACACAAGCTCTGACAAGCATGGGAATCGATTCCACAATCATTGAAATCAATTTTCCATTGACCAAATCGATTTTCGTATCAAAGAAATCGATTTTACCCTTTAAGAAATCGATTTCCACTTGCTGGAATCGATTTCTTCAGCTGGAAATCGATTTCCCTTTCAAAAAGCGTGTTTTTGGCCTTGAAACATGAAGAATATTTATAGATAATTCTCTAAGCTTTCCAACATATCCGAGATCACCCCAATCGGATGTCTAGAACTCAAGATGTGGTCAAAACCGTGAAATAGGTTACTCCGACTCGAATGGATCGATTATCCTAAAGGCTGAACTACTTCAACTATGAAATTATGCACAAAAAACAAGCAGCACATATAAACATGGGGTGAAAAGCAGGGTGTTACACAATCAAACTCAAGGGAATAAAGCAAACAATATTATCCTCCTTGTGGAGATAACAATAAAGAAACACACAGAGAACACAACACAAACAAGACAGACCATAACCTACACACCCCAAAAGACTCGGCCAGCTCTGATACCAAATAATGCAACACCCTTTCCCAAGTGTCACATTCCTAAATATTTATAAGGTCGAAAATATTATTAATGCGGAAAATACGATTTTTTTTTCTTTTTACGAAAATGTAATGGGATTAGTAAAGGTAAATAAATAATAGCCGAACTTAGATTCACCATGCATTTGTTAAAAGACAACTGTATTAAAAATAATACAAAAATAGAAAATAGAAAACCGAAATAATACTGTATACAGACATAGGTCTAATGTATAACTGACATAAGAAATATGTTAAGTACTAGGAGTCACAGCTCCCAAAAAGTACTTCAGACACTGACACGGTCTGACCAAAAACTTTAACAGCAAAAGGAGTCAACCTCCGGACTCAAAGAAATTGTTGAACTGAACCGTCGTCACATCCATCTGTTCAAGCAGCAACAACAATACCAGCAAGAAAATATACAGATATGGGTGAGATTCCTATTCATCAGCACAACAAAATAGCAGAAGTAAAAACGGGACGACTCACCAGGTAACAACGTACCCAACATGCTTACTTAAACTCTCAATATAATTCATGTTAATCAGTTAACATCATAATATAAGGCATTCTTTAAAACAGAACATCAATGTACAATAAATAAATGTAATCATCAACAACCATGCAATGTAGTGCAATGTACATGACTCAATGCCATATGCCACAGGGTAATACTCTGACCCCTACTCCATGGAGCTAACAAAACGTCGGAGAGAGTGAATGGGAGGACATGTTTCGTGTACGCCAGCCTTGGGCAAGATGCTACAACATTCGTAATGTGCACGTATCTGGCTTTTACGGAAATACTCTCGACCAAACGTGAATAGTATGGCATCTAGTCGAGGGTATCAGTGTATTGCTTGGATTCGCCATGACACAGAAGAGCTACCCAATGGTCACATGTCAGCCCTTCCAACACTGATTCCTCCAAGACTATTCAAATCATCACCGTAAGATTCGGACCAGCATCAAGGTGTAAGCTCAACTCCTAGGCTCAAGGCCTTACGATTCATGCAAATGAAATACCAATGCTTACACAAAGCAGATGCGATACAGCAATGTCTATCCACCGGATAAACCGCAAGGTTCACTAAGGTTCTCTTCCTTAGGAACTATACGTGTCTTTGAATTACAAAACTTTTATCCACCGGATAAATCTCGTGATCCCTCCGGGATCGAGTCATCACAAGACTGAAACAAGTGAACGATTGACCTAGATCTGAATCACCGGTCCGTCATCGAACTACTGTTTCAAAACCCAAAACGTTTCGTGTTTGTGTTTATGCCTTATGAATTATGTCTCAAGTCCTAAGCATTATGAATAAGGGTTGAGAATCCTCTTAGATAAGTCTTTAATCCTTTCTAAGGTATTACTCCTTGATTTTCAATTAAGGAAATAAGTGTTGATTCACTTAAGTCATATGGAGACATTGATGAATTAAATCATTAATGGTAGAGTACATGGTCTTGTTCCACCACATACCACACTTAATTATCCCTTGTCTTCAACTCTAAGTTAATTACTTTTATACATAAAACTTTACGATTTGAGTTCAAAACTCTCTTTGTAAACAAAACTCTTTTCAAATGAAAACACATTAATTTGAAAGGACTTTGCTATATGGTTAAGGTAAAGTACCTTATCAACTTTGGAAGTGTTTTTCCTTACTAACTTATTGTAAAACCATGTTCTAAGTTAATGGAAAGGAAATGTAATCTCATCTAACTTCCTTAACAATGATTCATTTCAATCAACTTAAGGATAAAAGGTCTCCATTTTGTTTTGAAAAAGGAACATTATCTTTGTTCTAAGATAAAGGTAATGCCTTATGAAACTATGTTAACCTTCATGAAAACACGTCTTTATTTCACTTCTAAATCACTTGGTTTATTAGATGAACTAAGGTTAAAATAAAAGAAATGTTTCACTTTGGTGAAAAAACTTAGAGGTTGAAACTTTATTTGATCTTTGGATCAAATCACTTATTGTTTTTGTTTGAAACATAAGTTATTAAAACACTTTTCTTACTTCAAAACTTTAATTGTTCAAGAACAACACATGTTCTTCCTTTTCTTTTTGATCATGGCCGAAAGCCTCTCATGAACAAATGTGAAGATTTTGTTTCACCCTCAAGACAAGTTATAGCTCAAAATGCTCACACAACTATGACAAACAATAATCACACATCATTGCATCATAATCAAGCATAAAAATCCATACTTGATCTAGAAATCAAAGTAGGTTTTTCAACATACATGAAAAAGTTTTTCATCTAATCAACATCATCATAAACATGATAAAGCATACAAAAGCATAAACTACCATTATTACAACTTTGTTCTCTAAGAGAACCAAATCAAGTGGCGAACCCAAACCAAAGGGTTTCACCCGCACACAAAGTAAACAACCATCTTCACCACCACCATTTTGGTGTGATGAGGTTCACCCGCCATACCTATTGATGATCAAATCTTCGGATCAAAGTCGGTTGATCGGTTTGTGAATCTCCCGATACTCGTCACCAACTACAATCAAACATTAAACATCAAATAAGACAAAAATCTCTTGTTTCCCATCAAAGAGGGTTCGGTCGTACTCTACAAAAATTATCTTGGGATGTCCAAAATTTATAATCTTTTGGATGGATGATCCTTAGGTACTCCGAACACTAGAACAAGTCTTATCACTCAAAACTTGAATAAAAACTCAACCTTTTTCTCTATGAAGGTTTTGGCCAAAAAATACCCATATGGGTAGAGAGAGATTTTGGTTACATGCTCTTGAATAGTGAAAGAGAATGATGAACCTAGATCATAGAAATTGATTTGGTATTAAAAGGATTTTTCTACACTTTTCTACGAATTTTCAAAGTTTTGGATCTAAACATGGATCTTCATGAATCAAGAGATGCAAGAGATAAAATAGAGAGATTAAGAGAGTTAAGATGAGGATCATACCTCCTAGAATCAAAGATTAATGAAAAAGAAACAAGTTTTCACTCAAAAACTTCAACTTTTGAAAATCAAAGTAAGGTTTTTGTGAAGAACAAGGATGAACTCTCATGAACTTTTGAAGAACATGAAGAACAAGTGAGAGAAAGGAGAGAAAGATAGGATGGCCGAATGGCCAAGTGAGGATGAGTGTGATATAGCCATTTTGCCATTCAAGGCAAACTTAGAAATAACTAAAGGACAATTTGGTCTTTTCCTTAAAAGACCAAGGGCATTTTGGTCATTTCACATCCAAATATTTTGTAAACCCTCATAAATGCTAGCCACGAAATTCTTCATGATGGGACACCAAAATTATCCATTCGCGGGTCTCGTTAAATCCTTTCACAGCTCCAAATGTCTCCCGATTCGAGTATACGCCTGAATATAATATATTATTTTCAGTTTTGGACGTCAGGACGGATTTTAACAAAAATGTAGAGAATTAAATCCTGAGACTTATTGTCTCATTCATGAGTCCAAATTAGGTCTCGATAGTAGAAAAACACTACTATCCGTGAAAAACGCAGACCGGGCTCCATTTGAGCTTTCGCCCGAAACTTAACCATGGCTTCCTATGGTTGTGTAGGGCATGCCTATGTTCTCAGAATATTTTATTTCACTTTCTAGATCCTCTAATAAAATACAAACGTGTAAATACTGAAGAATTATAAAACTTGAAAATCGGGGTGCTACAATGAACAAGGAAATGAAGCTAGAATGATGAAATAAAATGTCCAAGGACATTTACCTTGCTTGGCCGAATGGAGGAAGGGAGTGAGAGAAGTGAGAAACTTGGAAGCTTAGGGTTTTTGGTGTTAAGAATAGAATGAGAGAAATGAAGGATTCCTAGTGCATGAAGCACCATATGGCCGAATTCCCTAGGCTTTTTAGGTGCCAAAATCAATCGAAGTGTGATGGGAAATTTTCATACAATGGAGGGCCAAGATAAGTCAAGTACTTTTGTTGTCAAGTTTTTATGACGCAAGGACAAGATTTACCAAAAATGGTAAAAGTGCTTTTTCTACTAAAGGCATGATATCCAATAACATTCCATAGATCAAGGAAAAGAAGATTTTGGCACTTCCACATGAAGCTTGACCGAATTCTCTATGGTGTAACTAGATAGTTACACTTCTCAATTGGTTAGGAACTAAGTGCTTGTAGTTTTACCCAAAAATGGATAATAGGTTTTTACTACTTTTGGTGATTTTTGTTAAATGGAAAGTAATCCTCTTCAAGAGAAAGAATAAGAAGGTAATGAAGAAAATGTAATTCAATATTACACTTGATACTATTTCCCGATTCCTGGCCCCCGGCACGTGAAATGAGAAATTTATCCATTATCGATTAAAATAATAATATGTTTACCGATTCAAACCCAAAACAACACATCAGGCTCAAAACAACACTACACCAAAATAGGGAAAAATTGACGCAACATTCACCAGCGTTTTCCCGTAAAACGCTAGAAAATATGAGGCGGAGAAGTATTACTAGCGCTTTCTTTGGTAAGTGCTAGCAGATTATTGGGATTTACCAGCGCTTTGTTAACTAAGCGCAAGCAAAGCTCTGACATTGAGTATTGCCAGCGCTTTTCCAAATAAACGCTGGTAAAGGAACAAGGCATTTGCCAGCGCTTACTTAGGAAAGCGCTGGTAATAGTATTACCAGCGCTTTCCTAAGTAAGCGCTGGCAAATGCCTTGTTCCTTTACCAGCGTTTATTTGGAAAAGCGCTGGCAATTGTCCATTTCTATATAAATATAATTTATTTATATTACTGATCAGTACTCGATCTTCACTAACACTTTCGCGCGCGCGCTTTCAGTAATAGTCTTCACACAGTACTCTCACCGCGAACTCAAACCTCCTCATCTCCTTCACAATTGCGAACTCAACCCTCCTCATCTCCTCCACAATAGCGAACTCAACCCCTCTCCTCCACCACAGCGACCCTCAATCCGCTCCCCACAACCGTCGTCCACAACCCTCTCCTCCACGGTGAGAACGAAGGTTGCCATGTGAGCTGAACTACACCTCGTGCTTTGCAGAGAACAACAAAGTAACAAAATTGATGCAGCTTTAGATCAATCTCTCTCTTCGCTCAGCACTCACGACGCTCAGCACCTTCGCGAAACGTCACGGTTCTCTCCTCAAACCCTCTTCTCAACAGCGCGAGGACCTTGAGGTATTTTTTTCTTTTTTCTTCTTTTTCCTCTCTACCCTCTCTCCCCATTATCGCCGCTGCCACTTCGGCCACTGTCACTGCCACCACCAGATTGGGAAAGAAAAAAATGTGTCACAATTTCTTGGATAAGCTCTGTTGCATATGTATTGTACATTTGTGGTTCTGCTTTACTGAGAAAATGTCTGTGTGATGATAAGATAGAAAATTTATAGTTATCTTCAATTTTATTGCAACAAGTGGCCTTCTACTTAATTCGGCAAGTAATCCACAAATGTAAGGACTTGTTTATGTACATTAAGTAGCTCTTAGTATTACAGATTAAAGCCCTTCAGATTTGGCAATGGAACCTCTATCATTGTTTATAGACTAGCTCCATCAAGATTAGCATGTGGTTTTGACCTTAGCAACTAATAAAATGCATATAACCCAGGAGAATTCCATTTCTATAATGATTAAATGAATATCTAAATTGACATTAGCTACTTGTGGCTACTCTTTTAGGATCTTTTTATTTGTTAAAATGTTCACCACTCACCAGAAATTATTACATGAACATGAACCATGCCTGAAATGATGGAATCTGGTTTTATCCTAACTATTAGTTCCCTACTGTAAGCCTCTGAAACCAGCTTTGCCATATGGTGACAATCCACACACATTCTAAGGTTCTTCACTATTCTTATGGTTACTCCAGGTACTGTACTAATAAGGGCTGGCAATAGCCAATTTCTCACTATGCCTGTAGAGTGCAGTCTCCTTATCCTCTTCCCCTATATCAAGGAAAAAAATATACCTCAAGGAAAAAAAACTCACGGTTTCTCTTTTATTTTCCTTGAGGTATATTCTTGCTATGAGAATGTGTTGTAGAAGGTATATTTGTGTTTCTGTGTTTTGTACTTTAATTGACATGTCTTCCAGATTTCGAATTTGCTTTTCTAATTTTGTATACACTTAGCAGTGGATCCCTGAACTCCAACATTTTGCTCCTGGTGTCCTAGTGGTACTAGTTGGAACCAAATTGGGTAAGTCATCAAGCACTGTTCTTAAATTCTTAAATTGGGTAACTAAAATATTCTTGAGTTTAATGATTATTATTATAGTTAAACTGATTTAATAATAATGTGACATGTGATATAATGAAAATTAAACTCATTTATTTTCTGTTTCTCATTTATATATTCTAACATGTGATAATTGAAGCAGCACATTACCAAGCGGGAATCACTTAGAAGAAATTCGTTCATGGAGTGATAGGGACATCCCATTTCTCACATATCGAAATAGGTTAGTTTTCTTCCCTTTCATGTTGTCCTTGGTTCTGCTTTTGGTCTCACCTTCTTTGTCTAATTTTACCTTTACTTTATCTTTGTCACTTGATAATCTGCAGTTTTGGTCATGTCTTGATTTTCTTATTGTCTACCATAGATTTCTTACTCCTACCAGGTATTTATCTTTTTTTAATCTCTTATAAGTAGTATAATCATTAGACATATTTATTTTTATCGGTGTACATATGCATTAACCTTAGTTTCCTGTTCAATAATGATTTGTATATTGTTTTTGCCACAATATACAAGTTGTTCTTGAATTGTCCAAAGTGGACAGTCTAAGAATGTAAAATCGCATTCAATCCATATTATTGTATGTCTTAATCACTAGCTTCTTGATCTAAGAATGTCATTGGTTTGTATTTTCTCATTGTTCTCTGTGTACATACCTAATTTGGGTCGTAATACCACCTGAATTAAGTTGTGTGCTTGGAGAACTAAGGGGAAATGCTGCCAAAATTTTCTTAGAACAAGAAGTAATTAAGACATATATACAATAATATAATGCGAAGTTTACAATCTTGGATAGGATAGGACCCCACCCTTTAGTATGAAGTAGACATGCATCATGCATGCATGTAGTACTATTGAATGTAGATGTCAACCTCTTTAAACTCAAAATAATTGCTGTAGATCGGGAAAATATGGATCGAAAGTGGATGTCTGCCAATCGTTTGTCGAAGGAATATAAGGACGGAGTGCAAGATTTTATTAGGTTTGCAGTTGGACACGCAGAAAACCCTAGTAGAATCATATGTCCATGTTTAGGTTGTTGTTATACAAGACGAGTTAGTGTACCTGACTTGGAAGGACATTTAATATGCAATGGAATTGATCAAAGTTATACTTGTTGGACAAAGCATGGTGAGACCAGAGGTGAATCTAGTGATATGGGGAATAATGGGAAATATGCGTCAAATGATGCCAATACAAATACATATGAGGGCGATCGTTTTGAAGAGATGGCAAACGCGGTTGAAGAAGATCTTCGTGATTATCCTCAAATGTTTGAGAAGTTGATAAGTGATGCAGAGAAACCGTTGTATGAGGGTTGTACTAAATTCACAAGATTGTCGGCGATGTTAAAGTTGTTTAACTTGAAATCGGGCAATGGATGGACTGATAAGAGCTTTAATGACTTACTCACACTATTGAAATCTATGTTGCCGGAGGATAATGTGCTTCCTAGTCGGACATATGAGGCTAAACAAATGTTGCGCTCTATTGGCATGAGCTATGAGAGGATACATGTTTGTCCTAACGATTGCATTTTATTTCGGAATGAACATGCATCGTTAAATACATGTCCTAAATGTAATGCCTCACGATATAAGAAGAAATAATCAGCTCCAGAGAAGGTTTTGTGGTATTTCCCAATAATACCTAGATTTAGGCGCATGTACAGTAGTTCAGAAGATTCAAAGCACTTTACATGGCATGAGGATGAAAGGATTAAAGATGGCAAGCTACGGCACCCGGCAGATTCTCCTCAATGGAAAAGAATTGACCATGATTATCCCGATTTCGGGCAAGAACCAAGAAACCTCTGACTTGCATTGTCTATTGTTGTAGGTAAACTCTATCAACGGTAGGAAATTCTCCCAACTTCCGGCATGTTCCAACACACACGCCCTCAACAGATCTTCTAACAACTGAATCGTCCTTTTCGATTGTCCATCAGTTTGAGGATGGTAAGCCGAACTTAATCGTAACTTCGTCCCTAAAGCTTCATGTAAACTTTGCCAAAAACGCGAAGTAAAACGCGGGTCTCTATCCGATATGATACTTGAAGGTACTCCATGCAGTCTCACAATCTCACTGATATAAATCTGAGTAAGCTTTTCCATAGAATACTTGAGATTAATCGGTAGAAAATGAGCTGATTTCGTAAGCCTATCAATTATAACCCAAATGGAATCGTATCCTTTAGGTGTCCTTGGCAAACACGTCACGAAATCCATTGCTATGCCGTCCCATTTCCACTCTGGGATATCCAACGCAAGTAACATTCCAGCTGGCCTCTGATGTTCAACCTTTGCTATCTGACACACTAAGCAAGATGCCACATAATCGGCTACATCTCTTTTCATGCCTTGCCACCAAAACAACCGCTTCTGGTCTTGGTACATCTTGGTTGACCCTGGGTGCATACTCAACTTGCTTCTATGAGCTTCGTCCAGAATTAACCTCCTTATCTCTGGGTTGTTTGGCACACAAAACCGTTCTCCTCGTCTTAGGATTCCATCTGTTCCTTCTTTGTATTCCGACGTCATCCCTTTCTTTAGATTCCTTCGCTCTTTCTCCAGATACTAGTCGTATACTTGTTTCTCCCGAATCTGATCCATCAGATCACAAGATACCGTAACCATACCTACACATAGTCTTCCTAGCATACTAACCACAGACAGATGCATATCTCTGAACTGTTCCAACAGCTCGTGTTCCTTAACCATCATGGCAGACACATGTAACACTTTTCTACTCAGGGCATCCGCTACCACATTAGCTTTTCCCGGATGATACTGTAATTGGAAATCATAGTCCTTCAAAAATTCCAGCCACCGTCTTTGTCTCATGTTGAGGTCCTTTTGATCGAACAGATACTTCAAGCTCTTATGATCGCTGAAAACATTGAACGTCGAACCATACAAGTAATGCCTCCAAATCTTCAACGCAAAGACTATCGCTGCTAACTCCAGATCATGAGTTGGGTAGTTCTTCTCGTGCACTTTCAACTGTCTCGAGGCATACGCTACCACCTTCCGATTCTGCATCAGAACACAACCTAATCCTTGGTATGAAGCATCACAGTACACTTCAAAAGGTTTGCCTGGATCTGGCAATATCAACACTGGTGATGTAGTTAGCCTCTTCTTCAACTCCTGAAAACTCTGCTCACAGGCTTCAGTCCATTCAAACGCTTTGTCCTTCCTCGTCAATTGGGTAAGAGGTCCTACAATCTTAGAAAATCCCTCAATGAACCTCCGATAATACCCAGCCAAACCCACAAAACTACGTATCTCAGTCACTGTGGTTGGTCTTTCCCACTCAAGAACTGCTTCGACTTTCTACGGATCTACAGCAATTCCTTCCTTTGAAATTACATGACCCAAAAACTGCACTTCGTCGAGCCAAAACTCACACTTGGACAGTTTTGCATACAACTGTTTCTCTTTCAGAACTTGAAGAACCACACTAAGATGTTCAGCATGTTCTTCCTGGTCTTGCGAATAGATAAGTATGTCATCTATGAAGACAATGACAAACTGATCTAGGTATGGACGAAAGATCCTATTCATATAGTCCATGAATATAGCTGGAGCATTCGTCACACCAAACGGCATCACAAGATACTCATAGTGCCCATAGCGTGTTCGAAACGCTGTCTTCGGTATATCTTCTGCCTTCACACGAATCTGGTGATAACCCGATCGCAAATCAATCTTGGAGAAAACCGCCGCTCCCCTCAACTGATCCATCAAGTCATCTATCCTCGGAAGTGGATACTTGTTCTTAATAGTAACTTTATTCAATTGGCGATAATCCACACATAAACGAGATGTTCCATCTTTCTTTTTCACCAACAGCACAGGTGCTCCCCACGACGACACACTGGGTCTAACAAATTGCTTCCCCAATAAGTCTACTAACTGTTCCTTCAAGGTTTCCAACTCAGCAGGTGCCATACGATACGGTGCCATAGAAACTGGTCTTGTTCCTGGCACAATATCGATCGCAAACTCGATGTCCCGAACTGGAGGTAAACCTGGTACGTCTTCAGGAAAGACTTCCGGAAACTCATTCACGATAGGTATGCGCTCTAAGACTAGCTCGCTCTTGACCTCCAAAGAAGATAGTAACATGTATCCTTGAGCTCCTTCTCTCAAAGAAGCATTTACTTGGTTAGCAGTCAAAAATCCAGAATTCTCACAACTAGGAAAAACTAAGGTTTTATTTGCACAGTCTAACATGATATGATTAGAAGATAACCAATCCATTCCTAAGATTACATCCATTTGCGAAAGAGGCAAACAGATCAAATCAATCAAAAATGTTCTACCTTTAACAGAAATAGAACAGTTCAAACAAACTTTAGCAGTTATAACAGGCTTTGCAGTAGGCGTAGAAATTACCAAATCAAAAGGTAAAGAAGACACAGGTAATCCCAACCGATTCACACAGCCATAGGCAATAAAGGAATGCGTTGCGCCTGAATCAAACAGTACAGTTAAGGTTTTACCTCCCATCACACACTGACCTTGGATCAAGTCTTCATTTTGAGAAGCTTCAGCACCTCCCATAGTGTAGACTCTGCCCTTCATCTTAGGCCTTGCAGCTTGGACATTGTTGACAGAATGTTCCAATTTTGGTTGCATGCATTCACGTGAGATATGTTCCGGCTTCCCATACTTAAAGCAGATAATCCCTTTGATCGAACAATCTCTGGTGATGTGATTGCTCTTTCCACACTTCATGCACTTGCTTGGGGCGTTTCCAGACTGACTGAAACTCCCACTACTTCCTCCCGCAGAGCGTTGTTGTCGATCTTGTTGCTTTGCATACGGCTTCCATCGAGATTTGTTGTCTCGACCACCGCTTCCTCTCTGAAACTTGCTCGGTCCAGAACTCAGTACCCGCTTGTCCTTGGGCTCCAAACTCTCGATCAGACGACAGTTTTCCATTAGCCTCGGAAAAACAGAAATTTCCAATGGAACTATAGCTCTCTTCAAGTCGATCCTTAGACCTCCTTCGAATTTTCTGCACTTCCACTCCTCTCTTGGGTTGTCCAGAAAGTAATTTGAGAACTTTGCTAGACTTTCAAACTTAGCCCCGTATTCAGCTACGGTCATTCCCCCTTGTCTCAGCTGGAGGAACTCCATCTCTTTCTCGTGTCTTGCGCTCGCTGGAAAATACTTCTCCAGGAATTTTCCCTTAAAAGCATTCCAATCCACAGCTTGTTGATCGCGCACCAGCATCTGACGGGCTCCTTCCCACCAGTATTCAGCATCCTCCACCAGCATATAGGTTGCATAGACAACCTTGTCATTCTCAGTACATCTCATCGCTCCAAATATTTTCTCCAGCGTTTGGATCCAGCGTTCAGCCAACTCAGGATTGAATTCACCTTTGAATTGAGATGGATTCCGACGAAGAAATTCGTCCAGTCCTCTACCTCCGGCAGCTCTTTCGTCACGTTGAACCATAGCAGCAGCCATTTCCCGTATGGCGTTCACAGCAGCAGTCAGGTTTTGAGCAGCCATTGCTACCTTCAAAACCAGAACTGTCAAACTCAAGAACCACAACTAAAGCAAACAACAGAGAAACACACAGAGAACACAACACAAACAAGATAGACCATAACCTACAACCCCAAAAAGACTCGGCCAGCTCTGATACCAAATAATGCAACACCCTTTCCCGAGTGTCACATTCCTGAACGTTTATAAGGCCGAAAATATTTCTTAATGCGGAAAATACGGTTTTCTTTTTTTTTTTCTTTTCACAAGATGCAATGGGATTTTAGTAAAGGTAAATAAAACTAATAACGGACTTAGGTTCGCCATACATTTCTAGAACAATATGCATAATAATTATAGGGACATAAACAGAAAAAGGAATAATGCTATATACAGACATAGGTCTAATGTATAACTGATACAACAAGTACTAGGAGTCGTAGCTCCCCAAAAGTACTACAAAACTGACATAGTCTGGCCGACAACAAAACTAGACCACGAAAGAAGGTCCGCCTCAGGGCTCAAGGAAACTACTGGGCTGAACCATCGTCACGTCCATCTGTTCAAACAGCAACGCAAGTACCAACAGAAAACATACAGATATGGGTGAGATTCCCATTCATCAACACAACAAAACAGCAGTAGTAAAAACTGGACGACCCACCGGGTAATAGCATACCCAACATGCTTACAGAATTCTCAATGTCAAACATATTAAGCAGTTGACAGCATAATATAAGGTATTCTTAAACAGTACAGCGATGTGTAACAGTAAATGTAAACATCAATAGCTATGCAATGCAATGCAATGTAGATGACTCAATGTCAATGTCACTGGGTACTACTCTGACCCCTACTCCATGGAGCTAACAAAACATCGGAGAGAGTTAATGGGAGGACATGTTCCGTGCGCGCCAGCCTTGGGCAAGATGCTACAACATTCTTAACGTGCACGTTTCTGGCTTTTACGGAAACACTCTCGACCAAACATGAAAAGTACGGCATCTAGTAGAGGATATCAGTGTATTGCACGGATTCAGCACGACACAGAAGAGCTACCAACTGGCCACATGTCAGCCCTTCCAACCCTGATACCTCCGAAAAGACCATTGAAGATCGTCACCGTAAGATTCGCACCCGCATCAAGGTGTAAGCTCAACTCCTAGGCTCAAGGCCTTACGACCATGCAAATGTAATGCCAATGCTTACACAAAGCAGATGCGATCAAGCAATGTCTATCCCCCGGATAAACCTCGAAGTCTACTAAGGCTCACTTCCTTAGGAACTACACGCGTCTTTTGAAAAACAAAACCTTTATCCACCGGATAAATCTCGTGATTCTTCTGGGATCGAGTCATCACAAGACTGAAACAATTGAACGACTGATCGGGATCCGAATCACCGGTCCGTCATCGAACTACTGTTTCAAAATCCAAAACGTTTGTAAACCAGAACAACTTCTCAATTGAAACTCATTTGATTTGAAACAATTTTTGAAACGCTTACTTACTCTATTTTTAGCATTTTCTGAACATGGAATTCGCTTAGCGAAATTACATTCGCTTAGCGAAATTGAAACAATAATGCCTCTTTTGGAACTCCTCTGGATCGCTCGACGAGACATAAATCTCGTAGTGAAATGTATTGAATTCACTTAGCGAATATGAATTCGCTTAGCGCAAGTTCAGACGGTTACACCTCTTTGGAAACACCTCTGGATCGCTCGGCGAAACAGAATTCGTGTAGCGAAATTTCATTTTCTTCGCTTAGCGAGTATAACTTCGCTTAGCGAAATGGAGGCGGTTATACCTCTTTTGGAGACTTCTCTGGATCGCTCAGCGAGACGTAATTCGCGTAGCGAAACTCGTTTGGTTAGCTTAGCGAATATGAACTCGCTTAGCGAAAGTGAGGCAGTGATGCCCAACTTAGACTTTCCCTGTTTTCACTTAGCGAAAGTAAATTCGCTTAGCGAAAAGTTACCTTAAAACAAGACATCAACCTTAGGGAACCATTTTGATTTTCTTCATGAAACCACTTCGTTTCTCATTTTGAGTCACTTGATTAACTATATGGACTAAGGATAAGGTATAAAACATGTTTCACTTTGGTGAAAGCACTTTGAGATTTAATTCCATTTAAAGTCACTTAGGGTTTTTCTTTGGAAAACACAAGTTATTGAAAACACTTTCTTTACATCAAAACTTGACTTGTCCAAGAACTATTCATATCCTTCCTTTCCTCAAGGTCAAGGCTAATAGCCAACTAGGACTCAATGTGATGTTTTACTTCATCAACCAATCAAAGTATGGCTCACAATACTTACACAATCATGATAACCATGATACACATTACTACATCATAATCAAACATCGAAGCCATCACACATTACGGTCTCATAATCAACAATAAAAGTCCATACTTGATCTAGTGATCAAAGTAGGTTTTTCAACATACATGGAAATGATTTTCATTTAATCATATCTTCATCAACATATGCTAAAGCACACTACAACATACTCAAGCATAAACTCATCATGACAATCTTGTTCTCCAAGAGAACTTAACAAAACTTAACATATAAAAGTGAACCCAAACTAAAGGGTTTCACCCACACATAAAATTAAACAACCATTCTCACTACCACCATCTTGGTGTGATGAGGTTCTTCTCCCCATACCTGTTGATGAGCAGATTCCCGAATCAAAGTCGGTTGATCGGTTTGTGAACCTCCTGATAATCGTCAACAACTACAACAACACAACAACCAACATTAAACAACAATCAAAACAATCTCAACTATCCTAACAAAGAGGATTTCGGCCACCCTAGGTTAAAAAGGTTAGGAATTGGTTTTGGTTTTCCATTTCATGGATTCAAAGGCATTAGGAAAGATAAGGATGAAATCAAGTGATAAAAATCAAAAATTGATGAAAACACTATTCATCATCATCCAAAAGGGTTCGGCCAAAAATGCTTTTTGAGCTATGATGAGAGTTGAATCATATGCTCTTAGGTTTAGATAGAGATTGATGATGTGAGTTCAAAGAACTTGGTCTTACCTCAAAAGGATTTTTCTACAATTTCCTATGGATTTTCAAAGTTTTGGATCTAAGAAATTATTTTCATGAAAATGAAGATTGATCTTGAAATAAAGAAAGATTCAAGAAGCTAAGAGATCATAGAAGTGATCTTACCTTGAAATGAAGGAAGATTGCTTAAGGAATCAAGTGAATCCAACAAAAACTCAAGCTTTTCTAGGTTAAAATGGAGTTTTCTCTCAAGAACAACTATGGAGCTTCTAAGGATGAGGGGCTGTGCGAAAATGATGAAGTGAGGGGCTGAGTTCAGCCTCTTAAAAGTTCACTTTAGGGCAAAAAGGTCATTTGCCAAAAGGGTATAATGGTAAAAGTGTAAAAGACTAAGGTTAGGGGCATTTTGGTCATTTTGCGTCCAGATATTTTCGAACGTCATGACGACTCTGGCATACTCTCCCAAGTGTCCTGGGATGATGTGATATCAAGATTATTTGTTGGCGAGTCCCGGTAAATCCAAATGTGGCTCCGTTCGTCACCCGATTCAGGATTCCGCCCGACCGAAGGTCAGAAAGTGATTTTTCTGAAATTTTTACGAAATTTAACCAAAACGTAGAGAATCGAATTCTAAGACTTATTGTCTCATTCACGGGTCCATCTGAGGTCTTCTGAGCAGTAAAATCATACTGTTAGTGTAAAAACGCAGACCGGACTCCGTTTGAGTTTTCGACTCAAAACTTAATCATAGCTTCCTACGATATCGTCGAGCATGACTATGGTCTTGGAATATTTTATTTCTATTCCTAAGACCTCGAATAAAATAAAGACATTAAAATACTGAAGAAATAGAAAACGTGAAAAATCGGGGTGTTACATTCCTACCCCTCTTAAAAGAATTTCGTCCTCGAAATTATACGTACCTCTTAAAACAAACTCGGATAGTGTTGTTGCATGTCCTCTTCTCTTTCCCAGGTAGCATCACCTGTAGTCTCATTCCAGATAACTTTGACCAACGCTATCTCCTTCCTTCGCAGTTTCTTTATCCTCCTTTCCTCGATCTTAACCGGCAATGTCTCATAGGTTAGGTTATCCCTTAGTTGTACTGAATCAGACTCTATGACATGACTGGGATCAGGAATATACTTTTGCAATTACGAAACATGAAAAACATTATGAAGGTTGGATAGAAAAGGCGGTAAAGCTATTTGGTAAGCTACTGGACCTATCCGACGAAGAATTTGATAAGGTCCAATGAATTTTGGAGTGAGTTTTCTGGACTTCAGGACCCTGCCCACCCCAGTCATCGGAGTGACTCTCAAAAACGCATGATCCCCTTCCTCGAACTCAAGTGGCCGACGTCTTTTATCCGCATAACTCTTCTGTCGGCTCTGAGTCGTCCCCATCTTTTCTTGAATCAGTTTCACCTTCTCAGTTGTTTGTTGCACTAGTTCAGGTCCTAATGAAGCACTTTCTCCATCTTGGTACCAACACAAAGGTGTTCTGCAACGTCGTCCATATAAAGCTTCGTAGGGTGCCATCCCTATACTCGAATGATAACTGTTGTTGTAGGTAAACTCTATCAACGGTAGGAAATTCTCCCAACTTCCGGCATGTTCCAACACACACGCCCTCAACAGATCTTCTAACGACTGAATCGTCCTTTCCGATTGTCCATCAGTTTGAGGATGGTAAGCCGAACTTAATCGTAACTTCGTCCCTAAAGCTTCATGTAAACTTTGCCAAAAACGCGAAGTAAAACGCAGGTCTCTATCCGATATGATACTTGAAGGTACTCCATGCAGTCTCACAATCTCACTGATATAAATCTGAGTAAGCTTTTCCATAGAATACTTGAGATTAATCGGTAGAAAATGAGCTGATTTCGTAAGCCTATCAATTATAACCCAAATGGAATCGTATCCTTTAGGTGTCCTTGGCAAACACGTCACGAAATCCATTGCTATGCCGTCCCATTTCCACTCTGGGATATCCAACGCAAGTAACATTCCAGCTGGCCTCTGATGTTCAACCTTTGCTATCTGACACACTAAGCAAGATGCCACATAATCGGCTACATCTCTTTTCATGCCTTGCCACCAAAACAACCGCTTCTGGTCTTGGTACATCTTGGTTGACCCTGGGTGCATACTCAACTTGCTTCTATGAGCTTCGTCCAGAATTAACCTCCTTATCTCTGGGTTGTTTGGCACACAAAACCGTTCTCCTCGTCTTAGGATTCCATCTGTTCCTTCTTTGTATTCCGACGTCATCCCTTTCTTTAGATTCCTTCGCTCTTTCTCCAGATACTAGTCGTATACTTGTTTCTCCCGAATCTGATCCATCAGATCACAAGATACCGTAACCATACCTACACATAGTCTTCCTAGCATACTAACCACAGACAGATGCATATCTCTGAACTGTTCCAACAGCTCGTGTTCCTTAACCATCATGGCAGACACATGTAACACTTTTCTACTCAGGGCATCCGCTACCACATTAGCTTTTCCCGGATGATACTGTAATTGGAAATCATAGTCCTTCAAAAATTCCAGCCACCGTCTTTGTCTCATGTTGAGCTCCTTTTGATCGAACAGATACTTCAAGCTCTTATGATCGCTGAAAACATTGAACGTCGAACCATACAAGTAATGCCTCCAAATCTTCAACGCAAAGACTATCGCTGCTAACTCCAGATCATGAGTTGGGTAGTTCTTCTCGTGCACTTTCAACTGTCTCGAGGCATACGCTACCACCTTCCGATTCTGCATCAGAACACAACCTAATCCTTGGTATGAAGCATCACAGTACACTTCAAAAGGTTTGCCTGGATCTGGCAATATCAACACTGGTGATGTAGTTAGCCTCTTCTTCAACTCCTGAAAACTCTGCTCACAGGCTTCAGTCCATTCAAACGCTTTGTCCTTCCTCGTCAATTGGGTAAGAGGTCCTACAATCTTAGAAAATCCCTCAATGAACCTCCGATAATACCCAGCCAAACCCACAAAACTGCGTATCTCAGTCACTGTGGTTGGTCTTTCCCACTCAAGAACTGCTTCGACTTTCTACGGATCTACAGCAATTCCTTCCTTTGAAATTACATGACCCAAAAACTGCACTTCGTCGAGCCAAAACTCACACTTGGACAGTTTTGCATACAACTGTTTCTCTTTTAGAACTTGAAGAACCACACTAAGATGTTCAGCATGTTCTTCCTGGTCTTGCGAATAGATAAGTATGTCATCTATGAAGACAATGACAAACTGATCTAGGTATGGACGAAAGATCCTATTCATATAGTCCATGAATATAGCTGGAGCATTCGTCACACCAAACGGCATCACAAGATACTCATAGTGCCCATAGCGTGTTCGAAACGCTGTCTTCGGTATATCTTCTGCCTTCACACGAATCTGGTGATAACCCGATCGCAAATCAATCTTGGAGAAAACCGCCGCTCCCCTCAACTGATCCATCAAGTCATCTATCCTCGGAAGTGGATACTTGTTCTTAATAGTAACTTTATTCAATTGGCGATAATCCACACATAAACGAGATGTTCCATCTTTCTTTTTCACCAACAGCACAGGTGCTCCCCACGACGACATACTGGGTCTAACAAATTGCTTCCCCAATAAGTCTACTAACTGTTCCTTCAAGGTTTCCAACTCAGCAGGTGCCATACGATACGGTGCCATAGAAACTGGTCTTGTTCCTGGCACAATATCGATCGCAAACTCGATGTCCCGAACTGGAGGTAAACCTGGTACGTCTTCAGGAAAGACTTCCGGAAACTCATTCACGATAGGTATGCGCTCTAAGACTAGCTTGCTCTTGACCTCCAAAGAAGATAGTAACATGTATCCTTGAGCTCCTTCTCTCAAAGAAGCATTTACTTGGTTAGCAGTCAAAAATCCAGAATTCTCACAACTAGGAAAAACTAAGGTTTTATTTGCACAGTCTAACATGATATGATTAGAAGATAACCAATCCATTCCTAAGATTACATCCATTTGCGAAAGAGGCAAACAGATCAAATCAATCAAAAATGTTCTACCTTTAACAGAAATAGAACAGTTCAAACAAACTTTAGCAGTTATAACAGGCTTTGCAGTAGGCGTAGAAATTACCAAATCAAAAGGTAAAGAAGACACAGGTAATCCCAACCGATTCACACAGCCATAGGCAATAAAGGAATGCGTTGCGCCTGAATCAAACAGTACAGTTAAGGTTTTACCTCCCATCACACACTGACCTTGGATCAAGTCTTCATTTTGAGAAGCTTCAGCACCTCCCATAGTGTAGACTCTGCCCTTCATCTTAGGCCTTGCAGCTTGGACATTGTTGACAGAATGTTCCAATTTTGGTTGCATGCATTCACGTGAGATATGTTCCGGCTTCCCATACTTAAAGCAGATAATCCCTTTGATCGAACAATCTCTGGTGATGTGATTGCTCTTTCCACACTTCATGCACTTGGTTGGGGCGTTTCCAGACTGACTGAAACTCCCACTACTTCCTCCCGCAGAGCGTTGTTGTCGATCTTGTTGCTTTGCATACGGCTTCCATCGAGATTTGTTGTCTCGACCACCGCTTCCTCTCTGAAACTTGCTCGGTCCAGAACTCAGTACCCGCTTGTCCTTGGGCTCCAAACTCTCGATCAGACGACAGTTTTCCATTAGCCTCGGAAAAACAGAAATTTCCAATGGAACTATAGCTCTCTTCAAGTCGATCCTTAGACCTCCTTCGAATTTTCTGCACTTCCACTCCTCTCTTGGGTTGTCCAGAAAGTAATTTGAGAACTTTGCTAGACTTTCAAACTTAGCCCCGTATTCAGCTACGGTCATTCCCCCTTGTCTCAGCTGGAGGAACTCCATCTCTTTCTCGTGTCTTGCGCTCGCTGGAAAATACTTCTCCAGGAATTTTCCCTTAAAAGCATTCCAATCCACAGCTTGTTGATCGCGCACCAACATCTGACGGGCTCCTTCCCACCAGTATTCAGCATCCTCCACCAGCATATAGGTTGCATAGACAACCATGTCATTCTCAGTACATCTCATCGCTCCAAATATTTTCTCCAGCGTTTGGATCCAGCGTTCAGCCAACTCAGGATTGAATTCACCTTTGAATTGAGATGGATTCCGACGAAGAAATTCGTCCAGTCCTCTACCTCCGGCAGCTCTTTCGTCACGTTGAACCATAGCAGCAGCCATTTCCCGTATGGCGTTCACAGCAGCAGTCAGGTTTTGAGCAGCCATTGCTACCTTCAAAACCAGAACTGTCAAACTCAAGAACCACAACTAAAGCAAACAACAGAGAAACACACAGAGAACACAACACAAACAAGATAGACCATAACCTACAACCCCAAAAAGACTCGGCCAGCTCTGATACCAAATAATGCAACACCCTTTCCCGAGTGTCACATTCCCGAACGTTTATAAGGCCGAAAATATTTCTTAATGCGAAAAATACGGTTTTCTTTTTTTTTTCTATTCACAAGATGCAATGGGATTTTAGTAAAGGTAAATAAAACTAATAACGGACTTAGGTTCGCCATACATTTCTAGAACAATATGCATAATAATTATAGGGACATAAACAGAAAAAGGAATAATGCTATATACAGACATAGGTCTAATGTATAACTGATACAACAAGTACTAGGAGTCGTAGCTCCCCAAAATAACTACAAAACTGACATAGTCTGGCCGACAACAAAACTAGACCACGAAAGAAGGTCCGCCTCAGGGCTCAAGGAAACTACTGGGCTGAACCATCGTCACGTCCATCTGTTCAAACAGCAACGCAAGTACCAACAGAAAACATACAGATATGGGTGAGATTCCCATTCATCAACACAACAAAACAGCAGTAGTAAAAACTGGACGACCCACCGGGTAATAGCATACCCAACATGCTTACAGAATTCTCAATGTCAAACATATTAAGCAGTTGACAGCATAATATAAGGTATTCTTAAACAGTACAGCGATGTGTAACAGTAAATGTAAACATCAATAGCTATGCAATGCAATGCAATGTAGATGACTCAATGTCAATGTCACTGGGTACTACTCTGACCCCTACTCCATGGAGCTAACAAAACATCGGAGAGAGTGAATGGGAGGACATGTTCCGTGCGCACCAGCCTTGGGCAAGATGCTACAACATTCGTAACGTGCACGTTTCTGGCTTTTACGGAAACACTCTCGACCAAACATGAAAAGTACGGCATCTAGTAGGGGATATCAGTGTATTGCACGGATTCAGCACGACACAGAAGAGCTACCAACTGGCCACATGTCAGCCCTTCCAACCCTGATACCTCCGAAAAGACCATTGAAGATCGTCACCGTAAGATTCGCACCCGCATCAAGGTGTAAGCTCAACTCCTAGGCTCAAGGCCTTACGACCATGCAAATGTAATGCCAATGCTTACACAAAGCAGATGCGATCAAGCAATGTCTATCCCCCGGATAAACCTCGAAGTCTACTAAGGCTCACTTCCTTAGGAACTATACGCGTCTTTTGAAAAACAAAACCTTTATCCACCGGATAAATCTCGTGATTCCTCCGGGATCGAGTCATCACAAGACTGAAACAATTGAACGACTGATCGGGATCCGAATCACCGGTCCGTCATCGAACTACTGTTTCAAAATCCAAAACGTTTGTAAACCAGAACAACTTCTCAATTGAAACTCATTTGATTTGAAACAATTTTTGAAACGCTTACTTACTCTATTTTTAGCATTTTCTGAACATGGAATTCGCTTAGCGAAATTACATTCGCTTAGCGAAATTGAAACAATAATGCCTCTTTTGGAACTCCTCTGGATCGCTCGACAAGACATAAATCGCGTAGTGAAATGTATTGAATTGACTTAGCGAATATGAATTCGCTTAGCGCAAGTTCAGACGGTTACACCTCTTTGGAAACACCTCTGGATCGCTCGGCGAAACAGAATTCGTGTAGCGAAATTTCATTTTCTTCGCTTAGCGAGTATAACTTCGCTTAGCGAAATGGAGGCGGTTATACCTCTTTTGGAGACTTCTCTGGATCGCTCAGCGAGACGTAATTCGCGTAGCGAAACTCGTTTGGTTAGCTTAGCGAATATGAACTCGCTTAGCGAAAGTGAGGCAGTGATGCCCAACTTAGACTTTCCCTGTTTTCGCTTAGCGAATGTAAATTCGCTTAGCGAAAAGTTGCCTTAAAACAAGACATCAACCTTAGGGAACCATTTTGATTTTCTTCATGAAACCACTTCGTTTCTCATTTTGAGTCACTTGATTAACTATATGGACTAAGGATAAGGTATAAAACATGTTTCACTTTGGTGAAAGCACTTTGAGATTTAATTCCATTTAAAGTCACTTAGGGTTTTTCTTTGGAAAACACAAGTTATTGAAAACACTTTCTTTACATCAAAACTTGACTTGTCCAAGAACTATTCATATCCTTCCTTTCCTCAAGGTCATGGCTAATAGCCAACGAGGAATCAATGTGAAGTTTTACTTCATCAACCAATCAAAGTATGGCTCACAATACTTACACAATCATGATAACCATGATACACATTACTACATCATAATCAAACATCCAAGCCATCACACATTATGGTCTCATAATCAACAATAAAAGTCCATACTTGATCTAGTGATCAAAGTAGGTTTTTCAACATACATGGAAATGATTTTCATTTAATCATATCTTCATCAACATATGCTAAAGCACACTACAACATACTCAAGCATAAACTCATCATGACAATCTTGTTCTCCAAGAGAACTTAACAAAACTTAACATATAAAAGTGAACCCAAACTAAAGGGTTTCACCCACACATAAAATTAAACAACCATTCTCACTACCACCATCTTGGCGTGATGAGGTTCTTCTCCCCATACCTGTTGATGAGCAGATTCCCGAATCAAAGTCGGTTGATCGGTTTGTGAACCTCCTGATAATCGTCAACAACTACAACAACACAACAACCAACATTAAACAACAATCAAAACCAATCTCAACTATCCTAACAGAGAGGATTTCGGCCACCCTAGGTTAAAAAGGTTAGGAATTGGTTTTGGTTTTCCATCTCATGGATTCAAAGGCATTAGGAAAGCTAAGGATGAAATCAAGTGTTAAAAATCAAAAATTGATGAAAACACTATTCATCATCATCCAAAAGGGTTCGGCCAAAAATGCTTTTTGAGCTATGATGAGAGTTGAATCATAAGCTCTTAGGTTTAGGTAGAGATTGATGATGTGAGTTCAAAGAACTTGGTCTTACCTCAAAAGGATTTTTCTACAATTTCCTATGGATTTTCAAAGTTTTGGATGTAAGAAATTATTTTCATGAAAATGAAGATTGATCTTGAAATAAAGAAAGATTCAAGAAGCTAAGAGATCATAGAAGTGATCTTACCTTGAAATGAAGAAAGATTGCTCAAGGAATCAAGTGATTCCAACAAAAACTCAAGCTTTTCTAGGTGAAAATGGAGTTTTCTCTCAAGAACAACTATGGAGCTTCTAAAGATGAGGGGCTGTGCGAAAATGATGAAGTGAGGGGCTGAGTTCAGCCTCTTAAAAGTTCACTTAAGGGTAAAAAGGTCATTTGCCAAAAGGGTATAATGGTAAAAGTGTAAAAGACTAAGGTTAGGGGCATTTTGGTCATTTTGCGTCCAGAAATTTTCGAACGTCATGACGACTCTGGCATACTCTCCCAAGTGTCCTGGGATGATGTGATATCAAGATTATCTATTGCCGAGTCCCGGTAAATCCATATGTAGCTCCGTTCGTCACCCGATTGAGGATTTCGCTCGAACGAAGGTCAGGAAGTTATTTTTCTGAAATTTTTACGAAATTTAACCAAAACGTAGATAATCGAATTCTAAGACTTATTGTCTCATTCACAGGTCCATCTGAGGTCTTCTGAGCAGTAAAATCATACTGTCAGTGTAAAAACGCAGACCGGACTCCGTTTGAGTTTTCGACTCAAAACTTAATCGTAGCTTCCTACGATATCGTCAAGCATGACTATGGTCTCGGAATATTTTATTTCTATTCCTAAGACCTCGAATAAAATAAAGACATTAAAATACTGAAGAAATAGAAAACGTGAAAAATCGGGGTGTTACAACTGTTAGGGACGTTTTAGGACGAATGGGCCGTACACAGCATAGCCCGATCACACAAACGCGTACACAAGCTCTGACACGCATGGGAATCGATTCCACAACCAAGGAAATCGATTTTCCATTGGCCAAGTCGATTTTCTTGTTAAATAAATCGATTTTTCCCTTTAAGCAATCGATTTCCACTTTCTGGAAATCGATTTCTTCATCTGGAAATCGATTTCCCCCCTCAGAAAACGTGATTTTGGCCTCGACATCTGAATAAGACTTGTAGATAATTATCTAAGCTTTCCAACGCATCCAAGATCACCTCAATCGAATGTCTAGAACTCAAGATATGGCCAAAACCGTGAAACAAGTTACTTGGACTCGAATGAATCGATTATTCTCAAGGCTGAACTATTTCAACTATGAACTTATGCACCAAAAACAAGCAAAAACAACATATGCAAACATCTATAAGCCAGTATTAACACATATAAACATAGAGGTGAAAAGCAGGGTGTTACAGTTTTTGCATTGAAGATCTGGAGACACTACTTGTATGGATCTAAGTTTGATGTCTTCAGTGACCACAAAAGTTTGAAGTACCTGTTCGACTAGAAGGAACTTAACATGAGGCAGGGACGTTGAATAGAATTTCTTAAGGACTACGAATTCACATTACTGTACCACCCTGGGAAAGTAAATGTCGTTGCAAACGCTCTGATTCAGAAGACCCTACACATCTCTGCTATTAAGGGTAAAAAGCTAGAATTGATAGAACAGTTTCGTGATCTCAATCTAGCTATGGAAGTGAACCACAAGAGGGTTAGCTTGGGAATGATCAAGGTATCTAGTGGACTGATAGAAACGATCCGTGAACAACAAGCAACTGATGAGTACCTGCAAGAGAAAAAGGAATTACTTGGACAAGAAAAGGCTGCAGAGTTCAGCTTGGGAATTGATGGCATCTTGAGTACCCAGAGACGAGGAAGATGATTCTAGAAGAAGGACACAAGAGCAAGCTGAGCATTCACACTAGATCAACCAAAATGTACCAAGATCTAAAACAGAAGTTTTGGTGGCCAGGAATGAAGAAGCAAGTAGCTGAGTATGTAGCGTCATGTTTGACCTGTCAAAAACCGAAGGTAGAACATCAACGACCTGGAGGAATGCTTCAATCCTTGCATGTACCCGAATGGAAATGGGAGAGCATTTCAATGGATTTTGTGGTAGGAATTCCGAGAACATCTAAGAGTTTTGATTCAATTTGGGTGATCGTTGATAGATTAACGAAGTCAGAACATTTCTTACTTATTAAGATCAACTACTCTGTGGAGAAGTTAACTGAACTGTATATCAAAGAAGTAATCAGAGTACCATCAAGCATAGTCTCTGATAGAGACCCAAAGTTTACGTCACGTTTTTGGCAAAGTCTGCATCAAGCTTTAGGGACAAGGCTGAGGCTGAGTTCAGCTTATCACCCTCAGACTGATGGACATACAGAGAGAACAACACAATCTTTAGAAGATTTTTTGAGAGCTTGTGTTCTAGACCATGGTGGAAGTTGGGATGATATGTTGCCTTTTATCGAATTCACCTACAACAACAGCTATCATTCTAGCATAGGGATGGCACCCTATGAAGCCTTGTATGGATGAAAGTGCCAGACACCGTTGTGTTGGTACCAGGATGGAGACAATATGATTGTAGGCCCAGAACTTGTGCAACAAACAACGGGAAAGATTAAGCAAATCCGTGAAAAGATGAAAACTGCACAGAGCAGACAAAAGAGCTACTTCGACAAAAGGAGATGACCCCTCGATTTCAAGAAGGTGAACACATGTTCCTGAGAGTCACGCCAACGACTGGGGTAGGTAGAGCTATAAAGTCTAGGAAACTCACTCCCAAATTCATTGGACCTTATCAAACTCTTCGACGTATTGGTCCAGTAGCTTACCAGATTGCCTTACCACCTTTTCTATCCAATATTCATAATGTTTTCCATGTCTCACAACTTCGGAAGTATATTCCTGATTCGTCCTATGTAATCAAACCTGATATAGTACATTTACGAGAAAACTTGTCTTTTGAGATATCGCCTGTGCGAATCGTTGATAAGAGGATCAAGCAACTCAGGGGAAAACAAGTTCCCTTGGTCAAAGTCGTTTGGAATGAAGCAACAAGAGATGCAACGTGGGAGATCGAGGACAAGATGAGATTATAGTATCCCGACCTTTTTCAAGGTACGCAATTTCGAGGGCGAAATTTTTTTTTTAGAGGGGTAGTAATGTAACACCCCAATTTTTTAGTTTTCGTAATTAAACAGTATTTATGAACTTGTATGTTATTGAAAGCTCTAGAGAGCGAAATAAAATATTCCGAGACCATAGTCACGCTCAACGATATCGTATGAAGCTATGGTTAATTTTTGGGTCGAAAACTCAGACGGAGCCCAGTCTGCGTTTTTCTTTGCCAGTAGTGTTTTACTAATATCAAGACCTAATTTTGACCCGTGAACGAGACAGTTAGTCTTAGAATCACATTTCATACATTTTCAAGAAAAAACCGTCCTAACGTCCGAAAAATAAAAATAATATATTATATTCGATCGTATACGCGAACCGGGAGACGTTCGAAGCTGTAAAGGGATTCAATGAGACCCGCCAATGGATAATCTTGATACCACATCATGTCAAATCACTTGGGAGAGCATGCCAGAGTTGTCATGTCGTTCAGAAATATGTGGGCGTGAAATGACCAAAATACCCCTAACTTAACCTTTTTTTTCACTTTTACCATTTTACCCTTGAAACAAATGACCATTTTACCCTTAAGTGACTTGTTTTTATGGCTGGTCAGCCCCATTCACGCATGAACACAGCCCCAAATAGAGCTCAAAACTTCTTCTTCCTCCTTGAGCAAAGCCACCATTTTTCCTTAAGAAAAAGCTTGAAATCTTTGAAGAAAAACTTGAATCTTTGATCAATCTTCTTCCATTCTTATGTAAGATCACTTCTATGATCTCCTAGCTTCTTGAATCTCTTTCAATCTCAAGATGAAATCTTGTTTTCATGAAAATCAAGTTTATGATCCAAAACTTTCAAAATTCATAGGAAATTGTAGAAAAATTATTTTAATGAGAAACCAATTTCTTTGAGCTCACTTCATCATCCTCTACCTAAACCCAAGTGCTCATGATCAAACTCTCATCCTTGCTAATTTTCCCCAAAGTGGCCGAAACCTAGAAGAGATGATGAATAGTGTTTTTCATCAAATTTTTGATTTCTAACTCTTGATTCCATCCTTAACTTTCCTATTGTCTTTGAATCTAAGTGATGGCAAAACAAATCAATTCCTAGCCTAATTTTTCCAAAATGGCCGAGACCTTCATGTGTGTAGAACATGAGTCATGTAATAGTATGAAGCACATGATAACTGTCTGGATTTCCCTTCTGCCAGTTCGCAACTGAAAAGGAGTCGGGAAGCCTTGATGTTCTTATGCATTGCATGCTCTCAGTAGAGCATCATGAGGTGCATGATCATATCACGCGCCTCCATCGTTGTAAGCATAAGGCATCCTACATCCAGGACATCGATTTGATGCTTCTCATAAGCATCCTTTTCGATCCTAGTAGGAAGTGGTTGCTCAGGAATCATTTTCTTGAGAACATATAACCTTTTTCTCGTTCTTGAAGATAATCCTCAAATTCCTGTACCAATCCAGAAATTTAATTCTGGATATCTTGTCCTTCAGACATTTCGCAGTTAATTCAGTGTAATACAATGGTAATTCTAAATACAGAAAAATGCAGAAGATTTGTATCATGATAAAACATATTTAATAAGGTCTTTTATTAAATACCCCTCCCACTATTTTACTCAAATCAATGACCCTCACCATTGACTCAGAAAATCCCATTGGAAGATTTTCTAGTAGGACTAAGATCCATATTTCACTTCATTCTGAGTCAGCTTTGGCTGATCATCCAGAACTTGGCTATTTAGGTAGGAAACTCCTTCCCAATTGCATCCCATGCAACTCTTTGATCAGTTGGGTGAATAACTCCTTATTCCAATTTATCTAATAAATTGATGCCCAACTCCTTTGCCTCTAAGCCATTTCAATCCTATTGAATTCTCTTAGTTAAGTCAAACCCAATGGTTAGCAATTGGATATTACAATTATCCCATCGCGTCTCACCAAAATATAGTAAGGTGCCCTGCTTTGGCAGACCCACACTTATTCAATTCTAGCCTTGACGAGTGCCACGCATCATAAGGCATTTTCAAACCTGACTTAATATTTCCTTTTGAGGGATTTATTTATAAATTTGACCTCACCATAGCTTAAATTGTTTAACCTACTATATACTAACATGCATCTCATACATATATAACATATAACAAATGTGACATGGTTATGGCCCCTAACGCATTGATTTTCTCAAGCCAATGAGAGAATCTAATCTAAAACCTTAGTAGCGTACAAGCTTCACCAAGCATGATCACCTACTGAGTTGTCCTCTTCTGAAGTCGTCTTCTTGTCTCCACCACAACATTACAATTGAAAGAAACCTCTTTTACATTCGAGGGGAATAAGGTGAGACAAGAATATACATATGGAATTTAAGAGAAAGGCACCGCACGCAAGCCGTATTTCAAAATATCCAAAGAAAGAAGAAAAGGACGAAGGTACATAATAAAATTTAATAATAAAATACTATAATATTTATTGTTATTATTATTATTATTATTATTATTATTATTATTATTATTATTATTAAGTGATTTCAAAAACCACTCAAAACAACGCTTCTGATATCCGCATAATCGATTACCATAATCGATTACATAATCGATTATGTAATCTGTTATACGAATGTTTATGCAAACTCTTTGCATAATTGATTATATAATCGATTACCTAATCCATTATATAATCGATTATTGTGGTTATGACCAGAAATTGCCTTGCTTCCATGACGATTAAGCCATCAACACTTGAGTCCTCATAATCGATTACAAAATCGATTAATAATCGATTACATAATCGATTATGACGCGTCAGACGTAAGGTGCGCATGACAGCAACACTTGCTGTCGTCGCAAATCAAAACAATGATTTCATAAAAACGTTTTTCGCAAAACACTTTTACGATTTTCAAACATAACATGTTAAAGATCATATCTTTCAAAAACAAAACATGTTATAATAAATAAACACACAAGAGAATCATGGTTTCGCAAGCGGCTCTGATACCACTGTTGGGAATTTGCGTATTTAAAAAAAAAACAAAAACGCAGCAGAAAAATTTCCACCAAAAGATCCATGCGAATGGTCATGACTCATGATTGTAGTGTTTACCTCTTGTAGCGAAGCTTTACCGCGAACATTGCGAAGGGAAGAACAATTCTTCTTTCTTGATCACGAGCACTACGAACACTGCTTTGAGGAAGAGGATGAACGCTATCACCAGTTCCGCAAAGGAGCAGCACCTCTACATAGTCCACGTGAACAAATCACCACCGGAGAAAACGTCATGCTAGCTGACGGCAGGGGTGAGGGGGGCACCGATCAAGGAGGTGTCACGGCCGCGAGGTTATGCGCAGCAAACTCCTTAGCGCTTAAGTGACGTGCTCAGCATTATAAGCTGTCACCCAGTTAACCTAACCTCATTGGGCTTGTACGCTACAGGCCCAATCTATAATTAATATTATTAAATCATATTTAATAAATTAATTCATTCTCCGACTATTCGCTCTATGCGTATGACCCTATAGGTTCTCAATAAATTGGCAATAATATTAAATCACATTTAATATTATAAAAAATGAGTGGTATCTAGCAATACATCATTGTTACCCAATTAGTGAAAATATCGGTGATACGATATATACCTTACGGTAACCAAAATAACCGTGTAGTAAATGTCCTTTCGTCCATATGTCTTAATTGAACACAAGGCATAAATGTGTCATCCTTGTTAAGTTCAATTATTCATTCCTCGATCTCCAAGTAGACATGTAATCACAAACGGGCCCAATATCACATATTGGCCCATTTTCGCGTGGCCACGCATATTTCACGTCTTACTCTATCGAGAGGCCCATGACATTACTCCTATTATGTAGGAGGGAAGAATCCTATCTATATCACTCACATCCCTCAACATGTTTCATTGCAGGCCCAATAACTACCTTGATGATCATCCTGTGACGGATGACGTTTGATAGCATTAAATCCTACAACTCCACATGTAGGAATCGTAGTGACTTCAAGTCGAATGACTACATCACTATGGTCGCCATGAGAAGCGCTTATGACAATTACATAACTATTGTGCAGCGTTCTCATAGTGGGTCAATCCAGTACAAATATTACTCCTAATATTTGCACCTGTGTATTGACTTGATATCACATATCCATGACCCGTGAGATGTGATCATCAGTCTACTCACACAATAGTCTCTATGTATTATTGTTATCCTAATTAACAATAATACTCGACTACGAATATTTTAAGAATAATGTTCATTAGTTTAATGGGATCTCACGATCAAGTCACATTTGATGTTCCATTAAACGAACTACCTATTCTAAGGACTTTATTATGTTAAATACTAATAACATAATAAATTAATGCCTTATTCATATATCAAATATATGATCAAAGTCATGATACAAATGATGATCTATTCCAAATAGATTGGCCACTAGGGCTTACACCAACACTTAGTGAGGTAAAGGGAAGTATTTCATTTTGAGTTTGGTAGACTCACGGCATATGATTGATTGGTATGTTATGGTTGAATTAAGACTTGATGTATACGTACACTTATATCCTGGATTGATTGGATGCTAAATGTTGTGCATAATTGGTTATTTGATATAAACTGTGGCATGGATGCCTTGATTGAAGTATATGCTATTGTTGAACTGTTTGATACATTGCTACACACACACACACACACACACACACACAGATATATATATATATATATATATATATATATATATATATATATATATATATATATATATATATATATATATATATATATATATATATATATATATATATATATATATATATATATATATATATATATAGGAATGGCTATGTCTCGATAAAATAATTAAAATACTCGAAAACCGAAATCAAAGTTTTGAAAACTAAGTTTTGAAATCAAAAAGGTGTTTTTGGGAAAACATGTTGCTTTTTCAAGAAAAGTTAAGTTTCCTTTTCGAAAAAGTTGTGTTCTTTTGAAAAGGAAAAGCGATTTCATGGAAAGTGGTGCAAACGTGTTTTGTTTCAGAAAAACGTTTTAAAAAGACGAGGAACCTTAGAAAAACGGTTTTGTTTACAAAAAAGTGTTTTTTCTAGAAAATGTTCTCTTTGATCAAGAAATGTTTTATTTCAAGAAAATAAAAGTGTGTTTTGTTTTCCGAAGTTGTTTTGAGAAAATGAAACGAAAAGGAAAAATGATGGATCTTTTGAGATGGACCCAAACCTAGTGACCGAGATGTCGGACTAGTGTTTTGTGGATTGAGCACTCGGACTTCGTGTCCTGTGTTTTTTATTTGAACAGGCTTAATGTCCTTTAAAACGAGTCATGGACTTTATGTCCCAACAATTGAAAGAATGAACGAAAAAGAAAACAGAAAACTTTCTGCGAACATGCATGAACCGGCAGACGTTCAATTTCAAACCGAGCTACAACTTACGTAGTTGAGAATTCAGCTAGTTAAGACCACTAGGTCTATAGGGACATTCTGTGTTCGAGACTCCACAAGTGGCCGGTGGCGTAGCAACCCCGTGCTGTGGTAAATCGGTTGCCCAACATGAATGGACTCAATCAGAAACTGGAGTATTCAGGATATGGTTATGATGTGGTGCAACACCCTTTCCCGAGTGTCACATTCCCGAACGATTATAAGGCCGAAAATATTTCTTAATGCGGAATATACGGTTTTCTTTTTTTTTTTCTTTTCACAAGATGCAATGGGATTTAGCAAAGGTAAATAATACTAATAACGAACTTAGGTTCGCCATACATTTCTAGAACAATATGCATAATAAATACAGGGACATAAACAGAAAAAGTAGTAATACTATATACAGACATAAGTCTAATGTATAACTAATACAATAAGTACTAGGAGTCGTAGCTCCCAAAAGGTACTACAAAGAAAACTAACATAGTCTGGCCGACAACAAAACTAAACCACAAAAAGAGTCCTCCTCCGGCTCAAAGGAACTACTGGACTGAACCATCGTCACGTCCATCTGTTCAAACAGCAACAGCAAGTACCAACAGAAAACATACAGATATGGGTGAGATTCCCGTTCATCAACACAGCAAAACAGCAATAGTAAAAACGGGACGACTCACCGGGTAACAGCGTACCCAACATGCTTACAAGAATTCTCAATGTCAAACATATTAAGCAGTTGACAGCATAATATCATGTTAAGCAGTTAACAGCATAAAATAAGGTATTCTTAAACAGTACAACGATGTATAACAGTAAATGTAAACATCAATAGCTATGCAATGCAATGCAATGTATATGACTCAATGTCAATGTCACTGGGTACTACTCTGACCCCTACTCCATGGAGCTAACAAAACATTCGGAGAGAGTGAATGGGAGGACATGTTTCGTGCGCGCCAACCTTGGGCAAGATGCTACAACATTCGTAACGTGCACGTATCTGGCTTTTACGGAAACACTCTCGACCAAACATGAAAAGTACGACATCTAGTAGAGGATATCAGTGTATTGTACGGATTCGCCACGACACAGAAAAGCTACCAACTGGTCACATGTCAGCCCTTCCAACCCTGATACCTCCAAAAAGACCATTGAAGATCGTCACCGTAAGATTCGCACCCGCATCAAGGTGTAAGCTCAACTCCTAGGCTCAAGGCCTTACGACTATGCAAATGAAATGCCAATGCTTACACAGAGCAGATGCAATCAAGCAATGTCTATCCCTCGGATAAACCTCGAAGTCTACTAAGGTTCTCTTCCTTAGGAACTATACGTGTCTTTTTTTGAAAACAAAACCTTTATCCACCGGATAAATCTCGTGATCCCTCCGGGATCGAGTCATCACAAGACTGAAACAATTGAACGACTGATCGGGGTCCGAATCACCGGTCCGTCATCGAGCTACTGTTTCAAAACCCAAAACGTTTCATGTTTGTGTTTATGGCTTATGAAGTCATTGATGTATTAAGTCATCAATGGTATAGCATGTGGTCTTGTTCCACTACATACCATACTTAATTATCCCTTGTTTTCAACTCTAAGTCAATTACTTAACTTAGGTTTTTAAAACGTAAAACTTTACAGTTTGAGTTGAAAAACACTCTTTATAAACAAACCATTTCTCGCGAGGCGAAGGTCTATGTCGCGACGCGAGGCTGAGAAGTTATCTTTACTGCTTGGAAAGTCCTTCTGCTTCGCGAGGCGAGGATTGTATTGCGACGCGAGGCAGAGAAGTGATCTTACTGTTTAGACAGTCTTTCTGCTTCGCGAGGCGAGGATTATATCGCGACGCGAGGCAGAGAAGTGATATTCACTATTTAGGCGGTTCGCGGGGCGAGAAGTTGCATCTTTGCTACTTAGGCGGTTCGCGAGGCGAGACGACTTCGCGACGCGAGGCCGAGAAATTTCATCTTTGTTGCTCGGGCTAGTCCACTGTCTCGCGAGGCGAGGCAATGTTGGCCTGGCGAATGCCTTATCTTCCCTCTGTCTCGCGAGGCGAGACGGGGTTCGCTGGGCGAGTGCCCTGTTTTTCATTTTTCCTAACTCCTTCATTAATTCTTCTTTTGGAACTCTTAGTTTGATTAAAAGACCTATGGCTAAAGAAAAGACATTTTCCCACTTTGATGACACACTTTAAAGGTTAAAACTTTATTTGATCTTTGGATCAAAAATCACTTTTGTTTCTCTTTGAAATCCTAGGTTATGAAATCATGTTTTGTTGCATCAAAACTTTGCCAAAACAAGAACAACATATGTTCTTATATTTTCCTCTTACTAAGGTCACAAGCCTACTCCAATGAAAAATGGAGACTTTGCTTCACCAACAAAGCAAATGTAGCTCAAAAGCTCACACAATTATGGTAAACCACAATACACATTACTACATCATAATCAAACATATCCATCACACATCATGGTCTCATAATCAAACAATAAAAGTCCATACTTGATCTAGTGATCAAAGTAGGTTTTTCAACATACATGGAAATGATTTTCATTCAATCATATCTTCATCAACATATGCTAAAGCACACTACAACATACTTAAGCATAAACTCATCATGACAATCTTGTTCTCCAAGAGAACTTAACAAAACTTAACATATAAAAGTGAACCCAAACTAAAGGGTTTCACCCACACATAAAATTAAACAACCATTCTCACTACCACCATCTTGGTGTGATGAGGTTCTTCTCCCCATACCTGTTGATGAGCAGATTCCCGGATCAAAGTCGGTTGATCGGTTTGTGAACCTCCTGATAATCGTCAACAACTACAACGACACAACAACCAACATTAAACAACAATCAAAACCAATCTCAACTATCCTAACAAAGAGGATTTCGGCCACCCTAGGTTAAAAAGGTTAGGAATTGGTTTTGGTTTTCCATCTCATGGATTCAAAGGCATTAGGAAAGCTAAGGATGAAATCAAGTGTTAAAAATCAAAAATTGATGAAAACACTATTCATCATCATCCAAAAGGGTTCGGCCAAAACTGCTTTTTGAGCTATGATGAGAGTTAAATCATAAGCTCTTAGGTTTAGGTAGAAATTGATGATGTGAGTTCAAAGAACTTGGTCTTACCTCAAAAGGATTTTTCTACAATTTCCTATGGATTTTCAAAGTTTTGGATCTAAGAAATTATTTTCATGAAAATGAAGATTGATCTTGAAATAAAGAAAGATTCAAGAAGCTAAGAGATCATAGAAGTGATCTTACCTTGAAATGAAGAAAGATTGCTCAAGGAATCAAGTGATTCCAACAAAAACTCAAGCTTTTCTAGGTGAAAATGGAGTTTTCTCTCAAGAACAACTATGGAGCTTCTAAAGATGAGGGGCTGTGCGAAAATGATGAAGTGAGGGGCTGAGTTCAGCCTCTTAAAAGTTCACTTAAGGGTAAAAAGGTCATTTGCGGTATAATGGTAAAAGTGTAAAAGACTAAGGTTAGGGGCATTTTGGTCATTTTGCGTCCATAAATTTTCGAACGTCATGACGACTCTGGCATACTCTCCCAAGTGTCCTGGGATGATGTGATATCAAGATTATCTGTTGGCGATTCCCGGTAAATCCATATGTAGCTCCGTTCGTCACCCGATTGAGGATTTCGCCCGAACGAAGGTTAGGAAGTTATTTTTCTGAAATTTTTACGAAATTTAACCAAAACGTAGATAATCGAATTCTAAGACTTATTGTCTCATTCACGGGTCCATCTGAGGTCGTCTGAGCAGTAAAATCATACTGTCAGTGTAAAAACGCAGACCGGACTCCGTTTGAGTTTTCGACTCAAAACTTAATCGTAGCTTCCTACGATATCGTCGAGCATGACTATGGTCTCGGAATATTTTATTTCTATTCCTAAGACCTCGAATAAAATAAAGACATTAAAATACTAAAGAATTAGAAAACGTGAAAATCGGGGCGTTACATTCCTACCCCTCTTAAAAGAATTTCGTCCTCGAAATTATACGTACCTCTTAAAACAAACTCGGATACTGTTGTTGCATGTCCTCTTCTCTTTCCCAGGTAGCATCACCTGTAGTGTCGTTCCAGATAACTTTGACCAACACTATCTCCTTCCCTCGCAGTTTCTTTATCCTCCTGTCCTCGATCTTAACCGGCAATGTCTCATAGGTTAGGTTATCCTTTAGTTGTACTGAATCAGACTCTACGACGTGACTGGGATCAGGAACATACTTTCGCAATTGCGAAACATGGAAAACATTATGAAGGTTGGATAGAAAAGGCGGTAAAGCTATTTGGTAAGCTACTGGACCTATCCGACGATGAATTTGGTAAGGTCCAATGAATTTTGGAGTGAGTTTTCTGGACTTCAGGACCCTGCCCACCCCAGTCATCGGAGTGACTCTCAAAAACACATGATCCCCTTCCTAGAACTCAAGTGGCCTACGTCTTTTATCCGCATAACTCTTCTGTCGGCTCTGAGTCGTCCTCATCTTTTCTTGAATCAGTTTCACCTTCTCGGTTGTTTGTTGCACTAGTTCAGGTCCTAATGAAGCACTTTCTCCATCTTGGTACCAACACAAAGGTGTTCTGCAACGTCGTCCGTATAAGGCTTCGTAGGGTGCCATCTCTATACTCGAATGATAACTGTTGTTGTAGGTAAACTCTATCAACGGTAGGAAATTCTCCCAACTTCCGGCATGTTCCAACACACACGCCCTCAACAGATCTTCTAACGACTGAATCATCCTTTCCGATTGTCCATCAGTTTGAGGATGGTAAGCCGAACTTAATCGTAACTTCGTTCCTAAAGCTTCATGTAAACTTTGCCAAAAATGCGAAGTAAATCGCGGGTCTCTATCCGATATGATACTTGAAGGTACTCCATGCAGTCTCACAATCTCGCTGATATAAATCTGAGTAAGCTTTTCCATAGAATACTTGAGATTAATCGGTAGAAAATGAGCTGATTTCGTAAGCCTATCAATTATAACCCAAATGGAATCGTATCCTTTAGGTGTCCTTGGCAAACACGTCACGAAATCCATTGCTATGCCGTCCCATTTCCACTCTGGGATATCCAACGGAAGTAACATTCCAGCTGGCCTCTGATGTTCAACCTTTGCTTTCTGACACACTAAGCAAGATGCCACATAATCGGCTACATCTCTTTTCATGCCTTGCCACCAAAACAACCGCTTCAGGTCTTGGTACATCTTGGTTGACCCTGGATGCATACTCAACTTGCTTCTATGAGCTTCGTCCAGAATTAACCTTCTTATCTCTGGGTTGTTTGGCACACAAACCGTTCTCCTCGTCTTAGGATTCCATCTGTTCCTTCTTTGTATTCCGACGTCATCCCTTTCTTTAGATTCCTCCGCTCTTTTTCTAGATACTGGTCGTATACTTGTTTCTCCCGAATCTGATCCATCAGATCACAAGATACCGTCACCATACCTACACATAGTCTTCCTGGCATACTAACCACGGACAGATGCATATCCCTGAACTGTTCCAACAGCCCGTGTTCCTTAACCATCATGGCAGACACATGTAATACTTTTCTACTCAGGGCATCCGCTACCACATTAGCTTTTCCCGGATGATACTGCAACTGGAAGTCATAGTCTTTCAAAAATTCCAGCCACCGTCTTTGTCTCATATTGAGCTCCTTCTGATCGAACAGATACTTCAAGCTCTTATAATCACTGAAAACATTGAACGTCGAACCATACAAGTAGTGCCTCCAAATCTTCAACGCAAAGGCTACCGCTGCTAACTCTAGATCATGAGTTGGGTAATTCTTCTCGTGCACTTTCAACTGTCTCGAGGCATACGCTACCACCTTCCAATTCTGCATCAAAACACAACCTAAACATTGGTATGAAGCATCAAAGTACACTTCAAAAGGTTCGCTTGGATCTGGCAATATCAACACTGGCGATGTAGTTAGCTTCTTCTTCAACTCCTGAAAACTCTACTCACAGGCTTCAGTCCATTCAAACGCTTTGTCCTTCCTCGTCAGTTGGGTAAGAGGTCCTACAATCTTAGAGAATCCCTCAATGAACCTCCGATAATACCCAGCTAAACCCACAAAACTGCGTATCTCAGTCACTGTGGTTGGTCTTTCCCACTCAAGAACTGCTTCGACTTTCGACGGATCTACAGCAATTCCTTCCTTTGAAATTACATGACCCAAAAACTGCACTTCGTCGAGCCAAAACTCACACTTGGACAGTTTTGCATATAACTGTTTCTCTTTCAGAACTTGAAGAACCACACTAAGATGTTCATTATGTTCTTCCTGGTCTTGCGAATAGATAAGTATGTCATCTATGAAGACAACGACAAACTGATCTAGGTATGGACGAAAGATCCTATTCATATAGTCCATGAATATAGCTGGAGCATTCGTCACACCAAACGGCATCACAAGATACTCGTAGTGCCCATAGCGTGTTCGAAACGCTGTCTTCGGTACATCTTCTGCCTTCACACGAATCTGGTGATAACCCGATCGCAAATCAATCTTGGAGAAAACTGCCGCTCCCCTCAACTGATCCATCAAGTCATCTATCCTCGGAAGTGGATACTTGTTCTTAATAGTAACTTTATTCAATTGGCGATAATCCACACATAAACGAGATGTTCCATCTTTCTTCTTCACCAACAGCACAGGTGCTCCCCACGGCGACACACTGGGTCTAACAAACTGCTTCCCCAATAAGTCTACCAACTGTTCCTTCAAAGTTTCCAACTCAGCAGGTGCCATACGATACGGTGCCATAGACACTGGTCCTGTTCCTGGCACAAGATCGATCGCAAACTCGATGTCCCGAACTGGCGGCAAACCTGGTACGTCTTCAGGAAAGACTTCCGGAAACTCATTCACGACAGGTATGCGCTCTAAGACTAGCTCGCTCTTGACCTCCAAAGAAGATAGTAACATGTGTCCTTGAGCTCCTTCTCTCAAAGAAGCGTTTACTTGGTTGGCAGTCAAAAATCCAGAATTCTCACAACTAGGAAAAACTAAGGTTTTATTTGCACAGTATAACATGATATGATTAGAAGATAACCAATCCATTCCTAAGATTACATCCATTTGTGAGAGAGGCAAACAGATCAAATCAATCAAAAATGTTCTACCTTTAACAGCAATAGAACAGTTCAAACAAACTTTAGCAGTTATAACAGGCTTTGCAGTAGGCGTAGAAATTACCAAATCCAAAAGGTAAAGAAGACACAGGTAATCCCAACAGATTCACACAGTCGTAGGCAACAAAGAATGCGTTGAGCCTGAATCAAACAGTACAGTTAAGGTTTTACCTCCCATGACACACTGACCTTGGATCAAGTCTTCATTTTGAGAAGCTTCCGCACCTCCCATAGTGTAGACTCTGCCCTTCATCTTAGGCCTTGCAGCTTGGACATTGTTGACAGAATGTTCCAATTTTGGTTGCATGCATTCACGTGAGATGTGTCCCGGCTTCCCACACTTGAAGCAGATAATCCCTTTGATCGAACAATCTCTGGTGATGTGATTGCTCTTCCCACACTTCATGCACTTGGTTGGGGCATTTCCAGACTGACTGAAACTCCCACTGCTTCCTCCAATAGAACGTTGTTGTCGATCTTGTTGCTTTGCATAGGGCTTCCATCGAGATTTGTTGTCTCGACCACCGCTTCCTCTCTGAAACTTGCTCGGTCCAGAACTCAGTACCCGCTTGTCCTTGGACTCCAAACTCTCGATCAGATGACACTTCTCCATTAACCTCGGAAAAACAGAAATTTCCAATGGAACTACAGCTCTCTTCAAGTCGATCCTTAGACCTCCTTCGAATTTTCTGCACTTCCACTCCTCTCATGGGTTGTCCAGAAAGTAATTTGAGAACTTTGCTAGACTTTCAAACTTAGCCCCGTATTCAGCTACGGTCATTCCCCCTTGTCTCAGCTGGAGGAACTCCATCTCTTTCTCGTGTCTTGCGCTCGCAGGAAAATACTTCTCCAGGAATTTTCCCTTAAAAGCATTCCAATCCACAGCTTGTTGATGTGAATTAGCATCTGACGGGCTCCTTCCCACCAGTATTCAGCATCCTCCACCAGCATATAGGTTGCATAGACAACCTTGTCATTCTCAGTACATCTCATCGCTCCAAATATTTTCTCCAGCGTTTGGATCTAGCGTTCAGCCAACTCAGGATTGAATTAACCTTTGAATTGAGGTGGATTCCGATGAAGAAATTCGTCCAGTCCTCTACCTCCGGCAGCTCTTTCGTCACGTTGAACCATAGCAGCAGCCATTTCCCGTATGGCGTTCACAGCAGCAATCAGGTTTTGAGCAGCCATTGCTACCTTCAAAACCAGAACTGTCAAACTCAAGAACCACAACTAAAGCAAACAACAGAGAAACACACAGAGAATACAACACAAACAAGACAGACCATAACCTACAACCCCAAAAAAACTCGGCCAGCTCTGATACCAAACAATGCAACACCCTTTCCCGAGTATCACATTCCCGAACGTTTATAAGGCCGAAAATATTTCTTAATGCGGAAAATACGGTTTTCTTTTTTTTTTTCTTTTCACAAGATGCAATGGGATTTAGCAAAGGTAAATAATACTAATAACGAACTTAGGTTCGCCATACATTTCTAGAACAATATGCATAATAAATACAGGGACATAAACAGAAAAAGGAGTAATACTATATACAGACATAAGTCTAATGTATAACTAATACAATAAGTACTAGGAGTCGTAGCTCCCAAAAGGTACTACAAAGAAAACTAATATAGTCTTGCCGACAACAAAACTAAACCACAAAAAGAGTCCTCCTCCGGCTCAAAGGAACTACTGGACTAAACCATCGTCACGTCCATCTGTTCAAACAGCAACAGCAAGTACCAACAGAAAACATACAGATATGGGTGAGATTCCCGTTCATCAACACAGCAAAACAGCAATAGTAAAAACGGGACGACTCACCGGGTAACAGCGTACCCAACATGCTTACAAGAATTCTCAATGTCAAACATATTAAGCAGTTGACAGCATAATATCATGTTAAGCAGTTAACAGCATAAAATAAGGTATTCTTAAACAGTACAACGATGTATAACAGTAAATGTAAACACCAATAGCTATGCAATGCAATGCAATGTATATGACTCAATGTCAATGTCACTGGGTACTACTCTGACCCCTACTCCATGGAGCTAACAAAACATTCGGAGAGAGTGAATGGGAGGACATGTTTCGTGCGCGCCAGCCTTGGGCAAGATGCTATAACATTCGTAACGTGCACGTATCTGGCTTTTACGGACACACTCTCGACCAAACATGAAAAGTACTGCACCTAGTAGAGGATATCAGTGTATTGCACGGATTCGCCACGACACAGAAGAGCTACCAACTGGTCACATGTCAGCCCTTCCAACCCTGATACCTCCAAAAAGAAGATTGAAGATTGTCACCGTAAGATTCGCACCCGCATCAAGGTGTAAGCTCAACTCCTAGGCTCAAGGCCTTACGACTATGCAAATGAAATGCCAATGCTTACACAAAGCAGATGCGATCAAGCAATGTCTATCCCCCGGATAAACCTCGAAGTCTACTAAGGTTCTCTTCCTTAGGAACTATACGTGTCTTTTTTTGAAAACAAAACCTTTATCCACCGGATAAATCTCGTGATCCCTCCGGGATCGAGTCATCACAAGACTGAAACAATTGAACGACTGATCGGGGTCCGAATCACCGGTCCGTCATCGAACTACTGTTTCAAAACCCAAAACGTTTCATGTTTGTGTTTATGGCTTATGAAGTCATTGATGTATTAAGTCATCAATGGTATAGCATGTGGTCTTGTTCCACTACATACCATACTTAATTATCCCTTGTTTTCAACTCTAAGTCAATTACTTAACTTAGGTTTTTAAAACGTAAAACTTTACAGTTTGAGTTGAAAAACACTCTTTATAAACAAACCATTTCTCGCGAGGCGAAGGTCTATGTCGCGACGCGAGGCTGAGAAGTTATCTTTACTGCTTGGAAAGTCCTTCTGCTTCGCGAGGCGAGGATTGTATTGCGACGCGAGGCAGAGAAGTGATCTTACTGTTTAGACAGTCTTTCTGCTTCGCAAGGCGAGGATTATATCGCGACGCGAGGCAGAGAAGTGATATTCACTATTTAGGCGGTTCGCGGGGCGAGAAGTTGCATCTTTGCTACTTAGGCGGTTCGCGAGGCGAGACGACTTCGCGACGCGAGGCCGAGAAATTTCATCTTTGTTGCTCGGGCTAGTCCACTGTCTCGCGAGGCGAGGCAATGTTGGCCTGGCGAATGCCTTATCTTCCCTCTGTCTCGCGAGGCGAGACGGGGTTCGCTGGGCGAGTGCCCTGTTTTTCATTTTTCCTAACTCCTTCATTAATTCTTCTTTTGGAACTCTTAGTTTGATTAAAAGACCTATGGCTAAAGAAAAGACATTTTCCCACTTTGATGACACACTTTAAAGGTTAAAACTTCATTTGATCTTTGGATCAAAAATCACTTTTGTTTCTCTTTGAAATCCTAGGTTATGAAACCATGTTTTGTTGCATCAAAACTTTGCCAAAACAAGAACAACATATGTTCTTATATTTTCCTCTTACTAAGGTCACAAGCCTACTCCAATGAAAAATGGAGACTTTGCTTCACCAACAAAGCAAATGTAGCTCAAAAGCTCACACAATTATGGTAAACCACAATACACATTACTACATCATAATCAAACATATCCATCACACATCATGGTCTCATAATCAAACAATAAAAGTCCATACTTGATCTAGTGATCAAAGTAGGTTTTTCAACATACATGGAAATGATTTTCATTCAATCATATCTTCATCAACATATGCTAAAGCACACTACAACATACTTAAGCATAAACTCATCATGACAATCTTGTTCTCCAAGAGAACTTAACAAAACTTAACATATAAAAGTGAACCCAAACTAAAGGGTTTCACCCACACATAAAATTAAACAACCATTCTCACTACCACCATCTTGGTGTGATGAGGTTCTTCTCCCCATACCTGTTGATGAGCAGATTCCCGGATCAAAGTCGGTTGATCGGTTTGTGAACCTCCTGATAATCGTCAACAACTACAACGACACAACAACCAACATTAAACAACAATCAAAACCAATCTCAACTATCCTAACAAAGAGGATTTCGGCCACCCTAGGTTAAAAAGGTTAGGAATTGGTTTTGGTTTTCCATCTCATGGATTCAAAGGCATTAGGAAAGCTAAGGATGAAATCAAGTGTTAAAAATCAAAAATTGATGAAAACACTATTCATCATCATCCAAAAGGGTTTGGCCAAAAATGCTTTTTGAGCTATGATGAGAGTTGAATCATAAGCTCTTAGGTTTAGGTAGAGATTGATGATGTGAGTTCAAAGAACTTGGTCTTACCTCAAAAGGATTTTTCTACAATTTCCTATGGATTTTCAAAGTTTTGGATGTAAGAAATTATTTTCATGAAAATGAAGATTGATCTTGAAATAAAGAAAGATTCAAGAAGCTAAGAGATCATAGAAGTGATCTTACCTTGAAATGAAGAAAGATTGCTCAAGGAATCAAGTGATTCCAACAAAAACTCAAGCTTTTCTAGGTGAAAATGGAGTTTTCTCTCAAGAACAACTATGGAGCTTCTAAAGATGAGGGGCTGTGCGAAAATGATGAAGTGAGGGGCTGAGTTCAGCCTCTTAAAAGTTCACTTAAGGGTAAAAAGGTCATTTGCCAAAAGGGTATAATGGTAAAAGTGTAAAAGACTAAGGTTAGGGGCATTTTGGTCATTTTGCGTCCAGAAATTTTCGAACGTCATGACGACTCTGGCATACTCTCCCAAGTTTCCTGGGCTGATGTGATATCAAGATTATCTATTGCCGAGTCCCGGTAAATCCATATGTAGCTCCGTTCGTCACCCGATTGAGGATTTCGCTCGAACGAAGGTCAGGAAGTTATTTTTCTGAAATTTTTACGAAATTTAACCAAAACGTAGATAATCAAATTCTAAGACTTATTGTCTCGTTCACAGGTCCATCTGAGGTCTTCTGAGCAGTAAAATCATACTGTCAGTGTAAAAACGCAGACCGGACTCCGTTTGAGTTTTCGACTCAAAACTTAATCGTAGCTTCCTACGATATCGTCAAGCATGACTATGGTCTCGGAATATTTTATTTCTATTCCTAAGACCTCGAATAAAATAAAGACATTAAAATACTAAAGAATTAGAAAACGTGAAAATCGGGGCGTTACATGTGGTACCCTGGAATAATTGGAGTTCGGACCTAAATTGAGAGGCCGAATCATAAGGACAATTGTGTTACGGATGTTACTACGACCTATCGCTCGATAAAGGGTAGTAGGAATCTCCGGAGTATATGAATTAGAAAGATGATATTGAAGTCTTATGCATTATGATAACTCATGATGGTGTTTGAGATATTATATTGTGTCATATAGATAACTTTCCTTATAATTGTTTTTATCTGTGGATGTTTATGCTGTTTGTCGTCTGTGCGGCTATCGTGATAAACTTATATTATGAGTATCTCACCTTTGCCTGTACATGTTGGACACCCTGTTGTGTTTTTGGAACACATGTACAGATGTTGATCGTAGGTCCCTGCGAACACGTGAGGACTCGAACGACGGAAACTTTTGAAGGAGCCAACTTGGGTTGTATCCCAATGGCTACTCTTTGCCGACCAGCTTAGGAGTCTTTTTTTGTAGCAGTCTTATATTACTTGCTGCACACACTTGAACTTATGATCTTAAGTCTCTAATATGTTATCTATTAGACCTAGATTTATGTTATGATTATATTAGTATGAATATGAAACGTTGATGTATGTTTCACAGTTTATTTCGTTATCTTGAGTTTGTTTTACCTATGCATGCAAAAAAATTTTTAGAACCGCGTTTTCGAACGTAGCTACGTAATTAAAGTATTTTCCAAAAGCAATCAGCGCTTTTATTTTCTTGATATTTTCCGTATTTTGAGTTCGAGTACGTAGCACCCGAGGGAGTGTTAAAGAGTAGGGGTCAGAGTTTTACCCTTGTGGCATATGGCATTGAGTCATGTACATCGTATTGCATTGCATGATTGTTGATGGATACATTTGCATGTTATACATTATTATCTTGTGTTGATGATGTCTTATGCTGTAGATTGAATAATAAGAGATATTCAGATGTATGATATGCATGACTAGTATTTTGTTGTCTTGTGTGTCGTACCGTTTTTACTTCTGCCATATGTTGTGTTGATGAATGAGAATCTCACCTCATTACTTTGTATTGCATCGTTGTGTGATTCTCTGATTGTCTTCCGAGAAGGGCATGTTACCGAGACTTCAGCTGACGCTTCGGATGTATCTTTTTGTTGAGCCTCCCAGTGGTTCCGGCGTTTCGACATCTAGTCATAATGGGCTTCTAGCATAGTACATGGGAAGAGCCACACTCACCATTTGCAAGAGTCTTAGATGAAGGGTTCTTAACCGCTCCACCGCTTGTCTTCATGTAGTTTGTTGTCAAGGTTGTAGTTGTAAGTGGAATGCAAGGTGGACTTTTCTATCGATGCGTTCAGTGCGTCCTCCCTCTCTTGAGGATAGGCTGCTTGTTGGCAGAGTTGCATTTGAGGCAACTCTTGTGACGTCTTCCATAGGAATACTAGTAGTAGTCCTCGCTAGGGTTCCTGTTAGGCCTTGTTTGACGGGTCCTGGTTAGAAGGCAAGAAGAGAGGAGATTAGGAGGGAGGTGATCTATCTACGCCTTCCTATCCCTCACTTGTCTCTCCGTAAAGGAGAAGTCAGAGGAAGCATTCAGTGGATGATCCGAGGGATGTCTTCCCGTGTAGTCTGTTGTCGGCCAGTGTAGGGTGTTAGAGTGTCTTTACCTTTCTTTTATCTTTTGTGGAGCTGTGTCTCCAAGTACCTTATGTTTAGGAGCTGCGTCTACAATTCTTTATGTTGAGTCTGTATCTTTCTGTTTACTTTATGTAGTCGGGTTGGTTTTAAATGTAAATCCTTTATGAACTTATGACCTTATATTATGAAATGTTTCTATTTACCTTACACGCATAAACGGTCACAAGCTTTTATAATAATGTCTTGTGAAAAGGAAAATTTTGCCCCATCTTTCTTAAATGATTTTAATTAACCCGTTTTTCGGCCTTATAGTTTTATAAAATGTTTGTTATGTGATGCCCCCTGAAAGGGTGTTATAGTAGGACTGTTAACACTTATTCTTCATGGTGCTGTGATTATCTTGTTTGTGCTGTGATAATTAACTGAATTGGATTTGAATTAAGGGTTGAGGTTTGCTTTGAGGTTTTGAACTATGCTATTCTTTTTTTATGAGTTGTTGTTGTTTTGGCGAATCCAACTTTGAGGAGTCTATGTCTGTGAGAGTGAATTTAGGCCTGTCTTTGTTTTAAGAATATTTCAGATAAGTAGACAAATATATATGTGAAAATATATACAAGTGAAAAAGCATAATGAGATGATAAAGGAGGAAATGATAAAACATAAAACCAACCAGCAAGGCACATCATGTTTTACTGTTGGTCAAGAGATTTTTATAATAATTTTTGGGTAGAGTATTCCTCCCCTCATCAATTCATAAGGAATTTTTTGTGAGTTGGAAGGGGTTGAAAGAGCTGAACTGATTTTTGAGCTTTTCTGTGAACTAAACCACGAGTCACTTAAATTATGGGCATGTTTGAGTGTCAGATAGAACTATGTGGTGATGAAAAAGTATGATTTTCATGTGTTTCTTTTTATTTAATATGTGCTTTGTTTGAAAACATTCATCTTGGACTATATGGGTTTGACTTGCTTCTGGAAACTATATTATATTTGACTTGCTTTAATTGGGATTATTGTTTTCTAGAATTGAGAGTGCTGCTCCTGTCATTAAATTATACTGCTAATATTTGGAATGTATATTAAAAATGGATTTTGGTGTTACATGTGTATTTTCTTGTTTTTTGTGCATTTCTTTAGTGAACTAGGGTCTGCTCAGAAACGAGGGAGGGTTTCCCATCTTTGGACGTGGAGATTCGCCTGGTGAGTTGTTTCTTTCTTCCCTTGAGTGTAACCTTACTTTTGTATACTTTTAGTAGCTAGAGTGTAGAAATTGTACTTAAATGGTTATTTTGGTATATATGTACTGGTTTTGCTAAGAAATTGTAGCTAGTAGTTGCTATATGTGTATAGGTTTTGCTGAGTGCAGTGGGGATAATTGAGAAAGCAAGGTAAACTTTTTTAAAAAAAAAAAAAGGGCATATGAGACGACCCTCCTTTCTGAGAAGGATAATCCCATTAGTCCCAAACTTATATGAATAACGATACCTTAACCGTATTATAACGTTAGCGTGTTATTCAAGAAACATAGCGGAAGCAAGAAAACAAAACACACAGCACATACGAAAAAGGTAAAAGCAACATAAGAGTAATGCGCAAATACAGATAGACTATGTACATAAACCATGCATGAAAGTGGCCCCATCAGTAGGGCGCTGAATACAGAACATATACATCCAAGCTGTACATAAAAACTGTAAGGATAAAACAGGTCCATCAAAAGAAAAGAAAAAAGCTCTCATAGCTCACTAGCACTACCCCATCTCTCAAAAATACATATGAAAAAGCTCATCTCAAAGCCTAGACGCACTGGCAGACACCCACTATCAGTGGTGCGGACGCCCTGAACTACCCTGTCCCTCACTGTGAGTATGCCTCTATAAGCCACCAAAGGCTCATACTCAAATGACGAGCTAGACACCACAACCCTACGCCTACGGTAGGTCCTCAAGTACTGCTCTGTCTTCCTCCTCTAATCTCGCAGAACGAAGCCTCTATGGCTGTTAGCATGTGACGTTGCTGGCTCAGCCCAAGTATAGTCCTGCTCATGGCGCTTCGGTGGCTGCCACTACGGTGTGAAGGGTAGAAGCTGGACGACTCTTTACGGCCCCGAAAGATCCTCTATGTGTGATGCCCTCCTCTAAACAATATGCTCACCGGTCCTATGTAGACCGTTAGGAATGTGGAAGGGTCCACACGCCACCCTCTATCGTCGTGATAGATGATCTCGATCAGCCCCAACACCGGCATCCTCGGTGCTGATGTGATAAAAGGGTGCCCCCCAAGGTCCATCGTCGATAGCTGATGGCTCTTCGTCTTCACACAAACAAAGAATAAAACATCCAACAAGGAAACAATAGAGAGATAAGAATACAGTGCATAAATATCGGAAGAGCAACAATAGAGTAGTAAACAGGTATAACAAGTTGCATGTACGACAAGTATAATAGATAGCACAGATATTCCACACATCCAAACATCTCTCGAGTCAACACAAGCAGCAAACATCCATCTCCATAACTCCCTCCCACAAATTAATCCTTTAGACCGGGATACTAATCCCATGCAGCATGTCGGCCGAAACTCACAACACAAAGTTCCATACCAGAATAGGAGTTAGTTTGTCCAAGAAACATAACTTCTTGCCGCGACCAATAAGAGTGCATCCGCCTTCCGAAACCAGGAACCGGGGTATCTTGACCGCCTCAGAACATTAGCTTGGAACATGGAAAGCTCAGGGATTAGTCGGGCAAACCGGACTGGATCGGGGGTCACAACATGATAGGAGCTACCTCATCTGTCACTGTAAACTATTTCCGAGACCGGCAACATCCCTAAGGCCGCTCACTTGGCCACCCCTTCGGCTCTCCATGCCAGCACTCAAGTACAACTACCCTCGCATGACGTTGGCAACCCATACTACCTTTTATACGGCCTCGCCACTTGGCAATTGATGATATGCAGCAACCATCCTCAGCAAGTCTGATACCGGACCCTCACGCCTAAGTGCTCAATAGTAAATCCGCAACAGATGCCACGCATCATCACGAGCTACAACTCAAGCTTACACAACACATCATATTACAGCAGCACAACTGTCCACGGTATCAACTCACGAAAACAAGGCTCACAGCGACTCAAACACTAACTTAGGAGCACCACCATAATAGTATAACAGCCAATGCAACAACAATAACGACAACAGCAATACAGTATACGGGCATAGCATATCATGTACCAAGTAAGCACGTAGGCATGTATACAGATACCAGTTATGGTAAACAATACCAAACAGTCATACGAAGAAATTCAACCTCGATCAAAAGTTATCCAACATAGGGTTTCAACCTAGTGGTGATAGCCCAAAGTAAACTAAACCTAGGGTTTAGATACTTTATCGGGGCTCAACCAGGGCTTCCCAACGCACAATAGAAAACACAACTACACTATTCTTGCCTTCCCGACGACAGCAATACTTTTTCTCCCCAACTGAATAGTTGGCGCAAAAATCCACGCGATCACCAATGCGCTCTCCCACGCAAGCAAGAACACAAAGAACAACCACCAAATTTCTCTAATAGCCGTGGCCTCAAGTTTCAAAACCGAGCAACCACGAGCGCGAACTTTGTCCTAATCACGAGCACAACACATATACAATAGTGTTAGTCCTAGGGCAACCTCAAAGGTCAAGAGAAAAGGTAAAAACTTGAAGAAACATGAAGAACATGTGTTAGGGATTTGAGTTTATCTTAAGCGAATCGAGAAACTAATCTGTCGAAGTTGTAGAAAACTTCGCCAAGATTGCAACGATGTAGTCAGAATCGCATTCCGACACCTCGATCTTCTCCGAATCAAGCTTTCTCACTCCCACACTTCTGGTTCTCTCTCCAGCAGCAGAAAAACGCTTTGAATTTTGAAGTTTTTTCGTGCAAGAATGAAGAAAGTGATAGAAATTCACTTAAGTCATCCTGCTGCCCACGTTTTAGCATGGGAAACCAGCACGCTTGAGCGTGGGGTCCTTCCACGCTTGAGCGTAGAATCTTGTCCACTTCGCCTTCACCCTGGCCTAACACGTGTCACACACGCGTCAGAACTCACACTAGCTGGCAAACACACTCATCACACTTTAGCGTACTACATTCCAACGTTTGAGCATTGGCATGTTAGGGCATGCTCCCTTCCCACTTGAGCATGATGCTCAGCGAGGAAGAGCCTTCCAAACTTCCGACTTCCCCCGTTTCTCGTGTTACACCTTAGGCACTTCCAACAGTATTCAAGCCTGTTCCTAAGCTTCTAACTAGGTCTTAAACTAACACAAAACAATTCACACAAGCTATCAAAGCCTAAATCAAGATTAACCAACTCGATTAGAGTTAAGGAAAATCTGGATGTTACATTACCACCCCTTCAAGAAAATTTCGTTCCAGAAATTTCCGTCGCATACTTGAAAACAAGAAAGGATAACTCTGGCACATCTCAGCTTAACGTTCCCGCGTTGAGTCACCAGTCACAGAGTCCCACTCCACTCTCACCAGAGGAATATGCTTTCCACGCAGTTCCTTGATCATTCGATCCACTGCCCTGTCCCTCACTGTGAGTATGCCTCTATAAGTCACCAAAGGCTCATACTCAGATGACGAACTAGACACCACAACCCTACGCCTACGGTAGGTCCTCAAGTACTGTTCTATCTTCCTCCTCTAATCTCGCAGAACGAAGCCTCTACAGCTGTTAGCATGTGACGTTGCTGGCTCAGCCCAAGTATAGTCCCGCTCATGGCGCTTCGGTGGCTGCCACTACTGTGTCAAGGGTAGAAGCTGGACGACTCTTTACGGCCCCGAAAGATCCTCTATGTGTTATGCCTTCCTATAAACAATATGCTCACCGGTCCTATGTAGACCGTTAGGAATGTGGAAGGGTCCACACGCCACCCGCTATCGTCGTGATAGATGATCTCGATCAGCCCCAACACCGGCATCCTCGATGCTAATGTGATAAAAGGGTGCGCCCCAAGGTCCATCGTCGACAGCTGATGGCTCTTCGTCTTCACACAAACAAAGAATAAAACATCCAACAAGGAAACAATAGAGAGATAAGAATACAGTGCATAAATATCGGAAGAGCAACAATAGAGTAGTAAACAGGTATAACAAGTTGCATGTACGACAAGTATAATAGATAGCACAGATATTCCACACATCCAAACATCTCTCGAGTCAACACAAGCAGCACACATCCATCTCCATAACTCCCACCCACAAATTAATCCTTTAGACCGGGATACTAATCCCATGCAGCATGTCGACCGAAACTCACAACACAAAGTTCCATACCAGAATAGGAGTTAGTTTGTCCAAGAAACATAACTTCTTGCCGTGACCAATAAGAGTGCATCCCCCTACCGAAACCAGGAACCGGGGTGTCTTGACCGCCTTAGAACGTTAGCTTGGAACGTGGAAAGCTCAGGGATTAGTCGGGCAAACCAGACTGGATCGAGGGTCACAACATGATAGGAGCTACCTCATCTATCACTGTAAACTATTTCCGAGACCGGCAACATCCCTAAGGCCGCTCACTTGGCCACCCCTTCCGCTCTCCATGCCAACACTCAAGTACAACTACCCTCGCATGACGTTGGCAACCCATACTACCTTTTATACGGCCTCGCCACTTGGCAATTGATGATATGCAGCAACCATCCTCAGCGAGTCTGATACCGGACCCTCACGCCTAAGTGCTCAATAGTAAATCCGCAACAGATGCCACGCATCATCACGAGCTACAACTCAAGCTTACACAACACATCATATTACAGCAGCACAACTGTCCACGGTATCAACTCACGAAAACAAGGCTCACAGCGACTCAAACACTAACTTAGGAGCACCACCATAATAGTATAACAGCCAATGCAACAACAATAACGACAACAGCAATACAGTATACGGGCATAGCATATCATGTACCAAGTAAGCACGTAGGCATGTATACAGATACCAGTTATGGCAAACAATACCAAACAGTCATACGAAGAAATTCAACCTCGATAAAAAGTTATCCAACTTAGGGTTTCAACCTAGTGGTGATAGCCCAAAGTAAACTAAACCTAGGGTTTAGATACTTTATCGGGGCTCAACCAGGGCTTCCCTACGCACAATAGAAAACACAACTACACTATTCTTGCCTTCCCGACGACAGCAATACTTTTTCTCCCCAACTGAATAGTTGGCGCGAAAATCCACGCGATCACCAATGCGCTCTCCCACGCAAGCAAGAACACAAAGAACAACCACCAAATTTCTCTAATAGCCGCGGCCTCAAGTTTCAAAACCGAGCAACCACGAGCGCGAACTTTGTCCTAATCACGAGCACAACACATATACAATAGTGTTAGTCCTAGGGCAACCTCAAAGGTCAAGAGAAAAGGTAAAAACTTGAAGAAACATGAAGAACATGTGTTAGGGATTTGAGTTTATCTTAAGCGAATCGAGAAACTAATCTGTCGAAGTTGTAGAAAACTTCGCCAAGATTGCAATGATGTAGTCAGAATCGCATTCCGACACCTCGATCTTCTCCGAATCAAGCTTTCTCACTCCCACACTTCTGGTTCTCTCTCCAGCAGCAGAAAAACGCTTTGAATTTTGAAGTTTTTTTGTGCAAGAATGAAGAAAGTGATAGAAATTCACTTAAGTCATCCTGCTACCCACGCTTTAGCATGGGAAACCAGCACGCTTGAGCGTGGGGTTCTTCCACGCTTGAGCGTGGAATCTTGTCCACTTCGCCTTCACCCTGGCCTAACACGTGTCACACACGCGTCAGAACTCACACTAGCTGGCAAACACACTCATCACACTTTAGCGTACTACATTCCAACGTTTGAGCATTGGCATGTTAGGGCATGCTCCCTTCCCACTTGAGCGTGATGCTCAGCCAGGAAGAGCCTTCCAAACTTCCGACTTCCCCCGTTTCTCGTGTTACACCTTAGGCACTTCCAATAGTATTCAAGCCTGTTCCTAAGCTTCTAACTAGGTCTTAAACTAACACAAAACAATTCACACAAGCTATCAAAGCCTAAATCAAGATTAACCAACTAGATTAGAGTTAAGGAAAATCTGGATGTTACATTACCACCCCTTCAAGAAAATTTCGTTCCAGAAATTTCCGTCGCATACCTAAAAACAAGAAAGGATAACTCTGGCACATCTCAGCTTAACGTTCCCACGTTGAGTCACCAGTCACAGAGTCCTACTCCACTCTCACCAGAGGAATATGCTTTCCACGCAGTTCCTTGATCCTTCTATCCACTACCCTGTCCCTCACTGTGAGTATGCCTCTATAAGTCACCAAAGGCTCATACTCAGATGATGAGCTAGACACCACAACCCTACGCCTACGGTAGGTCCTCAAGTACTGCTCTGTCTTCCTCCTCTAATCTCGCAGAACGAAGCCTCTACAGCTGTTAGCATGTGACGTTGCTGGCTCAGCCCAAGTATAGTCCCGCTCATGGCGCTTCGGTGGCTGCCACTACTGTGTGAAGGGTAGAAGCTGGACGACTCTTTACGGCCCCGAAAGATCCTCTATGTGTGATGCCCTCCTCTAAACAATATGCTCACCGGTCCTATGTAGACCGTTAGGAATGTGGAAGGGTCCACACGCCACCCTCTATCGTCGTGATAGATGATCTCGATCAGCCCCAACACCGGCATCCTCGGTGCTGATGTGATAAAAGGGTGCGCCCCAAGGTCCATCGTCGACAGCTGATGGCTCTTCGACTTCACACAAACAAAGAATAAAACATCCAACAAGGAAACAATAGAGAGATAAGAATACAGTGCATAAATATCGGAAGAGCAACAATAGAGTAGTAAACAGGTATAACAAGTTGCATGTACGACAAGTATAATAGATAGCACAGATATTCCACACATCCAAACATCTCTCGAGTCAACACAAGCAGCACACATCCATCTCCATAACTCCCTCCCACAAATTAATCCTTTAGACCGGGATACTAATCCCATGCAGCATGTCGGCCGAAACTCACAACACAAAGTTCCATACCAGAATAGGAGTTAGTTTGTCCAAGAAACATAACTTCTTGCCGTGACCAATAAGAGTGCATCCCCCTTCCGAAACCAGGAACCGGGGTGTCTTGACCGCCTCAGAACGTTAGCTTGGAACGTGGAAAGCTCAGGGATTAGTCGGGCAAACCGGACTGGATCGGGGGTCACAACATGATAGGAGCTACCTCATCTGTCACTGTAAACTATTTCCGAGACCGGCAACATCCCTAAGGCCGCTCACTTGGCCGCACCTTCCGCTCTCCATGCCAGCACTCAAGTACAACTACCCTCGCATGACGTTGGCAACCCATACTACCTTTTATACGGCCTCGCCACTTGGCAATTGATGATATGCAGCAACCATCCTCAGCGAGTCTGATATCGGACCCTCACGCCTAAGTGCTCAATAGTAAATCCGCAACAGATGCCACGCATCATCACGAGCTACAACTCAGGCTTACACAACACATCATATTACAGCAGCACAACTGTCCACGGTATCAACTCACGAAAACAAGGCTCACAGCGACTCAAACACTAACTTAGGAGCACCACCATAATAGTATAACAGCCAATTCAACAACAATAACGACAACAGCAATACAGTATACGGGCATAGCATATCATGTACCAAGTAAGCACGTAGGCATGTATACAGATACCAGTTTTGGCAAACAATACCAAACAGTCATACGAAGAAATTCAACCTCGATCAAAAGTTATCCAACTTAGGGTTTCAACCTAGTGGTGATAGCCAAAGTAAACTAAACCTAGGGTTTAGATACTTTATCGGGGCTCAACCAGGGCTTCCCTACGCACAATAGAAAACACAACTATACTATTCTTGCCTTCCCGACGACAGCAATACTTTTTCTCCCCAACTGAACGCTTGAGCATGGGAAACCAGCACGCTTGAGCGTGGGGTTCTTCCACGCTTGAGCGTGGAATCTTGTCCACTTCGCCTTCACCCTGGCCTAACACGTGTCACACACGCGTCAGAACTCACACTAGCTGGCAAACACACTCATCACACTTTAGCGTACTACATTCCAACGTTTGAGCATTGGCATGTTAGGGCGTGCTCCCTTCCCACTTGAGCGTGATGCTCAGCCAGGAAGAGCCTTCCAAACTTCCGACTTCCCCCGTTTCTAGTGTTACACCTTAGGCACTTCCAACAGTATTCAAGCCTGTTCCTAAGCTTCTAACTAGGCCTTAAACTAACACAAAACAATTCACACAAGCTATCAAAGCCTAAATCGAGATTAACCAACTCGATTAGAGTTAAGGAAAATCTGGATGTTACATTACCACCCCCTTAAAGAAAATTTCGTTCCTGAAATTTCCGTCGCATACCTGAAAACAAGAAAGGATAACTCTGGCACATCTCAGCTTTACGTTCCCGCGTCGTAGAATCTGAAATGGTCCTATGACTTTGGGCGTTAGCTTTCTGGATTTGATTGCCCTTCCCAGTCTAGCCCTTGGGGTAACTCTCATGAAGACGTGGTATCCCTCTTGGAACTCCAAGGGTCTACTCCTTTTGTCGGCATAGCTTTTCTGCCTATCCCTTGCGGTCTTCATCTTTTCCCTGATCACACGACTTGTTTCGTCATTTGATGTACCAACTCTGGACCTAAAAGGTGGTTTTCTCCAGTCTCAAACCAACACAGAGGAGTCCTGCACTTATGTCCATACAATGCCTCATATGGTGTCTTGCCAATACTTGAATGGAAACTATTGTTGTAAGTAAACTTGATCAATGGAAGGAACTCATCCCAAATTCCCATGTTCTCCAACACATACGCTCTTAAGAGATCCTCCAATGACGGAATTATTCATTCAGACTAACCATCTGTTTGAGGATGATAAGCAGAACTCATACTTAGCTTGGTTCCCATAACATTGTTTAAGCTCCTCCAAAACCTTGACGTAAACCTCGGATCACGATACGAAGTTATACTTGAAGGTACCCTATGCAGCCTCACAACCTCCTTGATATAGATTGAGTTAAACTTTCCAAGGAATAACCCTGGTTGATAGGTAAGAAATGTGTAGACTTCGTTAACCTGTTAATGATTACCCAGATTGCATCACACTTCTTATGAGTCCTCGGCAACCCAGAAACAAAGTCTATGGTAATGCTATCACATTTCCATTCTAGGACATCAAGCGATTGCAACAACCCTGCTGGCTTCTGGTGTTCAATATTCGCTTTCTGACGCACCAAGCAGGTTAGGACATATGCCGCCACCTCTTTCTTCATCCCCCGCCACCAGAACAACTTCCTCAAGTCCTGATACATCTTGGTAGACCCCTGATGAAAAATCAACTTGCTCTTGTGTGCTTCCTCCAAGATCATTTTCTTAACTTCGCTATCCGCTGGCACACGAACTCTTTCACCGTACCTAAGCAGACCATCAGTACCTCTCTTCAATCCCGAAGTCTTACGTTCTTCTATTAACTTGTTTACACTCTCGAGGTACTTATCCTCAGCTTGTTTCTTCCATAACAGATCCAGGAAATCGCTAGTCACTTTAACCATCCTAAGATTCAACCTATACTCGATGATTTCCATATCAAGATTGAAATTCCTAAACGCCTTTAACAGTTCTAGCTCTTTTACCATCATTGCAGACACTTGTAAGGATTTCCTACTGAGCGCATTCGCTACTACATTCGCCTTACCTGGATGGTATTGTAGGTCAAATTCATAGTCCTTTATGAATTCCATCCACCGTCGTTGTCTCATGTTCAACTCTCTCTGGTTGAATAGATACTTCAAGTCCTTATGGTCACTAACTACACTGAATTTAGCACCATACAGATAGTGTCTCCATATCTTCAATGCAAACACTAATGCAGCCAATTCCAGATCATGTGTTGGGTAGTTCCGCTCATGTGTTCTCAACTGCCTGGAGGCATACGCCACCACTTTTCCTTCTTGCATGAGCACACATCCAAATCACAGTACACATCAAATCGTCCTAAAGGATCTGGTAAAACTAACACTGGCGATGTGGTCATCCTTCTCTTCAGCTCCTGAAAACTCTACTCGCAAGCTCCTGACCACTCAAACGCCTTCCTTTTTCTTGTCAACTACATCATAGGTAATGCAATCTTACAGAATCCTTCTATTAACCTCCGATAGCAGCCCGCTAAACCGAGAAAGCTTCTCACCCCACTTACAGACTTAGGGCTTTCCCAACCCAGTACAGCCTCGACCTTCGTAGGATCCACTGTGATTCCATCCTTACTGATCACGTAGCCTAAAAACTGTACTTCCTCTAACCAAAACTCGCACTTCGACAGCTTAGCATACAACTGACAATCCTTTAACACTTGCAGCACCACTCGAAGATGCTCTTGGTGTTTCTCTTTACACGAAGAGTAAATAAGAATGTCATCGATAAATACGATAGCAAACTTGTCTAGGAACGGTCGAAAGATCCTGTTCATATAATCCATGAGCATCGCTGGAGCATTAGTCACACTGAAAGGCATAACTAAGTACTCGTAGTGACTATACCGACTCCGAAAAGCAGTCTTCGAAACATCCATCTTCTTAACCCTGATTTTATGGTATCCAGATCGCATATCGATCTTAGAAAACACAACTACTCCCTTCAACTGGTCCATCAAATCGTCTATCCTTTGCAACGGGTACTTGTTCCTTATCGTCACTTTGTTCAGCTGATGATAGTCCACACATAGCCTTGAGCTCCCGTCCTTCTTCTTCACAAACAGCACTGGCGCTCCCCACGGAGATGCACTAGGTCTGATGAACTCTTTGCCTAGCATATCATCCAACTGTTTCTTAAGCTCCGTCAGCTCCACTTGAGACATCCGATATGGGGTTATCGATATAGGCCCAGTCCTCGATACAAGGTCTATGGCAAACTCCACCTCCCTCTCCGGTGGCAGTCCGGGAATATCATCAGGAAACACTTCAGGAAACTCTCGTACAACAGGCAAAGCTCCCACACTATAAGTTTCCCTAGCTTCTAAAGAGAACAACACCACGCACCCGTCCGATCGTCCACCCGTCGGAATACTCTTGTTGGCAGGCATCAATCCATATCGCTCAGAGAAACGAAGAGTTTTATTTGAACAGTCTAACACAGCATAGTTAGCCGAAAGCCAGTCCATGCCTAGGATAACATTTATCTGTTGCATAGGCAAACATACAAGGTCAACAAAGAAAGTTCGGTTCTCTATCACGATAGGGTATTTTAGGCATACGGACACGGTGATCAAAGATTCACCCGTAGGTGTAGAAATAATTAGGTCATATGGCAGTGAAGAAACAAATAACCCTAGATGATCCATACACTCAATCGATATAAAAGAATGTGTAGCCCCCGAATCAAATAAAACAGACAAAAGCTTACCAGAGACTAGACATTTACCTTGTATCAGATCAGGGCATTGAGAGGTTTCAGATCCCCCGACGGCAAACACCGGTCCGATGGTTTATGGGCGACTCTGCTGGCATGCACTCTGTGATCTCGCACCACCACCTTGAGCTCTTCCGCTCGGTTGCTGAAATTGAGCCCTTCTACTAACTCCGGGCTTACAGTCTGATGCATAATGACACATCTGATTGTAGTTAAAACATCTGATGTGCTGGGTCCTTGGGCAGCTCTTTAACAGATGTAGTCCCCTGCATCAGAAACACGTTATGATCTCTTTCTATCCTTGACTGGAGCTATTTCCTCCATGGGTAAGAACTCCATAGTTAAGCGCGCTTGACTTGGAGTAATTATGGGATGGGTGACCTTCTGGAAAGTTTCCCAGAAAGTGTGTGAGTGAGGACAAAGCACGCTGAAAAGACCCATGTTGATTTGTGGGGACAGTCGGTAATCCTGAAAGCAGTCCGGGCCGTTACAAAGGAAGTTTCTTGTTTTGGTGAAGTGTGTTTTTGAGCACCAAGAACATCAAGCTAACCTTGAAGTTGTTCTTGAGTTGGTGAAGTCGAAGCTAGGTTCAGGGAGCTGGTCCCGGAGCAAGAAAAAAGCCATGCCTCAACTACGTGGTTACTTCTAAATCCTTTTTACTTTCATTTCCTTACTTATTACCTTGAGTAATCATCTTCTAGTTCTTCATTTACATGAAAATAAGTTCAAGATCTCACTTTTTCTCTCCTATAGGATTCGGCCCCCTTTTTACTTTAAGGAGCTCGGAGTTTTCTTTCACTTAAACCTCTTCACTAAAGGTATGGGGAGTGAACATCATCACACGAAAATAGGTGGAAGATGAAAATGGTTGTTTATGCTTTGTTTGGGTGAAACCCTAGCTTGGGTTCGCTACTTTTTTGGTGAAGTTCTCTTTGAGAACATGGTTGTAATAATGTTTCTATGGTTAGTATATGTTTATGATGATGTATGCTTGGATGGAAAAATGCTTTCATGTATGTTGAAAACCATACTTTGATATCTACATCAAGTAAGGATTTTTATGCTTGTTTATGCTTGAATGATGTATGATTATTGTTCATCATAGAAATTGTGAGCATTTTGTGCTATTACTTTACAAGTTAGTGAAGCAAAATCTTCACATACCATATGGTGTAGCATTCGGCCTTCAAGCACACAAAAAGAAAAACATGAGTTGTTCTTAAATTCCAATGTTTTTGAAAGTTAGTATGAGTTGATTACGATGTTGAGATGATGTTTATACATGTACTTGTATGCTTATGATTTATGTTATGCCATGATGTATGATCATCTTATTCCTATCTCCATGCTGTTGTGTTTACATGTTTCCTTACTCCCCTTTCTTTGTTTTCTTGTTTGGCATGTATGGTTTATGCAGAGGATGATGAGCAGCCCGGAGAGGAGTAACTCTGTGGAGCCACCACTCATAGTCAGGGCCTTCAGCTTAGTTATTTATTTCTTTTTAGATTTATAGCTGTATTCCGAACATATTTCCGGAACGGTTGTACCAGCTCTGAATTGTGACATCGGGGTTGGGCTTTATTTATGTTGATGTTTCTTTTCAGTTATAAGTATTGAATTAGTATTTTCCGCTTTTGAGAACTAGTTCATATGGTACCTTTTCTACCCATGAATCTTTTTAATAAAAGGTTGCATGTTTTAATTTATAATTGTATATCGTTTGATATTATTATTTATATTTAAAGCATTTATAACATGTGGGGTAGAAGGGTGCCACATAGAGCATGGACCATGAGTTTTATTTCAAATTTTTGAGTAATATGACTTAATCGAGTGTTAAGTATGCTTAAGAACCAACCATCCAAAAGATTGGAAGCAAATGAAACCCCTAGCCTTTTTCAAAATTTTGGCCGAACCTTAGACCAATTTTGGGGGGGAGGAATTTATGTTTGGATGTTGTTATTTTGTATTAATTGTTGTTGAGAATTGAATTGTGGTTGATTGTGTTAGGCAACGTGGATGAAAACGGAACCGGAACCGAAAACAATTCGAGAGTCGACTTAAAACCCTAAAGAGGTAAAGGGAGGTATTCATAATAAGTTTGGTAGCTTCATGATGAGTGATTGTTAGATGTATTGTAGTGTTTTGATTGGTGATTTGATGATTATTATGTGTAGTGTATGTACTTGATTTACTTAATGAAGTATATACTTGAATGTTTGAATATGAATTGTGGCATGGATGCCTTGAATGAGATAGACTTGTGGTGTTGAATTGAGACTTGATATATATATATATATATATATATATATATATATATATATATATATATATATATATATATATATATATATATCCTGGATTAGTTTAGAGCGTAGCACTAGCTATGACTCGATAAAGAAGTTTAAAACGCTTAAAAACCCGAAATCGGGGTTTTGAAAACGGATTTTGAAATCAAAGAAAAATCATGAGAAATGTTTTGCTTTATCAAGGAAAGTGACTTCCTTTTTAAAATGTTAGATCCTTTCAACAGAAAAAGTCTTTGAAGGAAAGTCGGTTCCAAATGAAATTTCTTTTAGGAAACGTTTTTAAAAGAGACGGAACCTTTAGAAAATCAGATTTGCAAAGAAAAAGGATTTCCCTGGAAAATGTTTTCCTGGAGGAAAGTGTTTTAGTTCATGACAATGAAACAGATTTTTGTTTTCCAAAACTGTTTTGTGAAAATATGACCGAAAGAAAAGCGGTGATTTCCTTTTTCCCCTTAAGATGTACTCAAATCTAGTGACTGAGACGTCGGGCTAGTGTTTTGTGAATTGAGCATTTGGGCTTCGTGTCCTGAGTTTTGAATGAATAGGATTTATGTCCTTTAAAACGGGTCGTAAGCTATATGCCTCGACGTGAAAGAATGAAAGAAAAAGAGAATAGAACTTTCTGCATGCATGAAATGGCAGACGTGCCATTTGAAAACGAGCTACAACTTAAGAAGTTGAAAATATGAGCCAGTTAAGACCACTAGGTCTATAGGGGCATTCTGTGTTCGAAACTCCACAAGTGGTTCGAGGCATTTCCCAACACGGATGAACTCAATCAGAGACTGGACTATTCATGATATGGTTGTGATGTGGTACCCCTGAACAATTGGAGTTCGGACCTAAATTGAGACGTCGACTCATGAGAACAATTGTGTTATGGGAATATTCGCGGCCTATCGCTCGATGAAGGGAAGTAGGAATCTCCGGAGAACATGAATTAGAAAGATGATATTGGAGTCTTATGAAATATTACAACTCATGATTGTGTTTGAGATATTAAGTTATATGAATTTCTATTATTATAACTGTATTTATATGTGGATGTATTTGTGGTTTGTCGCTTGTGCGGCTATCGTCATAAACTTGTAAAATGAGTATCTCACCTTTGCCTGTACATGTTGGACACTCTATTGTGTTTTTGGATACATGTACAGATGATGCTCAGAGGTCCCCGCGGACACGGGAGGACTTAGACGACGGAGTCTTTTGAAGGAATAGAAAGGGAGGATCCCTCCGAATTCCTCTGGGAATCGGAGCTGACTTTGGGGTTGATCCCAATGGCTACTTTTAGCCCAACCAGCATAGGAGTTTACCTTTTGAGATAGTTATATTTTTTATCTGCTGCATTTATGTTGAACATATGTTTTTTTTTAAGTCTGTAATATGATATACTAGACATGAACTTATTTTATGAATTTAAACTATATTTCTAAGAAACTTATTTGCTTCGGCATAATTACGTTATGACTATGTTGTTATGGATATTGAACGTTGATGTGTGTTATAAGGATTATTCCTTTGTCTTGAGTTTGGATTACTTGATGTATGAAGATATTTTTTTCAGAGCTAGTCGAGTCTTTCGGGAATCGTTAGGGAATTGTGTTGTGTGATCTCTGTATGATCTTTGTTTGAATTGTTTCTCTGTTGAAGCAATGTTTGTTAGCACACGACCTTATGTTTCCTTATTAGGGTATAATTGGTTTGCCTTGTAAGGAAACATGAATCTCAGAGGCGGCCGTGGTGGAGGTCGTGGCAACACCAATGATGGTGATGGTCGCGGCACTGCTAACACCAAAGCTAATGACAACATTAATCGGGCTATCCAGGCCATGGCTGATATGGCGGCAGCTGTTGCTCAACAAATGGCTACTATGGCTCAACATAACCAACAGAATCAACAGAGGGCCGATCTTGCTACTGATGCCAGAGGTTTAGTCGACTTTCGGTGTCATGATCCTCCACAATTTCATGGTGATCCTGATTCAGAAAAGGCTGACTTATGGCTGCAAAAGGTGGAAGAGATATTTGCTGATCTGCACTACCTTGAGGGAGTGAAGGTTGACTATGCCACATTCCTGCTTCTAGGTGATTCAGGATATTGGTGGGGAGGAACTAGACAACTGTTGGATGCCAACAACCAAGAGATCACTTGGGGAGTGTTTCGCACCAAGTTTCTAGAAAAATACTTTCCCAGAGTGCCAGGACCGAGAAAGAGCAAGAATTCCTGAGGCTGCAGTAGAGGGACATGACTGTTGGGAAATATGCGGCGAAGTTTGAATCGCTCGCCGAATATTTTCGCTGTTTCCAAGCCCAACCTGATGAAGACTGGAAATGCGAGAGGTTTGAAGGAGGTCTGCGTTTCGAGATCAAGGAGTTTGTGTTACCATTGGAGATCCGTAACTTCCAAGCCTTGGTGGAGAAGTGCAGAAAAATCGAGAAGATGAGAAGAGGAAGAGAGAGCAACAACACTATGGGAGGACCGTCTAGGTCTAGGAATCCGAACCAATACCAGAACCAGAAGGGGATGCAGTCCCAGAAGAAACCGTATTCCCGACCCCAAGGGATAGTCCAAAACAACAATCTTATCGTCCTGTCGCTCCTACCTATGGTGGTGGGAGTGGGAATGACCAGAACCAAAGACAAGTTCAGGGATGTTTCAAGTGTGGGAAACCAGGACATCCAACTAAGAACTACGAGCTGAATGGAGTTCTATGTTTACAATATGGGAAGATAGGACATTTCGCGAGGGATTGCCCTACACTAAAGTCCGAGCCGACTGTCAATAATGTACGAACGGCTAGACCAACGATGAAGGGAAGAGTATATACCATGAGTGGCGCTGATGCTTCCAAATCGGATGATCTCATGCAAGGTAGTTGCATCATAGCGGGTAATCTCCTACCTGTACTATTTGACTCGGGTGCTACACATTCGTTTATCTCCTTGGATTGTGTGAGACATTTGGACTTGCCTGTTTCTTTGTTGTCCTTTGATTTGATTGTCACTACTCCAACTGCTAAGCCTGTTACTGTAAATACAGTATGTTTGAACTGACCTATTGTTGTTCATGATAGGAAATTTCTTGTTGACTTAATATGTTTGCCTTTGACACAAGTGGATGTTATCCTAGGCATGGATTGGTTATCTTCCAACCATATCCTTTTCGATTGTGAATATAAAACCTTAGTTTTTTTTACCTTGAGATTGCTGGATTTGTAACTGCCAACCAAGTAAGAGCTTCTTTGAAAGAAGGATCTCAGGGATACATGCTTCTATCCTGTTTAGAAATCGAGAGGGACGTTGTTTTGAGAGATGTGCCGGTTGTGAAAGATTTTCCGAAAGTTTTTCCCGAGGACGTTCCAGGTTTACCACCTATGAGAGACATCGAGTTTTCAATTGACTTAGTTCCGGGATCCAGTCTGATCTCTATAGCTCCCTATAGAATGTCACCTATAGAGTTAGCCTAGATGAAGACTCAACTAGAGGATCTGTTGTCCAAGCGGTTTGTGAGACCGAGTGTGTCCCCGTGGGGAGCACCCGTGTTATTGGTGAAGAAGAAGGACGGGAGTTCGAGACTCTGCGTGGATTACCATCAACTCAACAAGATAACGATCAAGAACAAGTATCCTCTACCCCACATAGATGATTTGATGGATCAACATCAGGGAGCCGCTTATTTTTCAAAGATTGACCTAAGATCTGGTTATCACCAGATTAGAGTAAAGAACGAGGACATATCTAAGACTGCATTCAGGACTCGTTATGGCCACTATGAGTACCTCGTGATGCCTTTTGGAGTGACGAACGCGCCTGCAATCTTCATGGACTATATGAACTGGATTTTTCGTCCGTTTCAGGATAAGTTCATTGTCGTGTTCATCGACGATATACTTATCTACTCTAAGAGTCATGAGGAGCATGAGGAACACTTGCAACAATTTTTACAGATTCTTCACGAGGAGAAGTTGTACGCAAAGTTGTCTAAGTTCAAGTTTTAGATGGATGAAGTAAAATTCTTGGGGCACGTGATTACAAAGGAAGAAATTGTCGTTGACCCTACGAAAGTGGAGGCAGTAATGTTATGGGAGAGACCTAAGACTGTGACAGAAATTCGTAGTTTCATTGGTTTGGCTGGTTATTATAGAAGATTCATCGAAGGATTCTCAAAGAATGTTGCGCCACTGACTCAACTTACGAGGAAGGACCAACCGTTTACGTGGACTGAGAAATGTGAGGAAAGTTTCCAGACGATGAAGGAACGTTGGACAACCTCACCAGTGTTAGTGTTACCCAAACCCGATGAACCATATGAGGTGTACTATGGTGCTTCGCATCAGGGTTTAGGATGTGTACTTATGCAATATCGGAGGGTTGTAGCTTATGCTTCCAGCTAGTTGAAAACTCGAGAGGAATTACCCGACGCATGACCTAGAGCTAGCTACTGTGGTTTTTGCACTGAAGATCTGGAGACACTACTTGTATGGATCCAAGTTTGATGTCTTTAGTGACCTCAAGAGTTTGAAATACCTGTTTGACCAGAAGGAACTTAACATGAGGTAGAGAAGTTGGATGGAATTTCTCAAAGACTACAACTTCACTCTGCTATACCACCCTGGAAAAGAAAATGTCGTTGTAGACGCTCTGAGTCGGAAGACCCAACATATCTCTGCAATGATGGTTAAGGAGTTAGAGTTGATAGAGCAGTTTCGTGATCTCAATTTGGTTATGGAAGTGAACCACGAGAAGATTAGCTTGGGAATGATCAAGGTAGCTAGTGGATTGATGGAAATGATCCGCGAACAGCAAGCAACTGATAAGTACCTCCAACAGAAAAAGGAACTAGTTGGACAAGAGAAAGCTACAGAGTTCAGCTTGGGAATCGATGGCATCTTGAGATGCAGTGGACGGGTTTGTGTGCCTAGCAACCCAGAGATGCGAAAAATGATTCTGGAAGAAGGACATAAGAGCAAGTTGAGCATTCACCCTGGATCAACCAAAATGTATCAAGATCGAAAACAGAAGTTTTGGTGGCCAGGCATGAAGAAGTAAGTGGCTGAGTACGTAGCATCATGTTTGACCTGTCAGAAAGCAAAGGTAGAACATCAACGACCGGGTGGAATGCTTCAATCCTTGGATGTACCCGAATGCAAATGGGAGAGCATCTCAAAGGATTTTGTGGTAGGTTTGCCGAGGACTTCTAAGAGTTTTAATTCAATCTGGGTGATCGTTGATAGGTTAACAAAGTCAGCACACTTCTTACCTGTCAAGATCAACTACTCAGTGGAGACGTTAACTGAGCTGTATATCAGAGAAGTAATAGACTACATGGAGTACCGTCAAGCATAGTCTCTGATAGAGACCCAAAGTTTACTTCACGTCTTTGGCAAAATCTACATCAAGCTTTAGGAACAAGGTTGAGACTGAGTTTAGCCTATCACCCTCAAACCGATGGACAGACAGAGAGAACGATACAATCTATGGAAGATTTGCTGACAGCTTGTGTTCTAGACCATGGTGGGAGTTGGGATAATCTGTTGCTTATCGAGTTCACATACAACAACAACTATCATTCTAGCATAGGGATGGCACCCTATGAGGCCTTGTATGGACGAAAGTGCCAGACACTGTTGTGTTGGTACCAGGCACTAGTGTAGAACTCACTTTCTTTCTACGGTTGGTTTTGACTTTCTACTACGGTTGGAAAAGCGTAGTAGCAAGATGCGTTGTTGAAAGTTGGAACTTACCACTACGGTTGGTGAGCCATAGTGGAAAGTTAATTTTCTCCTATGGTTATGGTTACCACCGTAGTCGAAAGTGACTTTATGGATGAAAAAAGTCACCCAGAAAGTTCACTTTCTACTACGGCTGGATGACACAACCGTAGTAGAAAGAGTGAGGAAATCTTAAGAAAGGGATGACGTCTGAATACAAAGAAGGAGCAGATGGAATCCTCAGACGGGGAGAACGGGTTTGTGTGCCAAACAACCCAGAGATAAGGAGGTTAATTCTAGATGAAGGTCATAGAAGCAAGTTGAGTATGCATCCAGGATCAACCAAGATGTACCAAGACTTGAAGCGGTTGTTTTGGTGGCAAGGCATGGAAAGAGATGTGGCTGATTATGTGGCGTCTTGCTTGGTGTGTCAAAAACAAAAGGTTGAACATCAAAGGCCAGCGGGAATGTTACTTCCGTTGGATATGCCAGAGTGGAAATGGGACGGCATAGCGATGGATTTTGTGATGTGTTTGCCAAGGACACCTAGGGGGTGCCATTCCATTTGGGTAGTAGTTGATAGGCTTACGAAATCAGCTCATTTTCTACCTATCAATATCAAGTATTCCATGGAGAAACTGACTCAGATTTATATCAGTGAGATAGTGAGACTGCATGGGGTACCTTAAAGCATCATATCAGATAGAGACCCACGTTTTACTTCGCGGGTTTGGCAGAGTTTACATGAAGCCTTAGGAACGAAGTTACGGCTGAGTTAGGCTTATCATCCTCAGACTGACGGACAATCAGAAAGGACGAATCAATCTTTAGAGGACCTGTTGAGGGCATGTGTGTTGGAACATGCCGAAAGTTGGGAGAGTTTCCCATCGTTGATAGAGTTCACCTACAACAACAGTTATCATTTGAGCATAGAGATGATGCCCTATGAAGTTATATACAGATCACGATGCAAAACACCTTTATGTTGGTATCAAGATGGAGAAAGTGCTTTCATTAGGACCTGAACTAGTGCAACAAACAACTGAAAAGGTGAAACTGATTCAAGAGAAGATGATCAAAGCCGACAAAGTTATGCGGATAAAATACGTAGGCTCCTTGAGTTCGAAGAAGGCGATCATGTGTTTTTAGAGTCACTCCAACGACTAGGGTGGGCAGGGTCCTTAAGTCCAGAAAACTCACTCCAAAATTCATCGGACCTTATCAAATTCTTCGTCGGATAGGTCCAATAGCTTACCAAATAGCTTTACCGCCATTTCTATCCAACCTTCATAATGCTTTTCATATTTCGCAATTGCGAAAATATACTCCGGATCCCAATCATGTCATAAAGTCTGATTCAGTACAGCTAAAGGATAAGTTGACCTATGAAACACTCTCGGTTAAGATCGAGGATAGGAGAGTAAAGCAACTGCGAGGGAAGGAGATATCTTTGGCCAAAGTTATCTGGAAAGAGACTTTAGCTGTTGCTACCTGGGAAAGAGAATAAGACATGCGACGACAGTATCCGAGTCTATTTTAAGAGGTATGTTAAATTTCGAGGACGAAATTCTTTTAAGAGGGGTAGTAATGTAACACCCTGATTTTTCAAGCTTTATAATATTAATAAATAGTATTTATTTGTTTGTATTTTATTGGAAGGTTTATAGAGTGAATAAAAATAGTCTAAGATCATAGCCACGCTCTATGCTATCGTAGGGACTTACATTAAATTTTAGGACCAAAACTCAGACGAAGCCTGGTCTATGTTTTTCCACTGACAGTAGTATTTTACTACTCAAAAGACCTAATTTTGACCCGAGAACGAAACAGTTAGTCTTAGAATTGTATTTCCAACATTTTCGTCAAAATTTGAAAAAAAATCAGTTCTTACGCTTTATTTGGGCGAAATCTTCAATCGGGTGACGAACGGAGCTGTATATGGATTTAACGGGACCCGCTAACGGATAAACATGAAGTCACATCAGGCCACATCACCTTGGGATGCGTGCCAAGTGTCATGATGATTTAGAAAATATCTGGACATGAAAAGACCAAAATACCCCTAACCTTTTCCATAATTATCATTTAACCTTGTGTGAAAAGACCATTTTGCCCCTTAAGTGAAAATTTGTGGACCTTTCTACCCTCACCTTCACCCCACACGAAATTCCACATCATGAAGGCCTTCCAACCACTTTCTCTTCATAACATCATCTTCATCACACTTGCTCATCCTTTTCTCTCCATTTTCCTTAAGAAACTACAAGAACTTTGAGAAGCAAAGTCGATTATCTTGCTCACCTTCATCCTCTAAGAGGTATAGACTTCTTCTTTGGTCTCTTAATCTTCATTTTCTTCCATTGAAACTATGCTTTTCAAGCTTCTGTTCAAGTTGAACTTCAAATTTTAAAAATTCATAGAAAAGTGTACAAAAATCCTTTTAATGTCAAACCAATTTCTATGAGCTAGTTTTATCATCCTCTTTCATAATACAAGAGCTTGTAACCAAAAGAGTTCTCTAACTCATATGGGTATTTATGGCCGAATCATATACGTTGGGAAAGCTTGAGTTTTTTATTCAAGTTTTGAGTAATGAGACTTGTTTTAGTGTTAGGTATACCTAAGGATCATTAATCCAAGAGTTAAGAAATTTTAGACATCTCTATCTAAATTTAAAACCCTATGGCTGAATCCAATGATGATGGAAATAGGAAGTATTTGTGTTGTTAATGTTGATGTTTGATAGGATTGTATTATTGTAGTTGGTGTTGAGTATTTGGACGAGTAATCGGGATATTCATGAACTGGTCGGACGACTTTTCTTCCGGAAGATTACTTCGACAAAAGTTGTAATGGCCCAGACTGCTTTCAGGATTTCCGACTATCCCCACAAACCAACACGGGTCTTTTCAGCGTGCTTTGTCCTCACTCACACACTTTCTGAGAAACTTCCCAAAAGGTCACCCATCCCATAATTAATCCAAGTCAAGGACGCTTAACTATGGAGTTCTTATGTTCTGGGCTCCCGAAAAGAAGATGCATCTTGTTGGTATAGGTAGTACTAATCAATTCTTATAAGCCTTCCTTCAACTGTACAGTCCCATATCTGCACAGCCTCAGGACCCCTCTCATTCCGATGTGAATTCGGTTCATTCATGTGTCCCTTTACCTAGAAGCCTGCTAGGAGCCGCTCCTTGTCCGTGCCTCAAGCACCGGCGATCACTCCCCGCCCTCGTTAGCCTCAGGTGTCACATGCCCACCAGCTTCCTCCTGGTTCGTCCCCCAACCACATCGTACTAGGAGAGGTCCGCTCTGATACCACTAAATGTGACACCTGCTACCCCGCATACAATAAAATTAAATAAAGCATGCAAGTTAAATAAAAACTTTAACATAAAAGGTAACAAGTACCACATAATCCGAAAAAGTTTAAAACATAAATAACAACTGCGGAAAAACATAACATAAAACAAAACCCAAATCTCGATGTCACATAATCAGAGCTGGTAACCACTACTGATATTACATCGGAAAACAACCAACATAACCGAACTATACTATGAGTAAGCGATCTCCTCGGGATCACTCCTCAGCTGGCAGCTTACCATCCTCTACATAACCAAAGGTATATGCAAAACAACAACAACAATAGTAAGGAGTAAGGAACTATACGTATAAACATAAATGGTAATAGAGAAGTTAGCCAGATGATCATGCAACATATAAACATCATAATACAACATACATGTTATATAACACATACCATCATATCACAATATAAGCATGCTATGCAATGCATAACTACTCCACTACTCCATATGCAATGTGGATCCATCAACATTAACTCTGGAAAGACGATTAGGAGTACATATCCATGTTGACCATCCTGCATCAACGTTGGAACACGCACCAAACCATGGGTGACGTCCATGGATAATCTCAACTAATCCTGATAACGTACCGTGGCTCGTCAGGGTAGTCAGGTTATTGATAGGACACTCCGGCAACGGGTTGCAAGTCCATGCCATATGGAACCTCCTTACCCAACTCTACCATCAAGACCGAGATAACACTTATCGTGGCCTCCACCATCGGGATTCATATTTTGCTTTCCACCCAAACTATCATCTCTATGCAATGATGCATACAATGTTAAACCAACACGCAAACACATGTCTAACCATCCATCATCAACACCATCACATGGCTATCAACTTTGACCATCAAGCATCAAAGATGATTTATCAACATCAAACTTGACCAATAAGCATCAAGAATGATTTAACCAACAACATCGGTAAAAGTACGTCGTTACCAATAACATCATCGTCTTATTAATTGTTCTCTTGGTTACGTCATAACTTAACATTATCTTTATTAAGATTATAACTTAATCTTAATATTTAAACCTCAAGTCATATTAAGATTATAACATAACCTTAATATCTAAACCACAATTCATATCTTATTAAGATTATAACTTAATCTTAATATCTAAACCACAATTCATATCTTGTTAAGATTATTACAAGCCTACATAACACTATCCATCAAGCATAAGGGGTCAAAACTGCTCCTGGGCACGTGAGAATCGATTTCCAATCTCTGGAATCAATTTCTCAAGTCTTCAAATCGATTTCCAATCTCTGGAAATCGATTTCAACATGTTCAAATCGATTTCCCCAATCGATTTGAGCAAGGAAAATTGATTCTAGAAATCGATTTCTACAAGACCAAATCGATTTCCACACCTTGGAAATAGATTCTTGGAGGATTCAAATCGATTTCCATGTGATAGAATTCGATTTCTGGGTGTCAAATCATACAGCAGCGGGTTTTCTCCGCTATCGGACCAGTCTACATTCTCTAATTAACATATCATTCGAGCCTAAGCTATTCATCACCAATTTGATTAGTCCAACACTCCTAAATCATAACCTAAGGGTTCTCAAACTAATCCTTGGTCATCAATCTCACATTGCCTATTTATTTTCTCCCTATAACTATGTTCTAATAGCATAAAGATAACAAAACACCATATCATGGCATAAACAACATGCTCATCATCATCAATTCATCAACAATCATATAAATCATGAACTCATAGTTACAAACATGTTATAACATCAGATTATTCATCAATCAATAGTCATATAGCCAGAAAACAACATAACAACATTCATAGGCATATGCAGGCATACATAGGGGTCATGGGTTAACCCCTTCATCTTAACCTATCCCAAAACCCACATATTCATGACCAATTTTCTCCCCCCATACATTGTATGACAATTCACAGCCTAAGGGAAAAAGAATGGAGCCAAGATCTGCTACGGTTCCTTCTTACGGGTTCAGCACTTGATCACGATCGCAACACTGGAAAGCAGAGTCGATCTTTAAGTTAAGGATTGAAAGGGAAACCAAATCTAGGATTAGAAACTCACCTTGGTTTCTAACTTAGGAGATTAATTCTAGCAGCAGGGATAGACTAGCCAAAAAATGGCGTGTTCTTGACGAAGAACACCAAAGCAAGATTCGTCCTTTTGGGTTTTCTAGAGCAAGAGATCAGTGAGTTCCTAGGGATGAGAAGAGGCAAAAAGTTAGTAGAATAGGGTGTGGATACTAGGTTTAGGTCATACGCTATGTATATATAACTGTTAGGGACGTTTTAGGACGAATGGGCCGTACACAGCATAGCCCGGTAACCCAAACGCGTACACAAGCTCTGATATGCATGGGAATCGATTCCACAACCATGGAAATCGATTTTCCACTGGCCAAATCGATTTTCTTATCAAGGAAATCGATTTTTCCCTTTAAACAATCGATTTCTACTTTCCTGAAATCGATTTCTTCACCCGAAAATCGATTTCCCTTTCAGGAAACGTGTTTTTGGCCTAAACACCTGAATAAGACTTGTAGATAATTATCTAAGCTTTCCAACGCATCCAAGATCACCTCGATCGGATGTCTAGAACTCAAGATATGGCCAAAACTGTGAAACAGTTTATTTAGACTTGGATGGATCGATTATTCTAAAGGCTGAACTACTACAACTATGGACTTATGCATCAAAAACAGGCATAAACAACATACGCAACCATCTATAATTAAGTATTAACACATATAGACATAGAAGTGAAAATCAGGGTGTTACAATTCCGCCCACCTTATAAAAAATTTCGTCCTTGAAATTTCTACACACCTTGAGTAAACAGATGCCGGTATGACTCCTTCATCTTGCTCTCCAACTCCCACGTAGCACGTTCTTCTGTAGCTCCACTCCAACTGACCTTGACCAAGGGAATTTCCTTCCCTCTCAGCTGCTTGACCCTTCGATCTTCAACCTGAAGTGGTAACACCTCAAAGGTCAAGTTATCCTTTAGTGGAATGACGTCAGGTACTATCACGTGACTTGGATCATGAACATACTTTCGAAAATGAGACATATGAAACACATTATGAAGGTTTGACAAGAACGGGGGTAAAGCTATTTGGTAGGCGACTTCACAGACTCTTTTTTAGAATTTGGTAAGGGCCAATGAATCTAGAAGTAAGTTTCCTCGCTTTCATTACTCTACCAACCCCAGTTGTTGGAGTAACTCGTAAGAACACATGATGCCCCTCCTGGAATTCGAGAGTTTTTCTTCTTTTATCATGGTAACTCATTTGCCTACTCTGTGCCACTCTCATCTTATCATGAATCATCATCACTTTCTCTATAGCCTCTTGCACTACCTCAGGTCCTAACACAACATTCTTTCCAGGCTCATTCCAACACAAAGGTGTCCTACACCTCCTCCCATACAAAGCCTCATAAGGTGTCATCCCAATACTGGAATGGAAACTATTGTTGTAGGTGAACTCTATAAAGGGTAAGAAGTTATCCCAACTACCAGACTGCTCTAGCACATACGCCCTCAACAAGTCCTCTAAGGATTGGATTGTTCTCTCAGACTGACCATCGGTCTGTGGGTGATAAGCTGAACTCAATCTAAGCTTAGTTCCTAAGGCCTCATGCAAACTATTCCAAAATCTAGAGGTAAATCTAAGTTCTCTATCTGAAACTATGCTAGAGGGTACACCATGCAACCTAACTACTTCTCTGATATACAACCCAGTCAACTTCTCTAATGGATATTCCATGTTCATAGGAATGAAATGGGCAGCTTTGGTTAACCTGTCCACAACAACCCATATGGCATCACAACCAGCTGGAGTCCTAGGGAGTCCAGTCACAAAATCCATAGAGATACTATCCCACTTCCACTCAGGAATACTCAAAGGTTGCAACTTACCTGAAGGTTTCTGGTGCTCTATCTTAGCCTTCTGACACACTAGGCAAGCATAAACAAACTCCGCCACATCCTTTTTCATCCTAGGCCACCAAAAACATCCGTTTCAGATCTTGATACATCTTTGTGGCTCCCGGGTGAACACTCAAGCCACTCCTATGTCCTTCCTCAAGGATCAACTTCCTAAGCTCTGGAACATCAGGTATACAAACTCTATCTTGGAACCTCAAAATTCGATCTGTCCCATCCTTAAAACTGAGATTTCTACCTTGAGCAATCAACCCTCTCTGGTCTAAAAGGTATACATCTATCTTCTGCCCTTCTCTAATCTGGTCCATCAAACTGCTAGTGATTTTCAACATTCCTAGCCTAATGCTCTTAGGGGTAACTTCCCAAGCTAAACTCAAATCTCTAAACTCCTCTATCAAATCCATCTCTCTAACCATCAAGGCTGAAATATGTAAGGCTTTTCTACTCAAAGCATCAGCCACTACATTGGCCTTACCACTTATAATCTTTAAGAAATTCCATCCACCTACGCTGTCTCATATTTAGCTCCTTTTGGTCAAACAGGTATTTCAAACTCTTATGATCACTAAAGACCTCAAATCTTGCTCCATAGAGGTAATGCCTCCAAATTGTTAAGGCAAACACTACAGCTCCTAACTCCAAGTCATGAGTAGGGTAGTTCTTCTCATAGGTCTTAAGCTACCTAGAAGCATAAGCTACTTCCTGACCATTCTGCATCAACACACCACCTAAACCTTGCTTCGAAGCATCACAGTACACTACAAAAGGTTCACTAGGATTTGGTAACACTAACACAGGTGCAGATGTCAACCTATTCTTCAACTCCTGAAAACTTTCCTCACACTTAGAGTCCCACACGAAGATCTGACCTTTCTTATTAAGGCGGGTCATAGGCAAAGCTATCTTACAGAATCCATCTATAAACCTTCTATAGTACCTGGCTAAACCCAAGAAACTTCTAATCTCGGTCACTGACTTAGGTGCTTTCCAATGGAGCACGGTTCCTACCTTAGCTGGGTCCATGGCTATCCCTCCTTTAGAGATGATGTGTCCTAAGAAACTCACCTCTTCTAACCAAAACTCACACTTGGACAACTTGGCATACAACTGCTTTTCTCTAAGGGTTTCCAAGACTATCCTCAAGTGTTCCTCATGTTCCTCCTTAGTCTTAGAGTATACTAGGATATCATCTATGAAGACAACTACAAACCAATCCAAGTATGGATAAAAGATCTTCTTCATGTAGTCCATCAACACAGCAGCGACATTAGTCACACCAAAAGGCATAACTAAGTACTCATAATGGCGATATCATGTTCTGAATGCAATCTTTGGAATGTCCTCAGACTTGACCCGAATTTGGTGATAGCCTGATCTCAAATCTATCTTAGAAAACACACAAGCTCCTATCAGCTAGTCCATAAGGTCATCTAGCCTAGGAAGAGGACACCTATTCTTAACAGTCACCTTGTTAAGTTGTCGGTAATCGACACACAACCTCATGCTGCCATCTTTCTTCTTCACCAACAACACTGGCGCTCCCCACGGAGACACACTAGGCCTAACAAACTGCTTCTGGAGCAATTCCTCTAACTGTTTCTTCAACTCAGCTAGCTCTGGAGGGGACATCATGTATGGTGCTATAGATATAGGTCCTGTACCTGGCACTAAGTCTATGATAAACTCGACCTCTCTCTCAGGTGGCAAACTATAAATGTCCTCTGGAAAAACTTCTGGGAACCCTCTCACAACTGGCACATCCTTAACCTCAGCCTTTCTTTCTACTTCCAGGGAAGATAAGATCATGTATACTTGGGCTTCTTCTCTAATAGAAGCCTTGACTTGGTTGGCAGTCAGAAAACTCGGATCCTTAGGATCGACAGCAGTTCCAAAAACAACAGTTTTATCAAAGCAATTTAAAAGGACATGATTGGCAGATAACTAGTCCATACCAAGAATAACATCAAGTTGTTTAAGGGTAAGCATATAAGATCAACTATGAAATCTCTATCATCAATGACAATGGAACAACCTTTACAAATATATGAGGTAACAACAGGCTTATTGGTAGGGGTAGCAACAACTAGATCATATTCAAGATGGGCAACAAGTAATCTAAGGTACTCAACACAGTCATGTGATATAAAGGAATGCGACGCAGCCGAATCAAACAACACTATTAAAGGAGTCCCTTTGATGAGGCATTTACCTTTAATCAGGTCTTCAGATTCTGAGGCTTCAGCTCCACTGAGAGTGAAGAATCTTCCACTTGTCCTCAATCGATTGGCTTGAGAACTCTTGCTGGCACTCTATGTCTCCGTCTTTGCTCCACTACAATCCTTACTGATATGACCAGGCTTGCCACACTTGAAGCAGATGATGTCTGTCTCCTTGCAGTCACGAGTAAGGTGCTCCTTACCACACTTGCCACACCTGATTGGCCTAGAAGAGGCAAATCCTCCGCCACTGGCACCAATATATACTGCGATTTCTTGCCGGCATACTTGAAACCACGACCAACTGGTGCCAACTGTTGTTTTCCTTTATCTTGTTGGGTCGTCCTCTTGCTACCTTGGGGACCAGAACTCTTGAACTGAGAAACTCTGGACTTGTAGTCTTCCTCAAAGATTCTGCACTTGTTCACCAAGGTGGGGAAAACACGGATCTCCCGGTAGCTGATGGCTTGCTTAATCTCTGGACGCAAACCATTCTTGAACTTCACACACTTGGAGCGATCATCATTACAATACTGGCAGAGTGGATAGTAATGTGACAGCTCCTCAAACTTAGCGGCATAATCTCCAACGGACATGTTTTCCTGAGTCAAAGCCAGGAACTCCATCTCCTTCTTGTCGCGTATATCAGCAGGGAAGTACTTCCCCAAGAATCTCTCCTTGAAGGCATCCCAAGTAACAACGGTGCCTTCAGCTTCTCAACGTTGGCTGCAATTCTCCCACCAATGTTCAGCTTCTTCTACCAACATGAAGGTAGCAAAGGTAACCTTCTGAGCATCGGTGCATGCCATGGCCCGAAAGATCTTCTCAAGCTCTCGGATCCATGTCTGAGCACCTTCAGGGTCATAAGCTCCCTTGAAGGATGGCGGATTATTCCTCTGGAACTTATCCAAACCTTGAAATTCAGCAGGTCCACCTCCGTTGTGATTCTGATTCTGCCCTATGGCATTAGCTAATGCTTCCAGGGCATCAGCAATCGCACGATCATTTCTATCCGCCATAACTTCCTGTATCATTCAAGCAAACTGCTCAATATCGGAAGTTAAGCAAAGCAAAACTAAACACTTAATACTCTATACCATCGTCATAGACAATTATATAAGAGTACACAGAAGAGAACACAACAGACACATACCCCGGCCTGTAGGACAGACCGACTCTGATACCACTAAATGTGACACCCACTACCCCGCATATAATAAAACATAAGTAAAATCATACATGCCTTTAATAAAGAATAATATACTAATTAAATTAAAAACATTTTCGCAAGGGCAATGTGCATCACATCATCTATAACTTAAACGTAGGAATCTGAAATAATCAAAATCCTTTAAAACAAACTGCGGAAAACATGAATAATAAACATAACCCAAATCCTGATGTCACATATCAGAGTTGGTATATATATACCGATAATACATCGGAATAAAACTAAACAACTGAACGTAAATCCTAACTACTACTACTAAGAGAGATCTCCACGGGATCACTCCTCGTCGGCATGTTCACCCTCCTCGGCACATACAACATCATATGCACAAGAACAACAAAAGATAGGGGTGAGAAATACGATCATAAACATATGTAAACGGAATGGAATAGTAATTAAGATGACATACAACATACATCAATCAACACATGTATAATCAACATATATATATATATATATATATATATATATATATATATATATATATATATATCAAAGATGCATGTCAATGCGAATGCGACATCACTACTCCGTATGCATGTGGCCAACAACTCTAACTCTGGAAAGACGATTAGGAGTACACGTCCGGTTATCAACGTGGATGATTTGCTAGACCATGGGCCATCCCCGAACACTCTCACTAATCTTGATAACGTATAGTGGCTATTCAGGGTACTCAAGCTTATTCACTAGGTCACTCCGACAATAGGTAGCTAGCCCATGTCACCTGGAACTTCCATACCCAATGTACCTGCAAGGCCGGGTTGACACCCATCGTGGCCTCCACTATCGCGATTCATCGTTTGCTTTCTTCCCAACATATCAACTTCAATGTATGATGCGTGCAATGTTCATCAATATGCAAACACATGTCCAACCATCCATCATCAACACCATTACATGGCTATCAACTTTGACCAACAAGCATCAAAGATGATTTATCAACATCAAACTTGACCAATAAGCATCAAGAATGATTTAACCAACAACATCGGTAACAGTACGTCGTTACCAATAACATCATCGTCTTATTAATTGTTCTCTTTGTTACATCATAACTTAACATTATCTTTATTAAGTATTATACTCAATCTTATTATCTAAACCTCAATTCATATTTTATTAAGATTATAACTTAATCTTAATATTTAAACCTCAAGTCATATATTTATTAAGATTATAACATAACCTTAATATCTAAACCACAATTCATATCTTATTAAAATTATAACTTAATCTTAATATCTAAACCACAATTCATATCTTATTAAGATTATAACAAGCCTACATAACACTATCCATCAAGCATAAGGGGTCAAAACTGCTCCTGGGCATGTGAGAATCGATTTCTAATCTCTGGAATCAATTTCTCAAGTCTTCAAATCGATTTCCAATCTCTGAAAATCGATTTGAACATGTTGAAATCGATTTCCCCAATCGATTTGAACAAGGAAAATCGATTCTAGAAATCGATTTCTACAAGGCCAAATCGATTTCCACACCTTGGAAATCGATTCTTGGAGGATTCAAATCGATTTCCATGTGCTGGAAATCAATTTCTGGGTGTCAAATCATACAGCAGCGGGTTTTCTCCGCTATCAGACCAGTCTACGTTCTCTAATTAACATATCATACGAGCCTAAGCTATTCATCACCAATTTGATTAGTCCAACACTCATAAATCATAACCTAAGGGTTCTCAAACTAATCCTTGGTCATCAATCTCACATTGCCTATTTATTTTCTCCCTATAACTATGTTCTAATAGCATAAAGTTAACAAAACACCATATCATGGCATAAACAACGTGCTCATCATCATCAATTCATCAATAATCATATAAATAATGAACTCATAGTTATAAACATGTTATAACATCAGATTATTCATCAATCAATACTCATATAGCCAGAAAACAACATAACAACATTCATAGGCATACGCAGGCATACATAGGGGTCATGGGTTAACCCCTTCATCTTAACCTATCCCAAAACCCACATATTCATGACCAATTTTCTCCCCCCGTACCTTGTATGACGATTCACAGCCTAAGGGAAAAAGAACAGAGCCAAGTTCTGCTACGGTACCATCTTACGGGTTCAGCACTTGATCACGATCGCAAAACTGGAAAGCAGAGTCGATCTTTAAGTTAAGGATTGAAAGGGAAAACAAATCTAGGATTAGAAACTCACCTTGGTTTCTAACTTTGGAGATTAACTCTAGCAGCAGGGATAGACTAGCCAAACAACAGCGTGTTCTTGACAAAGAACACCAAAGCAGGATTCGTCCTTTTGGGTTTTCTAGAGCAAGAGATCAGTGAGTTCCTAGGGATGAGAAGAGGCAAAAAGTGAGTACAATAGGGTGTGGATACTAGGTTTAGGTCATACGCTATGTATATATAACTGTTAGGGACGTTTTAGGACGAATGGGTCGTACACAGCATAGCCCGGTAACCCAAACCCGTACACAAGCTTTGACACGCATTGGAATCGATTCCACAACCATGGAAATCGATTTTCCATTGGCCAAATCGATTTTCTTATCAAGGAAATTGATTTTGCCCTTTAAACAATCGATTTCCACTTTCTGGAAATCGATTTCTTCACCTGGAAAGCGATTTCCCAAATCGATTTCCTTTTCAGAAAACGTGTTTTTGGCATCGACACCTGAATAAGACTTGTATATAATTATCTAAGCTTTCCAACGCATCCAAGATCACCTCGATCGGATGTCTAGAACTCAAGATATGGCCAAAACTATGAAACAGGTTATTTAGACTCGGATGGATTGATTATTCTAAAGGCTGAACTACTACAACTATGAACTTATGCATTAAAAACAGGCATAAACAACATACGCAAACATCTATAATTAAGTATTAACACATATAGACATAGAAGTGAAAAGCAGGGTGTTACATAACGAACAACATTGGTAACAGTATGTGGTTACTAATAACATCATCGTTTTATTAATTGTTCTCTTTTAAGTCTTAACTTAACATTATCTTTATTAAGTATTATACTTAATCTTATTATCTAATCCTCAATTAATATTTTATTAAAATTATAACTCAATGTTAATATTTAAACCTCAAGTCACATATTTGTAAAGATTATAACTTAATCTTCATATCTAAACCTCAATTCGTATCTTCATGTTTTATGAACATCAATTAACCAATCCTAGTTTTAGGCTTAGCGCTAACATCCCTATGTCTTTTATTAACATAGATTTAATAGCAGCTTCAGCATACCATTTCATACAATCATGTCATATCAACAACATCATCAACAACATCATAAACATCATGCCAATGTCATATAAACCAATTAAACAATTAATATCATGCATAAACAACTATAACCAATTCATATGTCAACCAAGGCATATAGCACACAAATAGGGTCATGGGTTAACCCTCATCTTACGCTACCCTAGAACCTATATGTTATACTAATCCCTTCTCCCCATACCTGACATGACGATCCCCGCTTATGAGCCAACTAGAGCGAAGTCCATGCTTGACTCCTCTAAACGGGTTTAACAGGTTCAGCGAGCTTTGACCATGAGCGGCAAGGCAAAATGATAAGTTAATTCCAAAACAAGAAAGGGAAGGGAATTAACACAAGGGTTATGCACATACCTTGATTAGATCCCTGGGGAACTAATCTGCTAGCTGCTATTCACAACACTGGCACAAGAACAATGAAGTCTGGTTTGACAGGGACAAAACGGTTCAACATTAACTCAAGGGATTCAAAGAAAAAGAATGAACAGGGTTGGTTACCTTACCTCAGAGTAAGACTAAGCTAGCATCTTAACCCCAAACGCAACAATAAACATCATAGGGATGTGTTCTTGACGAAGAACACCCAAACAAGGATTGGGGACGCTCAAGGATTCAGTGGGAACCCAAGAGGAAGGTAAAAGACGGTTGTTTCTAACCTTAGGATTGACGGATATGAGTTTTAGGTCGAGCAAAAGAAGTATAAAAAGGATTGGGGACGAAACGGGCTGACTAAAAGCCCAAAACGCATTTCTGGTGCGCACGTGTAGAGCAGGCGTGCTCACTGTTTTGGCCCTAACTTGAGCTACGAGTGTTCGATTTAGATGTTCTTGGTTGCGTTAGAAATATAAGAGAATGTCCTACACAATCATGTTTCACGATCTATTCCTAATTCGGACTCTAACAGGGTCAAAAGTGCGATATAAGTTCAGTGTTAAAAAGATAGTTGTGTCTAGATGGGATTTTTAGGAGATTAAGATAAGATAATCTTATCTATTCAATGATTGAATCTCTATGACATCTAATTAATCTTATACCAACACAACTACAATTATCATAAATATAGATATCTTATATTAATATAAACATGATATAAATATGTATACAGATAATCGTATATTAATATAATTCTATTGTGCATTAATATAAGTGATTTGGTATTAATATAAACATATATATAATCGATGACATGCAAATAAATATACGATCACACATTAATTACACACATCATATTAGTCCATACAAGACCACATATAAGCACACGAGATCACACACTTACATACTAATATAATCAATTATATATTCATATAGATAAGATCACGTATTAATACATGCAGTATAAATAGTAATTAATAATATAAATATAATTATGTATAATTATCTATTAATACAGTTAATCATATATTAATATAAGCATAATTAATATAAATCATTTACATATCAATAAGAATAAATTTTTTATATATATATATATATATATATATATATATATATATATATATATATATATATATATAAAATATATAATAACATTTTAATATATAAAATGTAAACACACTTATAACCATACAAACATAAGTGTGTATGTTATCACTTAAAATATACAAACATAAATATACATTCATATAGATACTTATAAAATGCAGTGACGATGTAAACAAGCATATTGTCAAATATTATACTACTAATAACGGTAATAATAATAATAATAATAATAATAATAATAATAATAATAATAATAATAATATCTATACTTATAGCAACACATACACACTCATACGAAAAACGGGGTGTTACAATTCCACCCCCTTATAAAAATTTCATCCCGAAATTTCTACAAGCTCGGACTTGGTTGACAGACAACTAGTCCAAAAATAACCACTTAACATAAAAGTTAAGCCAAAACGAACACCAAAAACTTAATACTCTATATCATCGTCATAAACAATCATATAAGAGTAGACAAAAGATAACATAACAGACACATACCCCGGCCTGAAGGACAGACCGGCTCTAATACGATTTGCAACGGTCCGGACTGCTTTCAGGATTGCCGACTGTTCCCACAAACCAACACGGGTTTTTTCACCGTGCTTTGTCCTCACTCACACGCTTTCTAGAAAACTTCTTAGAAGGTCACCCATCCCACAAGTGCTCAAAGTCAAGCACGCTTAATTATGGAGTTCTTATGTTCTGGGCTTTCGAAAAGAAGATGCATCCTGTTGGTATAGATAGTACTAATCAATTCTTATAAGCCTTCCTTCAACTGTACAGTCCCATACCTGCACAGCCTCAGGATCCCTCTCATTCCGATGTGAATTCGGTTCATTCATGTGTCCCTTTGCCTAGAAGCCTGCCAGGAGCTGCTCCTTGTCCGTGCCTCAAGCACCCGCGATCACTCCCCGCCCTCGTCAGCCTCAGGCGTCACATGCCCACCAACTTCAACCTGGTTCGTCCCCAAACAACATCGTACTGGAAGCGGTCCACTCCGATACCATTTGTAACGGCCCGGACTGCTTTCAGGATTTTTGACTGTCCCCACAAACCAACACGGGTCTTTTCAACGTGTTTTGTCCTCACTCACACACTTTCTGGGAAACTTTCCAGAAGGTCACCCATCTCATAATTACTCCAAGTCAAGTTCTTATGTTCTGGGCTCCTGAAAAGAAGATACATCTTGTTGGTATATGTAGTACTAATCAATTCTTATAAGCCTTCCATACCCGCACAGCCTTAGGGTCCCTCTCATTCTGAAGTGAATTTGGTTCATTCATGTGTCCCTTTGCCTAGAAGCCTGCCAGGAGCCTCTCTTTGTCCGTGCCTCAAGCACCAGCGATCACTCCCCGCCCTCGTCAGCCTCTGGCGTCACAAAAGGTATGGGTAGTGAACCTCATCACACCAAAATTTGGTGGAAGGTGAAAATGGTTGTTTATGGTTGTTTAGATGAAACCCTTTTGTTTGGATTCACTACTTTATCTATGAAGTTCTTTTGGAGAACATGATTGTAATAATGGTCCTATGTTTAGTATATGCTTATAATGATGTGTGGTTGGATGGAAAAATATTTTCATGTTTGTTGAAAACCATACTTTGATCTCTAGATCAAGTAAGGATTTTTATGCTTGATTATGATTCAATGATGCATGATTGTTGTTCATCATAATATTGTGAGCATTTTGAGCTATGACTTGACAAGTTAGTGAAGCAAAATCTTCACATTCCATTTGTGATGGCATTCGGCCATGACCAAAAGAAAAGGAAGAACATGAGTTGTTCTTGAACATTCAAAGTTTTTGAAAGTAAGAAAGTGTTTTAGAAACTTATATTTCAAAACAAAACAAGAAGTGATTTTGATCCAAAGATCAAATAGAGTTTTGACATTCATGTGTTTTACTACGGTGAAATTGTCTTTTTACTTTAGCCATAGTTTATACAATTAACTAAGTGTTTTAAAAAGAAAATGATGAAAGTGATTTCATGGAAGTAAAAGTAATATGAAAGTTACCTTAGATATAAAGAGGACCTTGTCCTTAAGTTTGAGTTATATGGACCATAGTTTCAAAATTAAACAAAATTCCATTTATTTTACACTAACTTAGATCATGGTTTTACACTAAGTTAGTGAGGAAAAACCCTTTTCAACTTAGTTAAGGTACTTTACTTTAAGCAAGAAACACAGTTATTTCAAATCAAATGAGTTTTTCAATTAGAAATGTTTTGGTTTGCAAAGTTTCAACTCGACAATTTTCAACTCTAAATCGTAAAGTTTTACGCATGAAAACCTAAGTTAAGTAACTAACTTAGAGCAAAAGAAAAGAGATAATTAAGTATAGTATATGGTGGAACAAGACCGTGGACTACACCATTGATGATTTAGTTCATCAATGACTTCATAAGACTTAAGTGAATCAATACTTATTTCATTATTTGAAATCCAAGGAATTAATATCTTAGAAAGGATCAAAGACTTATCTAAGAGGATTCTCAATCCTTCTTCGTAATACTTAGGACTTTAGATGTAATTCATAAGACACAAACACAAACATGAAACATTTTGGCTTTTGAAATAGTAGTTCGATGATGGACCGGTGATTCGGATCCAGGTCAATCATTCAATTGTTTTAGGCTTGTGATGCCTCGATCTCGGAGGGATCACGAGATTTATCCGGTGGATAAAAGTTTTATAATACAATGACGTGTGTAGTTCCTAAGGAATTGAACCTTGGTGAACCTTGAGGTTTATCCGGTGGATAGACATTGCCTTATCGCATCTACTTTGTGTAAGCATTGGTATTTTATTGCATGAGTTGTAAGGCCTTGAGCCTAGGAGTTGAGCTTACACCTTGATGCGGGTGCGAATCTTACGGTGATGTTTTAAATAATCTTGGAGGTATCAGGGTTGGAAAGGCTAGCATGTGAGCAGTTGGTAGCTCTTCTGTGTCGTGGCGACTCCGAGCAATACACTGATATCCTCGACTAGATGCCATACTTTTCATGTTTGGTGTAGAGTTTTTACGTAAAGCCAGATACGTGCACGTTACAAATGTTGTAGCATCTTGCATATGGCTGGCATACACAGAACATGTCCTCCTATTCACTCTCTCCGATGTTTTGTTAGCTCGATGGAGTAGGGGTCAGAGTTTTACCCTTGTGGCATATGGCATTGAGTCATGTACATTGCATTGCATTGCATGGCTGTTGATGACTACATTTATTTGTTATACATCGCTGTTTTGTTTTCGAGAATGCTTTACATTATGCTGCTAATTAATTAACATGATATATTGGGAATTATGGTATGCATGTTGAGTATGTTATTACTTGGTGCGTCGTCCCGTTTTTGCTTCTGCTATTTTACTGCGTTGATGATTGGGAATCTCACCTATATCTATATATCTTCTCTGCTGGTATTGTTGTTTCTGCTTAAGAAGATGGGCGCGACGACAATTCAGTTCAGCATATACTTTGAGTCCGGAAGGGGACTCCTTTTGCTGTTTAGTGAGACAGCCCCTCCTCCTAGGTCCCATTGGTAACCCGAACTCAAATTCTTAACGTCGCAGCGCAACGTGGTAATATAAAAACGTGGAAATATTAAAACAATCCATACATTGATACTATAATAATTTATACAGACATAAGAGTACCGGCTCCATCAGTAGAGCCTACAATAACTGATACCAATTATCTCAGAGCAGGCAACTAATAAATGAAATGAAAACATAGTAGCAAAATAAAATCATACGACTTCCTCTCTTGACCCCAAAAATACATTTCACTCAAACCCATGTACTGGCCATAACAAAACTAAGGCTGTCTACCCAACCACGACTCTAACGTATACGGTAGTCGGATCCGTATACACTATTCTTCACTGAGAGTAGTCAGTCTCCTAGAGATGGTCGTCCTCCGCATAGAGCAGCTCAAAGTCCCTAAGCATTGGGATCTGAGGCACTCCCGCCAGCATTAGTTTCAACCGGTATGCCATCAATCTACCCTGGCAACTCCTCAATGGGATCTTCTCGTGCGATCGAGAATAAGTAAAATACAACATAGAGTAAATATAGGGGATAAGAAATAGCAACTCATCATAAATGAGAAAACAGCTATAAAATAATTTATATAGATAGCATCACTCAACAACACAGCAGTGTCAATCAATCAACTCCCAAATCATTCTCTCTTAACTACTTTCTCTTACACTCATGCAACAAACGATTATATGGATGTGATCACGACGCGACATCCCCAACAGATCAAGATGTCTCATTCATCTCTGTGCCAGCCCCCGTAATGCAAGGTTCGGCCAACAGCCCGCAGGCTCAACTCGTCTCATGGATACGACATATTCCTCTACCCGCAGGCCAGGTCAGAATATTTGCCCGTCAACAACGCAACTTACGGTAACTACATATCCCCCCGCCCGCAGGCCAGGTCGGGACATTCGTCCGTTCGTTAACAACCAATCGGTACGATCATCTCCCTGCAGGCAAGATCGATCGCATGTATGCCAACACAGTGATGAACAACAACTATGCAACATGAATCTCACCTACTCATCTCGGATCAACACATACTGTCTCAGCCACAACTTATAACAAGCACGACCGACTTTCTCCGGTATCAAAACGCAAACAGATCAACTGGATGTCTAGGTTGAGCACTATATATATATATATATATATATTTTCGACTTTCTGACCACATATTCGTCTCCCAACTTATCAGAATTTACTGCCTATCTCTACTCAGACATCAGAAGTCACAACATCACATCATAAAGCAACCAGAAAGAGGTTCAATAATAAAATCAACTCACAGATAAATAATTAAGTAACCATAAACATATAATAGACACAACATAAATATCACATATATTATATTAAACATCCAATCACAGAATAAGCAACCTCGACATATAGTAAAATCAACCTATCGGCCAATTGACCTCTAGTAGGGTTTAGGTCGCCCTACGCATATCAATATATATTATTTTAAATCTTGTCTCCCAAACGATATTGTGGTTCTTTGCCCCACCTTATTAGTGTTCCCGTGAAACTCCGACTGCGGCTCTGCAACTGTCACTCGTGCGTGCTTTCGAATGTTCGAACACCGTCGGATCCTTCACAACAAACCACAACCAGAAATCAATACAGTTAAATCAAAATTTCCCTAATCCTTATGACCAAGGTTCTGCCTCTATTTATTTAAATAGGCTAGAGATGTTGAAATTATACCAAGTCTTGGATCAATGATCCTTAAGCATGACTAAGACATAATCTATAATTAATTGTCAAAGATTTGAACCAAAACCCCTTCAACCAACAAGCTAGGGTTTCGGCCATCATGGTTAGAAATGGGTGAGAGTTTGATTTGGTTTTCTAACCACTTGGACTACATGATCATAGAATGAAAGAGGTGAAATCAAGAATCATTTCACAAAAATTGAACCAAAACCCATTTCCCCCAAAAATACCTAGGTTTGGCCTCTCCGAATTAATTAGGCTAGGAAGCTTATTTGATTTCATGCTCTTGGATTATGAAAGAAGAGGATGAAACTAGATCATAGAAATTGGTTTGACATTAAAAGGATTTTTCTACAATTTTCTAGAGATTTTTGAAGTTTGGATCATAAACTTGAAACTCATGAAACCATGGATGGAAGATGTAACACCCCCCCCCTCGGGTGCTATGTACTCGAACTCGATTGCGGAAAAATATCAACAAATAAAACGTTGGTTGCTATCGGAAAATAATATAATTAAATAGCTACGTTCAAAAACGTGGTTCTAAAAATTTTCTGTAGGCATAAGCAGTTCAACTCAAAACAAAGGAATAACCCTTATAACACATACATTGATATTCACTGTTCATAAAAACTTAATCATAATGTAAGTTCAGTATAATATATCATATTACAGACTTAAAGACATAGTCAACATTCATGCAGTAAACAAATATAAGACTGCTTCAAAAAAAAAAAAAGACTCCTATGCTGGTCGGGCTAAAAGCAGCCATTGGGAACAACCCCAAAGTCAGCTTCTTCAAAAGGCTCCGTCATCCGAGTCCTCACGTGTCCGCGGGGACCTACAAACAACATCTGTACATGTGTTCCAAAAACACAACAGGGTGTCCAACATGTACAAGCAAAGGTGAGATACTCATTTATACGTTTATCGCGATAGCCGCATAGGCGACAAACAGCAGTATAAACATCCACAAATGAATACAGTTATAGAAACTGTTATTTATATACATAGTTTCTCAAACACTATCATGAGTTATATGATGCATGAGACTTCAATATCATCTTTCTAATTCATATACTCCGGAGATTCGTACTACCCTTCATTGAGTGATTGGCCGCAATAACACCCGTAACACAATTGTTCTCATGAGTCGGCCTCTCAATTTCGGTCGGAACTCCAATTGTTCCACGGTACCACGTCATAACTATATCCTGAATAGTCCAGTCTCTGATTGAGTCCATTCGTGTTGGGCAACCGATTTCCCACGGCACAGGGTTGCTACGCCACCGGCCACTTATAGAGTTTCGAACACAAAATGTCCCTATAGACCTAGTGGTCTTAACTGGCTCAATTCTCAACTACGTAAGTTGTAGCTCGTTTTCAAAATGGCACGTCTGTCGGTTCATGCATGTACAGAGAAATTTTCTGTTTTCTTTTTCATTCGTTCTTTCATTTGTCGAGGCATAAAGCTCATGACTCATATTAAAGGACATTAAGCCCGTTCAAATTAAAAACACATGACACTGTTGGCCCAGGCAACCATTACCCAAGAGGGGGGTGAATTGGGTGATTGTGTAATTGAAAACTTTTTGTGCAATCAAAACGCCTTTTTAAAACTTAATCCGAGATAACAGCGGAATAAAATAAATTACAACGACGTTAAATAAAAAGACTGAATGAAGAGCACTATAAGTAAATTTCTTTAAGATAAAGAGCAATAATAAACTGCAATAATAAAAAGGATAGGGAAAAAGAGAACCAAGCAGATCTATCCTGGTTCGGCTACCAACTACCCCAGTAGCCTACGTCCAGTCCCCAAGGTCAACAACCAAGGGTTTTCACTCAATAACTAGCTTTTAAATCAAGTTTAGCTAGAAACCTTTACAACCAAGAGCACTTCTCACAGACCAGGGATATCACCTCCCCCAGTGAAAAAGTGTAACACCCCGATTTTCGAGTCTTCCTAATTAATCAGTATTTATGAACTTATATTTTATTCGAGGTATTAGAAATAGAAATAAAATATTCTGAGACCAATGTCATACTCAACAATATCGTAGGAAGCTATGATTAAGTTTTGAGCCAAAAACTCCGACGGAGCCCGGTATGCGTTTTTCATTGACAGTAGTGTTTTATTGCCATCAAGACCTAATTTTGACCAATGAACAAGACAGTTAGTCTTAGAATCACATTTCATACATTTTCGAAAAAATCCGTCCTGACGTCCGAAAAATGAAAATAATATATTATATTCGGCGGTATAATCGAACCGAGGGACGTTTAGAGTCGTAAAAGGATTCAACGAGACCCGCCAACGGATAATTTTGACACCACATCATGCTAGATCACTTGAGAGAGCATGCCAGAGTCGTCATGATGATCGGGAATATCGGGGCGCGAAATTACTGAAGTACCCCTAACTTAACCATTTTCACCTTTTACCATTTTACCCTTGAACCAAATGACCTTTTTGCCCTTAATGAGTTATTTAGAAGGCTGGAACAGCCCTTCTCAGCCCCATTTTCATGCACAAATAGCCCCCCAAAGACAGCCAAGAACTTCATCTTCTTCGTCCTTGAAAATCACCATTGAATCCTTTAGAAATCCTTGAATCTTTGAACCGGCAGAATGAACGAAAAAAGAAAACAAAAAACTTTCTGTGTACATGCATGAACCGGTAGACGTGCCATTTGAAACCGAGCTACAACTTACGTAGTTGAGAATTCAACCAGTTAAGACCACTAGGTCTGTAGGGGCATTCTATGTTCGAGATCCCACAAGTGGGCGGTGGCGTAGCAATCCCGTGCCGTGGTAAATCGGCTGCCAAACATGAATGAACCCAATCAGAGACTGGAGTATTCAGGATATGGCTATGACGTGGTACCCTGGAACAATTGGAGTTCAGACCTAAATTGACAGGCGGACTCACGAGGACAATTGTGTTATGGGTGTTACTGCGACCTATTGCTCGATGAAGGGTAGTAGGAATCTCCAGAGTACATGAATTAGAAAGATGATATTGAAGTCTCATGCATTACTATAACTCATGGTAGTGTTTGAGATGTTATATTGTGTTACATAATTAACTATTCTTATAACTATATATACTTGTGGATGTTTATACTACTGTTTGTCGCCTGTGCGGCTATCGTGATAAACTTATTATATGAGTATCTCACCTTTGCCTGTACATTTTGGACACCCCGTTGTGTTTTTGGAACACATATACAGATGTTGTTCATAGGTCCCCGCGGGCACGTGAGGACTTGGATGATGGAGCCCGTTGAAGAAGTTGATTTTGGGTTGTAACCCAATGGCTACTTTTAGCCGACCAGCTTAAGAGTCTTTCTTTTTGTAGTAATCTTGTATTACTTGCTGCACACACTTGAACTTATGTTTTCAAGTCTACAATAGGTTATACTTTAGCCTTGGATTTATGTTATGACTAGGTGAGTAAGCCTTTAATTATCAATGTATGTTATGAAGTTTATTTCTTTGCCGTGAGTTCTATTGCCTATGCATGCAGAAGGCAAAAAATTTTTAGAAACCACGTTTTCGAACATAGCTAAATAATTATATTACTTTCCGAAAGCAACCAGCGTTTTATTTTCTTGATATTTTCCGCATTTGAGTTTGAGTACGTAACACCTGAGGGGGGGTGTTACAAAAAGCCTCAACCAAGCTTAACAGGTGCTGGTAACCTTCCGAGCACTCCTCACAGACTAGGGATCTAACCTCCCCAAGTGACAGAGTCTCAACCAAGCTTAACAAGTGCTGGTAACCTTCCGAGCACTCCTCACAGACCAGGGATCTAACCTCCCCCAGTGACAGAGTCTCAACCAAGCTTAACAGGAGCTGGTAACCTTCAGAGCACTCCTCACAGACCAGGGATATAACCTCCCCCAGTGAAAGAGCCTCAAACAACCCAAGCGATAACAGCTCTCTTTTCAATTTTATAACCAAAAGATGGTTTGAGTCGTTAGACTCTTACCACAATATAGCACTCTTAATAGTACAGATAGAGAACAAATTGAAGCACAATACAATCTCAAACTATATGGAGTATAAGCTCTCTCTCACTATAAATATATTCAAAGTGTATGAAGTAGTGAGAGTGATAAAAGAATCAAATCAGAGTTTTAGCGCAACTAGGATTAGTGAGTGGTGTTCTCTATGAAACACTCCCCCAAGGCTTCCTATTTATAGAAAAAGAAATTAAGCCCATAGGAATTAGGTTAAGCCCAATAGAAAAACAAATTTTCCTCGCATCATAATTGATTATACACAAGGTCATAAGCGATTATCTCACTTAAGTACAAAATGCGCTGGGAGGCAGTATCCTTATAATCGATTACTCCAATCGATTAGGACCTTTCTGTTTAAGGATCCTTTTACATGCGTATGATTATAATCGATTATGTAATCGATTATGTTTTTTTGATTTTAGCTCAATTAACACACATATGTTCATAATCAATTATGCCAATCGATTATTGCTCTTATGTTTCTGAAATCAGTTTTTCATATAGATGGTAATCGATTATTATAAATCCTATAATCGATTATACTTATTAAAACCACTGATTTTAAACTTAATAGCTATTAATTGATTTTATCCAATTAGATTGCTTGAAGCCTATTAAGTTTATTTTATGTGTGTGTGATTAATTTTAGATTGAGAGAGCTTTACTACCATTTACAAAGAGATCCTAAAAACACAGATTACAAGAAAGAAAATTTCCCATAACCCAGTCTTGAAGAACTTGATCTCCTTGAGATTTGTCTTGGATGTCCTTCAGATATTTGCTTTTCAATTCTGGACATTCCATTTATGTCTTTAATAAATTTGGCCCTTCAATCTTTTGACATATCTTTCATCAATCTTCATGGTCCTGATTGATCTTGAACTTGATTCTCTTGGCTTTCGCTTTTACCTGAACTTTTCTAAAGATATTTGTCATGAAACACATTAGTTCAAGATGTAGTATATTTCTCATTTAAATTCATGCATAAAGCCATATATCATATAAAGACATATTGTAAGATAATATTCCAATTAATATTTCTTATGTCTTTATTTAAATGTGATCAAATAATGTCAATAATATGTTTCTCATTTATGCTTAATTGATAAGCACATTACTTCTCAACATTTAATGTTCCTTAGGCACTTAATAATAGTGCCAAATTTAATTTCTATGCCATTTAATCAAATACATATATCAAGTATTTGGCACATGTGTATTTTCTAATAAATCATATTAATCATATAACACATGTATATAATCCATTCAAGCTTAGTACAATGATATATTATTTGACAACATCTACTTGTGTTCTCCCCTTGATATACTATTTGTCAACATCAAAATGTATTCTCTCATTTATACTCTATTTGTCAATATCAAAACCTATATGGCAATATGGTTCACATTCTCCCCCTTTTTGATGGTGACAAATACTTAGCAAATATATAATGATATTTCATTTTTAATCTTTCTCCCCTTATGTAACACATAGATGGTAATTTTCTATTTCTTCCCAATTATGATTAACTCCTTTGTTATTTATGATATTTGCTCCTTCTCCCCCTATTTGACAGCAGCAAAAAGAATTTTCAACTCCCCCTAAAATTGTGCATATATGATAAACCACTTGTAATTTTGTGATTTTTCGCCCCATAATCTATTATTGATATCTTCATAATCGATTATTTATGTTCTGTTTGAGGTATATTTGAGAATTTTCTTGTTTGATCAAATGCCACATGTTATTGAAATTGTTCGTATCACTTGTTGATATATTATACCATTTGCACAGTGCAGTTACCACTTGAATTGATATACCACTTGAATAATTACTTGTTGTCGGTATTTATACCGCTTGTTATGATATACTACTGGAAAGATTGATATACCACTTGTTGTTTCATTTGCATGCTTTCTCTGTCATATGTATCTCATGATTTCAGTGGGAATACGATTAATCAAGACTTGTGAAATTATCTTCCCTCTCTTTATAGAACCATCAAGAATTTTCTCATTTGAAATTTCAAATATTTATCTCATATTTCTAGAGTTTTTACCTTTCTTATGGAAAAATTTAAAACTTTATCACAAGATTGAGATGTTTCCCATAATTAAACATGGAGGATCTTTCTAATTAATTTGCATTTAGTTCTGATCCTTCATATTTTAAGTAAGTTCCAACAAACAGATTTTAAGAATATTTGAATTTTGAATTTTCAAATTTTGGATTAATTTGGCAAGAAGATTATTCAAATATATAATGTGCCAAACGCATTTAAGATCTTCCCTTATTAACCGCAATCTCAATAAATTTTCATTTAAACATTTGTGGTATTTTTAAAGATTTCCATAAATTATACAAATTTGAATTTCAAAGGATTTGGTCTAATTTCATCATTAATTCTATTGATAATCTAACCTTTTAAATTCAATTCTTAATTTATGAGACGAATTTTTCATAGATTTATTTTTCAAATATAGAGCATATTAGGAAATAGTCTCTTAATAAAAAATTTCAAATTGAATTAATGTGATATAATAACCTTTAAGATATTTTTAGAATATTTGGGATTATGAGTATTGAAGAAATTATTCAAAATATATTCTCTTTGGATTTCACAAAGATTTGTTTTGTATTTGAAATATTTTGAATTTTGAATTACTTCTTTTAGGAGAAAGGGAATAAGGCTAGATTTTGTCTCCTAATAAGATATTAATTAGGGAATTAATTAGGATTTGATTTAACAATATTTTTAAGGCATATTTTACCTATGATTATTATTCAAACAATAATCGATAATGCACCATGCAATAATCGATTATACTGCCTCTGGTCTCTTACCATGACATCGCTCATTTCCATAATCTATTTCCCTAATCGATTTTGAGCTTTCTGTTTTGTGGGGAATTATTAGAGTAATTCTCTAATCGATTATCATAATCGATTATGAAGCTTCTGTTTCTCTAACTACTTTTCTCGAGGGACTATAATCGATTATATAATCGATTATCCTATCAGATTTTCAAATTTTTGCAGCAAGGGAGATTTGATAATTTTTCTATGAGGCCCTATAGCTTGTTTTGAGAATTCCCATCTTGCCTAGAGATATTTCACCGACTAAGATAGATATAATATGCTTGACATAATATTTAACCATATAAGCATAACAAGCATTTAAATGACATACAATTGATTCTGAGCATAAATTTCAAATGTCATTTTGTATTAACCAAGAGTTTCATAATCAAGTAATCATATTCAAGTTGAGATTATTGCATGGAATATATCTATGTTTCATTTTGATTGATTTCATATAGACATCTTTATCAGCATATCTCAATTTAGCAAGTTTCACATTCGAGCATGTATAGGAAGTAGAGGATAAAGTTACCTCGTTGCGTGAATTCACAGGATGATTCTTTCTTACCCACTTTCGCTTAATCTTGAATCTAGATCTTATCATCTATCTTGTTCTTGTTTGAGTTGTTCATCAAGAGACCTTTGCTTCTTATGATAGCAATTACATTCTCGAGATTGTGAAACATTCTTCTTGATGTCATCTCCTTTTGCAAGCTAGATTGTTTCTCAATTTTGGATTTTTCTTGCACATTTGAAGAACTAGAGAAAATTTTTGGTACCCATTTCATATTAGGTCCTTGTGGGTTAGTGGGCAAGCTATTTGCACATTTGGGAATCCAAGCCATTTTATTTCTCATATAAGAATTTTTCCTATAGATGCACATATGACAAATATGTCCTAACTTTCCGCAATAATTATATGCTATATTCCTTTGATTTTTCAAATGACAATTTTTATTTATAACTATAGAATAATCATGATCTTGATGTATGTCATGTTTAACAATAGGCAAATCATAGTTGGTTTGAGATTCTTCTTTTTCATATAAAGATTGTACACATGTGTAATCTTTTGTTTTAGTAATTTCATGAAATAAATCCTCAACTTGATTATCAAGAGATATGCAATTTACATAACATGGTAAGGATTCAAATTTCATAAGATTTTCTTCATCAAAAAAAATATATTCCTTTCTTAAATTATCTATATTATTTTCAATTGAGGAAATATTTTTCAAGAAATTTAAACTTTTATTTTCTAAACTCATCAATCCATCATAAACATCATTTAATGCATATAACCATTCATCATTTAATAATATGAGTTTAGTATCACTTACCTTTATTTGTCTGAGTCATTTTGAGAATAGTTTCTATTTTCTGCACTTTCGACTCTTTGATCATGAGACACATTTTCTTGGCAGATCTTGAGGATGATTCTTCTCCATTGAATTTTGCCCTTTGCTGTGTTTGCTTTCAATCTCAAAATTGTTAGTGACAAGGTAATGATGAGCAAGTATATTCAAAATGTCCTTGGCACAATCACAATTTTTAATTCTCTCATAAGCATCATCGCACAAACAATTCCGGAGAATTTGCATAGCTTTGAGATTCAAACAAAAACAGGTTTTGTCAAACTCAGTCTGATGTTCTTTGGGTTTAAGAATGAGTCCATCGACTCCAATATCCCATAAGTCCACATCAATTGACTGTATAAAGATTTTGATTCTCATTTTCCAAAAAATAAAATCCTCACCATCAAAGAATGGTGGTTTGTCAATTTCAAAACCATAAATTTTGAAAAACCTTTTAAATGGTTGCCAACAAAAGGATCTTAACTCTAAGCTGTTAAGCTACAAACCAGAGCCGAAGCTCTGATACCACATGTTGGCCCAGGCAACCATAAGAAAAGAGGGGGGTGAATTAGGTGATCGTGTAATTGAAAACTTTTTGTGCAATCAAAATGCCTTTTTAAAACTTAATCAGAGATAATAGCGGAATAAAATAAATTACAATGGCGTTAAATAAAAAAGATTGAATGAAGAGCACTATAAGTATATTGCTTTAAGATAAAGAGCAATAATAAACTGTGATAATAAAAAGGATAGGGAAAGAGAGAACAAGCAGATTTATCCTGGTTCGGCTACCAACTGCCCCAGTAGCCTACCTCCAGTCCCCAAGGTCAACCACCAAGGGTTTTCACTTAATAACTAGCTTTTAAATCAGGTTCAGCTAGAAACCTTTACAACCAAGAGCACTTCTCACAGACCAGGGATATCACCTCCCCAGTGAAAAAGTCTCAACCAAGCTTAACAGGTGCTGGTAACCTTCCGAGCACTCCTCACAGACCAGGGATATAACCTCCCCCAGTGACAGAGTCTCAACCAAGCTTAACAGGTGCTGGTAACCTTCAGAGCACTCCTCACAAACCAGGGATATAACCTCCCCCAGTAAAAGAGCCTCAGACAACCCAAGAGATATCACCTCTCTTGTCAATTTTGTAACCAAAAGATGGTTTGTGTGACGTCCCCAAGCCCTACTCGAGGAAGCCCCATTATTTAGAACCCAATATACTTATTAGTTATAACTTAACGATTACGCGCTTGTTAAAAACAATGATAACATGTAATCAATTCAAAAGAGCACAATATCAGAGTAAGCACAACAGGTTATAAGAAACACATGCAGTACTGATATATATACATGGTGGCCCTATCAGTAGGGCTAAGTAATACTTCAGACGAAAGTTCATAAAAAGTAATTGAAAGCATAAACAAAGTACATCTCAGGACCTCCAAAAAGAAGCTCTCAGGCTCACCAGCACACTTCCCAGCCCACTCTCAAGTACATCAAAAACCTCTCCACACAATCCTAGGGACGCACTGGCTGGCTCTCTCCCTCAATGGTGAGGATGCCCTGAACTACCCTGTCCTTCTCTATGAGTGCGCCTATAAACCTGCATAGGCTCATACTCGGATGAGGAACTCGACACTATAATCCTGTGCCTCTGGGCTGCCCGCAAGTATCGCTCCGAGCGCATGCGTTGTCCCCGGTGCACAAAGCCTCTCCTGCTAGATACGACGGAAGACTGAGGTGCCACCCACAAGTAGTCCCGCTCTCTCTGCCTCGGAGGATGCCACATCCGTGAGAAGGGAAGAAACTGATACACTCGATAAGGTCCGATGATGTCTGCATATGGCGGAGTACCGGCTCGGAAGATCAAGCTAATAGGTCCGGTATACACGGCCAAAAAGGTCGAGGGGTCCACCTACCATCCCCTCTCATTGTGGTAGACTATCTCAAGGTCTCCCAGCACCGGCATCCGTGGTGCCCCTATGATGAATGGGTGAAGCCTCGGGTCCATTCTGATCCTCTACTAACTCGTCGTCTGTCGGCAGAACCAAAAGTACACATACAAGGAAATACAGGGAGATAAGATATACAACACATTTATAACAGGGATGATGCAATGTAGAACATATAGCAAACACAATCATCTCTCAATATCACGACGCCACGGTCGCTCCCTAGCTAGATGTACACATACTCTTCTATGCATGCCGGCCGGTACTAAACACCCTACTAAGGGCAACATCTCGTCCGCTTAACGGACCACAAGTTGGTTTGTTCCGGTAATCTATTACGCTCACTGTGACCCATAAGAGTGCATCACCGCTCAACTGTCCTAGACAAAAAGGGTTAACTGGGCCTCCTCGGAAGATCCACCAGCAACTGGAAAGACTCTAGGTCCAGTCGGGATAGTAGGACGTGTCCAGGACCGCCACGACCACAAACTTTCCCTTTTGTTTTCCGCACCCGCACTCGGTGCACCAAACTCGTATGCCTCACAGCATACGGCTCGCCACTTGGCATCAAATGCATATGCTATGCATGTCATCCATCTTTCTTGAGCTGATATCGCAACACATGCAAATTTGCTCTTAGCAACATGAGCTCCAAGCTCCACAGGTACACATACGAGCTCCAAGCTCCAAGATAAATACACGAGCTCTAAGCTCCACGGGTACACATATGAGCTCCAAGCTCCCAACATAACCTTATGAGCTCCAAGCTCCACTATACCTCAACTCTTAACCATTATCAGCTCAGACATCCAACATGGGTTCAAAGCCCTAATCATGCTAAACCTCCGAATCTCATACATACATGTATTTCCAGATATAGTGCAATATTTCATCAATATCAACATGCTCAATAAAGCAATAAACAGCATAACATGCTAATATACCATCATCAATAATATCTCATGCATCTTTTGTAGTTAACAGTTACCATAGATAGCAGGTACACATATATCATCAAATATCACATGTAATCATGCCTCATAAATTGCTAACTTAGGGTATCAAATACAACGGTGATAGCCCAAAGTAGACTAAACCTAGGGTTTAGGTACTTTGTCAGGGCTCAACCTCACATAGGGTTTAGGGTTCCCCTATACACATAAAACACACAATATAACTATATGGACTACTCTTGCTTCCTCGACGTGTGTAACTCTTTCTACCGACCTGGTAGCGAATACGGTGATAACTACGAACACCACGAGCACTCCTTTGCTCCTCTCCTTGCCTTGCAGCCGTAGCCTTCTTACTCCCCAAGGGTTCCGTATGCAGCTTCCAAACTTGCCTTAATCACGAAAATAACATGTAGACCATAGCATTAACCCTAATACGGAGTTAAAACCGTGAAAAGAAGCTTAAACCAAAAGATAACATTGTATAGGTACAATGTAGGTAGATACAGAACCTCGGCTTACCCTTGACGAATCACGAAAGTAAACCGGTAGAATTGAAGAAGAAGTTGCGCTGATCATGAAAACACGATCGGAATTGGAATCAGACGAACGAACGAGTCACAACTCAAGGTCAAAGCTTCAACCTGTTCCTGGAACTCTCAGCCTCGAATTCTCTCTGTGTCTGGAGTTTTGGTAAAAATTCCTCTCGGTGAAAATGATGAAGTATTTATAGAGAAAGATTCTGCTGTCCATGCTTTAGTGTTGGAATTCTCCACACTTTAGTGTTTCAAAGCTTGAGCGTTGTCCTCATCAACGCTTGAGCATTGACGTTTCCTCACTGCTAAGGCACCGCCCATCACGTGCCAGCCGCGACGTATAACCGACATGTGTCACTTTACGTCCCATCACTGCCAGTTGCTAGTCAGAGGGTCCACGCTTGAGCATCCAAAGCCCTCCAAGCTAGAGCGTCTGCACGCTTGAGCGTTCTACTGTTCCACGCTTGAGCGTTATGCCCCTTATCCTTTGTTCTTTATCCTTCTCCTATCGTATGCATTTCAACTCTCAGCATATCCTCTAAAACATACTTTCAAGCCATAACAATAACTATAAGAAATATATATAATTACCCAATTACAGCTTCTGAAAATCGGGATGTTACAGTTTGAGTCGTTAGACTCTTACCACAATATAGAACTCTTAATAGTGCAGATAAAGAACAAATTGAAGCACAATACAATCTCAAACTATATGGAGTATAAGCTCCCTCTCAATATAAATATATTCAAAGTGTATAAAGTAGTGAGAGTGATAAGAGAATCAAAACAGAGTTTTAGCGCAACTAGGATTAGTGAGTGGTGTTCTCTATGAAACACTCCCCCAAGGCTTCCTATTTATAGAAAAAGAAATTAAGCCCATAGGAATTAGGTTAAGCCCAATAGAAAAACTAATTTTCCTCGCATCATAATCGATTATACACAAGGTCATAATCAATTATCTCACTTAAGTACAAAAGGCGTTGGGAGGCAGTAGCCTTATAATCGATTACTCCAATTGATTAGGACCTTTCTGTTTAAGGATCCTTTTACATGCGTATGATTATAATCGATTATGTAATCGATTATCTTTTTCTGATTTTGGCTCAATTAACACACATATGTTCATAATCGGTTATGCTAATCGATTATTGCTCTTCTGTTTCTGAAATCAGTTTTTCATATAGATGGTAATCGATTATTATAAATCCTATAATCGATTATACTTATTAAAACCACTAATTTTAAACTTAATGGCTATTAATTGATTTTATCCAATTAGATCGCTTGAAGCCTATTAAGTTTATTTTATGTGTGTGTGTGATTGATTTTAGATTGAGAGAGCTTTACTACCATTTACAAAGAGATCCTAAAATCACAGATTACAAGAAGGAAAATTTCTCATAACCCAGTCTTGAAGAACTTGATCTCCTTGTGATTTTTCTTAGATGTCCTTCAGATATTTGCTTTCCAATTCTAGACATTGCATTTATGTCTTTAATAAATTTGGCTCTTCAATCTCTTGACATATCTTTTATCAATCTTCATGGTCCTGATTGATCTTGAACTTTGAGACGATCCCACTTATGTAGGAAAATCCCATTAGCCCTAGACATTAACGCACTTAACAAACATACGAGGATATTTAAAACTTTAAACATACATACATACATACGTACTGTATATACATAAACTGTACATGTCAAACACCATTATACTCACTGGCCATAAACACTAAGCATACTAGCACAAACTGCTCCAGCCTGGACGACGGATACTCCTCGCTTGTTCTCACCGCCACTCAGAATCTCCCAAGATTGGGGTCTACGGCTCTCCCACCAGCATCGGGCTCGTATGGAGTTCCATCTAGCTCCTCACCATATGGTTCTGCTATCGGTTCTTCTTATCATTTTAAGAACATACAATATAGAGAATACAGGGGATAAGAATTGAATCTCACCATAAATAGGGATAAAGGTAAAGCAGATATATTAATAGCAAAACCATACACATAATCTTCACCAACAACCACGCTCGAGTTTATTGATCTTAACTACTCATCTCACACTCTCATGCACCTAGACCTGACATGAAGACGCGGCCACATTCCTATGTCACAACGTATCCCCTATCAAGCAGGATGAAAGTCAAACTTCATCCGAGCAGCAAGTTCTGTTACACCCACGGGTACATTACATCCTTTACCAAGCAGGATGCTCACCCCCACCAAGCAGGGTGACACTATTCCCCACTCCCGATAGGAATAGCTGTCCCAGTGTTGGAAGGCGCCTCGGAGATATCAGAAGCTCACAGTAGACCTACCAAGCATTTATCTGTAGTTCCGGTTTGACCTCGTGTAATCCCAGATCTACGCGGCTGTGACATCACACACGATGCAAAACTAGCAAGAATCCTCATAACTCATTCCGACCAATAGCTTAGCAACTCAACCCCGTCACCTGATACAATCAACACCAACACTCCCTACCAAGCAGAATGTCCACGACTATCCATAGTCCTCAATCATTTCACTAGGTTGAGTGCAATAGCTTATCCCCATCAAATGATCTTATCCCACACACATCACCCAATTCATAACGATCATCACTTAGCTCTAAGCATACCAACAGCCACATATGCAGTATCATATTATCTCACATCACATTATCAATATATCATCAAATGGAGTAAATAAACATGTTATCACAACATCACCCATTAGGACAGTAAAGCATGTTATCATGAACATAGCAGAGCACGTATGCACAAATACATCATAGAAGACATATAAGCATATAACCCCGATCAACAGAGTATCAACCTACAATGCCTAAGTCTACATTGGTATCCCATTCCGGTAAACGCCAATGTGGACTTAGGTGTTATCGGTCACTCAACCACTAGTAGGGTTTAGGATCCCCTGCGCATATTAATATATTCTACTCTACTCTTGCCTCCCCGACGAGTGTAATTCTTTCCCCCACCTTAAGGTGATTGATGCAAAGATCATGAACTCGACCACCGCGAGCTCTCCACCACCACAGCCATCACGCAGGCCTCCTCCACCACCGTGAGCAGCTCCCTCACCACCACCACCACCGTGGCTATCTCCTCAACCACGAGCACCGCAGCGACCTCGAACTTTGTCCTAATCACAGAAACAACGTACAAACAACATTGTTAACCCTAGGGCAACACCAAAATCAAGAATATTCAAGGGAGAAGCACGAAGAACACAAAGAACACGAAGAACGACGTGTTAGAGATTTGAGCTTACCTTCGAGAAATCGAGAAACCAATCCGTGGAACTCATAGTACCCGAAGCCCTGATCACAATGGTGTATTCAGAATCACGATCCGATGCCTCAATCTCATTCTAGCTTCACTTTCTCTCTCTAAATGCCTCAGACCCTCTCTCTCTAAGCTTTGGTCGTAGAAGAAGAAGTGAAGAACATGCAAAGTGGAAGGAGGAAGAAAAACTTAAGTTGTGCTATCAGGCTGTCCACACTTGAGCGTGGGAAGACTCCACACTTCAACATTGGCACGCTTTGACGTGGGAAAACTCCACGCTTCAGCATAGGACGCTGATTACCACGTCTCAGCCACGCGTCGCGTGCGTGCTGACACGTGCACCCCCACGCCTCCCCCTTCCACGCTCTGACGTACAACTACCCACACTCTAACGTCAACGATCAACGTTTGAGCATGGGGTCCCTCCACATCTAAACGTTGGACGCTGATTTACTCTATTCTTTACCGTTTTTCCACTTTCTGGACCCGTTCCAAGGCCAAATTGTCCCAATTTTGAACCATGGCTTCCTCAATACATAAGGAACCTAATTAAGCCCTTAAGCATGCTTAATTAATATCCCATGCACTAATCAAAAAAACGGGATGTTACATTACCACCCCGCTTAACAGAAATTTCGTCCCATAAATTTAGCATACCTTAGAATATATGAGGGTTTTGGTTTTGTTTAGCTCACTATTTCTCAGGTGTAGATCTGCATCAGCTTCTCCAGTGTATAACTTTCACCAATAGGTAGGAAATGGGCACATTTTTTTAGCCTATCGCTGATTACCTATATCGCGTCATGCCTCTTCTGAGTCCTTGGTAACCCGGTCACAAAATCGATAGCAATCCCATCCCTTTTCCACTCAGGGATATCCAGTGACTGTAGTAATCCTCCAGGCTTCTGATGTTCAATCTTCGCCTTCTAGAACGTCAAACATGATAGTACATATTCTGCAACTCCTTTCTTCATCCCAGGCCACCAGAACATCTTCCTCAAATCTTGGTACATCTTTATGGCACCTGGATGGAAACTTAACTTACTCTTATGCGCTTCTTCCAAGATCATCCGCCGGATTTCCTCATCGTCTGGTATACAGATTCTGTCCCTAAACCTGATGATTCCATCTGCATCCACCTTAAACTCTGAGGTTCATTGATTGAGAATTAAGCCCTTTATTTTTTGAAGAAACCGGTCCGTCTCTTGCTTCCCCTTAACTGTCTCGAGAAAATCACTGCAGATAGTGAGTCTTCTTAGACACATCATACCTTCGAAACATTCTCCTCCCAAATTCAAATCTTGGAATTGCTCCACCAACTCGAGTTCTTTGATCATCGTGGCAGATACATGCAGCGACTTCCTACTCAGGGCATCTGCTACCACATTAGCCTTTCCTGGATGGTAATGCAGCTCGAACTCGTAGTCCTTGATGAATTCCATCCATCTCCTCTGCCTCATGTTTAGCTCTTTCTAGTCGAACAGATATCTCAGGCTCTTATGGTCACTGTAGACACTAAACTTGGCCCCATAGAGGTAGTGCCTCCATATCTTCAGAGTGAATACTTTCGCTGCTAACTCCAGGTCATGAGTCGGATAGTTCTTTTCATGAATCCTCAACTGTCTTGAAGCGTAAGCCACGACTCTCCCTTCATGCATGAGTACACATCCCAGACCTTCATAGGATGCATCACAATAAACTTCGAACTATCCCAAAGGGTCTGGCAATACCAGTACTAGCGACGTGGTCAACCACTTCTTCAACTCCTAGAAACTGGCTTCACATTATGCGGTCCACTCGAATGTCCTGCCTTTCCTCGTCAATTGCGTTATAGGTAGCGCAATCTTTGAGAAGCCTTCTATAAATCTTCTGTAGTATCCAGCCAATCCAAGAAAACTTCTTACTTCACTGACTGTCCTCGGACTTTCCCATTGGACTAATGCCTCTACCTTTGTCGGATCCACTGCTATACCTTCTCTATTGATCACATGCCCCAGAAACTGTACCTCCTCTAGCCAGAATTCACACTTGGATAGATTTGCGTACAACTGTCTGTCCTTCAACACTTGGAGTACAATCCAGAGATGTCCCTCATGTTCTTCTCGGCTTGATGAGTAGATGAGGATATCGTCAATGAATACCACTACGAACTTATCTAGAAACGGCCGAAAAATTCTCTTCATGTAGTCCATAAACACTGCTGCAGCATTAGTTACGCCAAAAGGCATAACTAGGTACTCGTAATGTCCATACCGAGTCCTAAACGCCGTCTTTGGTATATCCTCCTTCTTGACTCTGATCTAATGGTAGCCAGATCCCAAGTCAATCTTTGAAAATATGGCTGCTCCCTTCAATTGATCCATCAGGTCGTCTATCCTTGGAAAAGGATACTTGTTCTTGATGGTCACCTTGTTCAGCTTTCGGTAGTCAACACACAATCTCGAACTCCCATCCTTCTTCTTAACAAACAGAACAGGTGCTTCCCATGGCGAAACGCTTGGCTTGATGAATTCCTTTCCCATCATATCATCTAGTTGCTTTTTCAATTCCGTTAGCTCTACCGGTGACATTCTATATGGTGCTATTGAGATTAGTCCGGCTCCAGGTACTAGGTCTATTGCAAATTCGATTTCCCTCTCAGGTGGCAACCTTAGAACATCTTCTGGAAATACCTCCGGAAAGTCTCTCACCACAGGCAAAGAACTTGTTTCAGGAGCCTCTTTCACCTCCGCGGAGAACAACATCACGTATTTCTGAGATCCTTTACCTCCTTGATGATCGTCACTATTGGCAGGCATCATATTAGGTTGCTCGGGGAATACTAAGGTCTTTCTAGCACAGTCTAACAGTACATTGTTGGCTGAGAGCCGATCCATACCTAAGATAACATGTAATTGTTGCATAGGCAAACAAACTAGATCGACAAGAAAAGACCTATTATCTACAATGATTGGACATTTTAAGCAAATAGACATGGTAGTCAAAGAATCATTTGTAAGAGTAGAAATAGTCAGATTATATGGAAGTAAAGACACATACAATTTCAAGTGTTTCACGCATTCAAGAGACACGAATGAATGGGTGTCTCCAGAGTCAAACAGCACGAACAACAATTTACCTGACATAAGCACATACCTTGAATGAGATCGGGGGATCGAGAGGACTCAGCTCCTCTCACGGTAAACACTCTTCCCGTAGCTTGTGGTCTTGCCTCTTGCGATCCTACTGCTTGCGGTCTTGCCCCTGCTCCTCGATTACCAGCAACGGGTTGCTGCTGTTGAGCTCGCTGTCTGCAGTCTCTAGCAAAGTGGCCCAGCTTGCCACAGTGGAAACACTGCCTGTCCCCACTCATGGTGCAGTCTCTGATAAGATGCGGGCCCCCACATCTGAAGCATCCTTGCGGTTTTGGCTGTACCGCTCCCACTTCTCCTACAGCGGCTGGGCGCTCATATGGTTTTCCTCCAGGTTGGGGCCTACCCCCTCTGCCCATGCCTTTCTGATAAGTGTTGCTTCTTATTGGTCCTCCACTCCTTGGTTGTTGTTACGATTCCCTTTTTCTGTCTATGTTGTCGATCACAGATCATCTTTCCAATATCTCTGGAAACCTTAAGATGTTCAATGGTGCTATCATCCGCTGCAGCTCGTACTTCAGCCCGTCCTCAAATCGACGGCATACCCATTCCTCTTTCGGATATCTCTGGTAGAATTCGGAGAACTTGAGTAACGCTTCAAATCTTGCCGCGTATTCTCCTACTGACATGCTTCCTTGTTTCAAGCTCATAAATTCCTTTTCTTTCTCTCTCCTCATCAGTCGAGGAAAATACTTTTCCAGGAAGCACTCCCGGAATAAGTCCCAGTTTATTATTCTGCCCTCTCCTTCTAACATCCTTCGCTTTCCCTTCCACCATAGCTCGGAACTTCCCGTTAGCACGAACGATGCATGTGTCACCTTACGGTCCTCGCGACAATGCATAGCAGCAAAGATCTTCTCTAGCTCTTGTATCTAGAGCTCTGCACCTTCCGAATCGAAGTCACCATTAAACTGCGGCGGCTTCCCTTTAAGAAAAGTTGTCAGCCCGGCATCTTCCGCGTCCACATCATGCCTCTGATTCTGTCTTCGTTGCTGCTGCATGGTCATCTGCATAAGTTCAGCGTTCTGGTGCGTCTGCTGTAGCATAGCAGTGGCCAATTCCCTGACTGCCCTTAAGGTCTCAGCGAAATCCTCCCCACCACCCGTGTGGGAAGTCTCTCCCTGTCCATTCTCTGGTTCAGATGTTCTCCCTGTGGCCCTTCCGCCACGTCCTCTACCTTGGGCTCCTCTACCGCGTCCTCTAGCCATTTAACTTCCTATAAAAGAAATTATTAGCTCCAATTCATAAGACATATAATATCACTAAAAAAGTAAGCATACTATATGCCTTATGAATGAAACAGTTATCATACACGATAACTTGCGTATCGAACACTCTACCCAACCTTTAAACATAATCGGCACTTGCTGTGGGTCCAACTAGACACGGCCAGTAAGAACTTCCAAGACTCACAATTATGATTCCGGACTCCACAGTCCTTGTTAGAATCAAACTGCTCTGATACCATAATAATGAGACGAACCCACTTACGTAGGATAATCCCATTAGCCTCAAACATTAACGCGCTTAACAAACATATGAGGATATTTAAAACTTTACACGTACATACATACATATGTACTATATATACATACACTGTACATGTCAAACACCATTATCAGAGTAGCACAAGTCATAAAGTGGAAGGCATGGTATAAAATATACAGACGACTTCCTCCCCTCACCCAAAATACATCAAAAGACAGACTCATTGGCCATAAACAGTAAGCATACTAGAACAAACTGCTCCAGCCTGGATGACGGATACTCCTCGCTTGTTCTCGCCGCCACACAGAATCTCCCAAGATTGGGGTCTACGGCTCTCCCACCAGCATCGAGCTCGTATGGAGTTCATCTAGCTCCTCGTCATCTGGTTCTGCTACCGATTCTTCTTATCATTTTAAGAACATACAATATAGAGAATACAGGGGATAAGAATTGCATCTCACCATAAATAGGGATAAAGGTAAAGCAGATATATTAATAGAAAAACCTTACACACAATCTTCACCAACAACCATCCTAGGGTTTATTGATCTTAACAACTCATCTCACACTCTCATGCACCTAGACCTGACATGAAGATGCGGCCACATTCCTATGTCACAACGTATCCCCTACCAAGCAGGATACTCATCCCCTACCAAGAAGGATGAAAGTCAACCGTCGTCCAAGCAGCAAGTTCCGTTACACCCACGAGTACATTACATCCCCTACCAAGCAGGATGCTTACCCCTTACCAAGCAGGGTGACACTATTCCCCATTCCCGATAGGAATAGCTGTCCCGGTGTTGGAAGGCGCATCGGAGATCTCAGAAGCTCACAACAGACCTACCAAGCATCTATCTGTAGTTCCGGTTTGACCTCGCATAATCCCAGATTTATGCGGATGTGACATCACCACACGATGCAAAACTAGCATGAATCCTCACGACTCATTCCGACCAATCGCTTAGTAACTCAACCCCGTCACCTGACACGATCAACACCAACACTACCTACCAAGCAGAGTGTCCACGACTATCCATAGTCCTCAATCATTTCACCAGGTTGAGTGCAATAGCTTATCACCATCAAATCATCTTATCCCACACACATCACCCAATTCACAACGATCATCACTTAGCTCTAAGCATACCAACAGCCACATATGCAGTATCATATTATCTTACGGCACATTATCAACATATCATCGAATGCAGTAAATAAACATGTTATCACAACATCACCCATTAAGACAATAAAGCATGTTATCATGAGCATAGCAGAGCACGTATCCACAAATACATCATAGCAGACATATAAGCATATCAAGCATATAACCTCTATCAACATAGTATCAACCTGTGGTGATAAACCTGCAATGCCTAAGTCTACATTGGTACCCCATTTCGGTAAACGCCAATGTGGACTTAGGTGTTGTCGGTCACTCAACCACTAGTAGGGTTTAGGATCCCCTACGCATTTTAATATATTCTACTCTACTCTTGCCTCCCCGACGAGTGTAATTCTTTCCCCTACCTTAGGGCGTTTGATGCAAAAATTACGAACTCGACCACTGCGAGCTCTCCACCACCATAGCCACCACGCAGGCCTCCTCCACCAAATTTTCAACCCTAGGAGAACACCAAAACCAAGAAGATTCAAGGGAGAAGCTCGAAGAACACAAAGAACACGAAGAACACGAAGGTCGACGTGATAGAGATTCGAGCTTACCTTCGAAAAATCGAGAAACCAATCCGTGGAACTCATAGTACTCAAAGCCCTGATCACATCGGTGTAGTCGGAATCACGATCCGACCCCTCAATCTCACTCTAGCTTCACTTTCTCTCTCTAAACGCCTCAGACCCTCTCTCTCCAAGCTTTGGTCGCAGAAGAAAAAGTGAAGAACATGCAAAGTGGAAGGAGGAAGAAAAACTTAAGTTGTGCTGTCAGGCTGTCCATGCTTGAGCGTGGGAGACTCCACGCTTCAGCGTTGGCACACTTTGACGTGGGAAAACTCCACGCTTCAGCGTGGGATGCTGATTGCCACGTCTCTGCCACGCGTCGCGTGCGTGCTGACACGTGCACCCCCACGCGTCCCCCCTTCCCCCTTCTAACGTGCAACTACCCATGCTCTGACGTCAACGATCAACGTTTGAGCGGGGCGTCCCTCCACATCTAAACGTTGGACGCTGATTTACTCTGTTCTTTCAAGTTTTTCCACTTTCTGGACCCATTCCAAGGCCAAATCGTCCCAAATTTGACCCACGGCTTCCTCAATACATAAGGAACCTAATTAATGTCCCATGCACTAATCAAGAAAATGGGGTGTTACAAACTTGATTATCTTGGCTTTTGCTTTTACCTGAACTTCTCTAACGATATTTCTCATGAAACACATTAGTTCAAGATGTAGTATATTTCTCATTTAAATTCATGCATAAAGCCATATATCATATAAAGACATATTTTAAGATAATATTCCAATTAATATTTCTTATGTCTTTATTTAAATGTGATCAAATAATAACAATAATATATTTCTCATTTATGCTTAATTGATAACCACATTACTTCTCAACATTCAATGTTCCTTAGGCATTTAATAATAATGTCAAATTTAATTTCTATGCCATTTAATCAAATACATATATCAAGTATTTGTCACATGTGTATTTTCTGATAAATCATATTAATCATATAACACATGTATATAATCCAATCCATTCAAGCTTAGTACATTATTTGACAACATCTAAATGTGTTCTCCCCTTTATATACTATTTGTCAACATCAAAATGTATTATCTCATTTATACTCTATTTGTCAACATCAAAACCTATATAGCAATATGGTTCACATTCTCCCCCTTTTCTATGGTGACAACTACTTAGCAAATATATAATGATATTTCATTTTTAATCTTTCTCCCCCTATGTAAAACATAGATGGTAATTTGCTATTTCTCCCCAATTATGATTAATTCCTTTGTTGTTTATGATATTTGCCCTTTCTCCCCCTATTTGACAATAGCAAAAAGAATTTTCAACTCCCCCTAAAATTGTGCATATATGATAATTCTCCCCCTAAAGATTTGCCTTAAAGACTTAGGGAAACTTTCTACATTTTAGACTTAGTGCACATAGGAGTTAATAACAAAAACATATATATAAGATCATAATAAAGAATATTCAAAGCAAACAGTAGATCTTTTGTAATTTTTCGTCCCATAATCTATTATTGATATCTTCATAATCGATTATTTATGTTCTGTTTGAGGTATATTTGAGATTTTTCTTGTTTGATCAATACCACATGTTATTGAAATTGTTCGTATCACTTGTTGATATATTATACCATTTGAACAGTGCAATTACCACTTGAATTGATATACCACTTGAATAATTACTTGTTGTTGGTATTTATACCGCTCGTTGTGATATACTATTGGAAAGATTGATATACCACTTGTTGTTTCATATGCTTGCTTTCTCTCTCATATGTATCTCATGATTTCAGAGGGAATACAATTAATCAAGACTTATGAAATTATCTTCCCTCTCTTTATAGAAGCATCAAGAATTTTCTCATTTTATATTTCAAATATTTATCTCATATTTCTAAAGGTTCTACCTTTCTTATGGAAACATTTAAAACTTTATCACAAGATTGAGATGTTTCCCATAATTAAACATGGAGGATCTTTCTAATTAATTTGCATTTAGTTCTGATCCTTCATATTTTAAGTAAGTTCCAACAAACAGATTTTAGGAACATTTGAATTTTGAATTTTCAAATTTTGGATTAATTTGGCAAGAAGATTATTCAAATATATAATGTGCCAAACGCATTTAAGATCTTCCCTTATTAACCACAATCTCAATAAATTTTCATTTAAACATTTGTGGTATTTTTAAAGATTTCCATAAATTATACAAATTTGAATTTCAAAGGATTTGCTATAATTTCATCATTAATTCTATTGATAATCTAACCTTTTAAATTCAATCCTTAATTTATGAGACGAATTTTCCATAGATTTAATTTTCAAATATAGAGCATATTAGGAAATAATCTCTTACTAAAAAATTTCAAATCGAATTAATATGATATAAAAACCTTTAAGATATGTTTAGATTATTTGGGATTATGAGTATTGAAGAAATTATTCAAAATATATTCTCTTTGGATTTCACAAAGCTTTGTTTTGTATTTGAAATATTTTGAATTTTGAATTATTTCTTTTATGAGGAAGAGAATAAGGCTAGATTTTGTCTCCTAATAAGATATTAATTAGGGAATTAATTAGGATTTGAATTAACAATATTTTTAAGGCATATTTTCCCTATGAATATTATTCAAACAATAATCGATTATGCACCATGCAATAATCGATTATACTGCCTCTGGTCTCTTACCATGGCATCGCTCATTTCCATAATCGATTTCCCTAATCGATTATGAGCTTTCTGTTTTGTGGGGAATTATTAGAGTAATTCTCTAATCGAATATCATGATTTATTATGAAGCTTCTGTTTCGCTCCATAGTTTTCTCGAGGGACTATAATCGATTATATAATCGATTATCCTATCAGATTTTCAAATTTTGCAGCAAGGGAGATTTGATAATTTTTCTATGAGGCCCTATATCTTCTTTTGAGAATTCCCATCTTTCCTAGAGATATTTCACCCGCGAAGATAGATATAATATGCTTGACATAATATTTAACCATATAAGCATAACAAACATTTAAATGACATACAATTGATTCTGAGCATAAATTTCAAATGTCATTTTGTATTAACCAAGAGTTTCATAATCAAGTAATCATATTCAAGTTGAGATTATTGCATGGAATATATCTATGTTTCATCTTGATTGATTTCATATAGACATCTTTATCAGCATACCTCCATTTAGCAAGTTTCACATTTGAGCATGTATAGGAAGTAGAGGATAAAGTTACCTCGTTGCGTGAATTCACAGGACGATTCTTTCTTACCCACTTTCGCTTAATCTTGAATCTAGATCTTACATCATCTATCTTGTTCTTGTTTGAGTTGTTCATCAAGAGACCTTTGCTTCTTTTGATAGCAATTGCTTTCTCGAGATTGTGAAACATTCTTCTTGATGTCATCTCCTTTTGCAAGCTAGATTATTTCTCAATTTTGGATTTTTCCTGCACATTTGAAGAACTATAGAAACTTTTTGGTACCCATTTCAGATTAGGTCCTTGTGGGCAGTGGCGGAGCTTGGTTAAAAGTTTAGGGGGAGCCGCTACTGATTAAAATATTATAAATTTTTTTTTATAAACCAAATTTGTATATTAATAATAATGGTATTGAGTATACCATAAACCATTTACAATGAAGTATCCCAAAAAAATGTGACCTGCAGTAACTCTAAATGAAATTTTCATTCCAATCTAAACTCCTAATACTAAACTGCTTGATACATATAGCAAAAAAACATTCTCCCACTCCCCAGAACCTGCATAACCATAACAACGATTCAAAATAACATCAACACAAAGCAACAATAAAATATATAAAAGGAAAGATATACCTACATCTAAAGTGTTGCTCTTCGTTCTTTTAAAGACTTGAAATCTTCAATAATTGAATCAGAGCTAAAGCTTTCAACTATTTCTTTTTCAATATGAATCACCATATTGTCTGCAAGAAATTCATTCTCCATCTTATTATGCAATCTTGTCTTGATTATCTTCATTGCTGAAATTGATCTTTCTGTAGTAACTGTAGAAACTGGAAGAGTTAAGATAAGGCGAATTATCGGATCAATTAAGTAACGTGTATTCGCCTTCCCTGTTTTTGCCAAAACTTCACACAATTCAGATACAGTTGACAAGTTATTAAAATCTGGATGAGTAACAGCTTCTTGAATAAAGTGTTGAAGTTGAAATCTCAAATTAGTCTTCTCTTGCTCACTAAAATCCATAGGATAGAATTTGTTTACCAGAGCACATATATTATCTATATCAAATGCTTTGTAAACATCCTTAGGAACCAAACTATAGCTTAGATTTAAAAGCTCCATTGTTTGCTCAGTAAACCTACGATCCAATTCCTGCCATTGCTTATCAATTATAGCATAAAAGAGATTCACTCTAAAATGTTGACCCACTGTGATGTGGTCCATTTGATGACGAGCGTGCCCTTGACGCTCTATATAAGGTGCATTACAATCAGGAGAATCAATATCATGTTGTTCAGAAAACAATGTCACAGTTTTCAATAAATCCTCCCAACCATCATCTCTGAACTTCTGAATCAATATTTTTGTAGTGTGGACTAAATCCATTGCATTAAGTATATCTTGGGATTTCTGTTGTAAAGCTTGACAAAGACGATCTGTAATTCCCATACTCTCTTTCATAATGTGTAAAATCAATATGAACTCAAATGAATTAATAATTTTATAAGCAGTATTGTCATTCCCTCGTTGAGAATAAGTTGATCCTTCATCCCTAATTTTTTTAAGAACCACACAAGTTGCACCATGCATATTTATCACACTACATATAGCATAAAAATTTGAGCTCCAACGAGTATCTCCTGCTCATTTCAAAGTGTGAATCTGATTTGGTCCTTTACCACTATCAAGTTCACTAATCTCTAGCAAAAGTGTCATCCCCTCTAATTTAGCAGCTTGTAATTCATCATGACGCTTACTAGAGGAACATACAGTATTGACAACAAAAGTCAAGTTTGAAAAGAACTCATGAGTAGGCAAAATTTCTCTTGAAGCAGCAACCAAAGCAAGTTGTAATCTATGTGCCAAGCAATGTATGTTGTAACACCCCAATTTTCACGCTTTCTAAGACCAGTAAACTATATAAATGAGTTTATATTTTGATCTGGGTTTTTGAAAATGATTTTGGGAAAACTAAAATCATATTCATGCTCCAAATAATCATAGGAGCCTACGGTTAAATTTTGGGCCGAAAACTCAAACGGAGCCCGGTCTATATTTTTCGGATGATAGTGTTTTTCTACTATCAAGACCTCTTTTTGACTAATGGTCAGGACCATTAGTCTTAGAATTCAATCCTCTATCTTTTTGCTAAAATGTGTCCTGAAGTCCAAAAATATAAATGATATTTTATATTCGGGCCGATAATCGATCAGGGAGACGATTCGAGCTGTCTTAGGGTTTTTCGAGAACCTTGAGCCAATAATTTTCATACCAGGGCTATGTTAAATTATTTGGGGACTCCTACCAGTGTCATGAGGATTTTTTCAAAACGTCGGGACGTGAATTGACCAAATTGCCGTTGGTTAGTTTTTACTAATTATCTTTTATTACTTTCTTACCATGACTTAAGTCTTAAGAAAGCCAAATAAATATCTCAAACCCTCACTTTCACTCCCCTGATATTTCGACCAGCAAACAGCCCCAAATCCCCATCTTCTTCTTCCTTTTCTCATCCTCATTTTCTCTCCTTTGGAACTCCATTTTTGGAGCTTAAAAACTTGAGATTTCTTGAAGCAATCTTCACTAGCTTTGAAGGAGAAACTCCTAGGAGGTAGCTCACCATCTCTATCTCTCTCAATCTCTCTTTATTCTCCTTTAATTTCTATGGTTAGAAATGTTAGGGTTTTTAACCCCAAACCTTCAAAATTCAATGAAAAATTGTAGAAAAATCGTTTTCATACCAAACCAATATCTATGGCCTAGGTTCATGACATACTTGCATGATCCAAGAGATTAGTGCCAAGAAATCTCTCTAGCTATATTTTCTAGGAAGAGGCCGAAACCCCCTATTGTGGAGGGTAGAGTTTTTGGTTGGTTTTTGATGTTTTGAGTTGATATCTTGGGTTATCACAATTAGTTAGGATGTTATCCAAGAAATGAGAAATTTTGGAGCTCCCTAGATATTTTTAATTTAATAGGGCCGAACCTTAGGGGTGGTGCAATAGGAGAAATCTTTGTTTTTTTGAGTTAATGCCTTTATGGATTGTGTGTATGTAGTGATCGGCAGCTAGCTGAGCCAGTTGTCAGATTGATCGGGTGTCTACAACTTACCTTGGGACTACAAGAGTTAAGGGAACAAACCTGAGGAATTCCAATTCCGACAAATATATGCTGCTTTGGGTGTTTGTAATGTAAATAAATGTCTGTATCTAATCATTGGTGGATTGTTTTATTTACTGCTGTTAATTTGGCTATGCATGACATAACTGCTGATATCTGTGGATACATGTTAAAGTTGTTAAATAATTGTATGGATGTATCGTGTGCCCTACTGTGGGATTTAAGGCATTAGAGGACCTAATTTCGATTAGGATCCGTCATCGTACCACTTAAAAGCTTTAAAAGTTTGAAATGTGGAATTGAGAAAATAAATATGTTTTATTGTTTCTCAATTTAATTTAAGAGAAAATAAAAAAATTATCTCTTTTGAAATAAAATATAATGAATAGCTGCTTTTAGGGAAAATCCACTTAAAAGAGCAAAGTTGTGAAAATGTGGTTTTAATAATGAGAAGTAATGTTTTTAAACCAAATAGGAAGAGAAAGTAAATAAATTATCTCTTTTGAAATAAAATATAATGAACAGCTGCTTTTAGGGAAAATCAACTTAAAAGAGCAAAGTTGTGAAAATGTCGTTTTAATAATGAGAAGTGATGTTTTTAAATCAAATGGGGCGTTAGAAACCTTTATTAGTTTTTAAATTAATAAAGTTAACTGTTTGAGCAAAAGCGTTTTGAGAAACGTGATTTTCAAGTTATTTGGTTTTATCCAAGAAATGAGGTTTTTACAAGCTTTGTTTTAAGGTTTGTGTTTTACCGAAAAAAGACGAAAGGAAAAGAAATGGTCTCTAGACCAAGTTTTGTTTTATGGTAAACCGATCCCGATGACTTTGTGTAAGTATCGGAGATTTGGGATTTTGGTTTTTGAGTTTTCAAGAAAAGTGGTTTTAAAGCTTAGAAACTAGAAACCGAGATGTTGGGGTTCTAGGGTTCTGCAGAAACACGTGGATCAAGGATCCGTGTTAGTTGTGGTACTGTCGGCTTAGGGACGATCTTGTGGTCCTGTAAGCTTGAGGATGTTTTTTTATGATCTTGAATTCAAAATTCTAGACTGGAGCATCGGTTAGGGATGTTTGGATTTGAGTTGTTTTGGAATAAATGTTCTATTTTGAGAAAATGTTTTTGAGGCTTAAAGAGTCTAAGACATTATGGTGGTTGTTAGCGTTGATGCTACAACGAGGAAAGATTGTTACGACAAAGATAAACCGACGGAAACTAAGTAGTTTTCTCATGAATTTGTGTGGGGCAGACGTGCCGTGAAACGGGGGACCTTGATGATAGGAAACCCGTGATGATTTTAAGTCATTATGTGTCATTGTACCTTGATGGGCAATAGACAAAATCCCCATATAATGTGAAGCATTTGTACAGTGTGATATGGTAATGAAATCCGTGTAGAGTGAAGCGCTATGCCCTGTGTGGATAGAGTGATATGGTACTGAAGTCCATGTAATATGAAGCGTTATGCCTGGGTTGGACAACGTGACATGGTGAATAAATCCATGCAATAGAAAGCGTTATGTATGGATTAGACAACGTGGTGTGATAATGAAATCCATATAAGGAAAAGCATTGTATCCTGTGTTGGTCAGTGTGATATGGTAAGTATGGTGTGCCTTGATTGGCAATCGAGTCTGATGAACTCATTCTTTTGGTGATGGGATTCCCGGAAATATAGAATTGAATATTAGTTGAGATATATGGAAGTATCATGCATACGTTTAGAGAATAACGTTGATTGTGGGATATGAAACCCGTGTGTTTTTACTGTTAGTACATGGATATATATGTTGTACTGTGTGATGCATGATGATATTTGGTGAGATGTATTTGTATGAATCTGCTGGTTGTGTTTAGGCATGTAGTTGTCGTTTTTGGATTCATATAGTGGTTTCTCATCCTTGCCTGGACGTGTTGGACACCCTGTTGTGTTTCTGGATACACGTACAGATATTTTGTTAGCATTTCTCTAATCGTTATAGCTTGAGAGCTGGAGGTCTACAACGAAGAGGTGTGGATTGGTGATGACGTGACCCTGTCCTTTTGGTACGACTGAGGTCGAGGTAGTACACTTTGTTATCTGTAGACTCCTTTTGTCAGACCAGCTTAGGTTTATTTTGTGGTAGTTTCTTTTGGGGTTAGTCTATTGTCGGCTTCTGATAGCCATGGGGTAGACTGATGGTTTTAATGGATGATGTTTTTCATAATAAGTAAGATATAAATAAAGAAAATCTTTTCCGAAAGCGAACCAGCAAATCTTTTTCCTACTTTATAGTGTTTAGGGTTACGAAAGTGACACCCGAGATGGAGGGGTGTTACATATGTAATAAGCATAAGGAGTATCTTTGAGAAATAATGCTTGCAATCCATTCCACTCTCCTCGCATATTACTAGCACCATCATACCCTTGCCCACGAATATTGGAAACATCAAGATTATACTGAGAAAGAACATCACAAATTGCTTTTTCAAGAGTGATAGCCATTGTGTCCTTAACATGCACGAGATCAAAAAATCATTCTTGTATATAACCATTTTTATCCACAAACCTCAAACCAATAGCCATTTGCTCCCTTAGAGATTCAACAAATGATTCATCAACCATTATGCAAAATTTAGAATCACCAATCTTTTCTCTAATATAGCTTCTCACTTTATTAGAAATGATATGCAAGATTTCTTTTTGAATTTGATGAGAAGTATACTTTGAGTTATATGGAGCATTCTCTAGCACTACTTTTGCAAGTTCATCATTGTAGGAAGCTAAGATTTTGATCATTTCAAGAAAATTACCTCCGTTTTTTGAATTTTGTGATTCGTCATGGCCTCTAAAAGCACAAGCTTGAAACGTGAGCCAACGAATTGAATCAATAGAGCTCTAGAGACATAGTCGATTCTTGCTAATTAGAACGGAACTCTGCACATTAATGGCATTTTTGATGTACATAAATTGATCTAACAGGTCTTGAGAAGCTTTCAATGCATTATTGTGAGATGAACAAGGACTGTCTCCAATATGAACAAGAAATGCAAATTTCTTCCCATTGTTCACCTTTCTCCATGTTCTAAATCCTTTTACAGTAAAGATGTCTGCTCCAGGATGTCCACTTGGTTTTTGAGAAAACAAGTAACAAACCAAACAATAAGCAGCATCATTAGTCGGAGAGTACTCTAGCCATGAAGGAAAAAGTTTGAACCAAGCAGCTTGAAATCGCCTTCGATGATTATCATCATTGAGGAGATAAGCAATTTGACATTGATATGGACCCCAATTTAGATAAGCTCTCCGAACTGCATCTCTTTGATTCACTGTATATTCCCAAATTTGGGGACGCTTTCCGGGATCACGTTCTAAAGAATTAATATGAAATTCATCCATGGTGACTTTTTGAACCTTGCAAGGTTGCTCATCCGGATCCGATGGAACCATTTGATCATTAGAAGGATTCGGTAGAAACACTTCATCTTTATTGGAGCCTATCCTCTTGAAAAATGCATCAATCTTCTTATGCTTCACCATTGTATCACTGTATCAGAAAAACAATCCTTAAGCACAAAATTAAACATCAAAGAAAGAAAGCATTCAAATATGAAATCCCTAATCCTGATAACGTATAGTGGCTAGTCAGGGTACTCAAGCTTATTCTTTAGGTCACTCCGACATTAGGTAGCTCGCCCATGTCACCTGGAACTTCCATACCCAACGTACCCGCAAGGCCGGGATAACACCCATCGTGGCCTCCACTATCGCGATTCATCGTTTGCTTTCCACCCAACATATCAACGTCAACGTATGATGCATGCTATGCTCAACAACATGCAAACACATGTCCAACCATCCACCATCAACACCATCACATGGCTATCAACTTTGACCAACAAGCATCAAAGATGATTTAACAACATCAAACTTGACCAATAAGCATCAAGAATGATTTAACCAACAACATCGGTAACAGTACGTCGTTACCAATAACATCATCGTCTTATTAATTGTTCTCTTTGTTAAGTCTTAACTTAACATTATCTTTGTTAAGTATTATACTTAATCTTATTATCTAAACCTCAATTCATATTTTATTAAGATTATAACTTAATTTTAATAACCTCAAGTCATATATTTATTAAGATTGTAACATAATCCTAATATCTAAACCACAATTCTTATCTTATTAAGATTATAACTTAATCCTAATATTTAAATCTCAAGTCATATAGTTATTAACGTTCTTTTCCATATTATCAACCTTGAATTATGACCTCACAGTCTTTTTCCCATTACCCTAATCATTATCCTTTCACAACAGAATCTGGGTGAGACCCGAGAGCTCCTAAACAGGTTCTTAGATACGCTAGGTGAATCCTGGCTCGCGAGGCGAGCCCGAGAGCCCCAATATCTGGTTCTCCTCATTCGCCTCGCGGATTACAATCCGCTAGGCGAATCACGTCAGACCACGAATAGACTCTCATTCTCGCCTCGCGAATGGCTATTCGCCAGGCGAATCATGACAGACGTGGGAATCTTAAGAATTTCTCTAAGTTATCCATATGCCTATCATCCCATCTCTCAAGAATCATTCCTGTGGATTTCCAAAACTAATCGAATATTATCATCTCACCTCTCATAACAACTTATTCATTATGGGGTGCCAAACATCCCTAAGCTAAGTTCTTTCACTAATCCTATTTTCTTTATTGTAACGCACATCATCATCAAGTCATCATTATCAATGCACATTATAAAATCTCATCAATGCATATTGTATGTATGTACATACCATTCATCGTACCTCATAATTTTTCAATCATATCATCAAGACAAACACCCATAATGAAAATCATAGAACCATAAGCATATATATTTATACAATATTCACATAGACATATACATGGCATATACATAACATACACATAATTACACTCATAGCATATACATAGGCATTTATAATGCATATAGACAAACATATAAGGGTCATGGGTTAACCCCTTCATCTCAACCTATCCCAAAACCCACATACTCATGATCTATTTCTTCCCCCCATACCTGGTATGACGATCACAATGAACAAAGGAAAGAAAAAGGTCCGGAAAAGGTTGCGTCTCACGAATGCTCGATCTTACGACGCTTGACTTCACGATCACAGCCCCAAAAGGTTCAAGAGCAGCAACTAGGAAGAGGGCTTGTGATGGCAGTGATGCTCCTCAAGCGAATGCGATGAAGAACGATTAACAAAAGTGAAATCTCCTTCAAGAATCCTTGGGAAGAGTTTAGGAATCCTTGTCTAGAGAGAATGAGGCAGTTTCTAAGAGTATTTCGACTTAGAAAATAGGTTTAGGTCGAGCCTTATGGTATAAATATGAGTTAGGGTCATTATGGCCTAATTAGAAGCCCAAAAACACGATTCTGCAGCGCGCAGATTCGTGAGGCGAGTATACTTTCGCGAGGCGAACCAGAGAGCTGCAATAATCTGGCTATTAGGTTCACGAGGCGACTGTATCCTCGCGACGTGAAACTTTAGAAGCCGAATTTGGCCTTAACACCTGAAATAACACTTGTATATAATTCTCTAAGCTTTCCAACGCATCCAAGATCACCTCAATCGGATGTCTAGAACTCAAGATATGAACAAAACCGTAAAACAGGTTTCTTGGACTTGAATGCATTGGCCATTCCTTAAGACTAAACTACCCCAACTATGAATCTAAACCTCATGGACGGGCATAACCACATATATTGGTCAAGAATAATACATAATAATATGTATTAATATAAGGTGAGCTTCGGGGTGTTACAATTCCACCCCCTTATAAAAATTTCGTCCTCGAAATTTCTACTGACCTCAAGCAAAGAAATATGGACGTGGACCTTTTATCTAACTGTCCTCATGATTATGTCAATTCCCACTAGGCTTCTTAAGTTCTAGAGCACTCTAGAAATTAAAATATAACTTGATTCCTCAAAACTTTGCAAATGCACCAATGGCCTTCTACTTTCCTAATCAAATATTCATAATTGTCACATCCCAAGTTTTAATCACATCCCTAAAATCCTTAATCAATTGGTCTCACTAACCATTATGGTGAACACAGGCAATGAACTTCTAGTTAGGTATCAGTCACTACGTCGGTTTCCTTATTTGATTCAAAAAATTATGATCTTACACAACACCCACTTGCCTATTCTACGACACATCTCACTCCATTGGATCGTACTAGTACTTCAAACTCCATCGGTGCCACAAGAAATTCCCTTTTGGGTTTCTTAACGACAATGTCCCTAAAGCTATCAAGAATTCAAACTTAAGGGTACATGTTGTTAACCTCCTAGGTTGTATCGCTAAACTCCCATCATAACATATTGTCAGGATCTACTAAGAGGGGTAGAACTACATAAGGTTGAGGTTAACTCTCCCCTTTAACTAAGAACCTTTCTCAAGAACTCATGATCCCGATTACCACCCTTTAGACTTCCTGCCTATTACAACTCTCCTTAAAACGAGGCGTCCCACAACTTACTTATTCAGATCTAAACCTTCATTAGATAACTTAGCATATAAAAGTTCTTCCTAAAGAGTTTGCAAAACTATCCTCAAGGGTTCCACACAATTTTTTTTTTTTATCTGTAATGTCTCAAGACATCATCTATTCTAGAGAAAGGTGTTTATTCTCTATTTCCATTATATAAGGCTAACGATAACTTACAAGCGCTCTAATGCTACTTACCAACTCTCTTCTAGTAGAAGCAAGGAGGCCTTAAGAAACTACCGATGCACTAGACCGGATAAATTGCCTTTCAAGTAATTCCTATCACTATTTCTATGAATCATTAGCTTAGCGAGGACATTCTGCCAGACGCTATAAGGATCAACTTGATTCCTAATAAACTAAGCATACTTTCAGGGAATACTTACGGAACTAACCCACCAATAACACATCATCTATTTTAACCTTTCTTCCTCTACTTTAGACATGATTTCTTTTCCTTGGTAAAGAACTTAACATTGGTCACTGGTTAGGAATCTCCACGTTACATATTCACTCTTATGACCTTACTAAAGAACCTTCCTAAAACACTTCCATCGACTCCACATGATACACAAATCACCAATCTTATTCCTTTTTCTTACTAAATGGTTATCACAACTATCTACTCATCCATTCAAGAATTGCCTAATGATTATGATTCTTAGATCATCCATACTCTTATCTCTAATCCAACAATGGTTCAACCTACCATTTAAACTAGATCCCAACTTAACCATCACCACACATTCCAAATCACTATCAACTAGAAAAACTCTACGCATAAACCATTAAGCCACTCGTCTATTCATTCTTAACTTCGTCCTTTTTTTTTTTTTTTTTAATAATCCAACTCATCTAAGCCTTATTCTACTCTATCTCGTATTAGGACAACAACTCATCCAGATCTATATATATAATAGCTCAACAATCTCACTTAAGCTTGTAACTCTCCTTCTTTTCTAAAAGATTCTTACAAGGCATTAACTAAGAAATCTAACATTCCTAATGTAGTAACAGAGGCTCTGGCAAACTTCACAAAATAACTAAGGGACAACTTACACCTTCTCCTAATCTGGTCCATTAAGCTATTGATAATCTTTATAGTTCCAAATCTAATGCTCTTAGGGGTAACTTCCCAAGCCAAGCTCAAGTCTCTCAATTCCTTCAATCAAATCTCTTTCTCTAAACATTAAAGACGATATATCCAAGGTCTTCTACTTAAGGTATCAGCCACTACGTTGGCTTTTCCAAGGTGGCAGCTCAAATCAAAATTATAATCCTTAAGAAACTCCATCCACCTACGTTGCCTCATAGTTAACTCTTTTTGGTCAAATAAGTATTTCAAATTCTTATGATCACTAAAGACCTCAAATCTATCTTAGAAAAGATGCAAGCTCCCACTACCTGGTCCATAAAGTCATCAATCCTAGGGAGTGAGTATCTATTCTTAAGGGTCACCTTGTCCAGTTGTCAATAATTGACACACAACTTCATGCTACCATCTTTCTTCTTGTAACACATCACTAAGAATGACACTCTAGGAAGGATAATATTGATCGGCATCTAAAGTCATACATACTCTTAGGCAACAATAAAACAGGTTAAGGTTCACTATCAATGGTTCGGACAGCTCCCTGCCATGACCCCATTGTCCTATCACGCAGCGATCTTAACCAATTCAAAATTGGTTAAATCCTACTAGAGAAAAAAAAAATTTAACAAAAGGCATAATAAAACAGTCACACAAGTTTAAAACACTTCTACAGAGTACACAGAAGAGACAAAGCAGACACATACCCCGGCCTGTAGGACAGACCGGCTCTGATACCACTAAATGTGACAACCACTACCCCGCATATAATAAAACATGAATAAAATCAAACCTGTCTTTAAAAAATATAACAATTAAAATAAAAACATATCCTCAAGGGTAATGTGCATCACATCATCTATAACGTAAAACATAGGAATCTGAAATAATCAAAATCCTTTAAAAACAAACTGCGGAAAACATAAATAATAAACATAACCCAAGTCCCGATGTCACATATCAGAGCTGGTATACATATACCGATAATACATCGGAATAAAACCGAATAACATAAATCATAAATCCTAACTACTGAGAGAGATCTCCTCGGGATCACTCCTCGTCAGCATGCTCACCCTCCTCTGCATATACCACAACATATGCACAAGAATAACAAAGAGAGGGGTAAGAAACACAATCATGAATATATGTAAACGGAATGGAATAGTAATTAAGATGGCATACAACATACATCAATCAACACAGATATAATCAATATATATCAAGGATGCATGTTAATGCGAATGCAACATAATTACTCCGTATGCATGTGGCCAACAACTCTAACTCTGGAAAGATGATTAGGAGTACATGTCCGGTTATCAACGTGGATGATATGCCAGACCATGGGCCATCCCCGAACACTCTCACTAATCCTGATAGCGTATAGTGGCTAGTCAGGGTACTCAAGCTTATTCTTTAGGTCACTCCGACAATAGGTAGCTAGCCCATGTCACCTGGAACTTCCATACCCAACGTACCCGCAAGGCCGGGATAACACCCATCGTGGCCTCCACTATCGCGATTCATCGTTTGCTTTCCACCCAACATATCAACGTCAACGTATGATGCATGCTATGCTCAACAACATGCAAACACATGTCCAACCATCCACCATCATCACCATTACATGGCTATCAACTTTGACCAACAAGCATCAAAGATGATTTAGCAACATCAAACTTGACCAATAAGCATCAAGAATGATTTAACCAACAACATCGGTAACAGTACGTCGTTACCAATAACATCATCGTCTTATTAATTGTTCTCTTTGTTAAGTCTTAACTTAACATTATCTTTGTTAAGTATTATACTTAATCTTATTATCTAAACCTCAATTCATATTTTATTAAGATTATAACTTAATCTTAATATCTAATCCTCAATTCATATCTTATTAAGATTATAACTTAATCCTAATATTTAAACCTCAAGTCATATATTTATTAAGATTGTAACTTAATCCTAATATCTAAACCACAATTCATATCTTATTAAGATTATAACTTAATCCTAATATTTAAATCTCAGGTCATATAGTTATTAACGTTCTTTTCTATATTATCAACCTTGAATTATGACCTCACAGTCTTTTTCCCATTACCCTAATCATTATCCCTTCACAACAGAATCTGGGTGAGATCCGAGAGCTCCTAAACAGGTTCTCAGATACGCTAGGCGAATCCTGGCTCGAGAGGCGAGCCCAAGAGCCCCAATATCTAGTTCTCCTCATTCGCCTCGCGGATTACAATCGGCTAGGCGAATCACGTCAGACCACGAATAGACTCTCTGTCTCGCCTCGCGAATGGCTATTCGCCAGGCGAATCATGACAGACGTGGGAATCTTAAGAATTTCTCTAAGTTATCCCTATGCCTATCATCCTATCTCTCAAGAATCATTCCTGTGGGTTTCCAAAACTAATCGAATATTATCAATCTCACCTCTCATAACAACTCATTCATTATGGGGTGCCAAAAGTCCCTAAGCTATTTTCTTTCACTAATCCTATTTTCTTTATTGTAACGCACATCATCATCAAGTCATCATTATCAATGCACATTATAAAATCTCATCAATGCATATTGTATGTATGTACATACCATTCATCGTACCTCATAATTTTTCAATCATATCATCAAGACAAACACCCATAATGACAATCATAGAACCATAAGCATATATATTTATACAATATTCACATAGACATATACATGGCATATACATAACATACACATAATTACACTCATAGCATATACATAGGCATTTATAATGCATATAGACCAACATATAGGGGTCATGGGATAACCCCTTCATCTCAACCTATCCCAAAACCCACACACTCATGATCTATTTCTTCCCCACATACCTGGTATGACGATCACAATGAACAAAGGATAGAAAAAGGTCCGGAAAAGGTTGCGTCTCACGAATGCTCGATCTTACGACGCTTGACTTCACGATCACAGCCCCAAAAGGTTCAAGAGCAGCAACTAGGAAGAGGGCTTGTGATGGCAGTGATGCTCCTCAAGCGAATGCGATGAAGAACGATTAACAAAAGTGAAATCTCCTTCAAGAATCCTTGGGAAGAGTTTAGGAATCCTTGTCTAGAGAGAATGAGGCAGTTTCTAAGAGTATTTTGACTTAGAAAATAGGTTTAGGTCGAGTCTTATGGTATAAATATGAGTTAGGGTCATTATGGGCTGATTACAAGCCCAAAAACACGATTCTGCTGCGCGCAGATTGGTGAGGCGAGTATACTTTCGCGAGGCGAACCAGAGAGCTGCAATAATCTGGCTGTCAGGTTCGCGAGGCGAATGTATCCTCGCGACGCGAAACTTTAGAAGCCGAATTTGGCCTTAACACCTGAAATAACACTTGTATATAATTCTCTAAGCTTTCCAACGCATCCAAGATCACCTCAATCGGATGTCTAGAACTCAAGATATGAACAAAACCGTAAAACAGGTTTCTTGGACTTGAATGCATTGACCATTCCTTAAGGCTAAACTACCCCAACTATGAATCTAAACCTCATGGACAGGCATAACCACATATATTGGTCAAGAATAATACATAATAATATGTATTAATATAAGGTGAACTTCGGGGTGTTACAGTGTTCGGGCTGTGGCTGCGCTGCGCCGCGCCTAAGGGTGGGTGGGGGCTGGGTTGTGGTGGGGGCTGCGCTTAAGACCGAAACGATGCGTTTTAGTAAATAGGGTTCCCAAAACGACGTCGTTTTGGTTTAAGTATAAAAAAAAAAAAATTAAAACCTGGCAAGGGCCTGGCACAGGCGGGTCTCCATGATCCTCCGCCCCTGCTTGTGGGTTAGTGGACAAGCTATTTGCACCTTTGGGAATCCAAGCCATTTTATTTCTCATATAAGAATTTTTCCTATAGATGCACATATGAGAAATATGTCGTAACTTTCCACAATAATTACATGCTATATTGCTTTGATTTTTCAGATGACAATTTTTATTTCCAACTATAGAATAATCATGATCTTGATGTATGTCATGTTTAACAATAGGCAAATCATAGTTGGTTTGAGATTCTTCTTTTTCATATAAAGATTGTACACATGTGTAATCTTTTGTTTTAGTAATTTCATGAAATAAATCCTCAACTTGATTATCAAGAGATATACAATTTACATAACATGGTAAGGATTCAAATTTCATAAGATTTTCTTCATCAAGAAAAATATATTCCTTTCTTAAATTATCTATATTATTTTCAATTGAGGTACTATTTCTCAAGCAATTTAAACTTTTATTTTCTAAACTCATCAATCCATCATAAACATCATTTAATGTACATAACCATTCATCATTTAATAATTTGAATTTAGTATCATTTACCTCTATTTCTCTTTGAGTAATTTTGAGAATAGTTTTTATTTTTTGCAATTTTGACTCTTTGATCATGAGACACTTTTTCTTGGCATGATCTTGAGGATGATTCTCCTCCAATGAATTTTGCCCTTTCCTGCGTTTGCTTTCAATCTCAAAATTGTTAATGACAAGGTAATGATGATCAAGTATATTCAAAATGTTCTTGGTACAATCACAATTTTTAATTCTCTTATAAGCATCATCGCACAAACAATTCCGGAGAATTTGCATAGCTTTGAGATTCAAACAAAAACAGTTTTTGTCAAACTCAGTCTGATGTTCTTTGGGCTTAAGAATGAGTCCATCGGCTCCAATATCCCATAAGTCCACATCAATTGACTGTATAAAGATTTTGATTCTCATTTTTCAATAAATAAAATCCTCACCATCAAAGAATGGTGGTTTGTCAATTTCAAAACCATACATTTTGAAAAACCTTTTAAATGGATGCAAACAAAAGGATTTTAACTCTAAGCTTTTAAGCTACTAACCAGAGCCAAAGCTCTGATACCACATGTTGGCCCAGGAAACCATTACCCAAGAGAGGGGTCAATTGGGTGATCGTGTAATTGAAAACTTTTTGTGCAATCAAAACGCCTTTTTAAAACTTAATCAGAGATAACAGCGGAATAAAATAAATTACAACGGCGTTAAATAAAAAGACTGAATAAAGAGCATTATAAGTAAATTTCTTTAAGATAAAGAGCAATAATAAACTGTGATAATAAAAAGGATAGGGAAAGAGAGAACAAGCAGATTTATCCTGGTTTGGCTACCAACTACCCTAGTAGCTTATGCAACACCCTTTCCCGAGTGTCACATTCCCGAACGTTTATAAGGCCGAAAATATTTATTAAAGCGGAAAAATACGATTTTTCTTTTTCTCTTTTCTTTTCATAAAGATGTAATGGGATTAGTAAAGGTAATAAATAATACTAATAAGTGAACTTAGGTTTAGCATGCATTACTAGGACATACATACAGTATTATAATACAGAAAATAGAAATAACAACATTACTATATATAGACATAAGTCTAATGTATGACTGACATAAGAAATACAATAAGTACTAGGACTCATAGCTCCCAAAGGGTACTACAAAAACTGACATAGTCTGGCCGACAACAAAACTAAAACAGCAAAAGAGTCCACCTCCGAACTCAAAGGGACTGCGGAACCGAACCATCGTCGCATCCATCTGTTCAAACAGCAACAACAAGTACCAGCAGAAAACATACAGATATGGGTGAGATTCCCGTTCATCAACACAACAAAACAGCAGTAGTAAAAACGGGACGACTCATCGGGTAACAACGTACCCAACATGCTTACAAAGGTTCTCAATATAAATCATGTTAAGCAGTTAACAACATAATAGCATGCTAAACATTTAACAGCATAATATAAGGCATCCTTAAACAATACAGCGATGTATAATAGTAAATGTAAACATCAATAGCCATGCAATGCAATGCAATGTATATGACTCAATGTCAATGTCACTGGGTACTACTCTGACCCCTACTCCATGGAGCTAACAAAACATTCGGAGAGAGTGAATGGGAGGACATGTTCCGGTTTCTGCCAGCCATGAGCAAGATGCTACAACATTCGTAACGTGCACGTATCTGGCTTTACGGTAACACTCTCAACCAAACATGAAAAGTACGGCATCTAGTAGAGGATATCAGTGTATTGCACGGATTCGCCACGACACAGAAGAATCACCAACTGGTCACATTTCAGCCCTTCCAACCCTGATACCTCCAAAAAGACCATTGAAGATCGTCACCGTAAGATTCGCACCCGCATCAAGGTGTAAGCTCAACTCCTAGGCTCGAGGCCTTACAACTATGCATATGAAATGCCAATGCTTACACAAAGCAGATGCGATAAAGCAATGTCTATCCATTGGATAGACCTCAAGGTTCACTAAGGTTCTCTTCCTTAGAAACTACACACATCTTTGTTTTATAAAACATTTATCCATCGGATAAAGCAATTATCCATCGGATAAATATCTCGTGATTCCTTTGGAATGATCCAGACAGCTTTCAGAATCGCCGATTGTCCCCACAGACCAACACAAGTCTTTTCAGCGTGTTTTGTCCTCACTCACATGCTTTCTAGGAAACTTCCCAGAAGGTCACCCATCCCATAATTACTCTAAGTCAAGCACGCTTAACTATAAAGTACTTATGTTCTAAGCTCCCGAAAAGAAGATAAATCTTGTTGGTATGGGTAGTACCAATCAATTCTTATATGCCTTCTCTTAACTATACAGTCCCATACCTGCATAGCCTCAGGATTCCTTCCACTGTACAGTCCCATACCTGCACAGCCTCAGGATCTCTCTCATTCCAGTTATCACAAGACAGAAACAATCGGTCCGTCATCGAACTATTGTTTCAAAACCCAAAACGTTACATGTTTGTGTTTATGTCTTATGAATTATGTCTCAAGTCCTAAGCATCATGAATAAGGATTGAGAATCCTCTTAGATAAGTCTTTAAGCCTTTCTAAGATATTAATCCCTTGTTTTTCAATTAAGGAAACAAGTGTTGATTTCACTTAAGTCTTATGAACTCATTGATGTACTAAGTCATCAATGGTATAGTACATGGTCTTGTTCCACCACATACCATACTTAATTAACCCTTGTCTTCAACTCTAAGTTAATTATTTAACTTAGGTTTTTCACGCGTAAAACTTTACGATTGAGTTAGAAAACTCTTTTTGTAAACCAAACAACTTTTACAGTTGAAAACTCATTTGATTTAAAACAACATTTGAACTACTTACTTCATTTCTAGCATTTTCTGAAACATAAAATTCGCTTAGCGAGAGTACATTCGCTTAGCTAAATTAAGGTAGTGATTCCTTTCTCGCGGGGCGAACAGAAGTTTCGCATCGCGAGGCTGAGAGTTATATTTGCTCCTTATACAAATCCTCTGTATCGCGAGGCGAATATTGTCTCGCGTCGCGAGGCAGAGAACTGTATTCAAACCGACCTTCTGCATCGCGAGGCGATAATTGTCTCGCGTCGCGAGGCAGAGCTGCAATTCTTCACTGCTTAGGCGGTTCGCGGGGCGAGAACTACTTCGCTACGCGAGGCAGAGAAGCTGCATCTTTGCTGCTCGGGCTAGTCCACTGTCTCGCGAGGCGAGGCAATGTTAGCCTGGCGAATGCCTTATCTTCCTTCTATCTCGCGAGGCGAGACGGGGTTCGCTGGGCGAGTGCCCTGTTTTCACTTTTCCTTAACTTCTTCATTAATTCTCTTTTGAAACACTTAGTTTGATTAACAAACCTATGGCTAAAGAAAAGACATTTTCCACTTTGGTGACACACTTAAAAGGTTAAAACTTCATTTGATCTTTGGATCAAAATCACTTTGGTTTCTCTTTGAAAACATAGGTTATGAAATCATGTTTTTCTTACTTCAAAACCTTGCTAGATCAAGAACAACACATGTTCTTATATTTCCTCTTACTAAGGCCACAAGCCTACTCCAATGAAAAATGGAGACTTTGCTTCACCAACTAAGCAAATATAGCTCAAAAGCTCACACCAATTATGACAAACCACAATTACACCTTATTACATCATAACCAAAACATACAAGTCCATCACACATCATAGTCTCATGACCAAGCATAAAAGTCCATACGTGATCTAGTGATCAAAGTAGGTTTTCCAACATACATGAAAATGATTTTTATTCAATCATATCATCATCAACATATGCTAAAGCACACTACAACATACTAAAGCATACACTCATCAAGACAACCTTGTTCTTGAAGAGAACTTAACCAAACATAACAATTAAAAGTGAACCCAAACTAAAGGGTTTCACCCACACATAAAGTAAACAACCATCTTCACCACCACCATCTCGGTGTGATGAGGTTCTTCTCCCCATACCTGTTGAAGAGCAGATTCCCGGATCAAAGTCGGTTGATCGGTTTGTGAACCTTCTGATAATTGACACCAACTACAAACAACCAAACAATCAAACATTAAACAACAATCAAACCAAACTCAACAATTCTCACAAAGAGGGTTTCGGCCACCCTAAAGAGAATAATGCTAGGAATTGATCTTGGTTTTCCATTTCATGGATTCAAAGGCATTAGGAAAGCTAAGAATGAAATCAAGTGTTAGAAATCAAAAATTGATGAAAACACTATTCATCATCATCAAGAAGGGTTCGGCCCTAATGTGCTTTTTGAGCTATGATGAGAGTTGAATCATAAGCTCTAGGGTTTAGATAGATAATGATGAGGTGAGTTCAAAGAAATTGGTCTCACATCAAAATGATTTTTCTACAATTTCCTATGGATTTTCAAACTTTTGGATCTAAGAAATAATTTTCATGAAAATGAAGATTGATCTTGAAATAAAGAGATATTCAAGAAGCTAAGAGATCATAGAAGTGATCTTACCTTAAAATGATGGAAGATTGCTCAAGGAATCAAGTGATTCTAACAAGTGATTCAAGCTTTTCAAGGATGAAAATGGAGTTTCTCTCAAGAACAACTATGGAGCTCTTTGGGGTGAGGGGCTGTGCGAAAATGATGAAGTGAGGGGCTGAGTTCAGCCTTAAAACAAGTCACTTAAGGGCAAAATGGTCATTTGCCAAAAGGGTAAAATGGTAAAAGTGCAAAAGACTAAGGTTAGGGGCATTTTGGTCATTTCACGTCTAGATTTTCCCGATCGTCATGACGACTCTGGCATACTCTCCCAAGTGTCCTGGGATGTTGTGATATCAAGATTATCTGTTGGCGAGTCTCGGTAAGTCCATATGTGGCTCCGTTCGTCACCCGATTAAGTATTTCGCCCGAACGAAGGTCAGGAAGTTATTTTTCTGAAATTTTTACGAAATTTAACCAAAACGTAGATAATCAAATTCTAAGACTTACTGTCTTGTTCACGGGTCCATCTGAGGTCTTCTGAGCAGTAAAATCATACTGTCAGTGTAAAAACGCAGACCGGACTCCGTTTGAGTTTTTGACTCAAAACTTAATCGTAGCTTCCTACGATATCGTCGAGCATGACTAGGGTCTCGGAATATTTTATTTCTATTTCTAAGACCTCGAATAAAATAAAGACATTAAAATACTGAAGAATTAGAAAACGTGAAAATCGTGAAAATCGGGGCGTTACATTCCTACCCCTCTTAAAAGAATTTCGTCCTCGAAATTCTGTGACTTAAAACTAAACCTACTCGGTCGCTGAAGATTAAGGAAAGAAATTTTCAACAAAGGAAATTTTTCTTGGTCCTGGTCTCAAAAGAAAGTAAGAACGTATACAAAAGAATTTTACCAATCTGGAATGAATATAGGAATATCCAGTATGCAAAAAGATTCTTCAGTAGGTTCGTGAGTGTAAAAATGCATAGCTAATACATGTTTACATCCATGACTCTAATAAAGTTCCTTCTTTCATAAGAACCTTCCAATAAACTTTGGAATCAAAAGATAAACAGTCTGGCAAAAATCAGACTGGATCACCTTCACGAAAAAAAAAAAAGTGATTAGACTAAGTTTCATCAAGAAACTTCCAGTATCGAGAAGTTGTTTATGTTATAACTCAAGAAATAATCATAACGAAACTTTCAGTGAAATAATACGAAAATGTCCAGACCAATGGACACCATATTATCAATTCACTCAATTGTCTAATACACTGAGGAATATGTAGAAGTGTGAACACAAATGTTCCCTTGAGATCAGGCAGCACTAACACAGGTGAAGTAGTCTACCTTCTCTCTAACCCTTGCAAACTTTCCTCACAGGCTTCAGTCCATTCAAACGCTTTATCCTTCCTTTGAAATTACATGACCCAAAAACTTTACTTCGTCGAGCCAAAACTAACACTTGGACAACTTTGCATACAGCTGTTTCTCCTTCAGAACCTGAAGATTCACACTAAGATATTCAGCGTGTACTTCCTGGTTTCGCGAATAGATGAGTATGTCGTCTATGAAACAACGACAAACTTATCTAGATATGGACGAAAGATCCTATTCATGTAATCCATGAATATAGAGGAGTATTCGTTATACCAAACGGCATTACAAGGTACTCGTAGTGCCCATAGCATGTTTGAAACGCTGTTCTTGGTACATCTTCTACCTTCACATGAATCTGGTGATAACCCGATCGCAAATCAATCTCGGAGAAAACTGCCGCTCTCCTCAACTGATTCATCAAGTCATCTATCCTCGGAAGATGATACTTGTTCTTTAATGGTAACTTTGTTCAACTGGCGCTAATCCACATACAAGCGAGATGTTCGATCTTTCTTTCTCACCAATAGCACAGGCGTTCCCTACGGCGACACACTGGGTCTAACGAACTATTTTCCCAATAAGTCCACCAACTGTTCCTTCAAGGTTTCCTACTCAGCAGGTGCCATATGCTAAGGTGCCATAGACGCTGGTCCTATTCCTGGTACAAGATCGATCACAACTCGATGTCTCGAACTGGCGGTACACCTGGTATGTCTTCAGGAAAGACTTCCGGAAACTCGTTAGTAACATGTATTCGTTGAGCTCCTCCTCTCAAAGAAACGTTTCCTTGGTTGGCAATCCAATCCAAATCTAGAATTATCCGAATCAGGGAAAACTAAGGTTTTGTTTGCACCATCTAATGGGATATAGTTATAAGATAACCAATCCATCCCTATGATCACATCCATTTGCGGAAGAGGCAAACAGATTAAATCAATCAAAAACGTTCTATCTTTAACAGAAATAGAACAGTTCAAATAGACTTTCGCAGTTATAACAGGCTTTGTAGAAAGTGCAAAAAGTACCAAATCTAAGGGTAAGGAAAGATACAAATAAGGTTTTACCTTCCACGACGATCTGACCGTGAATCAAATCTTCCCTTTGAGAAGTCTCAGCATCATCCCCAGTATAAGCTCTACTCATTGCCTTAGGCTTCGCTGTTTGCACATCGTTGACAGAATGTCTAGCTTTTGATTGCACACACTCGCGTGAAGTATGTCCTGGCTTCCCACACTTGAAGCATATGATTCCCTTGATTAAGCATCCTCTGGTGACATGATTGTTCTTGCCACACTTCATGCACTTCTTTGGGGCGCTTCCAGATTGACTAATACCCCCGCTGCTTCCTCCTACAGAACGTTGTTGTTGACCTTGCTGTTTTGAATATGGTTTTGATCGAGATCTATCATCACGACCATTGGTGCCTTTATGGAACCTAGTCGGTCCAGAGTGACGTTGCCTTCCTCCACGAGTCTTCATCAGATCTTCGATTACGAAGCATTCATCTACCAAAACTGAGAACTCTTTGACCTCAAGAGGTAGCACCTCTCCTCGAATCTCGTCCCTTAAACCTTCTTCGAACTTTGTGCACTTCCACTCCTCATCGGGATGAAGATGGAAATACCTCGAAGACTTTAGCTGGGACTCAAAACGATCAGCATATTCTTTGACAGACATTCCTCCTTGACGTAGCTGCAGGAACTCCATGTCTTTCAACTCATCGGAAAAGCACTCGTTCTAAAGAACTCTGCGAGCGACAACTTACAAGAAATCAAAAACATTACTACCCTGTCCAATATCATTCCCCTTCAGAAACAATAATGCAGAGAGTAACAAACAATCGTTGTCTTCTTCACAGAAACACAACACAGAGAACAAACAATACAAAAGGATAGACCGAAGTCATCATCCTCTCCAACATTGTTCTCTCTCAGAAACAATAACACAGAAAACAATCAGACAAAACACAACACAAACAAGACAGACCATAACCTACAAACCCCAAAAAGACTCGGCCAGCTCTGATACCAAATGATGCAACACCCTTTCCCGAGTGTCACATTCCCGAACGTTTATAAGGCCGAAAATATTTATTAATGCGGAAAAATACGATTTTTCTTTTTCTCTTTTCTTTTCATAAAGATGTAATGGGATTAGTAAAGGTAATAAATAATACTAATAAGTGAACTTAGGTTCAGCATGCATTACTAGGACATACATACAGTATTATAATACAGAAAACAGAAATAACAACATTACTATATATAGACATAAGTCTAATGTATGACTGACATAAGAAATACAATAAGTACTAGGAGTCATAGCTCCCAAAGGGTACTACAAAAACTGACATAGTCTGGCCGACAACAAAACTAAAACAGCAAAAGAGTCCACCTCCGAACTCAAAGGGACTGCGGAACCGAACCATCGTCGCGTCCATCTGTTCAAACAGCAACAACAAGTACCAGCAGAAAACAAACAGATATGGGTGAGATTCCCGTTCATCAACACAACAAAACAGCAGTAGTAAAAACGGGACGACTCACCGGGTAACAACGTACCCAACATGCTTACAAAGGTTCTCAATATAAATCATGTTAAGCAGTTAACAACATAATAGCATGCTAAACATTTAACAGCATAATATAAGGCATCCTTAAACAATACAGCGATGTATAATAGTAAATGTAAACATCAATAGCCATGCAATGCAATGCAATGTATATGACTCAATGTCAATGTCACTGGGTACTACTCTGACCCCTACTCCATGGAGCTAACAAAACATTCGGAGAGAGTGAATGGGAGGACATGTTCCGGTTTCTGCCAGCCATGAGCAAGATGCTACAACATTCGTAACGTGCACGTATCTGGCTTTACGGTAACACTCTCGACCAAACATGAAAAGTACGGCATCTAGTAGAGGATATCAGTGTATTGCACGGATTCGCCACGACACATAAGAATCACCAACTGGTCACATGTCAGCCCTTCCAACCCTGATACCTCCAAAAAGACCATTGAAGATCGTCACCGTAAGATTCGCACCCGCATCAAGGTGTAAGCTCAACTCCTAGGCTCGAGGCCTTACAACTATGCACATGAAATGCCAATGCTTACACAAAGCAGATGCGATAAAGCAATGTCTATCCATTGGATAGACCTCAAGGTTCACTAAGGTTCTCTTCCTTAGAAACTACACACATCTTTGTTTTATAAAACATTTATCCATCGGATAAAACAATTATCCATCGGATAAATATCTCGTGATTCCTTTGGAATGATCCAGACTGCTTTCAGAATCGCCGACTGTCCCCACAGACCTACACAAGTCTTTTCAGCGTGTTTTGTCCTCACTCACACGCTTTCTAGGAAACTTCCCAGAAGGTCACCCATCCCATAATTACTCTAAGTCAAGCACGCTTAACTATAGAGTGCTTATGTTCTAAGCTCCCGAAAAGAAGATAAATCTTGTTGGTATGGGTAGTACCAATCAATTCTTATATGCCTTCCCTTAACTATACAGTCCCATACCTGCATAGCCTCAGGATTCCATCCACTGTACAATCCCATACCTGCACAGCCTCAGGATCTCTCTCATTCCAGTTATCACAAGACAGAAACAATTGAACGATTAACCTGGATCCGAATCATCAGTCCGTCATCGAACTATTGTTTCAAAACCCAAAACGTTACATGTTTGTGTTTATGTCTTATGAATTATGTCTCAAGTCCTAAGCATTATGAATAAGGATTGAGAATCCTCTTAGATAAGTCTCTAAGCGTTTCTAAGATATTAATCCCTTGTTTTTCAATTAAGGAAACAAGTGTTGATTTCACTTAAGTCTTATGAACTCATTGATGTACTAAGTCATCAATGGTATAGTACATGGTCTTGTTCCACCACATACCATACTTAATTAACCCTTGTCTTCAACTCTAAGTTAATTATTTAACTTAGGTTTTTCACGCGTAAAACTTTACGATTGAGTTAGAAAACTCTTTTTGTAAACCAAACAACTTTTACAGTTGAAAACTCATTTGATTTAAAACAACATTTGAACTACTTACTTCATTTCTAGCATTTTCTGAAACATAAAATTCGCTTAGCGAGAGTACATTCGCTTAGCTAAATTAAGGTAGTGATTCCTTTCTCGCGGGGCGAACAGAAGTTTCGCGTCGCGAGGCTGAGAGTTATATTTGCTCCTTATACAAATCCTCTGTATCGCGAGGCGAATATTGTCTCGCGTCGCGAGGCAGAGAACTGTATTCAAACCGACCTTCTGCATCGCGAGGCGATAATTGTCTCGCGTCGCGAGGCAGAGCTGCAATTCTTCACTGCTTAGGCGGTTCGCGGGGCGAGAACTACTTCGCTACGCGAGGCAGAGAAGCTGCATCTTTGCTGCTCGGGCTAGTCCATTGTCTCGCGAGGCGAGGCAATGTTAGCCTGGCGAATGCCTTATCTTCCCTCTGTCTCGCGAGGCGAGACGGGGTTCGCTGGGCGAGTGCCTTGTTTTCACTTTTCCTTAACTTCTTCATTAATTCTGTTTTGAAACACTTAGTTTGATTAACAAACCTATGGCTAAAGAAAAGACATTTTCCACTTTGGTGACACACTTAAAAGGTTAAAACTTCATTTGATCTTTGGATCAAAATCACTTTGGTTTCTCTTTGAAAACATAGGTTATGAAATCATGTTTTTCTTACTTCAAAACCTTGCTAGATCAAGAACAACACATGTTCTTATATTTCCTCTTACTAAGGCCACAAGCCTACTCCAATGAAAAATGGAGACTTTGCTTCACCAACTAAGCAAATATAGCTCAAAAGCTCACACCAATTATGACAAACCACAATTACACCTTATTACATCATAACCAAAACATACAAGTCCATCACACATCATAGTCTCATGACCAAGCATAAAAGTCCATACGTGATCTAGTGATCAAAGTAGGTTTTCCAACATACATGAAAATGATTTTTATTCAATCATATCATCATCAACATATGCTAAAGCACACTACAACATACTAAAGCATACACTCATCAAGACAACCTTGTTCTTGAAGAGAACTTAACCAAACATAACAATTAAAAGTGAACCCAAACTAAAGGGTTTCACCCACACATAAAGTAAACAACCATCTTCACCACCACCATCTCGGTGTGATGAGGTTCTTCTCCCCATACCTGTTGAAGAGCAGATTCCCGGATCAAAGTCGGTTGATCGGTTTGTGAACCTTCTGATAATTGACACCAACTACAAACAACCAAACAATCAAACATTAAACAACAATCAAACCAAACTCAACAATTCTCACAAAGAGGGTTTCGGCCACCCTAAAGAGAATAATGCTAGGAATTGATCTTGGTTTTCCATTTCATGGATTCAAAGGCATTAGGAAAGCTAAGAATGAAATCAAGTGTTAGAAATCAAAAATTGATGAAAACACTATTCATCATCATCAAGAAGGGTTCGGCCCTAATGTGCTTTTTGAGCTATGATGAGAGTTGAATCATAAGCTCTAGGGTTTAGATAGATAATGATGAGGTGAGTTCAAAGAAATTGGTCTCACATCAAAATGATTTTTCTACAATTTCCTATGGATTTTCAAACTTTTGGATCTAAGAAATAATTTTCATGAAAATGAAGATTGATCTTGAAATAAAGAGATATTCAAGAAGCTAAGAGATCATAGAAGTGATCTTACCTTAAAATGATGGAAGATTGCTCAAGGAATCAAGTGATTCTAACAAGTGATTCAAGCTTTTCAAGGATGAAAATGGAGTTTCTCTCAAGAACAACTATGGAGCTCTTTGGGGTGAGGGGCTGTGCGAAAATGATGAAGTGAGGGGCTGAGTTCAGCCTTAAAACAAGTCACTTAAGGGCAAAATGGTCATTTGCCAAAAGGGTAAAATGGTAAAAGTGCAAAAGACTAAGGTTAGGGGCATTTTGGTCATTTCACGTCTAGATTTTCCCGATCGTCATGACGACTCTGGCATACTCTCCCAAGTGTCCTGGGATGTTGTGATATCAAGATTATCTGTTGGCGAGTCTCGGTAAGTCCATATGTGGCTCCGTTCGTCACCCGATTAAGGATTTCGCCCGAACGAAGGTCAGGAAGTTATTTTTCTGAAATTTTTACGAAATTTAACCAAAACGTAGATAATCAAATTCTAAGACTTACTGTCTCGTTCACGGGTCCATCTGAGGTCTTCTGAGCAGTAAAATCATACTGTCAGTGTAAAAACGCAGACCGGACTCCGTTTGAGTTTTTGACTCAAAACTTAATCGTAGCTTCCTACGATATCGTCGAGCATGACTATGGTCTCGGAATATTTTATTTCTATTCCTAAGACCTCGAATAAAATAAAGACATTAAAATACTGAAGAATTAGAAAACGTGAAAATCGTGAAAATCGGGGCGTTACAGCTTACGTCCAATCCCCAAGGTCAACCACCAAGGGTTTTCACTCAATAACTAGCTTTTAAATCAGGTTCAGCTAGAAACATTTACAACCAAGAGCACTTCCCACAGACCAGGGATATCACCTCCCCCAGTGAAAAAGCCTCAACCAAGCTTAATAGGTACTGGTAACCTTCCGAGCACTCCTCACAGACCAGGATATAACCTCCCCCTATGACAGAGTCTCAACTAATCTTATCAAGTGCTGTTAACTTTCAGAGCACTCCTCACAGACCAGGGATATAACCTCCCCCAATGAAAGAGCCTCAAACAACCCAAGAGACATCACCTCTCTTGTCAATTTTGTAACCAAAAGATGGTTTGAGTCGTTAGACTCTTATCACAATATAGCACTCTTAATAGTGCAGATAAAGAACAAATTGAAGCACAATACAATCTCAAACTATATGGAGTATAAGCTCTCTTTCAATATAAATATATTTAAAGTGTATAAAGTAGTGAGAGTGATAAAAGAATCAAAACAGAGTTTTAGCGCAACTAGGATTAGTGAGTGGTGTTCTCTATGAAACACTCCCCCAAGGCTTCCTATTTATAGAAAAAGAAATTAAGCCCATAGGAATTAGGTTAAGCCCAATAGAAAAACTAATTTTCCTCGCATCATAATCAATTATACACAAGGTCATAATCAATTATCTCACTTAAGTACAAAAGGGGCTGGGAGGCAGTTGCCTTATACTCGATTACTCCAATCGATTAGGACCTTTCTGTTTAAGGATCCTTTTACATGCGTATGATTATAATCGATTATCTTTTTCTGATTTTAGCTCAATTAACACACATATGTTCATAATCGATTTTGCCAATCGATTATTGCTCTTCTGTTTTTGAAATCAGTTTTTCATATAGATGGTAATTGATTATTATAAATCCTATAATCGATTATACTTATTAAAACCACTAATTTTAAACATAAGGCTCTTAATTGATTTTATCCAATTAGATCGCTTGAAGCTTATTAAGTTTATTTTATGTATGTGTGTGATTGATTTTAGATTGAGAGAGCTTTACTACCATTTACAAAGAGATCCTAAAAACACAAATTACAAGAAAGAAAATTTCCCATAACCCAGTCTTGAAGAACTTGATCTTCTTGAGATTTGTCTTAGATGTCCTTCAGATATTTGCTTTTCAATTCTGGACATTCCATTTATGTCTTTAATAAATTTGGCTCTTTAATCTCTTGACATATCTTTTATCAATCTTCATGGTTTTGATTGATCTTGAACTTGATTCTCTTGACTTTTGCTTTTACCTGAACTTTTCTAAAGATATTTCTCATGAAACACATTAGTTCAAGATTTAGTATATTTCTCATTTAAATTCATGCATAAAGTCATATATCATATAAAGACATATTGTAAGATAATATTCCAACTAATATTTCTTATGTCTTTATTTAAATGTGATCAACTAATATCAATAATATATTTCTCATTTATGCTTAATTGATAATCACATTACTTCTCAACAATCAATGTTCCTTAGGCATTTAATAATAATGTCAAATTTAATTTCTATGCCATTTAATCAAATACATATATCAAGTATTTGTCACATGTTATTTTCTAATAAATCATATTAATCATATAACACATGAATATAATCCATTCGAGCTTAGTACAATGATATATTATTTGACAACATCTAAATGTGTTCTCCCCTTGATATACTATTTGTTAACATCAAAATCTATTCTCTCATTTATACTCTATTTGTCAACATCAAAACCTATATGGCAATCTGGTTCACAGACACAAAGTCCGAGTGCTCAATCCATAAATCGCTAGTCCGACGTCTCGGTCACTAGGTTTGTGTTCATCTCAAAAGATTCATCGTTTTTCTTTCGATCTTACTTTCTCAAAACAACTTTGGAAAACAAAACTCAATTTCGTTTTCTTGAACTAAAACATCTTTTTCAAATAACACATTTTCCAGGGGAAAGCACTTTTTCGTAAACCAAACCGTTTTCTAAAGGTTCTTTTTCTTTGAAAACATTTTTCAAAAAGGAAAACACTTCACATTGACTTTTCCTTAAAGGCTTTTTATTTTAAAAAGGAAATCAACTTTTCAGAACGGAAAGCTACTTTTTCTTGAAAAAGCAACACGTTTTCCCAAAAGAACCTTTTTGCTTTTCAAAACTTCGATTCCGGTTTTCGAGTATTTTAATTATATATCAAGTCGTGGCCAGTCCTATGGTCATCCATGATATATATATATATATGTATATATATATATATATATATATATATATATATATATATATATATATATATATATATATATCAAAATAGTCCAATATCACAGTAATATTCATCAAAGGCATCCATGCCAAAATTCTAAATCAAATGCTCAAGTACAAATTTCATCAAGCACATAAGTCAATCATTCACAACTTCCAATCATCAATCAACACTACCACATCTCACATAACAAATCAAATACCATGAAGCTATCAAACTTAAATGAACTACCTCCCTTTACCTCTCTAAGTTGCTCAGTCAAAACTCGAACGATTCTCGGCTCCGGCTTCGGTTTCGTCCGCGTCGCCTAAAACAATCAAATACAATTCAATTCTCAATAACAATCAACACAAGAAACCAACATCAAAACATAAATTTTCTCCTCCAGAAAGGTCAAAGGTTCGGCCATTTTTGGTAAAAAGGGTTAGAGATCACATTTGGTTCCAAACTTTTGGATGGTTTGTTCATAAGCTTGGTTAACACTAACACAAGTCCTATTACTCAAAAATATGAAACATGACTCATGGTTTTTCTCATTGAAGGTCTCAGCCATGAAGGGAAAAGGGGTTAGAAAATGATTTGGTTTTCCATCACTTGGATTCAAAGACGATCGGAAAGGTAAGGATGGAATCAAGAGTTAGGAATCAAAAATTTGAAAAAAAACACTATTCATCAAAGAACATAGGGTTCGGTCACTTTGGGGAAAATAGGATAGGATGAGAGTTTTCTCATATGCTCTTGGGTTTAGGTAGAGTATGATGAAGTGAGCTCAAAGAAATTGGTTTCCCATTAAGAGGATTTTTCTACAAATTTCTAAAACTTTTGAAATTTTGGATCATAAACTTGATTTTCATGAAAACAAGATTTGAACTTGAGATAGGAAGAGATTCATGAAGTTAAGAGATCATATAAGTGATCTTACCAAAGAAAGGATGAAGATTGTTCAAGGATTTAAGCTTTTCTCTCAAGGTTTCAAGCTTTTTCTTAAGGAAAAATGGAGTTTTGGTTCAAGGAAGAAGATGAAGTGTGAAGGACTTCTCAAGACCATATTTTGGGCGTGGATGAGGGGCTGACCAGCCTATTTAACAACTCATTTAAGGGCAAAATGGTCATTTCCTTCAAGGGTAAAATGGTAAAAGTGAAAAAAAGGTTAGGTTAGGGGTATTTTGGTCATTTCGTGTCCAGATATTTCCGAATGGCTTGACGACTCTGGCATGCTCTCTCAAGTGATTTGACATGATGTGGCATCAAGATTATCCGCTGTTAGGTCCCGGTAAGTCCATATGCGGCTCCGTTCTCCACCCGATTGAAGATTTCCGCTCGAACGAAGGTCAGTAAGTGATTTTTTTGAAATTTAACAAAAACGTAGGAAATTAAATCCTAAGACTTACTGTCTCTCATTCATGGGTCCATCTAAGGTCTCCTGAGTAGTAAAATCATACTGTCAATGTAAAGACGCAGACCGAGCTTCGTTCAAGTTTTCGACTTAAAATTTAATCGGAGCTTCGTACGATAACGTTGAGCATGAATATGGTCTCGGTTTATTTTATTTCATTTTCTAAGTACTTGAATAAAATATATACTTAATTATATAACTTGTTGATTTAGAAAGACAGTGAAACTCAGGGTGTTACATTACTACCCCTCTAAAAAAAAATTTCGTCCCCGAAATTACGTACCTTGAAAAAGATCGGGATACTGTAATCCCATCTTGTCCTCGAGCTCCCACGTCGTGTCTCTAGTCGCTTCATTCCAAACAACTTTGACCAAGGGAACTTGTTTCCGCCTGAGTTGCTTGATCCTCTTATTGTCGATTCGCACAGGCGATGTCTCCTAAGATAGGTTTTCTCGTAAGTGTACTATATCAGGTTCAAATACATGGGACGAATCAAGAATATACGTCCGAAGTTTTGAGACATGAAAAACATTATGAATGTTGGACAGAAAAGGTGGTAAGGCAATCTAGTAAGCTACTAAAACAATATGTCGAAGAATCTGGTAAGGCCCGATGAATTTGGGAGTGAGTTTTCTGGACTTTATAGCTCTACCTACCCCAGTCATAGGTGTGACACTCAGGAACACGCGTTCACCTTCTTGAAACTCGGGGGGTCGTCTTCGTCTATCAGAGTAGCTATTTTGTCTGCTTTGTGCCTTCTTCATCTTTTCCTAGATTTGCTTAACCTTTTCCGTTGTTTGTTGCACAAATTCAGGGCCTACGATCATATTCTCTCCATCCTGGTACCAACACAACGGTGTCTGTCACTTTCGTCCATACAAGGCTTCATAGGGTGCCATCCCTATGCTAGAATGATAGCTATTGTTGTAGGTGAACTCGATAAGAGGCAACAGATCATCCCAACTTCCACCATGGTCTAGAACACAAGCTCTCAGCAAATCTTCCAGAGATTGTATTGTTCTCTCTGTCTGTCCATCAGTTTGAGGATGATAAGCTGAACTCAGCCTCAGCCTTGTCCCTAACGCTTGATGTAGACTTTGCCAAAAACGTGAAGTAAACTTTGGGTCTCTATCGGAGACTATGCTTGACGGCACTCCATGTAGTCTGATTACTTCTCTGATATATAGCTTAGTTAACCTTTCTACCGAGTAATTGATCTTAACAGGTAAGAAGTGTGCTGACTTCGTTAACCTATCAACGATCACCCATATTGAATCAAAACTCTTAGAAGTTCTCGATAATCCTACCACGAAATCCATTGAGATGTTCTCCCATTTCCATTCGGGTACATCCAAGGATTGAAGCATTCCTCCAGGTCGTTGATGTTCTACCTTTTCTTTCTGACAGGTCAAACACAATGCTACATACTCAGCCACTTGCTTCTTCATTCCCGGCCACCAAAACTTCTGTTTCAGATCTTGATACATTTTGGTTGATCCAGGGTGAATGCTCAGCTTGATCTTATGTCCTTCTTCTAGAATCATTTTCCTTATCTCTGGGTTGCTAGGTACACAAACTCGTCCATTGCATCTCAAGATGCCATCATTTTCCTTATCTTAAGCGGCACGCTCAAGCGTGCGAAGGGAGCACGCCTTAGCATGCCAACTCTCAAGCATTGGTAGGTTGCACGCTCAAGTGTGTTGAGTGCATTTTCCAGCTGGTGTGCTTTTTGACGCGTGTGCTACAAGTATCAGGCCAGGGTAAAGGCGAAGCGGACAAGGTTCCACGCTCAAGCATGGACAGAACCTCACGCTCAAGCATGGGCATGCTCAAGCATGCAGGTTGTCCACGCTAAAGCGTGCACAGTGGGTCAAGTTGGATGAATTTCTTCCTCTTTCTCACTTTGCTCGAATTTCCCTTAAGTTCCAGAAGTTAAAGAGAGAAGCTCTGAAACTTTAGTGTGAGACAGCTTGAGGTTGAAGGTGATCGAGGCATCGGATTGTGATTCTAACTACACAATTGCAATCACAGTGAAGTTATCTACAACTCTGACGGATTGTTTTCATGATTCGTCCCAGGTAAACTCGAATCCCTAATACGCGTTCTTCGAGTCTTTACCTCTTTCTTTGATCTTTTGTGCTTGCTCTAGGACTAACACTGCTGTACACGTGTTATGCTCGTATTTAGGCAAAGTCCGCGTTCGTGATTGTCCGGGTTTTGGAGGTGGAACCGCAGCTGTTCTTGCAGTTGCCATTGAAGAGGTTGCGAGCTCAAGCTTGGAGGAGCAAGCCGGTGATCCCGTGGATTCGCATGACGACTGTTCAGGTGGGGATAAAGAGTACTACTACCATCGGGAAGGCAAGAGTAGTGTAGTTGTGTTTCTGCTATGTGTAGGGAAGCCCTAACCCTACTAGTGGTTGAGCCCAGATAAAGTACCTAAACCCTAGGTTTAGCTTACTTTGGTCTATCGCCGTTAATTTTGGAAACCCTAGGTTAGCAAACTGTTGATTGAGGATGATCTGTTTCGTATGACTGTTATGATGATGACTGTTGCTGCTATCTGTCTAAGTGCCTATATGCTACTTGGTATGTGATATGCTGCTATGTGTTATTGTTGATATTACTGTTGCTGATATTGATGTTGTTATGTTGTTTGTGGTAATCATGGTATGGTGGCGGAATGCCCTAGAGTTAAGTTTGGTTGTGTGCCGTGTTGTTGTCGGGTTGATACCGTGGATGGCGCCGTTGCTGTTATGCTGACTTTTCGAGGTTGTGGCCGTGTTGTTTGAGCTGTGGCTTGTGGACGTGTGGCGTCGAGGTTATGGCTGTGTGGATATAGTGGCATCGTGTTGTTTCTGATTGAGAGTTTAGGCGTGAGATCCGGTATCAAGCCCGTTGAGGATGTTTGTTGCATATCATCAGCTATCAAGTGGCAAAGTCGTATGACAGGTAGTGTGGGCTGCCAGCATCATACGAGGTTAGTTGTACCTGAGTGCAGGTACGGAAATTTGATGGGGCGGTCAAATGAGTGACCTTGGGGATGTTGCCAGTCTCAGGAATAGTTTACAGTGACGGATGAGGTAGCTCCTATCCTGTCATGATGCCCGATCCAGTTCGACTTGCCTTACTAATCCTAGAGCTTTCCATTGTTCCAAGCTAACGTTCTGAGGCGACCGAGATACCCCGGTTCCGGTGTGGATGGGGGATGCACTCTTATTGGTCACGGCGAGCGGTTCAGTTAGTTGGACAAACTAACTCCGTTCCGACACAGAACCTATTCCAGTGTGGACTTGTTTGGGTGTGGAACCATTCCAGTCGGAACCAGTTTTGTGAACTTTCGGCTGACATGGTGCATGGGATTGGAATCCCAGTCTAGAGGATTGATCTGAGTGTGAGACTCATGGAGATGGATGCTTGTTGCAGGTGTTGTTTTGAGAGATGTTTATCGGAATGCAGTAACTATTATATCTGCTACATGCTATATGTTGTTATTCACTGCATTTCTGTTGTTTTCCGACATTGCTATGCGTTGTATTTCTTATCTCCTTACTGTTTTCCCGGTTTGTCTGTTTCTGGGTTCGCTTGAAGACAACGAGCTAGCTGAGATGCAGGATGGACCCAAGGCTTCACCTACTTATCACGGGGGCACTGCGGATGCCGATGCTGGGCGACATTGAGATCATCTACCATGATGAGATGGGATGGCGGGTGGACCCCTCGACCTTTTTGGTGGTTTACACAGGACCCGTCAGCTTGATCTTTCGGAGCGGTACACCGCCGTATAAGGATATCATTGGACCCTACCACTTATACCAGTTTCTTACTTTTCCGAGGATGTGGCGACCTCCGAGGCAAAGATTGCGAGACTACATGTGGGTGGCACCCCAGTCTTTAGTTGTGTCTAGCAGGAGAAGCTACGTCTACCGAGGCCAGCGTCAGAGGACAGAGCAGTATCTGAGGACCTGCCTTCGGCTTAGGATTGTTGTGTCCAGCTCTTCGTCAGAGTGTGAGCCGTTGGTGCGGTACAGGCGTACTCATGGCGAAGATCAGGGTAGCTCAGGGCATCCTCACCGCTGATGGTGGGAGCCTGCCAGTGCGTCCTAGGTGGTGAGGTGAGAGCTTTTCATGTACTTTTGAGTGGGGGCGGGTTGTGCTGGTGAGCTCCGAGAGTCTTTTTCTTTTGCTGTTGACGTATTTTCAGTTTTTACTTATCCAATGTGTATATGTATGTACAGTGCCCTACTGATGGGGCTACGATATGTATGGTATTTGTATAGTTATCTTTATGTTGCGCTTTTACTCTGATGGTTTTTTTTTCTATGCTTGCCATCGTTGTTTATTTTGTTTATTGTTTGCTTCTGCAACGCTGTTTGAATACCACGCTATCGCTTTATATACGGCTAGGCATAGTTTCTAATAATAGGAGCTTGGGACTAATGGGATTATCCTTCTGAAAAAGGAGGATCCTCTCACTGACAAACATTGGGTTCATCTGGAGAAAAGAATATTAATTTCTTGATAAACAATTAATAGTATTTTTAGACGGATTGATATTCGAAAAGCAACTGCGAAATTGAATAGAACTAGGATTTGGGGGGCATCGAAAGTACAAGTGAAACCACGACTCTAGGCTCGTTTACTCTTGATTTCTTAAACTCTTTGTTTCTCTTTTGCTATATCTTACTATTGCTTACATCTTATTTTTATTAGTATTTCATTAGTCTAGATAGAATAAGGATTTTTCTATTCTAGTACTTACTTTAGCACTTGCATATCACATAATTAATCTCTTGGATACGATATCTGGACTTCCGTCCTATATTACTTTTGCGACAAGGTACACTACCCTTAAGTGTTTTCACAACACAACAAGTTTTTGGCGCCGTTACCGGAGATTAATTTGTGATATTTTGTGATATTTGTGATATTGGAAGAAAGAAATGCTAATTACTTTAGACATTTATTTTTCTTTTTATTTATCTCTCTCCTTGTATGCTAACGCGTTCTCAAGAACCTGAACTATATTTTGACAGGGAAATTGAAAGAACTTTTCACAGGTTGCGGAAGCAAGCAAGAGAGGAGAACACCATGGGGAAAAGAATGACTTTCCTAGATTACTTTACCCCCTCTGCTGAGGTGACAGATAGCATCACCAACCCTGCGGTGGATGCCAACAACTTTGAGATCAAGCCTGCTTTGGTCTCTATGGTTCAAAACTCTGGACTATTTGGGGGATCACCAATTGAAGACCCCAACTGCCATCTGAAGAAGTTCCATAGGGTCACAGATCTCATCAAGTACAATAGAGCTTCAACAGATGCAATTAGACTCAGACTGTTCCCATTCTCACTATCCGACAAGGCAAATCAGTAGTTTTCCTCTTTGCCATCTAGTTTTATCACTACCTGGGGCCAGTTAACACACCAATTGTTGGCTAGGTACTTTCCACCTTCTAAATCTGCTAAATTTAGAGCTGATATTTCAAACTTTGTGCAATATGACCAGGAATTTCTTTATGAGGCATGGAAGCGATATCAGGATTCAATCAGAAGGTGTCCATATCATGGTTTCACAGCCCACATCCTGTTGTAGATGTTATATAATGGACTTTCATAGCAAAATAGGTCCAGTATAGATGCTGCTTGTGGTGGCTCAATTATGAAGAAGACACCTGATGAAGCCCAGGCATTAATCCAAGAGATAGTAGCCAATTACTATCTGTAACACCCCCCTCGGGTGCTACATACATGAACTCTAAATGCGGAAAAACATCATTAAAATAAAACGCTGGTTGCTTTCGGAAAATACTGTAATTAGTTAGCTACGTTCAAAAATGTGGTTCTAAAATTTTTCTACATATATAAGCATCTCAAGCTCAAGACAAAGGATTACACCTTATAACACATACATCGATATTCAATGTTAATAAAAACATAATCATAACATAAGTTCAGATCTAGCATATGTATATATTACAGACTTAAAACATATAGTCAACATACGTGCAGCAAATAAAATAAGACTGCTTCAAAAATAAAAGATTCCTATGCTGGTCGGGCTAAAAATAGCCATTGGGATACCGTCCCAAATTAACCTCCGATTCCCAGAAGAATTTGGAGGGATCCTCTTTGTAGCTCCTTCAAAAGTCTCCGTCATCTGAGTCCTCACTTATCCGCGGGGACCTATGATTAACATCTGTACATGTGTTCCAAAGACACAACAGGGTATCCAACATGTATAGGCAAAGGTGAGATACTCATTTTATAAGTTTATCACGATAGCCGCACAAGCAACAAACAACAGATACAATCACATATAAATACAGTTATAAAAACAGTTATTCATATAACGCAATATCTCAATCACTATCATGAGTTATAATAATGCATGAGACTCCAATATCATCTTTCTATTTCATGTACTCCGGAGATTCTTACTTCCCTTCATCCAGCGATAGGCCGCAATAACACCCGTAACACAATTGTTCTCATGAGTCGGCCTCTCAATTTAGGTTCGAACTCCAATTGTTCCAGGGTACCACATCACAACCATATCCTAAATAGTCCAGTCTCTGATTGAGTTCATTCGTGTTTGGCAACCAATTTACCACGGCATGAGGTTGCTACGCCATATGCCACTTATGGAATTTTGAACACAGAATGCCCCTATAGACCTGGTGGTCTTAACTAGCTCAATTATCAACTACGTAAGTTGTAGCTCGTTTTCAAATGGCACGTCTACCGGATCATGCATGTATACAGAAAGTTTTCAGTTTTCTTTTTCGTTCATTCTTTCATTTGTCGAGGCATATATCCCACGACTCGTTTTACAGGACATTAAGCCCGTTCAAATAAAAACACAGGACACGAAGTCGAGTGCTCAATCCACAAAACACTAGCTCGATGTCTCGGTCACTAGGTTTGCGTTCGTCTCAAAAGATACATCGTTTTTCTTTCGGTCTTTCTTTCTCAAAAAAACTTTGGAAAACAAAACTCATTTTCATTTTCTTGAACTAAAACATTTCTTTTCCAAAGAAAACATTTTCCTGGGAAAACACTTTTTCGTGAACAAAACCGTTTTCTAAAGGAAGATAACTTTTCAAAAAGGAAGATAACTTTTCTTGAAAATGCAACACGTTTTCCCAAAAACCTTTTTGACTTCAAAATCCGGTTTTCAAAACTTCGGGTTCGGTTTTCGAGTATTTAATTCTTTAGTGAGTCATAGCCAGTCCTATGCTGATTCAGGATATAAATATATATATATAGGTATCAAACAGCCCATAATCACAACAAAATTTCACCCAAGGCATCAATGCTACAAATCATGATCAAGTATAGAAGTATGCTTCATTAAGTAAAACAACTTCATATTCCATTCAAAACATATCTCCAAAATATCAATTACACAACAACGTCACATATATCAATCAAACACTTTGAAGCTACCAAACTCAAATGAAATACCTCCCTTTACCTATCTAAGTTGCTCAATTAAATCCTGAACGATTCTCAGCTCCGGTTCCGTTTTCGTCCGTGTCGCCTAAAATAATTAAGCGCAATTCAATTCTCAACAACAATCAACATCAAATTACAACATCAAAACATAAATTTTCTTCCCCAAAAAGGTCCAAGGTTTGGCCAAGAAATTTTAAAAGGCTAGGGATCTCATTTGGTTCTAAACTTTTGGATGCTTGGTTCATAAACTTGGTTAACACTAAGACAAGTCTTAATACCCAAAAATATGAAACATGACTCATGGTTTTTCACACATGAAGGTCTCGGCCATGAGAGGGAAAAGGGGTTATAAAATGATTTGGTTATCCATCACTTGGATTCAAAGACAATAGGAAATGTAAAGATGGAATCAAGAGTTAGAAATCAAAAATTTGAACAAAATCATTATTCACCAAACTTTTTAGGGTTCGGCTACTCTTAGAACAATAGGCTAGGATGAGAGTTTGATCATATGCTCTTGGGTTTAGGTAGAGCATGACGAAGCTAGCTCAAAGAAATTGGTTTCCCATTAAAAGGATTTTTCTACAATTTCCTATGAATTTTTGAAGTTTTGGATCATAAACTTGATTTTCATGAAATCAAGATTTGAACTTGAGATAGGAAGAGATTCTTGAAGCTAAGAGATCATAGAAGTGATCTTACCTAAGAAAGGATGAAGATTGATCAAGGATTGAAGATTTTCTCTCAAAGGATTCAAGCTTTTTTAAGAGAAAATGGAGTTTTTCGCAAGGAGGAAGATGAAGTGTGAAGGAGAAAGTGATCAAGCTCTCTTATGCAGGTTGGGGGGCATGGCAATGGGGCTGACCAGCCCATAAAATGGGTCATTTAAGGGTATTTTGGTCATTTCCTTCAAGGGTAAAATAGTAAAAGTGAAAAAGGTTTGGGGTATTTTGGTCTTTTCAAGTCCAGATATTTCCAAACGTCATGATGACTCTGGCACGCTTTCCCATGTGATTTGACATGATGTGACATCAAGATTATTCGTTAGCGGGTCCCGGTATGTCCATATGCAGCTCCCATCGATAAGTCCCGCCTACGTATATCGGATATTTTAAGAAGTGAACATCTCTCTTAGTAGCGGGATCTGGGGAAAGAATAGGAAAGGTTATTTCACTATATTTCTGACCCAGAACAGGGCTCCGTTCGTCACCTGATTGAGGATTTCGCTCGAAAAAAAGGCCAAGAAGTTATTTTTTTTAAATTTAACCAAAACGTAAAGAGTTAAATTCTAAGTCATACTGTCTCGTTCACGGGTCCATCTGAGGTCTCCTGAGCAATAAAATCTTACTGTCAGTGTAAAAACACAGGCCGAGCTCCATTTGAGTTTTCGGCTCAAAATTTAATCGTAGCTTCGTACGATAACGTTGAGCACGAATATGATCTCGGTTTATTTCATTTCATTTTCTAAGTCCTCGAATAAAATATAAACTTAATTATATAACTTGTTGATTTATAAAGACAGTGAAAATCGGGGTGTTACATTACTACCCCTCTAAAAAAAAAAATTCGTCCTCAAAATTACGTACCTTGAAAAAGATCGGGATACTGTAATCTCATTGCATCTCCAGTCGCTTCATTCCAAACAACCTTGACCAAGGGGACTTGTGTTCCCCTGAGTTGCTTGATCCTCTTATCAACGATTCGCACAGACGATGTCTCATAAGACAAGATTTCTCTTAAATGTACTATATCAAGTTCGATTACATGGGACGAATCAGGAATATACTTCCGAAGTTGTGAGACATGGAAAACATTATGAATGTTGGATAGAAAAGGTGGTGAGGCAATCTGGTAAGGCCCAATGAATTTGGGAGTGAGTTTTCTGGACTTAATAGCCCTACCTACCCCAGTCGTGGGTGTGACTCTCAGGAACACGTGTTCACCTTCTTGAAACTCGAGGGGTCATCTTCGTTTATCTTAGTAGCTCTTTTGTCTGCTCTATGTCGTCTTCATCTTTTCATGGATTTGCTTAATCTTTTCCATTGTTTATTGCACAAGTTCAGGGCCTACAATCATATTCTCTCCATCCTGGTACCAACACAACGGTGTCTAGCACTTTCGTCCATACAAGGCCTCATAGGGTGCCATCCCTATGCTAGAATGATAGCTGTTGTTGTAGGTGAATTCAATAAGAGGTAAAAGATCATCCCCACTTCCACCAAGGTCTAGAACATTGGCTCTCAGCAAATCTTCCAAAGATTGTATCGTTCTCTCTGTCTGTCCATCTGTTTGAGGATGATAGGCTGAACTCAGTCTCAGCCTTGTCCCTAATGCTTGATGCAGACTTTGCCAAAAACGTGAAGTAAACTTTGGGTCTCTAAGAGACTATGCTTGATGGCACTCCATGTAGTCTGATTACTTCTCTGATATACAGCTCAGTTAACTTCTCCACTGAGTAGTTGATCTTAATAAGTAAGAAGTGTGCTGACTTCATTAACCTATCAACGATCACCTAGATTGAATCAAAACTCTTAGAAGTTATCGGCAATCCTACCACAAAATCCATTGAGATGCTCTCCCTTTTCCATTCGGGTACATCTAAAGATTGAAGCATTCCTCTAGGTCGTTGATGTTCTACCTTTGCTTTCTGACAGGTTAAACACGATGCTACATACTCAGCCACTTGCTTCTTCATTTCTGGCCACCAAAACTTCTGTTTCAGATCTTGGTACATTTTGGTTGATCCAGGATGAATGCTTAGCTTGCTCTTATGTCCTTCTTCCAGAATCATTTTCCTCATCTCCGGGTTACTAGGTACACAAACTAGTCCATTACATCTCAAAATGCCATCAGTGCCTAAGCCGAACTCTGCAGCCTTCTCTTGTCCAAGTAACTCCTTTTTCTCTTGGAGGTACTCATCAGTTACTTGTTGTTCACGGATTGTCTCCATCACCATCAGTCCACTAGATACCTTGATCATTCCCAAGCAAATCTTCTCGTAGTTCACTTCCACAGCTAGATTGAGATACGAAACTATTCTATCAATTCTAACTCCTTAACCATCATTGTAAAGATGTGCGGGGTCTTCCGGCTCAGAGCGTCTGCAATGACATTTGCTTTCCCCGGGTGGTATAGCAAAGTGAAGTCGTAGTCCTTAAGAAATTCCATCCAACGTCTCTGCCTCATGTTAAGTTCCTTCTGATCGAACAGGTACTTCAAACTTTTGTGGTCACTGAAGACATCAAACTTGGATCCATACAAGTAATGTCTCTACATCTTTAGTGCAAAAACTACGGCAGCTAACTCTAGGTCGTGAGTCGGGTAATTCCTCTCATGAGTCTTCAACTGGCGCGAAGCATACGCTACAACCTTCCGATGCTGCATAAGTACACATCCTAATCCCTGATGCGAAGCATCACAGTACACTTTATACGGTTCATCTGGTTTAGGTAACACTAACATTGGTGAGGTTGTCAAACGTTCTTTCATCGTCTGAAAACTTTCCTCACATTTCTCAGTCCACATGAACGGCTGATCCTTCCTCGTAAGTTGGGTCAACGGCGCAACAATCTTTGAAAATCCTTCAATGAATCTTCTGTAGTAACCAGCCAGTCCAACGAAACTGCGGATTTCTGTCGGTCTTGGGTCTCTCCCATAGAAGTACTGCTTCTACTTTTGTAGGGTCAAAGGCAATCCTTTCCTTCTTAATCACGTGCCCCGAGAATTTGACTTCAGCTAGCCAAAATTTGCACTTGGGCAGCTTTGCGTACAACTTCTCCTCGTGAAGGATCTGTAAAACTTGTCGCAAGTGTTCCTCATGCTTCTCAGGACTCTTCGAGTAGATAAGTATATCCTCTATGAACACGACAACGAACTTATCCAAAAATGGACGAAAAACCCGGTTCATATAGTCCATGAAGACAACAGGCGCGTTCGTCACTCCAAAAGGCATCACGAGGTACTCATAGTGACCATAACAAGTCCTAAAAGCAGTCTTAGGTACGTCCTCGTTCTTTACTCTAATCTTGTGATAACCAGATCTCAGGTCAATCTTTGAAAAGACAGCGGCTCCCTGAAGTTGATCCATCAAATCATCAATGCAGGGTAGAGGATACTTGTTCTTGATTATTATCTTGTTTAGTTGACGGTAATCCACGCAAAGTCTTGAACTCCCGTCTTTCTTCTTCACCAATAACACTGGTGCTCCCCACGGGGACACAATTGATCTCACGAACCATTTAGATATCAACTCCTCTAGTTGGGTCTTCAGTTCGGCTAACTCCGTAGGTGACATCCTATAAGGAGCTATAGAGATCGGACCGGATCCTGGAACTAAGTCGATCGCGAACTCGATGTCTCTCACAGGTGGCAAACCTGGAACGTCCTCGGGAAAAACTTTCGGAAAATCTTTCACAACCGACACATCGCTCAAGACAACGTCCCTCTCGATTTCTAAACAGGATAGAAGCATTATCCCTGAGCTCCTTCTTTCAAAGAAGCTCTTACTTGGTTGGCGGTTAAAAATCCAGAAATCTCAGGGTCAGGAAAAACTAAGGTTCCATGTGCACAATCTAAAAGGATATGGTTGGAAGATAACCAATCCATGCCTAGGATCACATCCAATTGAGTCAAAGGCAAACATATTAAGTCAACAACAAAGTTCCTATCATGAACAATAATAGGACAATTCAAACATATTGTATTTATAGTAACAGGTTTAGCAGTTGGAGTAGAGATAATCAAATCAAAAGACAGCGAAGAAACAGGCAAGTCCAACAGTCTCACACATTCGAAGGATATAAACGAATGCGTAGCAACTGAATCAAATAGTACAGTTAGGAGATTACCAACTATGATGCAACTACCTTGTATGAGATCATCCGATTTAGAAGATCAGCGCCACTCATGGTATAAACCCTTCCCCTTACTGTTGGTCTAGCAGTCCATACATTGTTGACCGTCGACTCGGGTTTTGGTGTAGGGCAATCCCTCGCGAAATGTCCTATCTTTCCAAATTGGAAATAGAGAACTCGCTTCAGCTCACAGTTATCAGTTGGGTGTCCTTGTTTCCCACACTTGAAGCATCTCTCAACTTGCCCCTGATTCTGGTCGTTTCCACTTCTTCCACTGTAAGCAGAAGCGACAGGACGATAAGATTGTTGTTTCTGACTATTCCCTTGAGGTCGGGAATACGGCTTCTTCTGGGACAGTCTCCCCTTCTGGTTCTGGTATTGGGTCGGGTTCCTAGACCTAGACAGTCCTCCCACAGTACTCTTGTTCTCCCTCCTTCTTCTCATCTTCTCAACTTTCCTGCACTTCTCCACCAAGGCTTGAAATTTACGAATCTCCAGCGGTAACACCGACTCCTTGATCTCGAAGCGTAAACCTCCTTCAAACTTCTAGCATTTCCAGTCCTCATCAGGTTGGGCTTGGAAAAAGCGAAAATATTTGGCAAGTGATTCAAACTTCGCCGCATATTCCCCAACAGTCATGTCCCTCTGCTGCAGCCTCAGAAATTCTTGCTCTTTCTCGATTCTGGCACTCTGGGGAAAGTACTTGTCCAAGAGCTTGGTGCGAAATACTCCCCAGGTGATCTCTTGGTTGTTGGCTTCCAGCAGTTGTCTGGTTCCTCCCCATCAATACTCTACATCACCCAGAAATAGGAATGTGGCATAGTCCACCTTCACTCCCTCGGGGTAGTGCAGAATAGCAAAAATCTTCTCTATCTCTTGCAGCCGCAAGTCAGCCTTTTCCGGGTCACAATCTCCATGAAACTACGGAGGATCATGACGCCGCAAGTCGACTAACCCTCTGGCATCAGCAGCAAGGTTGGCTCTTTATTGATTCTATTGGTTCTGTTGAGCCATCATAGCTGTCTGTTGAGCAACAGCAGCGGCCATATCAGCCATGGCCTGGATAGCCCGATTGATGTTGTTGTCATCAACATTGTTGTCAGCAGTGCCGCGACCTCCACCATGTCCACCGCTAAGATTCTTGTTTCCCAACAGGACAAACCAATCATACCTTATTAAGGAAACATAAAATCGTGTGTCAAGCAATAATGTGTCAACACACATTTCTTCATCAAAGAAACAATTCAAACAAAGTTCAAATAGAGGTCACACTACACAAACACAATAGACCTGTTCCCCAAGGATTCCCAAAAGACTCGACCATCTCTGATACCATTGATGTAACACCCCCCTCGGGTGCTACATACACGAACTCAAAATGCGGAAAAACATCAATAAAATAAAACGCTGGTTGCTTTCGGAAAATACTATGTATAATTAGTTAGCTACGTTCAAAAACGTGGTTCTAAAAATTTTCTACATACATAAGCAGCTCAAGCTCAAGACAAAGGATTTCACCTTATAACAAATTCAATGTTCATAAAAACATAATCGTAACATAAGTTCAGATCTAGCATATTTATATATTATAGACTTAAAACATATAGTCAACAATCGTGCAGCAAATAAAATAAGACTGCTTCAAAAATAAAAGACTCCTATGCTGGTTGGGCTAAAAATCGCCATTGGGATACCGTCCCAAAGTCAGCTCCCGAGTATCACATTCCCGAACGTTTATAAGGCCGAAAACATTTATTAATGCGGAAAATACGATTTTCTTTTTTTTTTCTTTTCACAAAGATGTAATGGGATTAGTAAAGGTAAATAATACTAATAGATGAACTTAGGTTCACCATGCATTTCTAGAACATACATACTGTATTACAATACAGAAACAGAGAACAGAAACAGAAACTTCAACATTACTGTATACAAACATAAGAAATACAATAAGTACTAGGAGTCGTAGCTACAAAAGGTACTACAAAAAAACGGACATAGTCTGGCCGACAACAAAACTAAAACAGCAAAGAGTCCGCCTCCGGGCTCAAGGAAACTACTGAACTGAATCATCGTCACGTCCATTTGTTCAAGCAGCAATAGCAAGTACCAGCAGAAAACATACAGATATGGGTGAGATTCCCGTTCATCAACACAACTAAACAGCAATAGTAAAAACGAGACGACTCACCAGGTAACAGCGTACCCAACATGCTTACAAGAATTCTCAATATCAATCATGTTAAACAGTTAACAGCATAATATAAGGCATTCTTAAACAATACAGCGATGTATAACAATAAATGTAAACATCAACAGCCATGCAATGCAGTGCAATGTATATGACTCAATGCCAATGTCACTGGGTACTACACTGACCCCTACTCCATGGAGCTAACAAAACGTTGGAGAGAGTGAATGGGAGGACATGTTCCGGTTTCTGCCAGCCATGAGCAAGATGCTACAACATTCGTAATGTGCACGTATCTGGCTTTACGGAAACAATCTCGACCAAACATGAAAAGTACAACATCTAGTAGAGGATATCAGTGTATTGCACAGATTCGCCACGACACAGAAGAATCACCAACTGGTCACATGTCAGCCCTTCCAACCCAGATACCTCCAAAAAGACCATTGAAGATCGTCACCGTAAGATTCGCACCCGCATCAAGGTGTAAGCTCAACTCCTAGGCTCAAGGCCTTATAACTATGCAAATGAAATGCCAATGCTTACACAAAGCAGATGCGAAAAAGCAATGTCTACCCCCCGGGTAAACCTCGAGTTCCACAAAGGTTCTCTTCCTTAGGAACTATACGTGTCTTTGAAAAACAAAACCTTTATCCACAAGATAAATCTCGTGATCCTTCCGGGATCGAGTCATCACAAAACTGAAACAATTGAACGACTGATCGGGATCCGAATCACCGGTCCGTCATCGAACTACTGTTTCAAAACCCAAAACGTTTCATGTTTGTGTTTATGTCTTATGAAGTCATTGATGTACTAAGTCATCAATGGTATAATATATGGCCTTGTTCCACCACATACCATACTTAATTAACCCTTGTCTTTAACTCTAAGTTAATTATTTAACTTAGGTTTTAACGCGTAAAACATTACAGTTTGAGTTGAAAAACACTTTTTATAAACAAAATCCTTTCTCGCGGGGCGAAGATATGTTTCGCGACGCGAGGCTGAGAGGTTTTCTTTACTGTTTAGACAGTCTTTCTGCTTCGCGAGGCGAGGATAGTATCGCGACTCGAGGCCGAGAAGCTGCATCTTCACTTGCCTAGACAGTCTTTCTGGTTTGTGTGGCGAGGACTACTTCGCGACGCGAAACCGAGAAGCTACATCTTTGCTGCTCGGGCTAGCCCACTGTCTCGCGCGGCGAGACAATGCTAGCCAAGCGAATGCCTTGTCTTCCCTCTGTCTCACGGGGCAAGACAGGGTTCGCTGGGCGATTGTCCTGTTTTTCATTATCCGTAACTCCTTCATTAATTCTCCTTTTGAAACACTTAGTTTGATTAAAAGACCTATGGCTAAAGAAAAGACATTTTCCCACTTTGGTGACACACTTTAAAGGTTAAAACTTCATTTGATCTTTGCATCAAAATCACTTTTGTTTCTCTTTGAAAACATAGGTTATGAAATCATGTTTTGTTACATCAAAACCTTGCCAAAACAAGAACAACACATGTTCTTATATTTTCCTCTTACTAAGGCCACAAGTCTACTACAATGAAAAATGGAGACTTTGCTTCACCAACTAAGCAAATATAGCTCAACAACTCACACCAATTATGACAAACCACAATTTCACCTTATTACATCATAATCAAAACATACAAGTCCATCACACATCATGGTCTCATAATCAAGCATAAAAGTCCATACTTGATCTAGTGATCAAAGTGGGTTTTTCAACGTACATGAAAATGATTTTCATTCCATCATCTCATCATCAACATATGCTAAAACACACTACAACATACTAAAGCATAAACTCATCATGACAATCTTGATCATCAAGAGAACTTAACCAAACTTAACAATTAAAAGTGAACCCAAACTAAAGGGTTTCACCCACCCATAAACTTAAACAACCATCTTCACTACCACCATCTTGGTGTGATGAGGTTCACCCCCCATACCTGTTGATGAGCAGATTCCCGGATCAAAGTCGGTTGATCGGTTTGTGAACCTCCTGGCAATCGTCAACAACTACAACAACACAACAATCCAACATTAACCCACAATCAAAGCAAAACTCAACAATCCTAACAAAGAGGGTTTCGGCCACCCTACTGTAAAGAGGTTAGGAATTGCTCTTTGTTTTCCATTCATGGATTCAAAGGCAATAGGAAAGCTAAGGATGAAATCAAGTGTTAGAAATCAAAAATTGATGAAAAACACTATTCATCATCATCAAAAGGGTTCGGCCATAAAGTGATTTTAGAGCTATGATGAGAGTTGAATCATAAGCTCTTGGGTTTAGGTAGAGAATGATGAGATGAGTTCAAAGAAATTGGTCTCACCTCAAAAGGATTTTTCCTATGGATTTTCAAAGTTTTGGATCTAAGAAATTCTTTTCATGATAATGAGGTTTGATCTTGAAATAAAGAGAGATTCAAGAAGCTAAGAGATCATAGAAGTGACCTTAAAATGAAGGAAGATTGCTCAAGGAATCAAGTGATTCCAACAAGAAATCAAGGAGCTTCAAGAGCAACAATGGTGTTTCTTCATGAGCAACTATGGTGTTCTTCTCTTTTTGAGAGGGCTGTGAGAAAATGAGAGTGTGAGGGGCTGAGTTCAGCTTCTTAAAAGCTCACTTAAGGGCAAAATGGTCATTTGCCAAAAGGGTAAAATGGTAAAAGTGTAAAAGACTAAGGTTAGGGACATTTTAATCATTTTGCGTCCAGATATTTTCGAACGTCGTGACGACTCTGGCATACTCTCTCAAGTGTCCTTGGATGATGCGACAACAAGATTATCAGTTGGCGAGTCCCGATAAATCCATATGTGGCTCCGTTCGTCACCCGATTGAGGATTCCACTCGAACGGAGGTCAGGAATTGATTTTTTTGAAGTTTTTTGTGAAATTTAACCAAAATGTAGAGAATCGAATTCTAAGACTTATTGTCTCATTCAGGGGTCCATCTGAGGTCTCCTGAGCAGTAAAATCATACTGTCAGTGTAAAAAGGCAGACCGGACTCTGTTTGAATTTTCGACTCAAAACTTAATTGGAGCTTCCTACGATATCGTCGAGCATGACTATGGTTTAGGAATATTTTATTACCATTCCTAATACCTCGAATAAAATAAAGACATTAAAATAATGAAGAATTATAAAATGTGAAAATCGGGCCGTTGCAGCTCCGATTCCCAAAGGAATTCGAAGGGATCCTCTTTGCAGCTCCTTCAAAAGTCTCTGTCATCTGAGTCCTCACGTATCCGCGAGGACCTATGATCAACATTTGTACATGTGTTCCAAAAACACAATAGGGTGTCCATCATGTATAGGCAAAGGTGAACTACTCATTTTATAAGTTTATCACGATACCGCACAAGGGACAACAACAAATATAATCAAATATAAATACAGTTATTCATATAACACAATATCTCAAACACTATCATGAGTTATAATAATGCATGAGACTCCAATATCATCTTTCTAATTCATGTACTCCGGAGATTCTTACTTCCCTTCATCAAGTGATAGGCCGCAATAACACCCGTAACACAATTGTGCTCATGACTCGGCCTCTCAATTTAGGTCCGAACTCCAATTGTTCGAGGGTACCACGTCATAACCATATCCTGAATAGTCCAGTCTCTGATTGAGTTCATTCGTGTTTGGAAACCAATTTACCACGGCACGGGTTGGCTACGCCACCGGCCACCGATGGAGTTTCGAACACAGAATTCCCCAATAGACCTAGTGGTCTTAACTGGGTCAATTCTCAACTACGTAAGTTGTAGCTCATTTTCAAATGGCACGTCTACCGGTTCATGTATGTACACAAAAAGTTTTCTGTTTTCTTTTTCGTTCATTCTTTCATTTGTCGAGGCATATAGCCCACAACTTCTTTTAAAGGACATTAAGCCCGTTCAAATCAAAACACAAGATGCGAAGTCCAAGTGCTCAATCCACAAAACACTTGCCCGACGTCTCGGTCACTAGGTTTGTGTTCGTCTCAAAAGATACATCGTTTTTCTTTCGGTCTTATTTTCTCAAAACAACTTTGGAAAACAAAACTCAATTTCATTTTCATGAACAAAAACATTTCTTTTCCAAAGAAAACATTTTCCAGGAAAAACACTTTTTCGTGAACAAAGCCGTTTTCGAAAAGTTCCACGTCTTTATAAGACGTCTTTCTAAAACAAAACTCGCTTTGTAAAACTTTCCTCAAAACCACTTTTTCCTTTTCAAAAGAACATAACTTTTCAAAAAGGAAGATAACTTTTCTTGAAAAAACAACACGTTTTCCCAAAAACCTTTTTGATTTGAAAATCCGGTTTTCAAAACTTCGTTTTCGGTTTTCGAGTATTTTAATTCTTTAGTAAGTCATAGTCAGTCCTATACTCATTCAAGATATAAATATATATAGGTATCAAACAGCCCATAATCACAACAAAATTTCATCCAAGGCATCGATGCCACAAATCATGATCAAGTATACAAGTATGCTTCATTAAGTAAAACAATTTCATATTCCATTCAAAACATACCTCCAAAATATCAATTGCACAACAACATCACATATATCAATCAAACACTATGAAGCTACCAAACTCAAACGAAATATCTCCCTTTACCTCTCTAAGTTGCTCAATTAAATCCCGAACAATTCTCAGCTCCAGTTCCATTTTCGTCCGTGTCTCCAAAAACAATTAAGCACAATTCAACTATCAACAAAAATCAACATCAAATTACAACATCAAAACATAAATTTTCTTCCCCAAAAAGGTCCAAGGTTCGGCCAAGAAAATTTTAAAAGGCTAGGGATCTCATTTGGTTCTAAACTTTTGGATAGTTGGTTCATAAACTTGGTTAAAACTAAGACAAGTCTTAATACCCAAAAATATGAAACATGACTCATGGTTTTTCACACATGAAGGTCTCGGCCATGAAAGGGAAAAGGGGTTAGAAAATGATTTGGTTTTCCATCACTTGGATTCAAAGACAATAGGAAAGGTAAGGATGGAATCAAGAGTTAGAAATCAAAAATTTGAACAAAATCACTGTTCACCCAACTTTCTAGGGTTCGGCAACTCTTATAACAATAGGCTAGGATGAGATTTTGATCATATGCTCTTGGGTTTAGGTAGAGGATGATGAAACTAGCCCAAAGAAATTGGTTTCCCATTAAAAGGATTTTTCTACAATTTCCTATGAATTTTTGAAGTTTTGGATCATAAACTTGATATTCATGAAATCAAGATTTGAACTTGAGATAGGAAGAGATTCATGAAGCTAGGAGATCATAGAAGTGATCTTACCTAAGAAAGGATGAAGATTGATCAAGGATTCAAGCTTTTCTCTCAAAGGATTCAAGCTTTTCTTAAGAGAAAATAGAGTTTTTCTCAAGGAGGAAGATAAAGTGTGAAGGAGAAAGTGATGAAGCTCTCTTATGCAGGTTGGGGGCGTGGGAATGGGGCTGACCAGCCCATAAAATGGGTCACTTAAGGGTATTTTGGTCATTTCCTTCAAGGGTAAAATGGTAAAAGTGAAAAAGGTTAGGGGTATTTTGGTCTTTTCACGTCCAGATATTTCCAAACGTCATGATGACTCTGGGATGCTTTCCCCTGTGATTTGACATGATGTGACATCAAGATTATCCGTTAGCGAGTCCCGGTAAGTCCATATGCAGCTCCGTTCGTCACCCGATTGAGGATTTCGCTCGTAAAAAGGTTAGGAAATGATTTTTTTTAAATTTAACCAAAACGTAGAGAATTAAATTCTAAGACTTACTGTCTCATTCAAGGGTCCAGTTAAGGTCTTCTGAGCGGTAAAATCTTACTGTCAGTGTAAAAACGCAGACCGGGTTTTGTTTGAGTTTTCGGCTCAAAATTTAATCCTAGCTTCGTACGATAACGTTGAACTTGAATATGATCTCAGTTTATTTTATTTCATTTTCTAAGTTCTCGAATAAAATATAAACTTAATTAAATAACTTGTTGATTTATAAAGACAGTGAAAATCAGGGTGTTACACTCAGCGACAATCAAGTCAACAAGAAGCCAGTCAGAATATATGAAGTAGATGCCATCACAACAATGGAGACCAAGATGGATGCACATTCATAACAAGTAGAAACATTGATGCAAGCACAAGCACAAATGATGACTCAAACCATTACATCTGTGCCCCCACCCCTTTGTAAACATTGCAATTTGACTTGTCACAAAAGCAAAGATTGTAAGTAGGGTAGTTACTTTACCCCGTCAGTTGAGGAAGCTATTTATGTGGGCAATGCCAACTGTAGTTAGGATAACTCTTTTCTATATGTTCATTCTGGTTGGAGGAGCCAACCCAACTTTCCTTGGGGAGATCAACAAAACAGTCAGAATATCTTCAGACTACCCTACTGCCAGAATCAAGGTCCAAGACAAGAAGACACAGGGACTGATTTTGAAAACACCCTAGCAGAGCTCAAGAAGAAATCTGACAGTAACTTTCAAGCCTTGGGAGCCCAATTGACTACTCTTGCAACGTTGATGACTCAAATGGTGCAAAGTGCACCACCTGCTCAGACCGAAGCAAAACCAAAGGAGTCAGCCAAGGCTATCACTATTAGGAGTGGTAAAGAGTTAAATAAAGAACTTAGCAAAGAAACCGTAAGCAAGAAATCTCCTGCTGAAGGGAGCACGGCCGTGCTTGCAACCGAACACTATAACAACAGAAAAAGGAGGTAAAATTGGCTCTGAGCCAGAAAAGGTGAAAATCCCTTACCTCGTAGAATGAAAAATGAGCATCAGGATAAGCAATTCGCTAAAGTTTTAGAAAATTTTAAAAAAAATGCTTATCAATATTCCCTTTGCTGAAACTATTGCTCAAATGCCCAAACATGCAAAATATTTCAAAGAAATAATTTCTAATAAAAAGAAATTAGAGGGTTTTGAAGTGGTAAAATTAAATGAGGAGTGCTCTTCTATCATTCTTAAGAAACTGCCACCTAAATTGAAAGATCCAGGTATTTTTGGAATCCCCTGCTCTATTGGTAATTCGTACTTTGAAAAAGCATTATGTGATTTGGGTGCCTGTATAAAGTTAATGCCTTTGTCTGTCTTTAGAAAACTTGGCATGCAAGAACCTTAGCACACCAACATCTCTTTATAGTTAGCAAACAGATCCATTGCCCATCCACGTGGTGTGATAGAGGATGTTTTAGTCAAGGTTGACAAATTCATCTATCTTGTTGACTTCGTCGTGTTAGACATGGAGGAGGATGAGAAAGTTCCATTTATTTTGGGGCGACCTTTCTTAGCCATAGGAAAGACTTTAATTGATGTCCAACAAGGAAGGTTGACTCTGCGGCTTGGTGATGAAGAAATTATTTTTAGAGTTTTTAAATCTCTTAAAAATCCTTCTTCTTTTGCTTCCTGTAATTTCATTCAAGATATTGATACTACAAATATAGTTGTGTCTGTCAATTTCTCTGATTTCAAGATAAAGGACCCACTTGAAAAGATTCTTATTCTGCAGGACCCAAATCTTATGGCAGATAGTGAAGAAGAGGAAGCCTTGATGTTCGTCCAAGCTCGCCAAGCAGGAAATTGGAAGAATCATATGTTTGAAAAGTTAGAGAGGGACAACGCCCCGAAGCCCAAGCCTTCGATTGAAGAGCCTCCTGAACTTGAATTAAAGCCCCTCCCATATAATCTTAAATACGCTTTCTTAAAACCTCCTTCCTCTCTACTTGTCATTATTTCTACGCTTTGACGAAAACCATGGAGGAACAACTTTTGAAGGTGTTAAGGGACAACAAGGAAGCTTTTGGGTGGACGATTCATGATATTAAAGGCATTAGTCACTCCATATGCACTCATAGAATTTACATGGAGGATGAATTTGAGCCTCGGGCCCTACCTCAGCGCCGCCTCAATCCAAACATGAAGGAGGCAGTGAAGAAAGAAGTAATCAAACTTCTTGATGCAAGTATTATCTATCATATCTCTGATAGTAAGTGGGTAAGTCCGTTTCAATGTGTCCCTAAAAAGGGAGGTACAACTGTCATGGAAAACAATAACCAAGAATTGATAGTAGTAAGGAAAACCACGGGGTGGCGTATATGCATTGATTTTATAAAATTAAATGAAGCCACTAGGAAGGACCATTTTCTTTTACCCTTTATTGATCAAATGCTTCAACAGTTGACAGGGCATGAATATTATTGTTGTTTATATGGGTATTCTGGTTATATGCAAATACCAGTGGCTTTACAAGATCAAGAAAAAGCTACTTTTACTTGCCCATATGGTAGGTACTTTTGCATATAAAAGGATGCCCTTTGGTCTGTGTAATGCCCCCGCCACCTTCCAGAGATGTATGATGGCTATCTTTTCAGATTTGATTGAAAATTTCATTGAACTTTTTATGGATGGTTTTTCTGTGTTTGGATCCTTGAATGATAACTGCTTGCATAATTTGAATTCGGTGTTGCAAAGATGTAGGGACACTAATTTGGTGCTAAACTGGAAAAAGTGTCAATTCATGGTGCAAGAGTGCATTATTCTGGGACATAAAGTGTCCACAAAAGGAATTGAGGTAGATCCCGCCAAGGTAGAGGTGATTGCGAAACTAGCACCACCGAATTCAGTAAGGCCGGTGCATAGTTTCTTAGGCCGTGCTGATTTTTATAGGAGGTTTATCAAGGACTTTCTAAAATTGCCAAACCAATGACAGACCTTAGTTAAAGGATCCATTTTTTATTTTTCCGACTCGTGTTTAAGGGCATTTAATTTGTTAAAAGAAAAATTAATTAGTGCTCTTATTGTTATAGCCCCCGATTGGACTTTTCCTTTTGAGTTGATGTGTGATGCTAGTGATACTGCTGTGGGGGAAGTTTTGGGTCAAATAAAGGAAAAGGCATTTCATACCATATACTATGCTAGTCGCACTTGAGATGATGCTAAGAAGAATTACACCACCGCTGAAAAAGAGTTATTAGCTGTAGTTTTTGCTTTTGATAAATTTCGCCATTACCTTGTTCTTTCAAAAGTAATTGTTTGCACTGACCACTCTGCTATAAATTATTTGCCTAGTAAACAGGATGCAAAGCCTCGGTTGATTAGGTGGATTTTGTTGCTACAAGAGTTTGATTTGGAGATCAAAGACAAGAAAGGTTGAGAAAATCTCGTGGCTGACCATTTATCGCGCCTTGACCATAGCGTGATGCAACCTGCCCATGATGGATAGATAAAAGAAGTGTTCCCTGATGAACGTCTCTAAGCTATTTCCCCAGCTCCATGGTATGCTGATATTGTTAACTACCTGGGAGGTAAGGTTATTCCCCCTCATTTTTCTTTCCAACAAAAGAAGAAACTTTTATCTGATGCTAAACACTATCTATGGGAAGACCCTGACTTGTTTACGGAATGTGGGGATAAAGTGATTCGGTGTTGTGTCCTTGCCCATGATGTAGTGTAACACCCTGCTCTTTCACTTCTATGTATATATGTGTTGATACTTACTTATAGATGCTTGCATATGTCGTTTTTGCTTGTTTTTGGTGCATAAATTCATAGTTGTAATAGTTTAGCCTTTAGAATAATCAATTCATCCGAGTCCAAATAACCTGTTTCACGGTTTTGGCCATATCTTGAGTTCTAGACATCCGATTGAGATGATCTAGGATGCGTTGGAAAGCTTAGAGGATTACCTACAAGTTTTATTCAGGTGTTGATGCCAAAATCGATTGATAAATCGATTTGGGAAATCGATTTTGGAAATCGATTTCCAGGTGAAGAAATCGATTTCCAGAAGGAGGAAATCCATTGTTTGAAGGGCAAAATCGATTTCCTTGATAAGAAAATCGATTTGGCCAATAGATTTCCATGGATGTTGAAATCGATTTCCATGCGTGTCAGAGCTTGTGTATGCGTTTGGGTTACTGGGCTATGCTCTGTACGGCCCATTCGTCCTAAAACGTCCCTAACAGCTATATATACATAGCGTATGACCTAAACCTAGTATCCACACCCTATTGTACACACTTTTTGCCTCTTCTCATCCCTAAGAGCTCTAATTGATCTCTTGCTCTAGAAAACCCAAAGGACGAATCCTGTTTTGGTGTTCTTCGTCAAGAACACGCCGTTGTTTGGTTGGTCTATCCCCGCTACTAGAGTCAATCTCCTAAGTTAGAAACCAAGGTGAGTTTCTAATCCTAGTTTTGTTTTCCCTTTTAATCCTTAACTTAAGGATCGACTCTGCTTTCCAGTGTTGTGATCGTGATCAAGTGCTGAACCCGTAAGAAGGAACCGTAGCAGAACTTGGCTCTGTTCTCTTTCCCTTAGGCTGTGAATCGTCATACCAGGTATGGGGGGGAGAAAATTGGTCATGAGTATGTGGGTTTTGGGATAGGTTAAGATGAAGGGGTTAACCCATGACCCCTATATGTTTGCCTATATGCATTGTAAGTGCCCATGAATGTTGTTATGTTGTTTTCTGGCTGTACGAGTATTGATTGATGAATAATCTGATGTTATAACATGTTTATAACTATGAGTATATGATTTATATGATTATTGATGAATTGATGATGATGAACATGTTGTTTATGCCATGATATGGTGTCTTATTAATCCTATACTATTAGAACATAGTTATAGGGAGAAAATAAATAGGCAATGTGAGATTGATGACCAAGGATTAGTTTGAGAACCCTTAGGTTATGATTCATGAGTGTTGAACTAATCAAATTGATGATAAATAACTTAGGCTCGAATGACCTGTTAATTAGAGAACGTAGACTGGACTATAGCAGAGGAAACCCGCTGCTGTATGATCTGACACCCAGAAATCGATTTCCAGCACATGGAAATCGATTTGAATCGACCAAGAATCGATTTCCACTCTCTGGAAATCGATTTGGCCTTGTAGAAATCGATTTTTAGAATCGATTTTCCCTCGTTCAAAATCGATTGGGGAAATCGATTTGAACATGTTGAAATCGATTTTGAAGACTTGAGAAATCGATTCCAGAGAGTGGAAATCGATTCTCACGTGCCAAGGAGCAATGTTGACCCCTTATACTTGATGGATAGTGTTATGTAGGCTTGTTATAATCTTAATAAGATATGAATTGTGGTTTAGATATTAAGATTAAGTTGTGATGTTAATAAGATATGAATTGTGGTTTAGATAATAAGATTAAGTTATAATTTTAATAATTATATGACTTGAGGCTTAAATATTAAGGTTAAGTTATAATCTTAATAAAATATGAGTTGAGGTTTAGATAATAAGATTAAGTATAATGTTTAATAAAGGTATTGTTAAGTTAAGACTTAAAGAACAATTAGTAAGACGATGATGTTATTGGTAACGACGTATTGTTACCGATGTTGTTGGTTAAATCATTCTTGATGCTTATTGGTCAAGTTTGATGTTGATAAATCATCTTTGATGCTTGTTGGTCAAAGTTGATAGCCATGTAATGGTATGATGGTGGATGGTTGGACATGTGTTTGCATGTTGTTGAGCATAGCATGCATCATACGTTGACGTTGATATGTTGGGTGGAAAGCAAACGATGAATCGCGATAGTGGAGGCCACGATGGGTGTTATCCCGGACTTGCGGGTACATTGGGTAGGGAAATTCCAGGTGACATGGGCTAGCTACCTATTGTCGGAGTGACCTAAAGGATAAGCTTGAGTACCCTGACTAGCCACTATACGTTATCAGGATTAGTGAGAGTGTTCGGGGATGGCCCATGGTCTGGCATATCATCCACGTTGATAACCGAACATGTACTCCTAATCGTCTTTCCAGAGTTATAGTTGTTGGCCACATGCATACGGAGTAGTGATGTTGCATTCGCATTGACATGCATCTTTGATATGTATATATATATATATATATATATATATATATATATATATATATATATATATATATATATATTGATTATACATGTGTTGATTGATGTATGTTGTATGTCATCTTAATTACTATTCCATTCCGTTTACATATATTTATGATCGTATTTCTCACCCCCATCTTTTGTTGTTCTTGTGCATATGATGTTGCATGTGCAGAGGAGGGTGAGCATGCTGACGAAGAGTGATCCCGTGGAGATCTCTCTTAGTAGTAGTAGATAGGATTTACATTCAGTTGTTTAGTTTCATTCCGATGTGTTATCGGTATATGTATACCAACTCTGATCATGTGACATCGGGTTTCGGGTTTTGTTTATGTTAATGTTTTTCCGCAGTTGTTTTATGTTTAAAGTGTTTTCGGATCATGTGGTACTTTCTGCCTTTTATGTTAAAATTTTATTAACTTGCATGCTTTATTTAATTTTATCGTATGCGGGGTAGCGGGTGTCACATGTAGCTTCTATTCTTGAATATTGTCATTCTAGAGAGTTTGGTGGCCATTATAGCCCAAATAGAACTGCGTACAAAGTTTTGCAATGTGGTTTTTATTGGCCAACAATTTTTAAAGATGTAAACGAATTTGTGAAATCATGTGATAGCTGCCAGCGTAGTGGTAATATTTCTAGGCGACAGGAGATGCCTTTAACTAGTATTTTAGTTTGTGATACTTTTGATGTTTGGGGGATCGACTTTATGGGTCCTTTTCCTAAATCCTTTTCAAACCAATATATTCTTTTCGTTGTGGATTATGTTTCTAAATGGGTCGAGGTTGTAGCTCTACCTTCTAATGATGCTCGGTTTGTGATAAAATTTTTAAAAAGAATATTTTTACTCGATTTGACACACCCCGGGCAATCATCAGTGATTGTGGCACTCACTTTTCCAATAAACAATTTGATAAGCTTTTAAGCCAATATGGTGTCATTCATAGGTAGCAACTCCTTCCCATCCGCAAACCAGTGGGCAAGTGGAAATTTCAAATAGGGAGTTGAAAAGAATTTTGGAAAAAACTTTTAGTGTATCTAGGACAAATTGATCGTTGAAATTAGATGATGCATTATGGGCGTATAGGACTGCATATAAAACTCCTATTGGGATGTATCCCTATCTCCTTGTCTTTGGTATGTCATGCCATTTACCTGTTGAGTTAGAACATAAAGCATTTTGGGCTTTGAAATTTCTTAACTTTGATGCACAGCTTACAGGTGAAAACAAGTAATGCAGCTGAATGAATTGGATGAGCTTTGCCTGGAAGCTTATAAAAATGCTAAATATTATAAGGAGCGCACCAAAAAGTGTCATGATAAGCGCATTCAGCAGCTCGAGTTTCATATTGGAGAAAAAGTTTTAGTTTATAACCCCGCTTGCGTCTTTTACCAAGGAAATTGTGCTCGAAGTGGGTTGGCCCTTACACCGTGACCCAAGTTTTCCCTTCTGGAACACTTGAAGTTGCTAAGAATAATGGCACTGCCTTCAAAATCAATGGACAGCGTGCTAAGCATTTTGAAGAGGGATTCCCGCAAGGGAAATCTGTCACCTACCTGAAGGATTGATCCATTCTAAGTACTATCAGGCTCGGGACGTTAAACAAGCGCTGAGTAGGATGCAACCTGCGTTTCATGGTTTGTTGGTAAGCAAGGAAGCAAGGCCTTACATATCTGAGCAAGGCCATGCTTAAATAAGCAAGGCCATGCTTAAATAAGCAAGGCCATACATCTTTGTAATAAATAAAAGAATTCTTCTTCTTCTCTCTCCACTTGTATTTCATGATTAAATGTGTTGCATTAAGGACACTGCATATGTAAAGTGTAGGAAGGGGAAAATATAAATATCATCTGGATGGACCTGGTAGAACTAAGAAAACTTTAGCAATGCCTCGAACCGCATTGCGTATTCTCCGCCTGACATCTGGCCCTGCTTCAAGCTCAGAAATTTTTTCTCCTTCTCTTGCCTCACACTCCTTGGGAAGTATTTCTCTAAGAAGCTTTCTTTGAACAAATCCCAAGTGATGATCCTCCTTTCAGCTTCCAACAACCTCAGCTTGTTTTTCCACCAAGCTTCCGCTGCTCCTACCAGCACGAACACAGCATAAGTTGCTTTCTGATCTTCCTTGCCGTGTATAGCCATGAACACCTTCTCCACCTCTTGCAGCCACAGCTCAGCTGCTTCTGGGTTGTACTCTCTATGGAATTGTGGAAGGTTTCTCTTCATAAATGCGTTGAGACACGTGTCCACAGTCTCGTCTCCCGTAACAGGGTGTAGCTTGTTCTGTTTAGCTACTATTTCCTCTTGCCGCTGCATAAACTGTGTCATTTTTTGGGTCTACTATAGTATTCCAGTAGCTAGATCCCTCATAGCTCTAATCGCCTCGGATGTATCTCCACCACTTTCAGTACTCGAGTGGTCACCGTTGTTGTTGTTGTTATCTCTGGTCGTAGCCAGTCTACCTCCTCCTCTACCTCGTCCGCGGACCATCTAGCTTCCTGTAAAAAGGAGCTATTTGTTCTGATTCATAAGACATACAATAGCGCTTAAAAGTTAAACATATTATATGCCTTATGAATAAAACAGTTATCACACTTCGATAACCTTCACATCGGACACTCTACCCAATTCTAGACTTAGTTGATACAACTTGGGTATCAACCATCGAAGCCAGTACACTTCCTAGACTCGCAGTTGTGGTTCCAGACTCCACAGTTCCCGTCGTAGAACCAAACTGCTCTGATACCATAATATTCAGACATCCCCATATACATGAAGTCGCCCCATTAGCCTCAGAACATTCTTAATGCTCTGATACCACCAAATTGAGATGACCCCACTTATGTAGGATAATTCCATTAGTCCCAAGCTTACATTATTAACTATACCTTAACCGTATTATAATGTTAGCGCGTTATTTAAGAAGCGTAGTGAAAGAAAACACGGTACACATCAAACATACAAGCGTATATGGAAAAGTCACTAGCGCCACCCACATCTAGTCCCTCTCATGGCGTCTTGGTAGATGCCATATCCGGGTGAACAGTAGGAACTGTGTAACTTTGTAAGGCCCAACAATGTCCTCGTGGTGTGAAACCCCACCTCTGAACAACAGACTGATCAGCCTTGTGTAGACCATCAGAAACATAGAGGGGTCCACACGCCACCCCCGATCATCGTGATAGATGATCTCCAATTCCCCCAGCATTGGCATCCTCGGTGCCGCTGTGATGAAGGGGTGCATCCTAGGGTCCATCGTCAAAAGCAGCAGGCTTGTCGTCTTCACACGATCGAAGAAAGGAAACCATAACAGACAGAGAAACAACATGGAGATAAGAATACAGTGCCATGCATATCGGTGCGACAACAGTAGAATAGTAGTAACAAATAACAAATAGCTCATATAGCAGGTAGCATGTATAATAGATATAGCACATACAACAGATATTGCACGGAGCCAAACATCTCTTGAGTCATCACATGCAACAATCATCCATCTCCATAAATCTCTCACTCAGATCAACCTCTAAGGCGGGATACTAATCTCATGCAGCATGTCGGCCGAATCTCACAACACAAAGTTCCACACCGAAACAGGAGTTAGCTTGTCCAAGAAGTCGAACCGCTCGTCGTGACCAATAAGAGTGCATCCTCCTCCCGAGCCCAAGACTGGGGTGTCTTGTTCGCCTCGGAACGTTAGCCTGGAATGTGGAAAGCTCATGGATTAGTCGGGCAAACCGAACTGGATCGAGCATCACGACATGATAGGAGCAACCCCATCCGTCACGGTAGATTATTCCCGAGACCGGCAACATCCCCAAGGCCACTCACTTGATCTCCCCTTCCGCTCTTCGCACCTGAACTCAGGTACAACTAACCTCGAATGACATTGGCAGCCCATACTACCTATCATACGGCCCCGCCACTTGGCTTCTATGATATGCAGCAAACAACCTCAACGAGGTGATACTGGATCCTCACCAACACACGATGCCACGCATCAACACAGCCACTGCCACGACGCCACATGCCCACGAGCCACAGCTCCAACTCAACCAGCACAACACAATATATCTCAGCGGAACCATCCACGGTATCAACTCAATCACACAAGGCTCACAGCCACTCAATAGCTTAACATAGGCATACCGCTATAGCACCACAACATATGCAATAACAGCAATAGCAACAACATAGCAAGCACAGCATCTCAATAAGCCAAGTAACATATAGGCATGTAGACAGATAGCAGTTATCACATTCATCAAAATAGCAGCATACAACACACTTCATCCTCGATCAACAGTTATCTAACCTAGGGTTCAAAGTTGGCGGTGATATCCCAAAGTATGCTAAACGTAGGATTTAGGTACTTTATCGGGGCTCAACCTCTAGTAGGGTTTAGGTCCTACACATAGCAACATTAACAACACGCTAGTCTTACCTTCTTGACGACAGCAGTACTCTCTCTCCCGACACCTGAAAATTGGCGCGAACTTCCACGCGATCACCGACAACCTCCCACAAGCTTGAGCTCGCAGCCCTCTTGCCAAGAACAACTTCCTCGCAACCGCGAGAGCACCTTTAATCTGCACAACCATGAGCATGAACTTTGCCCTAATCACGAGGACAACACATATGCAATAGTGTTAGCCTTAGGGCAACCTCGAAGCTCAAGAAAAAAAGGTAGAAACTCAAAGAACACAAAGAACGCGTGTTAGGGATTCGAGTTTACCTGAGGTGAATCGAGAAATCAACCAGACAAAATCGCAGAGAACTTCATCACAATCGCATCGGTGTTGTCAGAATCTCGATCCAAAGCCTTGATCTCTGATTCAAGCTCTCTCTTTCTAGAATACTCTCTGCCCTCTCTGTAGGTTCAGAACACCATAACTTAGAAGGATTTTTGTGCAAGTGAGGAAGAATGGAAAGGAATTCACTTAAGTGGTCCTGCTGTCCATGCTTTAACGTGGAGGACTTGCACGCTTGAGCGTGGGGTTCTTCCAGGCATGAGCATGGAGCCTCGTCCACTCCGCCTTCTCCCTGGCCTGACATGTGTCTCACATGCATCAAGACTCACACCAGCTGGCAAACGCACTTAGCACGCTTGAGTGTGCAACATGCCAACGTCAAAACGTTGGCTCGCTTAAGTATGCACTCTTCCCATGCTTGAGCGTGGTGCTCAGCTGGGAAGAGCCTTCCAAACTTCCAACTTCCCCAGTTTCTCATGTTACATGTAACGCCCCGATTTTCACGTTTTCTAATTCTCCAGTATTTTAACGTTTGTATTTTATTGGAGGGTTTAGAGAGTGAAATAAAATATTCTGACCAGATAGGAATGTCCCACACAACCATAGGAAGATGTGGTTAAGTTTCGGGCAAAAGCTCAAACGGAGCCCGGTCTGCGTTTTTCACGGATAGTAGCCTTTTTCTACTATCGAGACCTAATTTTGACTCGTGAACGAAACAGTTAGGTTTTATATTTTATTTCAAACAATATTGGTTATTTTGGAAATATTCAAAATAAATAAGTCGTCATATGACTTTCTTGGGCGAAAACCTAAATCGGGTAAAGAACGGAGCTGAATACGAGATTTCAGTGACCCGCTACGGATAACGTTGAAGTCAAATGGTGTGCTATGACTCATCAGTGACTCATCAGTGTAATGATTACGTTTAGAAAATATCTGGACGTGAAATGACGAAAATGCCCTTGACCCTTTTCATAATTACCATTTGCCCTTGAATGAAAAGACCGTTTTGCCCCTGAGAATTTATGGAATAACCATTCTGACCCTGTGACTCACCATGTCATCATTACCTTTCTAGAAATATCTAGATATTTATAAGAGAAATAACCAAAATGCCCCTAGTCTTTGAAGGAATTACCAAAGTACCCTTTTTGTTGATTTACAAGTTTGCCATGAAGGCAAAATGGCTATAAAACCCTCACCCCACTTGGCCATGCGGCCACACCTTCTTTTTCTCTCTCTCTCTTCTTTCTCTCACTTGTTCTTCATGTTCTTCATGAGTTCTTGAGTGTTCATCAAAAGTTCTTTACAAAAACCCTAGTTTGATCTTCAAAAGTTGAAGTTTTTGGGTGAAAACTTGTTTCTTCTTCACTAATCTTTGATCCTAGGAGGTATGATCCTCATCTTAACTCTCTCAATTTCTCTATTTCATCTCTTGAATCACTTGATTCATGAAGATCCAAGTTTAGATCTAGAACTTTGAAAATCCATAGAAAAGTGTAGAAAAATCCTTTTGATACCAAATCACTTTCTATGAACTAGTCTCATCATTCTCTTTCACCATTCAAGAGCATGAAACCAAATGAGTTTTCTAGCCTTTTCTTTCAAAAGTGGCCGAAATCTTAGATGTGAAAAAGGTTGAGTTTTTGATTCAAGTTTTAAGGAATAAGACTTGTTTTAGTGTTAGGAGTACCTAAGGATCAACCATCCAAATCAACCATCCAAAAGATTAGAAAGTTTGGACATCTCTAGCTAAATTTCTTAGGGTAGGACCGAATCCTCTTTGAGGAGGAATAGATGAGATTTGTCTTGTTTGATGTTTGATGTTTGATTGTTTGGTTGTTTGTAGTTGGTGACGATTATCAGGAGGTTCACAAACCGATCAACCGACTTTGATCCGGGAATCTGCTCTTCAACAGGTATGGGGGGTGAACCTCATCACACCAAGATGGTGGCGGTGAAGATGGTTGTTTAGTTTATGTGTGGGTGAAACCCTTTGGTTTGGGTTCACCATTCAATTTGGTTCTCTTGGAGAACAATGTATAATAAGTGTAGTTTATGCTTTAGTCTGCTCTAGCATATGTCTATGATGATGTGATTGGATGAAAATCATTTTCATGTATGTTGAAAACCATACTTTGATCTCTAGATCAAGTAAGGATTTTTATGCTTGATTATGATTGAATGATGCATGATTATTGTTCATCATTATATTGTGAGCTTTTGAGCTATAACTTGTCAAATAGGTGAAGCAAAATCTTCACATCCCATTGAGGGAGCATTCGGCCATGACCAAAGAAAAAGGAAGAACAATTGTTGTTCTTGAACATTTAAAATTCTTAAAGTAAGAAATTGTTTTAATATAACTTATGTTTCAAAGGAAAACAATAAGTGATTTGATCCAAAGATTAAGTCAAGTTTCAACTTTTAAGCGTCTTCACCAAAGTGAAACATGTCTTTTACTTTAACCTTAGTTTATCTAAGTGATCAAGTGATTTAAAAGTAAAATAAAGAAGTGTTTTCATGAGAAGTTAAATATAGTTTCATAAGGCATTTCCTTTATCTTAAAACGAAGATGAAGTTCATCTTAAAACAAAGACAAAGTTCTTTTTCAAACATAATGGAGACCTTTTATCCTAAAGTTGATTAAATGAATCATAGTTAAGGAAGTTAGATGAGATTACATTTCCTTTCCATTAACTTAGACCATGGTTTTACACTCAGTCAAGTACCGAAGAACTCTTTTCAAAAATAGTTAAGGTACTTTGCTTGAGGCAAGTGCAACGTATTTCAAATCCAATGAGTTTTCAAATGAGAACAGTTTTGTTACCAAAAGAGTTTTTAACTCTTAATCGTAAAGTTTTACGTGAAAAAAATAAGTTAAGTAATTAACTTAGCGTTAAAGACAAGGGTTAATTAAGTATGGTATGTGGTGGAACAAGACCATGTACTATACCATTGATGACTTAGTACATCAATGACTTCATAAGACTTAAGTGAATCAACACTTATTTCCTTAATGGAAAATCAAGGATTAATATCTTAGAAAGGCTCAAAGACTTATCTAAGAGGATTCTCAATCCTTATTCATAATGCTTAGGACTTGAGACATAATTCATAAGACGTAAACACAAACACGAAACGTTTTGGGTTTTGAAACAATAGTTCGATGACAGACCGATGATTCGGATCCAGGTTAATCGTTCAATTGTTTCCGTCTTGCGATAACTGGAATGAGAGAGATCCTGAGGCTGTGCAGGTATGGGACTGTACAGTGGAAAGAATCCTGAGGCTATGCAGGTATGGGACTGTATAGTTAAGGGAAGGCATATAAGAATTGATTGGTACTATCCATACCAACAAGAATTATCTTCTTTTCGGGAACTTAGAACATAAGAACTTTATAGTTAAGCGTGCTTGACTTAGAGTAATTATGGGATGGGTGACCTTCTGGGAAGTTTCCTAGAAAGCGTGTGAGTGAGGACAAAACACGCTGAAAAGACTTGTGTTGGTTTGTGGGGACAATCGGCGATTCTGAAAGCAGTCTGGATCATTCCAAAGGAATCACGAGATAATTATCCGATGGATAAATGTTTTATCCGATGGATAAATGTTTTATAAAACAAAGATGTGTGTAGTTTCTAAGGAAGAGAACCTTAGTGAACCTTGAGGTTTATCCAATGGATAGACATTGCTTTATCGCATCTGCTTTGTGTAAGCATTGGCATTTCATGTGCATAGTTGTAAGGCCTTGAGCCTAGGAGTTGAGCTTACACCTTGATGCGGGTGCGAATCTTACGGTGACGATCTTCAATGGTCTTTTTGGAGGTATCAGGGTTGGAAGGGCTGACATGTGACCAGTTGGTAGCTCTTTTGTGTCGTGGCGAATCCGAGCAATACACTGATATCCTCTACTAGATGTCGTACTTTTCATGTTTGGTCGAGAGTGTTACCGTAAAGCCAGATACGTGCACGTTACGAATTTTGTAGCATCTTGCTCATGGCAGCATCTTGCTCATGGCTGGCAGAAACCGGAACATGTCCTCCCATTCACTCTCTCCGAATGTTTTGTTAGCTCCATGGAGTAGGGGTCAGAGTAGTACCCAGTGGCATTGGCATTGAGTCATGTACATTGCACTGCATTGCATGCCTGTTGATGTTTACATTTACTGTTATACATCGCTGTTCTATTTTAAGAATGTATTATATTATATTGTTAGCTGTTTAACATGATTTATATTGAGAGGTTTAGTATGTGGTTTAACGGTTTAACATGTTGGGTACGATGTTACCTGGTGAGTCGTCCCGTTTTTACTACTGCTGTTTTGTTGTGTTGATGATCGGGAATCTCACCCATATCTGTATGTTTTCTGCTGGTACTTGCTGTTGCTGCTTGAACAGATGGACGCGACAATGGCTCGGTTCAGCAGTCCTTTTGAGTTCGGAGGTGGACTCTTTTGACGTTTTAGTTTTGTTGTCGGCCAGACTATGTCAGTTTTTGTAGTACCTTTTGGGAGATATGACTCCTAGTACTTATTGTATTTCTAATGTCAGTCATACATTAGATTTATGTCCGTATATAGTAATGTTGATGTTTCTGTTTTTCGTTTTCTGTTTCTGTATTTATAATACAGTATGTCCTAGTAATGCATGGTGAACCTAAGTTCACTTATTAGTATTATTTATTACCTTTACTAATCCAAAAAAGAAAAATCGTATTTTCCGCATTAATAAATATTTTCGGCCTTATAAACGTTCGGGAATGTGACACTCGGGAAAGGGTGTTGCATTACACCTTACGCATTTCCAACCTGATTCAAACCTATTCCAAAGCTTCCAACTAGGCCTTAAACTAATACCAAACAAGCCACACAATCAAGCAAAGCCCTAACCGAGATTAATCAACTTGATTAGAGTTACAGAAAGTCGGGATGTTACACCATCTTCTGCCGATCCATCAGTTCCTGCGGTCACATTCCCGGGACCTGCCTTCGTGCCTTCCGAGTTACACCCCCATGTTCCTCGCCGACGGGCAAACATGAGGGTGACTGCTTGTAAGAGTACACCGGCCCATGCTAGGGTGTTCTTTTCAACTCCACTTATCTGCCTCTCATTAGATGATGATGAGATGGATGAGGAGGAGGAGGAGGTCCCTGAGTATGTGCCAGAGGTTGCACCTGAGGCAACTCCCACTAGTACAAGTCCGGACGCATGGTGGTTGAGGACCGATGAGGAGTTATTGAGGTATGCAGAGTAGATTATGAGCGGGCACGATATATAGTCTTTGGAGTCTGCTGAGGAGTCTGAGGAGGAGGCCATAGAGGAGGACGAGGACGAGGACGAGGACCTAGAGGAGTACTACTCCGACGAGTAGTACGGTGTTTTGTTATGGCCAGTCTCTAGTGTCTCCCAGTGTCTGTATATATATGTTGTACCCCTTTCCCTTTTTTTTTGTGGAGTTGTGTCTCCTATAGTTAGGATTGTTTCTGTTATCATGTTGTTGTATTATCTTTCAGTTGTAGTTGGTTAGATCGGAAACTATGTTTATATAATAAAAAGCTATATATATATATATATATATATATATATATATATATATATATATATATATATATATATATCTTGTGTTAAATAAATGTTACCCCTAAAGTGGGTTGTTTCAAACCCAAATCAAATTATAATACTCAAGTCCTCTTTTTCGAATAAAACAAGTAGGTGTAATATGTCCATGTTTCATACAAAAAGTTACATTTAACATGGGATCTAACTTGTTTACTAGATTCAACAAAATGTGTCTTATGTGACTTTCTCTTGTCATATGGATTATAGCCTAAGCCGGTTTTTACAAAAGGCATTTGTTGTCTACCAAGGAGAGTATTTAAGTTTTTCTTTCCATTAGTGAATCTAGGAAGAGAACTCTTACGATTAATATTTCTTTATCCAGTTTCGTGTAATTTTGAGGAGCATGCATATATCAGTGACATTGTTTCAATCTCTAGTTTTAGATCATCAATTTCTTTATTCAATTTTGATTTTTCTTTTTCTAAACGAGGAATTACGGATTTTTGTCTAGTGACCGTTCTAGCTAGTCCTAGAGATTCTTCATGCAATTCTTCAAAAGCTTGATGCAATTCATCATAATTGTAAGATAATGCAAATTCATCATCACTTACCTCTTGGTCTTCATCACGACTTGCCATCAAACATAGGTTAGCTTCTTCACTATCACAACTATCATCACTTGAAGAATTTTGATCATTGTCCTCCCATTCTATGTAGGTTCTTCTACTTTTCTTTTCCTTCTTGGTCTTTTTGTCACCTTTATCTTTATCCTTCTTTTGGAATTTTGGGCATTCAAACTTTATATGCCCTAGTTTTCCACATTCATAACATAGAGGTGTTAAGGAAGAACTTTCCTTCTTTGATGACTTCATATTGTTGTTGAACTTTTTCTAATTTCCCTTGTTTTTGCGAAAATTTTCAAACCTTCTTACCAACATATTCAATTGTTCATCTTGAAGGTCTTCATGATTGGAGCTTCTACTTTCTTCACCATTCTCCCGTTTGGAGGAAGATGCAACAAGAGCTATACCTTTATTCTTCTTGTCCACTTATTCACTCTCCTTCAATCTTGTGAGCTCCAACTCAGGCTCTTTAAGTTTTTTAAACAAGGCAGCTAACATCATGTTTGAAAGATCTTTTGACTCAACTATTGCCGTCACTTTTGGTTGCCAAGATCTATTCAAACATCTCAACACTTTGTTAATAAGATCGTCATTAGTAAAGTTTTTTCCCAAAGCAAATAATTGATTGACAACAAGTTGAAAACGTTTTTGCATTTCATTTATAAATTCTCGTTGTTTCATTATAAACAACTCATATTGATGAGTTAGCGTATTTACCCTAGCTCTTTTTACTTCACTAGTTCCTCATGGGTAACTTGTAAAGTATCCCAAATCTCTTTTCACTTTGGCAATTTGAGATTCTAAAGAATTCATCAACCTTAAAGCAATTGTGAGTGTGTTCTTTGCTTCAAGGTCTAGTTGAACCTTTCTTTTCTCATCATCAGTCCATAAGCTTCTTGGCTTATCTTTTCCTTCATTCCCAACACCATGTTTAGGAATGAAAGGACCTTTAGAATAGTATCCCATAGATCTAGGTCTATGCCTGCAATAATGATTTTCATCCTAGATTTCCAATATGGATAGCCTTCACCATAAAAAATAGGAGGAGTGGTTGTAGAAATATGTTTATGAACTTTACCGAGTTTTGTGCCATTTTCACAAGAAATCTTGAAAGCTATTAAGCTTTTAACAAGACCCTAGCTCTAGATAGCAATTGTTGGATACATGGACAAACTCAAGAGGGGGGTGAATTGAGTATTTAAAAATTCTTACAAAAACACTCCTTTTTGTATGGTGTTGAAAACGAACAAGGATACCAAATCTCTTTTGAAAACTAATTACACAAGATTTCCTAATATCTCAATATTACAAATCATGCACAAAATCACAATATTAAAGTATGAAACAATATAACTTGCATGAAAGTAAAAGTGTAAGGTAAGAGAGATTTACGCAATGGAATTTATACTGGTTCAATCACAACCTTAGTGACCTACATCCAGTCCCCAAGCAACGCTTGAGTATGTCTAGTATATCAAGATTTTCGTACAACCTAGAGATTCCTCAGTCTAAATACAAACATCAATGTTTATGAGATACCTCACTCACAAACCTTTATGGGATGCCTCGCCCACAAATCTCTTTACTTCAAGGAATACCTCAACCTTGAATCCTTCTTTGGATGCCCCACCAAAGACTTTGATTACCTTCAAGGATTCCTCACCTTGAATGATCACCTTGTTCCTTGTAAAAGATAGTAAGATATACACTCTAAATGCTAGAGCGAAAACGATATTACAAACATAACTAACTCTCAAGTATGAAATTCGTAAAACTCAAGTGTATATTTTGGTAGAGTGACAATAGTATAAAACTTCTTAATTTTCGTGTCACACTTGTACCAATTTATAGAGAAAGTGGTTTAGATAATGAAGCCCTTGAAATTAAAATTCTTTTCTTAAAAACTTGAAGTAATTGACTACTTTCAAGAAGGTAGTCGATTACACTTCTCCAGAAACTTCATTTTTCTATAACAGACACAAAGTTGTCGATTACTTTAAAAAGGTAGTCGATTACTTTGTTCTAAGCAACAACCAAGATTCAAGAACAACATAAGTAGTCGATTACTTTAACTAAGTAGTCGATTACTTTTTCCAAAAACAAAGTTCTTCTTTCTAGAACTCTAAAGTAGTTGATTACTTCACTGAAGTAGTCGATTACTTTACTTGGAAATATATTTTTCCATTTCTGAAAAATTCCAGAACTTTGTCTTATCATCTTAGAATCTTGGTTGTTGAACGTCTAAACCTTTTTCACCTATGGAATCACTTGTTAAGCTTTAATTTCATTCTTGATTACATTTACACAATAAACCTTCTATCAACTACACAATGTGTTCATGTGTCTTCAAGTTCCTTTACTTGCATTTAGTAGGTCTTCATCAAAATCATAGAGAATTGTATAAGCAACTGCATTGCAACTTCAATTTTCTCTTCTTACCAAGGTTTTAAATGTAGAATCGGACCGACTGACTCAATCAGTTGAACTGCGAACTAGCTGTGTCTGCAATTCGATTGGGTCACAAAAACCGGATGTCCCATTGTACCTAAAAAAAATCGTTCAAGCCGACGAGAACTGGGCTGAGTCGCCAGAACTGTTGATCCGATTTTGAAAAATCGGACTTTTCCACAAATTGTTGTAGCTTTACTTTTTCCACTTTTGAGTTCTGAATCTCAAAGATAGAGAGTAAAGACTCGTAGCAAAAGCTCCCAGACCACGCCCTCGCTTCCCACTTGACGCTCTCAGCCTCCTACCATCTGACAGGCATCAACGCTGCTTCTCACCGAAGCCCTGTCATCGCATCAGTTACAGGTATGTTCTTTATTCATTCTTTGTTTGTATGTTCTTGAGTGAAAGTGGAACCCCCATCTTGTAAACCATCTAAATCCTCCGATATAGGTGGTGCCCAATAGAACTATTGCGACGGAGGAGGTCTATTGATTTTGTTGATTGAGAGAATAATTCAAAGATTTGGTGGTTGCTATTGAAATAGATGGGTCTTAGAGTGAAATCGACTATTGTTGAAGGTAGTGTGGTGTTGGCTGAGGGTACTTGGGATGAGGGGTCTATTGATTTTGTTGATTAGGAGGTGCCCCAAGACAAGGATGCTGCTAAGATAAAGGCATTAGGGGGAGGAAGGGTTTGTTTTGGTTAAATCGATTGAAGCAATTGAACCATAACCTAAGGTTGTATCTGGATAGGGTATTTTAAAATTTTAGGATATTTAAAATACAAGTCAATTGAAATGCTTCATTTTGAAAATATTTTGTTTGGATAGAATAGTTCAAATGCTTTGTATTTAAAATTCTTTGTTTGGATAAATGATTTTAATTTCATTCAATTATAAAATTTCATTTTTCAAAAATTTAAAAATTGAGGCGGCGGTGGCCGGTGGTCCGACGGCCGTCCGGCGGTGGTGGGCGTCCGTCGACAGTGGTCCGACGACCGGCAACGGTGGTTGGCTGGGATGGATGGTAGTTGAGATGAGAGGAATTTAGAATTCCCACCTTTTTAACTAAAACAAATACCCCATTAAATTCCAAGAATTTTAAATACTTCATTAAAAAACATCCAAACAACATATTTCAATTCAAAGTATTTCAATTACCTTCTTAAAATACATTACCTTCTAACATCACCCCATCCAAACACAACCTAAAGGTATCTCCGATTCGATCTTCGATTCGGTTGTTAAAACATTGAGTATAGGTATGATAATCATCTCAATTTTTATATTTTTTTTTCATTTTTTATCAATTACAATCAAAAATTAATATTTGAATAACATTTTACAAAACATAATTACTTTGATAATTACAACATTTATTCTCAAGAATATATATCATAGATCAAAAAACTTCAAATTATTCTCAAGAATTTTAAGAAAAAACTATTAATCAAACATATTTTACAAAATATCAAAGCAATCACATTCTTGATAATAGGATTCTTGAATATGTGATTCCAGATATATAATTTTAAAACTTCAAACCAACGCAGCCAGTGTTCCCATTATTACTTCACAAGTGGGGATCAAGTTTCATTTACCTTTGCATATAGATGAAGTCAAATCGTCACTTTCTCAAATAATAACATACTCATGGCAACTTGCTGATATAACATGGTCTTATCGACACGCTTCCTTTTTCGATTGGTTTAGAAACTACATTCCCCCTAAAAAAGAACACAATCATTCACAGAAGTGAAGATGACAACACTGCAAACTTAAGCAAAATCTTTTTTAAAATAGAAACTACATTGGTTGGAAATGTTTTAAAATAATCACTAATATATTGTCAGATGAAAACAGTCTTCAAAATATGTCAAAAATATCAAGTGCTTCAGGCCATGATTTATAAATGCAACTCATGCTTAGGGTGAATTTCAATGCTAAATAAGGAGCACAATCTTTTCATTTTTTATATTATAAGACATGAATTCAACGGGAACAGGGAAAGAAAACTTCATGCCAGAAAATAGTATAGAGAAGGACAACTTCTAAATCGGTTTTTGCTTAGTAACAAATTATTTGCCTGCGTCATTACATAATCAAGTTCTCAGGCAAGCCACCTTTCACTAAGAAAGATTAACGATATGAACAGGTGTGCTCAAAATGCATGACCAAGACTTAAACTCAACAGGATCATACTTCATTTTATCATACTTCAAATGACCATAAGACGCAGAACGATAAAGACTGAAAGCAAAGATCATTAGACACAAAATAGGAAACAAAAAATCTAGCTTATTTCAAGCCAAAAGTCAATCTGCAATAACATGTCCAGCATGAGAGCATTTATTCAATTTCAGACAGTCCAGAAGCAGCAACATCAAGCTTTCAAAGTCCCTCCCGCTTTTACCAGATCTTCAAGTGACTTAAAGATCTGTGCCTCTGTCAAGCCTTCCAATTTGATGCCTTTCTCAACACCAAAGTCTAGTATTAAGGAACATATCACAGGAAATGAGGGTTCATCATAAACAGATAACCATTGCAAAATAAAGCAAACGAAAAGGAAAAGCTACAAGATCTGATAAGAAATTTTCACCAGAGAAAGAGTGACATTGAAGTGTCAGACACAAAATTCAAATTAAATGGGAATTTATTTTCTAATTGTATATAAGGCCTTCCACAATAAGCAAATTACTACCAAGCCACAATGACAACTGATTGATATTTATCCATAAGTTCATGCCGCAGGTAGAAAAAACATTTCCTTTGTCTAAGGTTCTGCCTCCTAACAAATTTGTCATAAATACCTATTTTGTTTAAATTGCAAACGAGGCATGTTCACCAATATTTAAAAATATAATAAAATAAACAATAAGGTATTTTCATTCAGAAATAATCTAAAAGTGCACAATTGGGAGTATTTCTTACAAATAAATAGGAGAATGTTACATTATTTACATTATATATATATATATATATATATATATTTATATATATATATATATATATATATATATAGGGTGGGGATCAAGTTACTCCAAGAGTAACTTTAAAAAAGTTACTCCAGATCTCCACCCTTCATTTTATTGTAATCCAATGGAAGTTAAGTGACTTCTTTAATGAATTAATGTAGGCCAACTTGATCCCCACTCATATATATATATATATATACACACACACACACACACATATATATATACATATATAATTTTAGAGCAATCCGTATGCCCAGAAATGGAGCACCTCTATGGTTGCAGAAGGCAAGAAACTCATCCCCATAAAAGTTGGGATATATTATTGGAAAATGCTTGCATAAATTGTATGCATGCATAAGATGCGCAGAGATTTCAGCCATACAGATTCAACAAATGTACAGTTGAATTCTCAGCCACTGTGTACATTCAGGGTGTGCATGCAAGAAAAGTCTCTATTATTTTGCTTTTGGACAAAAGTTAAAATTGGGATATACTGATATTTAGTTTGTACTGACTGCTAAGACTATTATATTGTCATAAATTCGAAGGATATGAAATTAAACTGACAAAGCAGACAAACATATTTTCAGTCTCAATGCATTAATGTTAACTTCTAGATCATAAAAATCCCTGTTATAAAACTAAGGGGACAAAAGGATTGGGAATGATGATATAGAATGTAAATGCATATTACAGGGTGACGAATTCAAATAAAAAATACAAGAATGGGATTTAAGATGGATGATACCATATCTTGCCCATAACTGAGGTTCAACTCCACTGCATTCACGGATCAATATTGGCAATTTTGGGTTCAATGTTTTCAGTTCCTTATAATTCTTCTCCACAAATGCCCTGAGATAACAAAAAGTAAGAGTTTGTTTTATAGTCAAAATCTATGAGGTGTAAGTGTGACTAAGCAACTAAGAGATATACAGATAATGCTGTTAAATTTGACCAAAAAAGGGAAAATATAAGTATAACCTTGCAGATGAGCTTGCAGGTGATGACTGGCACATCAAAAACCGAAGCTCTTTTATGTTCTTCGAAAGATGTCCTCTCCATGCCATTGCCTCCCTAGCTCAAAGTTATTGTATTTGTCAGATTTTGCCACATCACAAGGCAATAAGAAAAGGAAGTAAAGCTTAACTGTTACAAAACATGGTATCCATGGAAGAAGAGAGAAAATGTATGTAAATTGTATTGATGGAAAAGTGAAATGATACAAATGAGAAAGGTTGAATCACAAAGCCAACAAGTGTGGCTTATATAGTTGTAGCTAACACCTATATTCTAATAGCATCCCGCAAGCTGGAAGTGCGGATTAGCACTACCAGCTTGGGATACAATCAAGAAAACAATACAGCGGATCAAATGAAAAAAAAAAATAGAAGTCGTAATCACAACGGCATATCAATGAAAGTGAACAAAGAAAGTGATAGCGTCTGAGGTGCATGGCTCCTAGAAGTCTTCGAGTTATTTCTGGGCCCCTTCGAACTTCTTCCAGCATCTCCACAACACTCACTCCACAGCATCAAGAGACCCAATATGGGAACAATCATCAAATGCCAAATAGGCAAGCAAAGCTTAACCACCAAGCAGAAGCCACAACTCAAGGCTTAACCACTTGGTAGAAGCATCAACAAGAATGCTTAACCACCCAAGGCAGAAGCTCACATAAAGCTTAATCACCAAGGGTAGAAGCTCACAACATAACCAAAAGGCTAAACAACCAAACCAATCTTAAAAATGAATCCATGACAACAAGATTTCAGTGAGCCAAAAAAGACTTAAATCTGTCTTCAATGAGGATTAATCACAAACACCTTATCAGCATCAAACTCAAGCTCAACCAGCAACAACAACCAAACTCCAGTCAAATTCCAAACTCTGCATAAACCAGATGCAACAAGATGCTTGCAAAAAAAAAAAAAAAAAAGAGATGCAGAAACTTGAACTTGTCTTCCAAGGAGCATTAATTACAACCACCTTACAAGCAGTCATCTATGTTCTTGAAAGTCTGCTTACAGTCAGCATGTTGGCTGACCAAACAGTGGTGGTTACAGTCACCAAGCAAAAACTAAAAACACGAAGGTCTTCGTTGAGGTGAGAAACAATCTCAGACCCAAGAAGTCACAGATCAACAAAGTAGCATGCATCATCATCAACGTAGAAATTTTCATTTTCTCGAGAAAATGTCAGATCTACATACCAGAGGTTGCAAACAAAAACAAGAAGTTCCAAGAGCCACTGTCGCCAGATATATACCACCGCGAGATCAGGACCACCGCGACAGAACAGCACTGGAAAATGCCATTTCCGGCCTGATGGGTATCTAAAACAGAGTAAGGATATAGACCAAATCCCTCGTATTATTTACGCAACTCTGAGGATCTCACAGAGTTGGATGATGAATTACAGGGAAAATATCAAGTGTAAATGAAAGAAACAATGAAATGGCTAACAGAATGCCAATTCCCAGCCCAATTCCTATCCCAATTCCGGCCTCCTCTCTGAGCCAAGAATACTCTCCTATATATAATCTTCTCTCTCTAAATCTCCTGAATATTCTGCCCCACGTGGCAGAAGTTAGTTACCTCCAGAATTGCGTGCGTTGCTGCTCTCAGCAGCAGAGGTCCCCCAATTAACCCTTTTCCACTTTCCTCTCTCATACACATTTGGAGTCTTCCTAAAATGCCCCTCCCTCTCAATGTCCTCATCAACACCTTCCCCTTCAAAATTCACCTTGTCCTCAAGGTGAAGCTCAGGGAAATGCTCATTCATCTTGGTCAAAGACTCCCAAGAGTTCTCACAAGCTGGGAGGTTCTTCCATTTCACTAACACATCAAGTTCTCCTGTGTCTTGGCCTCTCAGTGCTAAAATCTCCTCTGGTTGACTCTGCAGCTCTAGCTCTTCTGTCACGAATGAGGGCAGAGGTTGTACAGTCACTGCAGCAGCTACTGTGGGCTTCAACAAGGACACATGAAAGACAGGATGCTGATAGGGATTTGGGTATTATGGGGTGCCTAAGTCTCACATCGAGTAGAATGGGATGCTCGGTGGAGTACTTAGGTGACTTGGTTCTCCCCCCTTGATAGCTAGCTTTTAAGGGAGGGTTCCCCAAGTGCTTGGGTGCTTATCAATTGGTATCAAAGCCGGTTGCCGATGTCTCAAAAAGGGCTGACCGGAAAAGGCCGAGTGAAGCATCGTAGAGTGCAGCCGCCGGGACGTCGGCTCACGGGGGCGGTGCTATGATAGGGACTTGGGTATTATGGGGTGCCTAAGTCCCATATCGAGTAGAATGGGATGCTCGGTGGAGTACTTAAGTGACTTGGTTCTCCCCCCTTGATAGCTAGCTTTTAAGGGAGGGTTCCCCAAGTGCTTGGGTGCTTATCAGATGCACCTTGCTGTCCTCAGGCAGTTTCAGCTTGTATGCCACTTCTCCAATCTTCTCTATGATCTCATAAGGCCCATAATATCTAGGACTTAGCTTTTGATTCACTCTCTTAGCTAACTTCTTCAGCTTATAAGGTTGCATTTTTAGATACACCTGGTCTCCCACCTTGTATTCAACCTCCCTTCTATGCACATCAGCTTGTTGTTTCATTCGGTTCTGAGCTTGAACCAGATGTTCTTTCAGCATACTCAGTATTTCATTCCTTCCTTGAGTCATGACAGTTACCTCTTACATGTTAGTCAACTGCACATCTCCTCGGATCACAGGAGGGGGATCCTTACCATACAATGCTTTGAAAGGGGTCATCTTAGTGGCTGAATGGTAGTTGGTATTATACCAAAATTCTGCCCAACTCAACCATTTGTGCCACTGCTTCGGCTTGCAGCCTGTCATACACCTCAAATATGTCTCCAAACACCTATTCACCACCTCTGTCTGCCCATCAGTTTGGGGGTGGTAAGCAGAGCTAAATTTCAGTTTAGTGCCAGCCATTTTGAACAACTCAGTCCAGAATGAACTGATGAAGACTCTGTCTCTGTCAGAGACTATTGATTCTGGAAACCCATGAAGTTTAACCACTTCTTTCAAAAACAACTCAGCAACATCTTTAGCACTGTAAGGGTGACCTAGAGCAATAAAATGTGCATATTTAGTGAGTCTATCAACCACCACAAGTATAGTATCCATACCTCCTGCCTTGGGTAGTCCCCCAATGAAGTACATGCTGATATCAGTCCAAATCTGCTTAGGAACAGGTAGAGGTTGTAGTAAACCAGCTGGGCTTAGAGCCTGGTACTTGTTCCTCTGACACACTTCACACTGATGCACATATTCCTGAACGGTTTTCCTCATTCCTTCCCAAAAGAACAAACTAGCTATCCTTTTGTAGGTTCTGAAATATCCAGAGTGACCCCCTACAGCAGAGTCATGAAACTCTTTCAAGATCAATGCAATTTTGGAAGAGTCTCTAGGGATCACCAACCTGTCTAAGTAATACAATCTGCCATTGCTCAACTTATAGCCCTTATGTTCAACTCCATTCACCATTAAATCTTGAATAATACTCTTCAACTTCTCATCTCTGTCTAACTCCGCTTCAATATCCTCCCACTCAAAAAATTGGACAGTGGAAATTGCTGAGTGTTGTAACTGCCTTGAAAGTGCATCAGCTGCCTTGTTCTCAATACCAGGCTTGTACTTAATTTCAAAATCAAACCCAAGCAACTTAGAAACCCATTTATGTTGATCCTCTCCCATCAACCTTTGGTCAGCCAAGAATTTCAAGCTCTTTTGATCCGTATGTATCACAAAGTGCCTCCCTAACAGATAATGTCTCCATTTTTGAACAGCCAGAACCACAGCCATCAATTCCTTCTCATACACCGATTTATTCAGGGCTCTATCAGATAGAGTTTGGCTCATATAAGCCACTGGTTGTCCATCCTGCATAAGAACAGCCCCTAATCCTTTCCCTGAAGCATCAGTTTCAACAACAAAAGTGTTCTCAAAGTCAGGGACAGCTAACACTGGAACAGAAATCATAGCAGTTTTCAATCTTTCAAAAGCAGCTTGTGCAGTGTCATTCCATTGGAATTTGTCTTTCTTCAATTGTTGAGTAAGTGGCCAAGCAATCTTCCCATACCCTTCCACAAACTTTCTGTAATAGCCTGTGAGGCCCAAGAACCCCCTTAGACTCTTCACATCTTTAGGAACAGGCCATTCTACCATGGCTTTCACCTTGGCAGGATCTGCAGCCACTCCCTGGCCAGATATTATATGTCCCAAGTACTCTAATCTTTCCCTCCCAAATGAACATTTCTTCTTATTCACTACCAAGTCATTCTTACTTAGAGCTTGCAGGACAGTTCTCAAGTGCATTTGATGGCAATCTAAACTCTTGCTATACACTAATATATCATCAAAAAAGACCAAAGCAAATTTCCTCAAGTAAGGGTTCAATACCTGATTCATAAGGGCTTGGAATGTAGATGGGGCATTTGTGAGCCCAAAAGGCATGACAAGGAACTCATAGTGACCCTCATGTGTCCTAAATGCAGTCTTAGGCACATCCTCTTCCTTCATGCGAATTTGATGGTACCCAGACTTCAAATCCAGTTTTGAGAAGATCTTGGCTCCTCCCAATTCATCCAACAGTTCATCAATGATTGGAATGGGGAATTTGTCAGGTACAGTGAGTTTATTAAGGGCCCTATAATCCACACAAAACCTCCATCCTCCATCCTTCTTCTTCACCAGAATGACAGGGCTGCTATAAGGGCTGTTGCTAGGTCTTATGATGTTTGCAGCCATCATTTCTTTCACAAACTTCTCAATCTCATTTTTCTGGTAATAAGGATATCTATAGGGTCGGATATTAGGAATATTAGCACTATCCTTGAGAGGGATTGCATGATCACAAGCTCTCTTGGGAGGCATTCCTTTGGGCTCCCTAAACAACTCTGCAAACTCCTCCAAAACTGCTTCCAGAACAGCATTAGTTGGCTCACTGATTTCAGCAATCTGTAACTCATTAGCCTGGTAGGATAGCATATAACCCTCTCCTTCATTGTTCAAGGCTTTCATCATAGCCTTCCAAGATGCTTGAGCCTTACATAGAGAAGGGTCACCTCTCATCATCTTTTTCTCCCCTCTCTTGCCCCATGTCAGTATCAAATTCCTGAAGTTTGCTTTGACATCACCCAAACTAGCCAACCAATCCATTCCTAGCACCAAATCAGTCCCTCCTAACTCCATTATGAAGAAATGTTGCACAATTGGAACTCCTTGAATTACTACTTCCAATTGTTTGCAAATGCCCCTGTTTCTCACCTTATCCCCTGTTCCCACCTCCACTTCAAACTCAGGTGTGTCACTCACCTTAAGTTGAAGAAGCTTCACTAATTTCTGGGAGATGAAATTACTGGATGCACCACAATCCACCAGAACCAACACCTCAGTCCCTCCAATCTTTCCAATAGTCTTGAAAGACCTATTAGAGGTCAATCCTTCTTTGCTCTTCAAGGAAATTTGCAAGGTTTTTGAAGTTAATACCTCAGTTTCCTCCTTCTCTTCTGCACTATCTTCTGTCTCCCCTTCTTCTGAGTCCTCTAACAGCATAAATTTGTAGTGTTTGAGTTTACAGACATGGTCTCTTCCCCAATTCTCTCCACACTTGAAGCATAGACCCTTACGGCTTCTTTCTCTCAACTCTGTTTGCGACAATTTCCCCCCGACTGTGGATTTCTTTTCTGCTAACTCACCTTCTCCACCCTTACTGCTAGACCCTTCCCTGTTACCTCCTTTCTCCCATCTAGTGAAGCCCTTGGAGCTCTTCACTGTTGGTTTTTCACTTTCACGCCCCCATTTCTTCTCTGCATTCAGTAATCCTCCCTTCCTCAGCGCATTGTTCTTTTCTTCAAGCAACAGAGCCCGATCCATGAGTTCATCTAACGTACCGGTTGCGTGGAGTTTCAATTCTGCTTGAATCTCCTCTTTCAAGCCATTGATGAAAATTCCCTTCAACATTACTCGCTCTTCCTTCTTCAATGGAGCAGATTCACGCTCGAATTTCTCCCTATACTTCATCACTGTGCTGGTTTGTTTGATGCTGAGGAGAGGTCCAAACAGGTTTTGAACCAAACCCGGTTGAAAACGACGAATCACAGCAGCTTTAAAACCTTCCCAATCTAGCTCAGTGCTCTGTTCTTCCCACCATTGATACCAGTTCAACGCCTTATCCTCCAACGCAATCACCACCGCATCCAGCTTATCCTCATCGTCCACCATGTTCAATTTGAAGTAACGTTCAGCTCGAACAATCCATCCATAGGCGTCGTCACCTCTGAATATGGGTATTTTCAGCTTACGACCACCGAAATCACGCGAAGAGTCGCGACTACTACTTCGCGTTGGTGAACGTGACCTTTCACCCTCAACTCCGCTGCGTGGCTGACGTCGGTGAGACCTCCCTCTGCGAGAGCGACTGCAAGCTACCATGAGGTTCTTCAGCTCGACGATTTGCTGTTCCAGCCCATCGATTCTCTTGTCCATGGTACTTCGAGTGTTAACCATACACCAGCAGGATCAAGGTGCTTTGATACCACTTGATGGGTATCTAAAACAGAGTAAGGATATAGAACAAATCCCTCGTATTATTTACGCAACTCTGAGGATCTCACAGAGTTGGATGATGAATTACAGGGAAAATATCAAGTGTAAATGAAAGAAACAATGAAATGGCTAACAGAATGCCAATTCCCAGCCCAATTCCTATCCCAATTCCGGCCTCCTCTCTGAGCAAAGAATACTCTCCGATATATAATCTTCTCTCTCTAAATCTCCTGAATATTCTGCCCCAATCAACTTCTGCCACGTGGCAGAAGTTAGTTACCTCCAGAATTGCGTGCGTTGCTTCTCTCAGCAGCAGAGGTCCCCCAATTAACCCTTTTCCACTTTCCTCTCTCATACACATTTGGAGTCTTACTAAAGTGCCCCTCCCTCTCAATGTCCTCATCACGGCCACAAAGAACATTGCTGATAATGGAACCAGAACAGCAAAACTCGAAGATGACAACGAGACCAGATCTAAAAGAAAGGGAACACCAAGCCACCAGATCTAACCCAGTGCAACAAAACCAGCCAGATGTGAAAATCGGACCCGAAACCAAATCCAAAAGAAACCAGAAGTGAAAAATTCAGAGCAATCGATCTTCCATGACTGTCTTTATATCTTCTTGAAGATGGTTGCTGCGCTTGAAGAATCGTCTTCCATGACTGCAATTGTTGGAGCACAGCGTTTACGATCATTCATTCTCATCTTCCTTTTTTTTTGTACGCTAACATGTGGAATGTGTTTGTGTGTGAGAGTGAATCAGAATCACAGATCGTGATAAAAAAGGAACACCAACCAGATCTGAACAAGAAAAATGTAGTAAAGGAAAGAGAAAATCAATTTGGATTTTCTCGGGAAAAACAAACAAAAAAGAAAATAAAATAAACTAAAAGTAAAGAGATTGCAGTGGAAGAACGATTCAAGGTGAATGGTATGGCTCTGATACCATGTTACAAAACATGGTATCCATGGAAGAAGAGAGAAAATGTATGTAAATTGTATTGATGGAAAAGTGAAATGATACAAATGAGAAAGGTTGAATTACACAGCCAACAAGTGTGACCTATATTCTAATATTAGCAACTATGCAAGCTAAACTTGCAGTGGCAGTAGTCTGACTGGAAAAACATATATCCAAAGTCCAAACCATAGTTATTAGGTTCTCTCATTAACCTTATGTACCGCATACTAAATTCGCCATGCCGCATATTACGTATCAGGTTCACCTTAAAGAAAGTATTGTAATTGTAATAATAATGTAAAAAATAACGAACCATGTACCAAATGACTCGTGTACCCCATATCCATACTGTGTACCCGATATGGTCCAAAACCCATTCAACAAAAGTTTTCATAATAACTTTGAACAATGTTTCCAAATTTAAGATGCACGCTGTGTACAAAAGTATTGCATGTCCAAACTACAAACAATTGACAACAGAAAACAACAAAATCTTTTTCTTGAAGACATATTTGCACTTTTTTCCATTGCACATAGATATCAAAGCTTACATGACAAATTAAGTTTTCTGAATCAAAAAAACATGAAAGTTCCAAAAGCAATAGCATTCTAAACTGTCCAGAAACTCATGCAGCTGGTTTCTGAAAATGGGTTCACTGAGCTATCATGATTATTGAATTCAGCCCAACCCTCATTCAGTCTTCTTCCAATAACCAGGTAACACTCAGACTCAGCACTATCAGAATTTCTAAAGCCTCAAACTTTGGACACTAAAAGATTTTAAGGAACTTCAAAGAAAAACAATACACCTTCCACTTCCAAGCATATTACAACTCTATACCAAGTTGGTAAATATCCTTGAAAATGAATCAAACCATTCCAATGGGTTAATCAACTTAGCTGGATGGAAGAGCGGAGATATACTTTTCAATTGTAAAAGCCATTTGGACGCAATACACAAAATTGGTTTCTATTGTGTAAAATTAAATTTTAGCATTTTCAGTGTAATAATTTTGATTGAAAGAAGCAATTATCATAAAATTTAAAATTTGAAAATAATTTAGAAAAAAAAAGAATATATAATAATCCCCAAACTTTACAGATAAAAGTAAAACTTAAAAATAAAATTTTACAGCATCACGAGTGTGAGGCCAACCTGACGTGACGACAAACTCGACTGCGACGGTGCGAGGTGAAGGTGGCTCAAGGTTCGGGCTGTGGTGGACGGCAACGGTGAATGATGGGGTTCTTCGAGCACTGTGTGTGGTTGGTTTTGTTTTGTAGAGAGTAGGAATAACAACAGAGCAGGATGGGCACGGATAGCACTCCCCCGCCCCCGTGGGGGGGAAATCCGTCCGCGTCCCCGCCCGTCATCCGCGCGGGTACCCGCCAGGGGGTATTTAACGGGTACCACGGGTATCCGCGGATATAGCGGGTACCCATGGATATCTGTCAAGTTTTCCTTTTTTTTTGCTAAATTAGAGCAACAGCCGGCAAGTCAAAAATCAATCAATCATAATTAAAACAACAACCAGTACATTCTTCAATAGATATACCATTACAAACAAGAAAAATAAAAGGATCAAACAATTACATTAATTGTCTTCATCAACAAACAACAATGGGCAGATTGCTCTTGCCCACCACCCATAGGCGTAGAAGTTGGTTCATTAGACATAATTTAATGAGAAATTACTAAAACAGAAGCATTTAAACAATTAGAAATGAACCACAGATCGAAATTGAATGCAAGCATCAACCATACCCCTTTGTGACTTGAATATAATTTCAGCAGCTTGATCTTTTAGAACCTGCCACAACGATGAGATCTTCGAGCCTGACAACATAATGAAAATAGTTATGAAAAAGTTACTACCTCAACTGTGATGGTATTCGAAGATATGACTTCAAAGAAATCAATTATTTCAAAAGCTTTAATACATATGTGTCACTGTAATTTTCTCTCTAAACCTGCAGATTATATTCCACATTTGTTTAATGGGCAGATTTCCAACTGTTTTCACTGTGCTCATTCAAGTGAAAAATCTTGAATAAATTCAGTGACATTCAACATGTAGTTCATAGTCCCATCAAAGTGATTTTTTCCTTTCAGGTTAAAATTCCTTTGTTTTTCATCTAAAATTTTGGGAATGGAGTATGCAACAGATGGTGATGCACCTTTGGATTGTGCTTCAGTTCAGATTCCCACTAACCAAAACAGGATAGCTATTATTCTTTCCCTCCTTTCTTTGTTATAGATTTTCTTTTATATCCATAAAAATAAAATAAAAACTTATCTTCTGAAGTAATAATATCAAAAGTATATGATTATGAGTATCTCACTTTAATTGCAGAAACTGACAACATTGAATTTAAGGTAAAACCTTCGAATTTTTTTTAAGAGATTTGACAAAATATTATTAGATTATATGTGTATTTGCATAGTTGATTAGATAAGAATATGAAAAGTGAAAATAAATGAAGGAAGAAAGGGAATCAGTTTCTTCAAATCCAAAAGTATAACTATTCTGACATCCTGCTTTTAAGAATTTCAGATTTGAATATATACCTGTGCGTGGCGGTGGTGCTGTGGTGGCGGTGGCGGTGGCGCTGGTGGTGTTGTCGCGCAGAGAGAGCCGCGTGAAGACTGAGGAGAGCCGAGAGACAGGAGAGGCGGAGGAGCTCAGGGACGGCCCGACGGCGGAGCCGCGGAGGAGTTAGGCTGACGGAGAGGAAGAGGGGGGCTGACGGCTGTGGCTGTCGAGAAGAAGTGAGGATTGAGAACGAGGAAAAGTGGGTTAGGGTTAGTAATTAAGTTTATAAAAGGGTAATTTAATAATTTTATCTGCGGGTACGGGCCGCCAGCACGGATACCTCATTATCCGTCCCCGTCCATTAGACTAGTAGATATTAGAATTCTTCATTTATTTTGCCTGCGGATATCCATTTAGCCTCCATCCCGTACCCTTTACGAATTTTATCCACGGATATCTGTGGATATGAATAAAATTGCTATCCTTAGTGGGGAGGCAAGAGAGGGGCCACAAGGGAACTGACGGAAAAACGTAAAGGTAGGGTTGTAATTACAATAGTTTTGAAGGGCTAGGATTGTGAACCAAAAACTAAAGCACAAATTGCAAAAAAAAAACTTTAGAGAATTAGATTGGGTTGGATTACTTTTACTAACGAGTGGTAAATGATTCATCCAATTTTTTTTTTTGTAAATCCATTAAATTAAGCAAATTAAAAATGGATTATTTTACATCCATTTAGTTTTTCCCTAACCCATGAGGGTAGGGTTGTTATTATAATAGTTTTGAAGGGATAGAATTGTGAACCAAAATCTAAAACACAAATTGAAAAAAAAAAAAAACTTTAAAGAATTAGATTGGGTTCGGTTATTTTTACTAATGAGTGGTAAATGATTCATCCAATTATTTTTTAAATACATTAGATTAAGCAAATTAAAATCGGATTATTTTATATCCATTTAGTTTTTCTCTAACCCATTAAATCAATCTTGTAACACTCTTTCCGGGACATCATATTTATGGACATTTTATAAAACTCTAAGGTCGAAAAACGGGTTAATTAAAAACATTTAAGAAAGATGGAGGTGAGTTTTTCCTTTTCACAAGACATAACTGTAAAAGTTCAGAACCGTTTATACGTGTAAAGTAAAAAGAATCATTTCATAATAAGTTCATAAGTTCATAAAGAATTTACATTAAACCCAACCTGACTAGAGAAAGTGAACAGAAAGATACAGACTCAACGTAAAGAATTGGAGACGCAGCTCCTAAACATAAGATACTCGGAGACGCAGCTCCACAACTCATAAAAGAAATGTACAAACACTCTAACACCCTACACTGGCCGACAACAGACTACACAGGAAAACATCCCTCGGATCAACCGCTGAATGCTTCCTCTGACTCCTCCCATATGGAGAGACAAGCGAAAGGAATAAGAAGGCATGGGTAGATTACCTCCCTCCTAATCTCCTCACTTATCGCTTTCCAACCAGGACCCGGCAAACGAGACCTAACAGGAATCCTAGCAAGGACTACTATTGGCATTCCTATGGAAGACATCGCAGAAATTGCCCTACAAGCAACTTTGCCAACAAGCGGCCTATCCCTAACAAAGGGAGAAGGCACTGAACACTTCGATGAAAGAGCCCATCTAGCGTTCCATGAGACGACCTTGCTCTCTTAGAAGGATAATCCCATTAGTCCCAACCTCTTATTATTATTATTAAATATGCCTAGCTGTTTATAAAGCGATAGAGTGGTAAAACAAACAACGATGTGGAAGAAAGCAATTAAAACGGCAAGCATAGAGAAAACAATTAGGGTAAAAGCGCAAAATATATATAATTGTACCATAACATGCATGAGTTAGCCCCATCAGTAGGGCACTGTACATAAATATACATACTGTCGGGTAGAAAACCAAAAATACATCAAGAGTCAAAAGAAACACTCTAAGCTCACCAGCAACCCCCGTCCCCTCTCAAAATACATGAAAAAGCGCTCAGCTTACTCCTTAGGACGCACTGGCAGGCTCTCACCATTAGTGGTGAGGATGCCCTGAGCTACCCTGACCCTCGCCATGAGTACGCCGGTACCGCACAATCGGCTTATACTCAGACGAAGAACTGGACACTACGATCCTCCGCCTGCGGTAGGTCCTCAAGTAATGATCGGTCCTCCTGCGCTGGCCTCGGTAGACGTAACCTCTCCTGCTGGTCACAAACGATGACGGGGGTGCTGGCCAAGTGTAGTCCTGCTCCTTCTGCCCCGGAAGTCGCCACATCCTCGGAAAGGGAAGGAACTGGTAGATACGATAGGGACCGATAATATCTACATATGGAGGTGTACTGCTCCAGAACATCAAGCTGGCTGGCCCTGTATAGACCACCAAAAAGGTAGAGGGGTCTACCCGCCATCCCCTCTCATCATGGTATATAATCTCAATGTCTCGCACCGGCATCCGCGGTGCCCTCGTGATGAACGGGTGAAGTCTCGGGTCCATGATAGGCCTCATCTGAATCGTCGTCTTAAAGCAAAACCATACCGAACAACAAGGAAAACAGAAGGGAGATAAGAAATACAGCGCCTTATAAGGTCGAAAAACAACAGTAATGCAGTAAACAAGTATAGCAGATAACACATAGCAGATATAGCAAATATAGCATCTACTACATTTTAACACGCATCTCCCAAGACAGCATATGCAACAAGCATCCATCCCATGAGACTCACACTCAGATCAAATCTCTAGGCCTGGATACTAATCCCATGCAGCATGTCGGCCGAAAAATGCACTTCTGCAGGTTCCCAACTGGAACGGTTCCACACCCGAACAAGTCCACACCGGAATAGGTTCTGTGTCGAAACGGAGTTAGCCTACCCAAGAAACTGAACCGCTCGCCGTGACCAATAAGAGTGCATCCCCCTTCCATACCGGAACCGAGGTATCTCGGTCGCCTCGAAAAGTTAGCCTGGAACAACTGGAAAGCTCTGGGATTAGTCGGGCAAACCGGACTGGATCGAGCGTCACGACAGGATAGGAGCTACCTCATCCGTCACTGTAAACTATTCCCGAGACCGGCAACATCCCCAAGGCCACTCACTTGACCGCCCCATCTACTTTCTGTACCCGCACTCAGGTACCACTAACCTCGTATGACGCTGGCAGGTCATACTACCTGTCACACGGCCTCGCCGTTTGGCAGCTGAAAATGATATGTAGCAAATATCCTCAACGGGTTTGATACCGGATCTCATGCCTAAGCTCTCAACCAAATCAAAACATCACGATGCCACTGCATCCACATGGCCACAGCCTCGACGCCATGCGTCCACGAGCCATAGCTCAACCAACACGGCACACAGCCTCACGAAGTCAACATAGAAGCAACGGCACCATCCATGGTATCAACCCGACAACAACACGGCACACATCCAAACTTATTCTGCATTCCGCCACAACTCTCAATATTACAACATACAGCATAGCAACAGTACTAACATCATAGCAGCAGTAATATCAACAGCAACATAAAAGCATCTACCAGCATATCATGTATACCAAGCAGCATATAGGCAAACAGATAGCAACAACAACAACCAACATCATACAGTCCTATGTCAGCAAACATCCTCGATTAACAGTTTTCTAACCTAGGGTTTTCAAACTTAACGGCGATAGCTCAAAGTAAGCTAAACCCAGGGTCTAGATACTTTGTCAAGGCTCACCCACTAGTAGGGCTAGGGCTTCCCTACACATAGCAGAAATCACAACTACATTACTCTTGCTTTCCCGACGGCAGCAATACTCTTTCTCCCCACTTGAACTGTCGGCACACAAATCCACGCGATCACCGGCTCACTCCTCCTTCCTCAAGCTTGTAGCCCCCTTCAATGGCAGCTCCAAGAACAGCCCCAATCTCCTTAGTAGCCGCGGCCTTAGTTCCCAATTGTGGGAAATCACGAGCTCGCACTTTGCCCTAATAACGAGCACAACACATATACAATATTGTTAGCCCCAAGGCAAGCTCAAAAATCAAAGAAAAAGGGTAAAGACTCGAAGAACACCAAGAACACGAAGAACACGGGTTAGGGATTAGAGTTTACCTCAGGCAAATCGAAAAACCAACCTGTCAGAGTTGTAGATAACTCGGCTGCGATCACAACTGTGTAGTCAGAATCGCGTTCCGGTACTTCGATCACCTTCAACCTCAGGCTTTCTCACTCTAGAAACTCAGAGCTTCTCTCTCTAACTCGCATAATAGCTTCCCAATTCGTGCAGAATGAGAAGATGAAAGTGGAAGCTCCACGTATGGGTTCTGCTGTCCACGCTTAAGCGTTCATCAATTTGCACGCTTGAGCGTTGCCACGCTCTAGCTTTGGGTTCTCTCCATGCTTGAGCGTGGGACCTCGTCCACTCCGCCTGCTCCCTGGCCTGACACGTGTCTCACACGCGTCCAAATGCAGAACAGCTGCTCAGCGCACTCAACACGCTGAGGTGTCCAACTCCTCCCACGCTTAAGCGTCGTAACGCTTGAGCGTTGAATTCTCACATGCTTGAGCGTCAGCTCAGCGAGAGAAGAACTTCTAGCCTCCACATTTACTCGTTTAACGCCTTAGGCACCTCCAACCTTGTTCAAGCCTATTCCTAAGCTTTAAACTATGTCTAAAACTAACACACAACATTTCACACAATCATCAAAAGCCCCGATCGAGGTTAACCAGCTCGATCAGAGTCACAGAGAAACCGGGATGTTACATTACCACCCGCCTTACAGAAAATTTCGTCTCCGAAATTTCCGTCGTATACCTGTGAACAAATAAGGATGACTCTGGCGCATCTCAGCTTCACGCTCCCACGTTGAATCACCAGTCACTGGGTTCCATTCCGCTCTGACTAACGGAATGCGCTTACCGCGTAGCTCCTTGGTCCTTCGGTCTATGATCCGAACAGATGCAGCTTCGTACTCTAGGTTCTCTTTTAGTTGGATTGATTCGGGCTCCAACACATGTGATGGATCGGGATAATATTTTCTAAGCTGAGAGATGTGAAAGACGTCACGAAGATTGGATAGACTTGGCGGCAAAGCTATCTGGTAGGCTACAGGACCAATTCGTCGAAGAATCTGAAACGGTCCTATGAATTAAGGTGTTAGCTTCCTGGATCGGATTGCCCTGCCCACTCTAGCTCTTGGGGTTACTCTCATAAAGACATGGTCGCCCTCCTAAAATTCCAAAGGCCTCCTCCTCTTATCAGCGTAGCTCTTCTGCTTGTCCTTTGCAACCTTCATCTTTTCTCGTATCTTACGGACTTGTTCCGTCGTCTGTTGTACCAACTCTGGACCCAAAAGCTGACTTTCTCCCGTCTCAAACTAGCATAACGGAGTCCTACACTTACATCCATACAGTGCTTCGTACGGCGCCATCCCAATACTAGAATGGAAACTGTTGTTGTAAGTAAACTCGATCAATGGAAGAAACTCGTCCCAACTTCCGGTGTTTTCCAACACGTACGCCCTTAAGAGATCCTCCAATGACTGAATTATTCGTTCCGACTGACCATCTGTTTGAGGATGATAAGCAGAACTCATACTTAACTTAGTTCCCATTGCACTGTGTAAGCTCCTCCAAAACCTTGAGGTAAACCTTGGATCACGATCCGAGATGATACACGAAGGTACCCCATGCAACCTTACAACTTCCTTGATGTAAATCTGAGTTAATCGCTCCAGAGAATAACTCTGGTTGATTAGTAAGAAGTGAGCACACTTCATCAATCTGTCGATGATTACCCAGACTGCATCACACCTTTTCTGAGTTCTCGGCAACCCCAAAACAAAGTCCATAGCAATACTATCCCATTTCCATTCTGGGACATCTAACGATTGCAACAACACTTCTAGCTTCTGATGTTCAATCTTCGCTTTCTGACACACCAAGCAAGTTAACACATAAGCTGCTACATCTTTCTTCATCCCCGGCCACCAGAACAGCTTCTTCAGATCATGATACATCTTGGTAGCCCCCGGATGGAAACTCATCTTGTTCTTGTGTGCTTCCTCCAAGATCATATTCTTAACTTCTCTATCCGCCGGCACACAAACCCGGTCACCATACCTAAGCAGACCATCCGTACCTCTTCTGAATTCCGAAGTCTTACCTTGTTCTATCAACCGATTCACACTCTCGAGGTACTTATCCTCAACTTGCTTCTTCCACAACAGGTTCAGGAAATCGCTAGTTATTGTAACCTTCCCCAAATTCAGCTTATCTTCGACGATTTCCACTTCCAGATTCAGATCTCTAAACGCCTCTAAAAGTTCTAGCTCCTTTACCCACATCGCAGATATGTGTAGGGACTCCTACTGAGCGCATTCCGCTACAACATTCGCCTTACTTGGATGGTATTGCAGGTCGAATTCGTAGTCCTTTATGAATTCCATCCATCTTCGCTGCTGCATGTTCAACTCCTTCTGGTCGAACAGATACTTCAGGCTCTTATGGTGGCTAAACACACTGAATTTAGCGCCATAGAGATAGAGTCTCCATATATTTAATGCAAACACTATAGCAACCAATTCCAGATCATGCGTTGGGTAGTTCCGCTCATGTACTCTTAACTGCCTGGAGGCATACGCCACCACTTTCCTGTCTTGCATGAGCACACATCCCAAGCCTCGATAAAATGCATCACAATAGACATCAAACCTTCCCAAAGGATCCGGTAACACCAGCACAGGTGACGTGGTCAGCCTTCCTTTCAGCTCCTAGAAACTCTGCTCACAAGCCTCTGACAACTCGAACTCATTTCCTTTTCTCGTTAACTGCGTCATAGGTAACGAAATTTTAGAGAATCCCTCGATAAACCTCCGATAGTAGCTCGCTAACCCAAGGAAACTCCTCACCTCGTTTACAGACTTAGGGCTTTCCCAACTCACTACGACCTCAACTTTCGCAAGATCCACTACGATTCCCTCCTTATCGATCACATGGCCTAGAAACTGAACTTCCTCTAACCAAAACTCACACTTCAACAGTTTAGCATATAACTGCCGGTCCTTTAGCACTTGCAACACCGCCCTTAGATGCTCTACGTGTTCCTCTCTACTCGAAGAGTACACAAGGATGTCGTCGATAAACAAAATAACAAACTTGTCAAGGAACGGTCGGAAGATCCTGTTCATATAGTCCATGAACACGGCTGGAGCATTAGTCACACCGGCATAACCAAATACTCGTAATGACCATACCGACTTCGAAATGCAGTCTTTGACACATCCTCTTTCTTAACTCGGATTTGATGGTATCCAGATCGCAGGTCGATCTTAGAAAACACAGCTGCTCCTTTTAGCTGATCCATCAAATCATCTATCCGTGGTCACAGATACTTGTTCTTTATCGTCACTTTGTTCAGCTAACGATAGTCTACACACAGTCTTGAGCTCCCGTCTTTCTTCTTAGCAAACAACACTGGAGCTCACCACGGAGATGCACTAGGTCTGATGAACTCTTTGCCTAGCATCTCATCCAACTATTTCTTTAACTCCATCAGCTCTACTGGAGACATCCGATATGGTGCCATTGATATAGGTCCAATTCCCGGTACGAGATCTATAGCAAACTCGACCTCTCTCTCTGGTGGTAATCCAGGAACGTCATCGGGAAACACATCTAGAAATTCTCGCACGATATGCAAAGCTTCGACACTAGGAGTCTCCTTTGATTCCAAAGAGAACAACACCACATACTCGTCCGATCGTTTACCCGTCGGAGTACTCTCGTTGGCAGGCATCAATCCAGATTGCTCGGAAAAACTAAGTTTTATTTGAACAGTCTAACATCACATGGTTGGCCGAAAGCTAATCCATGCCAAGGATAACATCTATCTGTTGCATAGGCAAACAGATAAGGTCAACAAGAAAATGACGGTTCTCTACCGTAACAGGGCATTTACGGCATATAGATAAGATAGTTAAGAAATCACCAGTAGGTGTTGAAACGGTTAAGTCATAGGGTAAGGTAGAAACAAGCAACCCTAAATGATCCATGCACTCTACTGATATGAAAGAATGCGTAGCCCCCGAATCAATCAGAACCGATATAAGCTTACCGAAAACTAAGCACTTACCTTGGATCAGATCAGGACTTTGGGATGCTTCGGAACCTCGCACGGCAAACACCCTTCCGGTCGTCTGTGGCCTGCTCTGATGGCTTACCACAACTGATCTTGCTCCACCACTCTGAGCTCTACCGCTTTGCTGTTGAAACTGAGCCCTTCTGCTGACTCCGGGCTTGCAGTCTGATGCATAGTGCCCCATCTGGTTACAATTGTAGCATCTTATGTATTGGGTCCTTGGACAGTTCTTGACCAAATGTGGTCCTCCGCACCGAAAACAAGTCTTGATCCCTTGCTGTGTCTGACTGGAGTCGCTCATTCCCTGGTTAACATTGGATTGAGCCGGGCGATCATACGGCCCTACTCTCCTTTGGAACTTGCTGCTTCTACCACTTTGACTGCTCCGAACAGGTCCACCACTTGTCTTTTGTTGCGCAACAGTCCCTGCTCGATCATGTCCCTCAACCATTGTGCATTTCTCCACCAACTCGGGAAAAGATCAAATACTCAAAGGCAACATTGCTCGCTTCCACTCGGGCCTCAACCCATCCTCGAACCTCTTGCAGACCCATTCTTCATCCGGATAGATCTAATAGAACTGAGAGAATTTGAGTAGCGCTTCAAACCTCATCGCGTACTCACCCACGGATAACTGTTCCTGTTTCAGACTCAGAAACTCCCTTTCTTTTTCTTACTGGATACTTCTTGGGATGTACTTCTCCAAAAAGCACACCCGGAACAGTTGCCATGTCAGTACTCTTCCTCCGGTCTCTAACAACCTAGCCTTGGTTCTCCACCAAGCTTTTGTTGCTCCTACCAACATGAAGGCAGCATAGGTAACCTTCCTATCTTCTCTGTAGTGTGTGGCCATGAACACCTTCTCTATCTCTTGTAGCCACATTTCTGCAGCCTCAGGATTATACTCTCCATGGAATTGGGGAGGATTTCCCTTCATGAAAGCATTAAGACCAGTGTCCACCATCTAATTCTCTCTTACAGTATGCAGCTGATCCTACCTGGCTTCCCTCTCTTCCTGCCTTTGCATATACTGGGCAGTCTGTTGAGTCTACTGCATCATGGCGGTAGCCAAGTTCCTCATGGCCCGCATGGCTTTAGAGGTGTCACCACCACTCCCTATCTTAGAGTGGTCACCGTTATTGTTATCATCATTATGTCTAGTTGTCGGCCTTCCTCTTCCACGTGCCATTTAGCTTCCTATAAAAAGGAGCCATCAGTGCCGATTCATAAGACATATAATAGCACTTAACAGCTAAACATATCATATGTCTTATGAATGAAAACAGTTATCACACTTCGATTACTCGCACATCGGACATTCTACCCAAAACCCGACACAGTTGATACAACTCAGTCATCAACCGTCGAAGCAAGTACACTTAACCTTCACAGTCCGATTTAGAATCGAACTGCTCTGATACCACTAAAATGAGACGACCCTCCTCTCTTAGAAGGATAATCCCATTAGTCCCAACCTCTTATTATTATTAACTTTGCCTAGCCGTATATAAAGCGATAGCGTGGTAAAACAAACAGCGATGCGGAAGAAAGCAATTAAAACGGCAAGCATAGAGAAAACAATCAGGGTAAAAGTGCAAAATATATATAACTGTTCCATAACATGCATGAGTTAGCCCCATCAGTAGGGCACTGTACATAAATATACATACTGTCGGGTAGAAAACCAAAAATACATCAAGAGTCAAAAGAAACACTCGAAGCTCACCAGCAACCCCCGTCCCCTCTCAAAATACATGAAAAAGCGCTCAGCTCACTCCCTAGGACGCACTAGTAGGCTCTCACCATCAGTGGTGAGGATGCCCTGAGCTACCCTGACCCTCGCCATGAGTATGCCGGTACTGCACAATCGGCTCATACTCAGACGAAGAATTGGACACTACGATCCTCCGCCTGCGGTAGGTCCTCAAGTAATGCTAGGTCCTCCTGTGCTGGCCTCGGTAGACGTAACCTGCCCTGCTGGTCACGACCGATGACTGGGGTGCTGCACAAGTGTAGTCCAGCTCCCCCTGCCTTGGAGGTCGCCACATCCTCAGAAAGGGAAGGAACTGGTAGATACGATAGGGACCAAAAAGGTAGAGGGGTCTACCCGCCATCCCCTCTCATCATGGTATATAATCTCAATGTCTCCCAGCACCGGCATCCGCGGCACCCCCGTGATGAACGAGTGAAGTCTCGAGTCCACGATACGCCTCAGCTGGCTCATCTTCTTCAAGCGAAACCATACCGGACAACAAGGAAAACAGAAGGGAGTAAGAAATACAGCACCTTATAAGGTCGGAAAACAATAGTAAAGCAGTAAACAAGTATAGCAGATAACATATAGCAGATATAGCAAATATAGCATCTACTGCATTTCAACACGCATCTCCCAAGATAGCATATGCAACAAGCATCCATCCCATGAGACTCACACTCAGATCAAACCTCTAGACCGGTATACTAATCCCATGCAGTATGTCGGCCGAAAAACACACTTCTGCAGGTTCCCAACTAGAACGGTTCAACACCCGAACAAGTCCACACCGGAATAGGCTCTATGTCGGAACGGAGTTAGCCTGCCCAAGAAACCGAACTGCTTGCCGTGACCAATAAGAGTGCATCTCCCTTCCATGCCGGAACCGAGGTATCTCGGTCGCCTCGGAACGTTAGCCTGGAACAACTGGAAAGCTCTTGGATTAGTCAGGCAAACCGGACTGGATCGGGCTGTTGGAACCAAAGTGGTTATGGTCCATTTAATCCCTTAAGTTTTGATGTTAACAAAGAGCTAATTTTAGATGAACAAAGATTTGTTATGGACTAACGTTTTATATTAAGTGTGCAGGACAACATTTAATTGAGTCCAAAGACTTTATCTCGTCCAACATGTCCAAAGACTTTATCTCGTCCAACGTTTAGTCTTGGTTTACGACTGGACGGTAATTTATAGAACCTTGAGTCCAAAGACTCTTTCGGTTACCTGTTGTAATAGCTAGTCCAATAAATGCTTTTATATTTCAAGCGCGAATACTCTGTAAAGGCATTTGAATTTATTATTCCCTGTAAAAGGTTTATACCCTTGGGACAAAACATTCTTTGTAATATTCGTACAAATGTAAAGCACAAGCCAGAATGTCTTTATCACTTTAAGAAGTTGACCTCCTTCTTTTGGAAAGACAAAAGGCAACTTTCGTTCTACTCAGAGGATATGTCAGCACCACTTTTAGCTATCTTCGTGACAGTCTATCCTGCTGATCAAAAACTTCAGAAGCCATCAGACTCAACGAATCGAATACATTCAATGCTCATTAGAACGGATCCTTTTCCATCCGTTGAAGAGTAAAGTCTGCTCAAAGAGAAAAGGTTATATATACCTCCATCTTTTGAAAGTGCAACAAGAACAATAAGACTGAACTTGAGCAAAAATACAAGTGAAGCAACACTTAGCATTTCAAAATCCTTCAAGAGATACAAGCAAAAATATTACCTCAAGAGATCAAATAGAAAATCTCAAGCTTGCAAAGCTAGAAAAGCTACTCTAATCCTCACTTTCATATTACTCTCTGTAAGAGTCTAAGCTTTAGTTTCGAATTCTCACATTTAGTGAGTTAGTAGAACAAACTCTTTTCAAAACCATAGTTTGGTTAGGCCTGAAGAGGCTTGTCTGTAAAAGAATATTTAGAGAACCTGAAGAGGTTGGGAATACTACCTGAAGAGGTGTTGAATACTTTGTAACAAAAGGTTTTTGTTATAGTGGATAAAGCTCTCAAGTAGAGAGGACTAGACGTAGCTCTTTGGTGAAGAGTGAACCAGGATAACATCTTTGTGTTCATTTCTCTCCCTTACTCTTATTTTAGTTTATTATCTAATTAACTAACTGGGATTGAATTGCCTTTCATTACATTGTCTTCTTATCTTAGTCAAACTAAGTTAGCGTCCAACGTGGTGTTTGGAAGAGCTCTCTTTGCTTTTAATTGTCTTAGCGTTCAATCTTGCGAAAAACATTATCTGTTTACGAAAAGAATTTAAAATTCTCTAAAACACAATTCAACCCCCTTCTTGTGTTTCAAACAGGTTCCTTCACGGGCGTCACGACAGGATAGGAGCTACCTCATCCGTCACTATAAACTACTCCCGAGACCGGCAACATCCCCAAGGCCACTCACTTGACCGCCCCATCTACTTTCCGTACCCGCACTCAGGTACCGCTAACCTCGTATGATGCTGGCAGCCCATACTACCTGTCACACGGCCTCGCCACCTGGCAGCTGAAAATGATATGCAGCAAACATCCTCAACGGGCTAGATACCGGATCACACGCCTAAGCTCTCAACCAAATCAAAACATCACGATGCCACTGCATCCACACGGCCAAGGCCTCGACGCCACGCGTCCACGAGCCACAGCTCAACCAACATGGCACACAGCCTTAAGAAGTCAACATAGCAGCAATGGCACCATCCACGATATCAACCCGACAACAACACGACACAGGACCAAACTTATTCTACGGCATTCCGCCACAACTCTCAATATTACAGCATACAGCATAGCAACAGTACTAACATTATAGCAGTAGTAATATCAACAGCAACATAAAAGCATCTAGCAGCATATCACATATACCAAGCAGCATATAGGCAAACAGATAGCAACAACAACAACCAACATCATACAGTCCTACGTCAGCAAACATCCTCGATTAACAGTTCTCTAACCTAGGTTTTCCAAACTTAATGGTGATAGCCCAAAGTAAGCTAAATCCAGGGTCTAGATACTTTGTCAGGGCTCAACCACTAGTAGGGCTAGGGCTTTCCTACGCATAGCAGAAATCACAACTACATTATTCTTGCCTTCCCGACGACAGCAATACTCTTTCTCCCCACCTGAACTATCGGCATGCAAATCCACGTGATCACCGGCTCACTCCTCCTTCCTCAAGCTCGTAGCCCCCTTCAATGACATCTCCAAGAACAGCCCCAATCTCCTTGGTAGCCGCAGCCTTAGTCCCCAATTGCGGGAAATCACGAGCTCGCACTTTGCCCTAATAACGAGCACAACATATATACAATAGTGTTAGCCCCAGGGCAAGCTCAAAAATCAAAGAAAAAGGGTAAAGACTTGAAGAACACCAAGAACATGAAGAACATGCATTCGGGATTCGAGTTTACCTCAGGCGAATCAAAAAACCAATCTGTCAGAGTTGTAGATAACTCGGCTGCGATCACAACGGTGTAGTCTGAATCGCGTTCTGGTACTTCGATCACCTTCAACCTCGAGCTTTCTCACTCTAGAAACTCAGAGCTTCTCTCTAACTAGCAGAATAGCTTCCCAATTTGTACAGAATGAGAAGATGAAGGTGGAAGCTCCACTTATGGGTTCTACTGTCCACGCTTAACCGTTCATCAATTTGCACGCTTGAGAGTTGCCACGCTCTAGCGTTGGGTTCTCTCCACGCTTGAGTGTGGGACCTTGTCCACTCTGCCTGCTCCCTGGCCTGACACATGTCTCACACGCGTCCAAACGCAGAACAGCTGCTCAGTGCACTCAGCACGCTGAGGTGTCCAACTCCTCCCACGCTTAAGCGTTGTAACGCTTGAGCGTTGAATTCTCAGACGCTTAAGCGTCAGCTCAGTGAGAGAAGAACTTCTAGCCTCCTCAATTACTCGTTTAACGTCTTAGGCACCTCCAACCTTTTTCAAGCCTATTCCTAAGCTTCAAACTAGGTCTAAAACTAACATACAACATTTCACACAATCATCAAAAGCCCCGATCGAGGTTAACCAGCTCGATCAGAGTCACAGAGAAACTGGGATGTTACATTCCATTGCGACCACAGCCTTGACGGTAAACGACAGAAGACAATCGGTGAAGCGGTTAAGAACCCTTCCTCTGCGATCGATGCGGATGATGAGGGTGGCTCTCCACATGTACGTTGCTAGAAGCCCATCATGACTTGGTGTCTAAAAGCCGAAACCCCTGGGAAGTTCCACAGAGAGATGCATCTGAAGCGTCGGGTGGAATCTCGGTATCACGACCTCCTCGGGAGACTACCAGAGAAGCACACAATGATGCAATACAAAGTAATGAGGTGAGATTCTCATTCATTAACACAACACATGGCAGAAGTAAAAACGGTATGACACACAAGATGACGACGTACTAATCATGCATATCATACATCCTAATATCTCATATAAATCAATCAACAGTATAAGACATCATCAACACATGATAATAAAGTATAATATAAAAATGCATCAATCAACAGTCATGCAATGCAATGCGATGTACATAGTTCAATGCCATATGCCACAAGGGTAAGATTCTGACCCCTACTCCATGGAGCTAAACATAACAAGAGTGAGTGATTGGGAGAGCATTGTCTGTGTTATCTCTGCCCCACAGTGCCACATCAAAGATCGCAATTGCTATAATGGTTCACGCCAGACGTTCTTTACCCAAATCATGATTTGCCCAGTATTAAGTCAGGACGTCAGTGTTTTCGATGGGTAACCACGACACAGAGGAGCTACTCTCTAGCCACATGTGTCCTCCCCAGCCCCCGACGTCCCCAAGATCCTTAAGATCGTTACCTCAAACAATCGTACTTGCACCAAGGTGTAAGCTTAAGTCCTAGGCATAAAGCCCAACTCATGCACAGATATGTATGCATGTCAAGACAATGTCACAACACCAAAACAATAATTCATCATTACTGTAGCACGACGTTTATCTCCTGATAAATCCCAGGGCACCCCTATGGAACCCACTTCCAAACGACTCGCCATCATTCGCCCGTTCTTGGTTTCGTTCCTTGTTTCCGTGTACAACTCCGTCGTTTGGAAAAAGATGTTCAAGTCTTATGACATGTTATCCCATATCCTAAGCGTATTATGGAAAAACAAAATCCACAAGGATTCCTACATCATATCCTCTCACTTATCTATCAAAGGAAACATTACTTATTTTGTATAAGTAACTCTTTGTGGTTAAGTATTATGGATCCTTAGATGACCTAAATCACCAAGGGTGTGGGACATGGTTTTCCCAGGACCACATGGTATAGGTGAATATCTTTTATTTAGCCTTTGTGAGTCCATTATGAAACTCATTGAATTTCCTTTTTGAAGATAATACATAATTACACTACTATAGTAAAATCTTCAAAATACTTTCCTTGGTGGTAAACTAGCTCATGAAACCCTCTTTATCAAACATCATTTGAAAACTCTATACATATGTTCATAAGATATCCAAAACCCCAAGATGCATAGTATCTCGTGTTATATAAATTTAGTGTGAAACTCTTTTTCGAAAATGATTCCTATTCCTTTTACTTAGCGTAGGAAGAAAATGTACCTTACTTTAAATCACTCGTTTCATTTTCAAATGAAAACTATAACTCATTTATTTGGTAAGATTCCAAAATTAATCATAGTAGTGTAAAGACTTATTGTTTTAAAGAAAACACTTAAGAGAATTCTCATTTGTCTTGAAAGTAGGTTTACTAACCAAAATCTTTGGAAACCACTTGAATCATTTAGAAAACTCTTTATTTCTTGAAAAACTTTTCCTTGAAACAAGATGGTAAAATAAGTGGTTGATCAATATCAAACCCTCTTATCCTTAAAATACTTTTCACATGAGATCAAAATACTTAATTTTCAATACTTGGTTGTTTGGAACCAAAACTTGAATTCTTTTGGAAAACCTTTTTAATTTCTATCCCCTTTATACTTTAGTATAGACACATTAACCCCTTAACATCAACATTTTAGGTTCCTAGCCCTAATTACTATGGTATGGCCGAATGCCTCCATGTAAGTTAGGTAGGTCTTTCTAATTTTTTTTGCCTTCTTGGAACCATTTAAGTCCATTACACCATTACTTGAACATAGAAGCTTTGGCTTTCCTTTTTTAAATCAACAAGGCCGAACCATACCTGGTGTTTTTCAACAAAATACAAGTCATTCAACAATATTCTAGCATCATGAAAATCATCTCAACGTATAGTCATTCCATCTAGTAGTAAAAGCATGAACAACCTCATCATTCATAAACCCTATCCTTAGGTCTTGACCCTAAGAATAGTTTTTCATCATGCCAAAATGATTTTCCATTCTAACACTCAAATACAAATAGTCACATCAACACCATAACATACAATTCCAAAAAATCAACACCAAAACCCATATACATAAAATTTTCAGCATTTCAAGCATCAACTTGTGACAAATATTTGATTGCCAAACGAACTCGGATTTGAGCAAATGAGGACTCATATGAAATCTTAGGATGTCTACTTTTTGTTTATAAATTCATTTTGACAAACAGTAACCGACTTAGTACAGTTTCATCAAATAAGCCACTGTAGTCAGAATCTAAGACAGAAATTTTAGGCTTAGATTGAAACAGATTTTCAAAGGTCAAATCTCCATGAAACCACACGAAACAAGTGCTCAAAATGAAGCCCAAGATGTCTAGTTTCAGGATCAAAAATCAAGTTTTGAAATCCAAGTTCTAGGTGGAGAGAAAATCCGAAATGACTCACACAATGTCAGATCCGAAAATCATATTTTCCTAAACTCTTTTCAACAAAAAGATGGAGGAACTCTAGGTTAGGGTTTTCCCTCACATAAAAGTTATTTTCAACCATTCAAACACATCAATGAACACAAATCAAGCAACAAATAATTATTACAACATTGTTCTCATAAAGAACCAAATAGACAAAGTAGGAAACCCTTGGTTTTGGGTTTTCCCCAAACCAAACCCATAAACCATCTTCACCACCACCAATGTGGTGTGATGAGGTTCACTCCCCCATTACCTTAATGAAGATCCTTTGTGAGTGAGACAACTCCAACACCAAGAAACTCAAGATGGATGAACCTAGATAGAAGGAAAATGTAAGATCTTGAACTTGTTTCACAAAAATCATGAACTAGAAGAAGTTCACTCATGATTTAAAATAAGGAAATGAAGAGGAGATGAGGATCAAAGCTTACCCAAGGAAGAACACTTTGAAGATCAAGATGGTGTTCTTGAAGGTCAAGAACAAACTTCCTTCGACCAAAGTTTTTCTAGAGACCAAGACTAACAAAGGTATGGTCTTAGAATTAAAAGATGAAGTTTGGATGGTGAAGAACTAGGAAGAACCGAATTTAGAAGAGAAGAGAGAAAAATCTTTAGGTTTTTATGAAGAAATGTGTTTTGATTCACTAAATGAGGAAAGGTGAAGTTTCTTAGTGTTTTAGAAACACTATGGCCGAATGGCCTTTAGCAAAATGGATACCAAAGTTAAGTTGATGTGTTTATGACCACATTCTTGGTTGATGAGTTAGTGACAACTTAATGGAAATTTGTGTAAGTAATCCAAGGGCTAAGGATTAAAGAGGGAGATACTTGTTGACTACTCATCAAAAGTGTATAGATTAATCATAAATGGTTAAGTTACTTTCTCCATAAAAGGAAAAAATGTTAGGTTATTAACCAAGAGTCATAAGAATTTAATCCATTGGTTAAATGAATGAAAAGTTGATGGATGGTTGGCAACGTCTCGTGAAGCGTGAGATGCAGTCATGAACTACTCCCGGCATTGGGCCAAAACAACTTCCCGACCCCGGGCTAGATTACTTCCCGACCCTGGTACGCATCCTAAGGTAAGAAGCGTTCCCGATTAAAATAATAATATTTTTACTGGTTCTGACCCAAAACAGCATATCGATCTTAAAACAACATTTTATTATTATTAAGTTCATAATTGAAATTCAAATATGAATTTCCAATTATTAACTATTTTTATGATTATGATTAATCAAATTGTGTTCTCAATCAAGTTATTCACACAAACTGTTAAAAAGGCAGGCATAGGATTTTTGGGATGTTACAACACTACCCTCCAAAAAGAAATTTCATCCTTGAAAATTACCTTAGAAGAGATGTGATAACTATTCCCTTATCCTATCCTCTAACTCCCAGGAGGGAACACCTGAAGTCTCATTCCAGATAACATTGACTAAGGATATCTCTTTCTCCCACCATTGCTTTACTCTTCTGTCTTCCATCTTGACACAAAGTACCTCATAGGTTAAGTTCTCCTTTCAAAAATGTTGTATCAACTTGATGACACGGTAAAATATCATCAAGGGAAATCCTTGTAAATTTTCAAAACTCAAAATCCCTTAAGATTCGAAAGCGAAAGAGAATAAGGATCATGGGTATTGGACAAATACGGATACCAAGTCGATAGAAAACTGTAACTCTCGTTCCGATGGCGGTCCTGACACACCCTTCGGAGAAATAACTCAGGACAAGAAAACTTTTCTGAGAGTGTAGAATTCAAATCAAAACCATTTTGGGTCATTTTAAAATGTGACAGTAAAATTGTGAGCATCTTTACTCAAAGCAGCTCTTATTTGGCTGGCTAAGAAACAAGCAGTTAGGAATTTTCAGTTCCAAGAAAGTTTGAAATTCTTGCCGGCAAAGTCCAATAGGATATGATTGGAAGTGATCTATCCATTTTTCCAGTTAAATTCAATTGTGAAAAAAGCAAATAAATCGAGTTACTAAATGTCTCAGTTTTGAATGATAACCGAGAATCCAAACAATTTTGATCAAAATGATCAGTTCATCAAAAGGATGAAAACAGCCAAATCTGTAGAGAATGAAGAAACTAGAAATTTCAATTGGTTCACGCAGAACGTAGGCAATAGAAGTGGAAATGATGAAATCAAATCAACTTAAATCATTTCAAATCAATTCAAATCAATCCAAATCAAGAGGACAAAGAAGACATAAGCATTTAAAAAAAAAATTCACCTTGTCATAGACAATAGAAAAGAAATGTGTCTGAGTCAAACAGTATAGTTAAAGGTTTACATGCAATGGTACTATCTCCCTAGACAATATCATCAGATCGTGAGGCTTCAGCTCTCCCTGTCAAGTTGACTCTCCCCCTTGCTGATTGCATGGCGGTTTGTGCCTTGTTGGCTACAAATTCCATCTCGTGTTGATCACAGGTTCTCGAAACATGCCCTGGTTTTCCACACTTGAAGCAAATAACGCCTTTGATGGTGCAACACTTTGTTTCGTGGTCGTTTCCACATTTCTTGCATCGCGATGTAGAAGTTACTGGTTGACTAGACTTACTGCTCTTTTTGGAAGTTTGTTGTTCGCAAGCATGCATGACGTGACCTGGTTTTCCACATCGGAAACAAACAATTTGCTTTGAGTTGTAGTCTCTGGTTGCATGGCCTCTACCACACTTCTTGCACCATTGCAAAGGTACTACGGACTGCCAAGTTCCCTTGCTACTTCTTCCGTAAGACGGTTGTTGTTGCGGTTGGTACCTTGGTAACTTTGCATATGGATTTCTGCTGGGACCTGGTGTTGATGCCTCTTGTGAACCTAGATGGTCCCAAGTGACGTCGTCTCTCTTCGCGACTCTTCATCAGATCTTTGATTAGGAAGCACTCATCCATCAAAATTGAGAACTCTCTGATCTTGAGAGGTAGCACTACTCTTCGAATCCCGTTTCTTAAACCTTCTTCAAATTTTGTACACTTCCACTCCTCATCGGGATAAAGATTGAAATACGTTGAAGACTTCAGCAGAGACTCAAAGCGATCAACATATCCTTCGACAGACATTCCTCCTTGACGTAGCTGTAGAAACTCCATTTCTTTCAATGTGCCTCGCATTCGTTGAAAAACACTCATTCAGAAGCTCGTCCTAAAGGACTCTGTGGGTGGCAACCTACAAGAAAGCAAGAGCATCACTATTCTCTCCAATATCATCCCTTTTCAGAAACAATAATGTAGAGAATAACAAACAATTGTTGTCTTCCTTCTGGAAACACAACACACAAGACAAACGACACAAAAGGATAGACCGAAGTCATCATCCTTTCCAACATTGTCTCCTCTTGGAAACAATAACACAGAAACAAAAGAGAACAAATAGAGAAAACAAACCACAAATGAAGACAGACCAAACCCCAAGCCCAAAAAGACTCGGCCAGCTCTGATACCACTAATGTAACACCCTTTCCGGGGCATCACATTTACGGACATTTTTTAAAACTCTAAGGCCGAAAAACGGGTGAATTAAAAACATTTAAGAAAAATGGGGGTGAGTTTTTCCTTTTCACAAGACATAACTGCAAAAGCTCGGAACCGTTTATGCGTGTAAGGTAAAAAGAATCATTTCATAATAAGTTCATAAGGTCATAAAGGATTTACATTAAACCCAATGTTGGAGTCCCACATTGGATAGTGATATGGCCTGAATAGTGTTTATAAGTACGGGGCAACCCTCACCCCATGAGCTAGATTTTGGGATTGAGTTAGGCCCAAACCCAAATTCTGAGATGGTATCGGAGCCTATCCGAGATTCGTTGGGCCACTCGTAGATGTTCAGTCCTGCAAACTTTACGCTCCAAATGTCCAGTCCTGGGCGTGAGGGGGTGTGTTGGAGTCCCACATTGGATAGTGATATGACCTGAATAGTGTTTATAAGTGGGCGCAACCCTCACCCCATGAACTAGCTTTTGGGGTTGATTTAGGCTCAAACCCAAATTCTAAGACCCAACCTGACTACAGAAAGTGAACGCAAAGATATAGACTCAACGTAAAGAATTAGAGACGCAGCTCGTGAACATAAGATACTTAGAGACATAGCTCCACAACACATAAAAGAAAGGTATAGACACTCTGACACCCTATACTGGCCGACAACAGACTACACAGGAAAACATCCCTCGAATCAACCGCTGAATGCTTCTTATGACTCCTCCCTTATGGAGAGACAAGCGAAAGGAATAGGAAGGTATGGGTAGATTACCTCCCTCCTAATCCCCTCACTTATAACCTTCCAACCAGGACCCGTCAAACGAGATCTAACAAGAATCCTAGCAGGGACTACTACTGGCATTCCTATGGAAGACATCGCAGAAATTGCCCTAGAAGTAACTTTGCCAACCAGCGGCCTATCCCTAACAGAGGGAGAAGGCACTGAACACTCCGGTGAAAGAGCCCACCTAGCGTTCCACTATGACCACAGCCTTGATAGTAAACGACAGAAGACAAGTGGTGAAGTGGTTAAAAACCCTTCCCCTGCGACCGATGCGGATGATGAGTGTGGCTCTCCACACGTACGTTGCTAGAAGCCCATCATGACTAGGTGTCTAAATGCCGAAACCCCTGGGAAGTTCCACAGAGAGATGCATCTGAAGCGCCAGGTGGAATCTCAGTATCATGACCTCCTCGCGAGACCACCAGAGAAGCACACAACGATGCAATACAAGGTAATAAGGTGAGATTCCCATTCATCAACACAACACATGGCAGAAGTAAAAACGGTACAACACACAAGATAACGATATACTAATCATGCATATCATACATATCAATATCTCATATAAATCAATCAACAGTAAAGACATCATCAACACAGGATAATAAAGTTATAATATAAAAATGCATCCATCAGCAGTCATGCAATGCAATGCGATGTACACGACTCAATGCCATATGCCACACGGGTAAGACTCTGACCTCTAATCCATAGAGCTAAACATAACAAGAGTGAGTGATTGGGAGAACGTTGTCTGCATTATCTCAGCTCCATAGTGCCACATCAAAGATCGCTATTGCTATAACGGCTCACGCCAGATGTTCTTTACCCAAATCATGATTTGCCCGATATTAAGTCAAGACGTCAGTGTTTTCAATGGGTAACCATGACATATGTCTTCCCCAACCCCCGACATCCCCAAGATCCTCAAGATTGAGACCTCAGACAATTGCACCAGCACCAAGGTGTAAGTTCAACTCCTAGGCATAAAGCCCAACTCATGCACAGATGTGTATGCAAGTCAAGACAATGTCACAACAACAAAACAAGTAATTCATTATTACAGTAGCACGACGTTTATCTGTTGATAAATCACAGGGCACCCCTACGGGACCCACTTCCAAATGACTCGCCATCATTCGCCCATTCTTGGTTCCGTTCCTTGTGTCCACATACAACTCCGTCGTTCGAAAAACGATGTTCAAGTCTTATGACATGTTATCCCATATCCTAAGCGTATTATGGAAAAACAGAATCCACAAGGATTCCTTCATCATATCTTCTCACTTATCTATCAAAGGAAGCATTACTTATTTTGTATAAATAACTCTTTGTGGTTAAGTATTATGGATCCTTAGATGACCTAAATCACCAAGGGTATGGGACATGGTTTTCCCATGACCACAAGGTATAAGTGCATATCTTTTATTTAGTCTTTGTGAGTCCATTATGGAACTCATTGAATTTCCTTTTTGAAGATAATACATAATTACGCTACTATAGTAAGATCTTCAAAATACTTTCCTTGGTGGTAAACTAGTTCATGAAATCCTCTTTATCGAACATAATTTGAAAACTCTATACATATGTTCATAAGATATCCAAAACCCTAAGATGCATAGTATCTTGTCTTTTATAAATTTAGTGTGAAGCTCCTTTTCGAAAATGATTCCTATTACTTTTACTTAGCGCAGGAAGAAAATGTATCTTACTTTAAATCACCCTTTTCATTTTCAAATGAAAACTATAACTCATTTATTTTGTAAGATTCCAAAATTAATCATAGTAGTGTAAAGTCTTATTGTTTTAAAGAAAACACTTACAAGAATTCTCATTTCGCTTAAAAGTAGTTTTAATAACCAAAATCTTTGGAAACCACTCGAATCATTTAGAAAACTCTTTATTTATTGAAAATCTTTTCCTTGAAACAACATGGTAAAATAAGTGATTGATCAACATCAAACCCTCGTATCCTTAAAATACTTTTCACATGAGATCAAAATACTTAATTTACAACACTTGGTTCTTTGGAACCAAAACTTGAATTCTTTTGGAAAACCTTTTTAATTTCTATTCCCTCTATACTTCAGTATAGGCAGATTAAACCTTTTAACATCAACATTTTAGGTTCCTAGCCCTAATTACTATGGTATGGCCGAATGCCTCCATGTAAGTAAGGTAGGTCTTTTTAATTTCGTTTGCCTTCTTGGAACCATTTAAGTCCATTACATCATTACTTGAACATAGAATCTTTGGATTCCCTTTTTAAATCAACAAGGTCAAACCATACTTCGTTTTTTTCAACAAAATACAAGCCATCCAACTATATTCTAGCATCATGAAAATCATCTCAGCGTAGAGTCATTCCATCAAGTAGTAAAAGCATGAACAACCTCATCATTCAAAAACCCAATCCTTAGTTCTTGACCCTAAGAATAGTTTTTCGGCATGCCAAAATGATTTTCCATTCTAACACTCAAACACAAATAGTCACACCAACACCATAACATACAATTCCAAAAAATCAACACCAAAACCTGTATACATAAAATTTTCAGCATTTCAAGCATCAACTTGACAAATATTTGATTGACCAAACGAATTCGGATTTGAGCAAATGAGGACTCATATGAAAGCTTAGGATGTCTACTTGTTGTTTATAATATTCATTTTGACAAACAGTAACCGAGTTAGTACAGTTCACGAAATAAGCCACTGTAGACAGAATCCAAGACAGAAATTTTAGGCTTAGATTGAAACAAATTTTCACAAGTCAAATCTCCATGAAACCACACGAAACTTGTGCTCAAAATGAAGCCCCAGATGTCTAGTTTCAGGAGAAAAAACAAGTTTTGAAATCCAAGGTCTAGGTTGAGATAAAAACTGAAATGACTCACACAAGGTCAGATCCGAAAATCATATTTTCATAAACTCTTTTTGACAAAAAGATGGAGGAACTCTAGGCTAGGGTTTTCCTTCACATAAAAGTTATTTTCAACCATTCAAACACATCAATGAACACAAATCAAGCAACAAATAATTATTACAACATTGTTCTCATAGAGAACCAAATAGACAAAGTAGGAAACCCTTGGTTTAGGATTTTTCCAAAACGAAACCCATAAACCATCTTCACCACCACCAATGTGGTGTGATGAGGTTCACTCCCCCATTAACTTAATGAAGATACTTTGTGAAAGAGACAACTCGAACACTAAGAAACTCAAGAGGGCCGAACCTAGATAGAAAGAAAAAGGTAAGATCTTGAACTTGTTTCACAAAAATCATGAACTAGAAGAAGTTCACTCATGATTTAAAGTAAGGAAATGAAGAGGAAATGAGGATCAAAGCTTACCCAAGGAAGAACACTTTGAAGATCAAGATGGTGTTCTTGAAGGTCAAGAACAAACTTTCTCCAATCAAGAATCTTTCTTCAACAAAGTTGTTCTAGAGACCAAGACTAACAAAGCTATGGTCTTAGACTTAAAAGATGAAGTTTGGATGGTGAAGAACTAGGAAGAACCGAATTTAGAAGAGAAGAGAGAGAAGAGAGAAAAATCTTTAGGTTTTTATGAAGATATGTGTTTTGATTCACTAAATGAGGAAACGTGAAGTTTCTTAGTATTTTAGAAACACTATGGCCGAATGGCCTTTAGCAAAATGGATACTGTAACACCCTGCTTTTCGTTAAGTATTTTTATATAAGGTTGTTTGAATGTTTAAGTTTTTTGGTTAAGTGCTAAGTGGGATTTTTGGCTTAAAAGACCCTTTCTAGAACATTGGCACGCCCGTGCTGATTTCCAGCACGCCCGTGCTATTTTCGTGTGTCTTGTGACCAGCTGAGTCACAATCATGGTCGTGCTGTTGTGCGGACCGCGTCTCGCTGATGCTAAGTTCGGCACGGCCGTGCCATGTGCGCAGTTTATATATTCGCACAGAAACCGAGGGTTTGCGATTTTAACCCTCATTTGGTGGTTGCTAGTACCCTAGTGCGGCCAGACCTACCAATTTTCCTGTCTCCATCAAGCTCAGTGCGTTTTTGGAGTTTTGGACACCTTAGGTAAGTTTTTGGTACACCTGTGCCAGTTGTGTAGGTAACGTTTCTTCTATTTTGTTAGTTTCCTTTCTTGTCATTTGATTGGAAACTGATTTGGTGATGACAAGCCTTTTGACGATCTTATGGTTGAATTCTAAGAGAGTTAATTTCGTGTTCTACTTTAGTAACAAAAAGAATCAACACAAAAGTGAAGAAAATAAGAAAATGATGAAGAAAGAAATGATGAGGCGCCACAAACCAAGAAGGTTTGATAAGCCAAGTGATGTTCACCACAAGAACCTTGGATTCTTGATAAGAACTAAGCTTGGTTCAACCAAGAACCTAGGAGAAACAATTCTCACTCACAATGGAATTTGATCCAAAATAACATCAAAGTTATTTTATTCATGTTAGTAGGCGCATACATATAGGAATTGGGGCTGCAAACAGTTGGCTTACACAAGTCATCATAAGATTCCATAACCCCCCTAATGACTATGCCACTAATTGGTGAAATGATGGCATCAAAAAGTGGCTGCCTAAAAACATAACCATTCTAATAAAAACCAACTAATAATGATGAGTCATAACTACAAAGAGTTACTTTTGGCATGCAAGCCAAAAGATTCCCTCCCAAGGAAGCCAACAAACTCATGTAACTTATGCAAACCAAAAGATTAATAAAAATCAAAACCAAATACAAGCCTAAAGCCAAATGGGTCAAATCCGTCCAGAATTTCGTGCTTAACTTCCAGCCAATTTTTCCTCATGATAGAGGCCGAATTAGGTCTTGATGGTAAAAATAAGACTTGTAGAACATTAAATTAGCTTTCCAATGCCACCAAGAACACGACAATTGGATTATCAGAGAACAAGTTACAATCAAAACAAGGAATCAGGTCACTTGGATTTGAATGGTTTGACCTCCAGTGGACTCGTCGCTCAGCTTTAGGCCTTATTTATTAGCTTCATTTCTGAAGTGAGCATGAAGTCCGAATTGAATAGATACTAAGCAAGCATCTTTCGTGATGAAAGTTGCAAGTTCGGATTCAGGATTGAGAAAGAAATCAGCAAAGCGCAGCTGGAGCTTAATCTATTATAGCGTAGGCTCTTTGGATAGATTGACTGGCTTAAGACGATGAACCACTGACGAGCTAATTCGAACTATGCCTAACTAGAGCCTGATCTTGGCTCGGCATCTTTTAGGACTGGTAAGAAAGGGTTACTCGAAGAGGAGAAGCAAGAGCTCACTCGACTCGGGAGGAAGTTTCATTCCAAAACTGCTCTTTGAGCTAGGAGATGGGACAATACGCTTTTAGACCGGGAGTTTCAAACTGAGATTTGAATTTATAGTAAAAAAGAGGTTTTTTACCAGATCGAAAGAATCCTGTAGCAAATGGGATTGATTCCACTTCCTTGCTTTTAAGTACGTCCCTCTTCTCTCTTGCCGATTCCGAACTCCAGGAGAAGAGTAGCTCAGCCGACTAAAGCTAAAAGCAGAGGCTATGCAGTTGATCTTCTTGCAATTGAGAGCATTGAATGAAGCTGATTCCCCTGTATTGGACAGAAAGAACCTTCTATAATGAAGAGTAGGATGTGAGGGAAAGCCCTCTAGTCGAGTAAGAAAACTGAAAGTTTCAAGTCAGTAAAGTCCGTTAGTGGGGGGTTTAACCCTGATATTCGTCAATCAATTCTTTCTTCTGGAAATGACTAAAAAGAGCAGAAGCAGGACTTGCTTAACCGTATATATGGGCAAGGGAGGCAGGTATGTCATAAAGATGAAGCTTGAAAGCGGGGGAGCTGGGTTGTGAAACTACATTTTCTGAAGCTCATAGAATGAGGACGGATCTCCTAGCCTTTTCCTACTATATATCCCTAGCTAAGGTTCAGTGATGACTGATGATATTCACCCAAAGGTAGCTCCTGACTCACGGGTGTGGGACTGGAGCGTAGGAATCATTGGTTATCAGAAGCCCGGAGGATGAACCCTGTCTGTAGCTGAGTACGGCTTGTGCCACTACCCAGTATAAAGGGGAACTCAAACCTTTCTAGCAAAGCAGCTTCATGAGACAGTCTTTCTTAACTCACTATTGGATGAGTGAGTGATCCATAGGACTAATGGGGTGCGAATGGGTAAGATAGAGCTCTCTTAATGTTACAAGGTGATCTAAAGCGAAGGAGAGTCAGCCTTTGCCATTTTTTCTTGTTCGGGAGAGAAGGAGTTTAATCAATTTGAAACCGAATTCCTTCCGGACTGCAGTAGCTGTAGTAGTTGCAGTAGGAATAGTCTCCAAATAGACTGAATTAGTCTGAGTGCCGAGGATTCCCTTCGTCATCTTCCCTTTGCCCCTTCACTGCTGACAGCAAGCATTCCTGGGGCAAGTAATCTGTCAAAGAATAGACAAGAGAAGTTGCATCCTCCTGGTGGAAGGTGCAGATTCCATAAATTATCAGCTGTGGGAATAAACTCAGTCTTTTTTAAGTTTAAGAAGAATGGGTTCTTAAAGAAGAGGTTGTGCTAGAATCAGCAGCTATATAATCTACCTTACCTTCTCGACTAGTGTTACCGGTATGGGAGTACGAGTAGTTGGTGGTGAAGGCAATGACCATTGTTGTGTGGGCTATTACTTTACTTCACCCGATGCCAGTTCTTTTTGGTGAAATGCGTAGACCCCAAATCTCCTTTAAGGTGGTGAAATAGAAGCTCTTTAAATAGCCTTTGGCTTACGTAAGATCTATCTCTTCTCTAACAGCTATTCTTTGAAAGAGCTTTCGCACTTCAAATCAGATAGCGAAAGTCAAAGCTAGTTCCTCTTCAAATATACTACTGCTACCTTAATCCTATCAAATCTTTATATTTATCCTTTGAATTACTCATATATCTCCTACGTATGAATTTCATTTCGCACTGGAAACTATTCTAGGAGAAGTTCTAATCCGTTCCGTTCAAGTATTGATCGGTCTTGGTTTGACATGGTTTACGCGTTACTGGTTCCCCGAAGAGTTAATATCTCCATTAGCTAAACCCTTTCTTACCTTGTCTTTGGACTCGTATTTTGTTTGTACACAATCAACGGAGGCCTCCCCGACATATGTTGCAACGTCTTCAATAGCATGTTCTTACTTCATCTTTCCCTTAATAAGTCATCAAATTTGGTGCTTTTTGATCCCCAGTTGCTATGGGGAACAAAGGAAGAAATACAATCGATTCCTCTATTTAAGTGGTTCTCGCTTCTCCTTTTTTCCTGTTCCTAACTCTTCCCCGGGTAGTTCCCAATGTTTGGTACTTTCTATACTTCGTGGGTGCAACATGAACAAATTTGCTCATGATCAAGTTACAACCTAAGGTCAATGACCATATTATGCTAGCTGTTCATATTTCATTCATTCCATCGGTATGCTCTAAGGTACCTGTAATTTTGATCTGTTTGCCGGAACCAAGGGGTCTTTCTGTGGAAACCTTCACGAACAATCGTCGTTTTTTGATGGTTTTTCCGCTTCTCACCGCTGCTCTTTCCACACCTCCGGATATCTGGTGCCAAATCGTCGCCCGTTTCCTTATTTCTTCGATAATAGAGTTGACTATCTTTGTGGCATCGATTGTACAAGTTCGTGAAGAGGCTGGACGAGTGGAATGAGGGAAAGCGGCTCAATTGACAAAAAAGAAGAGTAGCCCCCTAGAACCTGGCAAAGTCACTATCAATGAATTCCCGAGCAATTCTCAACCAACATATGCGATTCATTCCCGTATTATAACACAAAGAAGACTTATAAATCAAGCAGTTAAGAAGTCCTAGACTTGAAGCCAGGCTGCTTTATTATTCTATGGAGTTGCCTACCCTCAGGTCATTCGCTGCCTTAAGCCCTATAGTTTCTTCGCTAGCCGTTGTTGGGACTTAGTTAAGAGTTAGCCTAGAAAGGCTTTGAAAGCAAGTCAAGTATTCCAATCCTAGCGGATTAATCAATAGCAGTAGAGTCGTAAACAAGAACAACAGAGTTTACAGCTGAACAAGTCACTTCCTTAGAGCGTGAACAAAACAATAAGTTAGGTCGTTTGATTAGAAAATTCCTACTGTTTGTTTAGGAGAGTTATTGAACAATATAAATAAAGGCGAAGAAGAATCATCGAACTAATGGACTTACCGCTCATACAGCTCCCAACCAACAAGCAGTTAGCCTTCTTTTCCAAGGAATTCAAATGTGGATGACTGGACATCAGCAATAACAGGAGCCGAGCTTTCACAAAAACATAAAAACCTACCATATCATTTAAGGGGTACTAATATCAAAATGTCAATCATCCCTACCCCGGATCTTTGGACTTAATGTCAGATTCTTTTCTGGGCCCGAGTTAAATATATGTCTTCAGCCGTATTTAACTTCTTGTTGCTGCTTAGGCACTTGGTTGAACTAGTACCTCTACAGCACTTGTCTTTGCCTTTCTCTTAGCAAGATATGCAGGGTGCTCTATACCTTATTTGATTTTCTACTTTTCTCTAGACTTGCTTCCTCTCTGGATCATTAAGTCCTTAAGTAAGGAAGTAAATAGTCGTCCCGGTAGTGGGAAAAGTCCGTCCGATTGCCTAGTAGCCCTAGTACTATAGATAGGGAAGGCCTATTCTTCGTATAGGCAAAGCCTCACTATCTTATCTCTGAAACCTTGAAAATGATTCCATTTTTGATTTGATAAGCATGTGATTCGCATCTTGGTCTTCCAGCCTCGATGAAAGCCCACAGAAAGGCAAAAGCACGACAAGCCTACCCATCATCAAAGCAAGCCCAAGTCTATGCAAGAAGGGCAAGGTCCTGTCCTCCGGATCTATCCAAATTCAAAGAGTTGGGCTACATCAAAGATCTTATTCTGAAATGGAAGCCTAATCGTTTTTGACGGTTCGAGGCAGTTTGTAAGTTTCAGTACTCACTGGTTCAAATAGTGACTTCGGGACAGAGATAGTGAATCCTTTCTATTCTCCAAGGAAAGGAAAGGACTCAGCATCCACAGCTCCGCCCGGCCTTTCCCAACCAAAACCAAAAAAGGGAGAGCTTGAAGAGGACATATGGCCGAGGATCGAAGAAGCAGGGGATGACCCTTTCCAGATGACCAATAGAGGTTGGACAGATTCCTGTTACCATAAGGAGGAGATAATAAGGAATTCGCTGCTCTATACTTTGCTATAGTTGAATGAACTCCTAGGCCTTAAAAGAGAGCATTTTCTCGCATGTTTAGCATCGAGAGCTTTCAAATTTCTCTATCGAAAAGAGGGCATATAGCCCGAGTCCTGAATACTTTAAAGACTGATTACGACTGTTGTAAGAGTGGACACCCTTTCCGACAAAGGACGGGAATCGTACTGATAGAAAAGGACATATAGCGAATTACATAACCTCTAACTCCTCTGTCTACCTGTACCCGAGTGCTTAACGGGAGGAGAGATCTTTCATAAAGAAAGAGCAAATCGAATGTGATATCGCATATCTAAGATACCAAGCATGGGATGAGCTCAAAGCAAAGCAAGCAACAAGGGATGCATATCAGGTATTAAGGGTGACTCTTCTAAAAAAAAGAGAGAGTGATTCTGTAACACCCCGATTTTCGAGTTTTCCTAATTAATCAGTATTTATAAACTTATATTTTATTCAAGGTCTTAGGAATGAAAATAAAATTTTCCGAGACCATAGTCATGCTCAGCGATATCGTAGGAAGCTACGATTAAGTTTTGAGTCGAAAACTCAAACGGAGTCCGGTCTGCGTTTTTACACTGACAGTATGATTTTACTGCTCAGAAGACCTCAGATGGACCCGTGAACGAGACAGTAAGTCTTAGAATTCGATTCTCTACGTTTTGGTTAAATTTCGCAAAAATTTCAAAAAAAAATATTTCCTGACCTCCGTTCCAGCGAAATCTTCAATCGGGTGGAGAACGGAGCCGCGTATGGACTTATCAGGACCCGACAATGGATAATATTGATATCACATCATGTCAACTCACTTGGGAGAGCATGCCAGAGTCGTCATGACGATCGGGAATTTCGGGACGCGAAATTACCAAAATACCCCTAACTTAAGCCTTTTCACCTTTTACCATTTTACCCTTTGAACCAAATGACCTTTACCCTTAATGAACCTTTTAGAAGGCTGACCAGCCCTTTCACAGCCCCTTTATCACGCAGCCAGCCCCTCTTGAAGAGCCAAGAACACTTCATCTTCTTCCTCCATGAAAACCTCCATTGAATCCTTGAGAAAACCTTGAAAGCTTGTTGAAATCACTTGATTTCTTGACCAATCTTCATCCATTTTAAGGTAAGATCACTTCTATGGTCTCATATCTTCTTGAATCTCTTTCAATATCAAGATCAAACCTCCATTTTCATGAAACTCATTCTTAGATCCAAAACTTTGAAAATCCATAGGAAATTGTAGGAAAATCCTTTGGAGGTGAAACCAAGTTCTTTGAACTCACCTCATCACCCTCTATCTAAACCCAAGAGCTCATGATCCAAGTCTCATCCTAGCTCTAAAACCCCAAAGTGGCCGAAACCTAAGAGTGATGATGAATAGTGTTTTTCATCAAATTTTTGATTTCTAACTCTTGATTCCATCCTTAGCTTTCCTAGTGTCCTTGAATCCAAGGGATGGAAAACCAAATCAATTCCTAGCCTAAATTGCCCTATATGGCCGAGAGCTTCATGGGGAAAATCCATGAGTTTTGTTTCACATTTTTGAGTCATAGGACTTGAAATGGTGTTAACTAAGTTCATGAACCAACCATCCAAAAATTTGGAACCAAATGAGATCCCTAACCCTTTTTACCTTTCATGGCCGAACCCTATACCTTTTAGGGGAAGGAAAACTTGTGTTCTTATGTTATAGATTGATGTTGATTTGTTGTTTGAATTGATTTGTGTTTGATTGTTTTAGGCGACGCGAACGGAACCGGAGCCGGAGCCGAGAACCGATCGAGTTTGCATTGAACTTCTTTTGTGAGGTAAAGGGAGGTAGTCATTTAAGTTTGAGTAGCTTCATAGGGCATGTTTGATATATGTGTTATGATGTCTTGAGTGAAGATTTAGAGATGAGTTTGAATGATGTATATGTATACTTATATCCTGGATTGATTGGATGTTAAGTGCTGTGCATAATTGCTACTCGATATAACTGTGGCATGGATGCCTTGAGTGATATCATTGTGATATTAGATTGTTGATATATATCTATACATATATTTATATCCTGGATGAGCATAGGACTGGTTATGTCTCGATAATTGTTAAAAGACTCGAAATCCTAAATCTATGTTTTGAAAATCGTGTTTGAAATTAAAAAGGTCGTTTTTGGAAAACGTGTTGCTTTTCAAAAAAAAAAGTGAAGCTTCCTTTTTAAAAAGTGTGTTCCTTGAAATTAAAAAGTGGTTTTGTGAAAAGTCGTGCAAAACGTATTTTATTTCGGTAAAGCGTTTTAAAAAGACGTGAAACCTTAGAAAGCAGTTTTTGTTTTCAAGAAAGGTGTTTTTCACGGAAAAATGTTCTCTTGATCAAAAAGGATGTTTTGTTTCAAGAAAACCAAAGTATGTTTTGTTTTCCAAAGTGTTTTGAGAAAATGAAACCAAAATAAAAATGATGAACCTTTGAGACGAACCCGAACCTAGTGGCCGAGACGTCGGGGCTAGTGTTTTGTGGATTGAGCACTCGGACTTCGTGTCCTGTGTTTTTGATTTGAGTGGGCTTAATGCCTTTTTGAAACGAGTCGTGGACTTTATGTCTCGACATTTGAAAGAATGAACGCAAAGAAAACAGAAAACCTTCTGTGAACATGCATGAATCGGCAGACGTGCCATTTGAAACCGAGCTACAACTCTAGTAGTTGAGAATAAAATCAGTCAAGACCACTAGGTCTATAGGGGCATTCTGTGTTCGAGATCCCACAAGTGGCCGGTGGCGTAGCAACCCCGTGCCGTGGTAAATCGGCTGCCAAACACGAATGAACTCGATCTGAGACTGGCGTATTCAGGATACGGTTATGACGTGGTACCCTGGAACAATTGGAGTTCGGACCTAAATAGAGAGGCCGACTCACGAGAACAATTGTGTTACGGGTGTTACTACGGCCTATCGCTCGATGTTGGGAAGTTAGAATCTCCGGAGTACATGAATTAGAAAGATGATATTGAAGTCTCATGCATTATTATAACTGATGATAGTGTTTGGGATGTTGTACTGTATTATATAAATAACTGTTCATATAACTGTATTTATCTGTGGATGTTTATACTGTTGTTTGTCGCTTGTGCGGCTATCGTGATAACTTTATATGAGTATCTCACCTTTGCCTGTACATGTTGGACACCTTGTTGTGTTTTTGGAACACATGTACAGATGTTGATCATAGATCCCCGCGGAGACGTGAGGACTCGGACGATGGAAATTTCTGAAGGAGCCGACGTTGGGTTGTACCCCAATGGCTACTTTTAGCCGACCAGCTTAGGAGTCTTTTGTTTTTGAACAGTCTCATATTATATTATTGTGCGTATGTTGAATTATTTCTAAGTCTGTAATATGATATATATTAGACCAGGTTTTGCGTTATGTTTATGTTTTATGAACAGTGAATATCAATGTGTGATATGAAATTTATTCCTCCGTCTGGAGTTGTTTGCCTATGCATGCAGAAAATTTTTAGAACCGCGTTTTCGAACGTAGATACTTAATTAAAGTACTTTCCGAAAGCAACCAGCGTTTTATTTTATTGTTTTATTTCCGTATTAGAGTCCGTGTATGTAGCACCCGCGAGGGGGGTGTTACAGATTCTTGCTTGCTCTCCCAATTCAGGTAGATGAAAATCACTGGTTGGTTGTTGACCAACAAATTATGCTATGCATGGGACTCTTTTTTCTCGTTGCTAGGCTTTCAACCAAGTGCTTTTCGATCTTAGGCGAACGAGGCTTACCGGCTCTACAACCTCGCAAGGCATGTAGAGCTCTTTGGGCTTGCTGCTTTCTCAATCGAGAAACTGTCAAGATTAGCCTACTGAACGATTCTTTCTTTTATTTAATTAATAATAAGATTTTTCCTACTGAAGGATTTATCTTCTTATCTATATAATTTCAGGATGGATTTTCGTTGAAGAGTTCTCTCTATCCTTCCGTCCCCCCAATTAGCTAGTTGTCCCGTCCGTCGTCCAATCCCTCACTTCTTTTATGATAGTCCATTAGTAGTCCCTACTGAGCAATCTAGCTGCAATCGAGCTAGCATTTCAATGGAAAGAGTAGAGTGAAAGTAGGACGAGGTCTGCCTTTACCCTTCCTTTTACTAGGAGTGGATTAGTTATAGTTGGTCCGTTCTTTTGTTTAAGAAGCTAGGGCTAGGGTCAAGCAAGCCTGCCTCCATCCGTTTATTCCATAGCCTATCGAGCCAAGCCAGATCTGCCAGTGACGATAACTAAGTAGTTAGTTGTTTTAGTACTTCACTGGGACGATCCACTAGATCTATAAGCCCGTAACGGAAAATAACCTTTCTTTTCGCAAACCTCGTTCGATCCCGAACTGCATTCAAAAATGAAAGCAAGGACTTGGTTATTTGAGCACAGTAGTCTAGCCGTAACCGCAATAGTCAAAAAAAAAGTCAAGTAAGAAATGCTAGAATGAGGTAGTTGACTAGCTTGGCCAAAGGGAAAGGACTATTCAAGCATTCATTCCAATAGGGATGGGGAAGATCTTCTAATGCTTCTAACCCACCAGCCCAAGAATGGAGTTCTCACGGAAAGGAACTTAGTCCGATCTTCTTCCACCTACGCTACGTCAACTGGACTTTTGTCACTATAGTAGCGAGTAGCTCGAAACCCGCAATAGAAAGGATTTAGGGGGAAGAGCTCCGGTCCGACGATGACTACAAGAAAAAAATCGAGCGGGGATAAATCTAATTTCATTGCCCAACGAAAAGAAGGTATGGTTGTGCCTGAAGAAGGGCAGTCAGAAGAGGAGAAATCAGCCTGAGTTCAATTAGTCCCAACGTTATTAGATTCTAGTTTAACCAGCATCGAATTACATGGATTTAAACTATCTTATGCATCTAGGTAAGCAGCATCCACGGGATTAACCCCATTTATGATAGATCACCTTCTGAACCAAAAGCCCTACTTTGGAGACCTTGAGGGAGAGCCTGAGATCATAGAGTAGGGAGAGGGAAAAGGGTGTGAAATCATCTACCATTCCTTAAATAAATTGACTGAGATACCACCACCCGATTGTCCGCTAGGGATATAATAAAGACAATCAGTCTTTTCGCCTTCATTTATGAGGAATAAACGGAGGAGTCGGATGAAACACATAAAGGGCGCAGTCTAAGCAAGTCTTCTTTCGACGCGACCTTTAAATTCTTTCTTATAACTTGAAATGAGGGGAATAAGCAAAGGCCACTGTCAAAAGAGGTGATGGAATTGGGTTGGGGAAAGATCAGCCACTACCTTTTCTACGATCTTGTCCGATATTTAATTTGTTTGAATAGAAAATTCTTTTGTTCCGGCAGCTCCCCCACCAAGAGGTTCAGGTGCTGAAAGAGATGCCCTTTTCAGGGATGCCGAAGGAAGGGTCTCGGGGAGAAAAGGAACCTTTCTTTAGGCCACTCCACTCCTAGCTGATAGCACAACCCTCAATGTAGAACAAAGCCCAACCTTATGGAGCAAGGAAGAAGGAGGGAAAACTATTACTGCCAAGCGGTCACCTACTAAGCCCAAATAGTCCTACCTTAGCGTACCAGACTACTTCAATGCATAGGGGGGGTCGAGAAGAGATCCAATTCGTCCTGGTTCACCTGCATATGAGATCAAGGAAGGAGTGCCACCAATAGAAGATGGCGGGAAGAGAAGCAATTGACTGACTTGGGGTTGGAGAAGGAATCCGAGTTCCACGTATGACTAAAAAAAGTATAAGTTCGGGCATAATCACTAACGAAATGGAGAGATATATCTTTGAAACAAGCTGCTGCTTTGATCACCTTATATCATCGATCGGGACAGGCGCTAGCCTGATGAACGAAAAGATGCGCCAGCTTTCTCTGATGGACATGAAAATAGGCCATTCCCGACCTTTTCCTCATAGAAATAGAAGACCAATGCCACTTGCCTTTGCTTTAAGAGTTTCTATTCGACTGGAAGGGAAGCACACCTTAACTTTGAAAACTCAAAGTGCAAGCTAACTAATGGCAAAGGCCGTGGATAGAGAGTGATAAAGGGGGAATTTTATTCTTTCAGCCTATTATAACATTCGAGTTCATTCTCGATAGTCAGATAGTGAAGTTCAAAGTGGAAGGAATCGGAGCAGCTATATAATAAGCATCTTACTCTTTAACGGCAAGCTCAGCAACGAGAAGTTTTCCTCTACTGGAAAGCAATCCTTCACGGATATGGGAGCTTACTCCGCTGTTGCTGGTTTAGTAAGCCAAGCATTTCCTTCCTTTATGATTATGAAAAAGGAATGGATAGAGAGGAAGGCTTCGGGCTTTGTTTCTCTTGGTGTCAACATAGGAATGGGAGCAGTTTGAATGGATGCCTTTTTCCCTTATTGAATCAGCCAAGTCAGTAGCCTTTCTTTTATGCGGGATTGCCTGTTGATGCAATAAGGGCTGGCTTGATGCCAAGAAGAAGCTGGTGGAGGAATAACGGCAGCTAAATCATCTTCTGCATAGTAGTACGTATTAGGCAAATGGGATTTATCTTTCCTAGTCTCAGGAGCGTAGTAAAAGGTCTTTGGTGCGTGAATGATTGACTTAGAGCTTGAAATAGGGGCAATCCAGCAACCATTTCAACTGGATACCATCAAGAGGGCAAGAGAGGAGGAGCCGATGAAATTCTTTCGGAGTTCTTCCCCGCTGACGTCTAAGCTCTCAAGGACTCGGATTAGTCAACAGGAATGAAATCTAAGAAAGCTGGTAGCTCGAGCGAGGAGCGGAGCCTAGCCCTATAGCTATAGGCTATATAATATTATATTTCCTCTGCTTTGAATAGTTAGAAAAAAAAGTCATTGCTCATTCATTCAGAGCTCTTGTCGGTAAAGTAGATCGAGAGAGAGAATTGGCTTCTCGAGAATCTGCTGGAGTCAGATTAGTAGGGGAGTTCACACTGGGACTTTCTTAATAGAGAAAGAACCCATACCCTGAACCGGGGAAAGGCGATAATGACCCATGAAATGGTGAAGTACGTGAATCGACTCCCTCTTCGAGTCAAGACCTTTTAACATTAAATAAATAAGAAGGGACTGACTTCTTTCTTGACAAGGATCCTGAATAAATCGCACATGCTCCAAGGACTTACGGAATTAGGAGGCACACAGGTAGATATACCAAGAGAAATGCGGGTAAGCGACGAGGGAAAGAACCCCTCCATAAAAGCATTTCCAGACAAGAAGATTGATTGTGGAGAAATTGTCCACATGATGAACCAAACAGAGTGGGCAGAGTGAAGTTACCATTTTAGGAGCAGATGTCCCGGAGAAGCTTCTCCAATAGGAGGCATGTGTTGAGCAGTTGTTTAATTCCTTTGGCAGTTGAAGTTCCAGTGCCATTTGAGTAAGGAAGATTGGCCAATCTGAATGACTCCCTGTGAGACTTTGAGAGCAGATGTATTAGTAGTTCCATTTCTAGTTGAAAACAACAAATTAGAATTCAATCACCAAGTGGATATCTCGAGAACTAAAGGTGCCAAGCCTCGGATTCGACTTGAAATGAGGATAAGGCTTCCAGCTAGATATGTATGATTCACCCGGTACCAGATATTGGTAGTAGCATCAGTCTCTTTCCCCTCCCTCTGTATGAGTTGAGAGGCTGAGGGGAAGTCTACTAACTATAGGGTAACTCCACCTGACGATTGTTGTCTGCTTTCAATAATGCTTTGTTGGTCACCGCAGCGAGGCATCGCTGATAACATCGCCTGTTGTACAGTTGCTTTAGCCTAGGAGCCAACCTAGCTAAGGTTCACTCCTTCCTGCCTTTTCTCTCTTGCTAGAGAATGAAAAGTCCTCATCCTCACCCGCTGTAAGCACTTTTTCTTTGTTCTTTGTGTGAGTGAAGTCCTTCTCTGATTCATAGTGGGACCCGCTGTTCATTAATAGGGCTTCTTCCTTTTCTATCTATTAGGAACTGCTTGCAGAAGAAAGAAGATCAGGCAGTTTACTGCTAAATGGGGCTAGGAACTCCTATCCCTCATAGCCCAAGGAAGGGCAGTAGCTTGATTACTTGACTGCCAGTTCCAATGTCACCTCGTTCTATCTATCTTCCATCCGTTACCTTGTTCTTCTTGCCACTGGGTCTAATTGGGCCTAACGCACAAATCTCGCTAACTAATACTTCATCCCCCGGCAAGGGTGTCAAAGCGTGGTTCCTACTCAAAGGCTCCATTTGTAATGTAATCTATCCCGTTCAACACAGGCGACAGGCATAAAAAGGGTGTTTGCCCCCGAGTCAGATATCGAATCGAAAATCATGCATTGTTTGAATTCTTTCTCCCATGCCTTTCTTCTAACTTAACTCGAAATTTTGTAAGAGAAGAAAGCTGTTAGCTTAGGGCAGAGGTATGCCCTCAGCCTACCCGAGTTCACAGATGTCGTTGTTTATCCCTTTCTTGATTCATGAAAATTGGGTGAGTGTTCAGTCTATCTGAGTATAAGATCGAAAATAATGAATGCATTTTTTTCATTTCAAGTGAGATGTCCAAGAGAAAAGGAACGAGGGGAAGAAGCGACGAGAACATAAAATCATGAATGAAAAAGAGTGACGAGACTTTCTCAATTCGAGATGTTAGAAGGTGCAAAATCAATGGGTGCCGGAGCTGCTACAATTGCTTCAGCGGGAGCTGCTGTAGGTATTGGAAACGTATTCAGTTCCTTAATTCATTCCATGGCAAGAAATCCATCATTGGCAAAACAGTTATTCGGATATGCAATCCTGGGCTTTGATCTAACCGAGGCTATTGCCTTGTTCGCATTAATGATGGCCTTTTTGATTCTATTTGTTTTCTAAGTTTCTCCTTTTGAAAGGTGTAGTCTCTCCTACCTGAGGAAGAGGACGAGGCCACCCCTATTGGGGTGGGGAAGGAGAGTGGGAAGTGGGCTTCCTTCGCTTTATTCTACTAAAGATATAGCTTTAGTTGAAGTTTCAGGGCTTTCATTTAGTACGCTTTCTTTACTTGATTCAGGTTTGACTGGAATCTTTTGGTCTGGATTTGCACCTTCGGCTCAAAGGCCACTTTTCTCGGGCTTCAATGAATCCCTCGTGTGTTAGAATAAATAGAAGGCTAATTGATGTCTCACTGCTTGACTTATTCTTGACTTTGCATCTTTCAACTTCAAGTCAGAATGTGTTCCTTCCGTCAAAGAAGAATTTTTTTTTTTTTTTAGAATCGGCTTATTCTATAGCCGGAGATTCAATAGCGATTGCTGTTACTTATCTTTTTTTAATTGTAAAATATCAAAAATATATCCATGCAGATAAGGATCTAGAGGGAGACCATGACCTAACCATAATTCAAATGGCATACCTACTCTATCCCATACAGCCTTCAATCGTCTGTATCGAGGAGAAAGCGTATGGTTAAGCCGAGATAGAACCTTAAATCCAGCTCCATGCAACCGAGCCAGAGTAGAAAATCGCTTAACTCCATAAGTATGAAGCAAGGATAACGACCCTGGTAGGTTATGAGAGTTCAGGACGTTACGAATTGATATTGGACTAACATCCACGGTCAAATTCTTAACTCGGAACCTCTTAGCAAACTCAGCACAACCAAAATGGGAGATTAATGATTTTGATATAGATAACTCCCAGTTTCTTTAAGATATCTGAGTACCGGGTAGCCACCTTAGCATCCATTATACGGATGTCATTTCCTAAGATGGCATACTTCTTAAAGTTAGCGCCAGGGTACACCTGTTGTGCACAATACCAGATCACCAAGTGATGTGATAAAGTGAACAGTGGCCAAGAAGTGGGAACTTTGGGAGTTTTCCAAGAAAGGGCACGCTGAAAGGAAACTTAGAGAATAAATTATGCACATAATCTCCAAGCTTCTTATCAAACAGCCTCTCTACAATCCTCATTTGAATAAGGAGCGGCCACCTATCTGCTGCTGACTTCAAATCAAAAGAGTATGCAACGCTATTCCCCTTCATCTTATCCAAAGGACGGGTTTGATTAAACATCCCATCCATAGGGATAGCCTTCAACGATCTCACTAAGAAATCGTTAAGAGGTTTTAAAGCGCATTGGAGGACATAGTTGCCAATAGCAAACAACCTCCTCTTGCCAGCTCCCGCATCAGTAGAGAAAGCGATCCTTCCTGTGCTGTGTTATTCTTCCAGGATTGGGACTTATTTACCATATTAAGTAGTCCAATCTTTTTCAAACTTCCACCCAACGTTTAAGACATCCTGAAGACGTTCAGTCATCTTATCTGAAGCAACAGCAAGAATCAGTGTATGGTACGACTAGAGCTTTGAGGCTTAAAAAGAGAATAGAGAATAAAATGACGTAAGAGAAGACGTTGCTCTGAGTTTCCATAAACCGAGACGAAGGTGATTGAGGAGGCTAATAAAAAATGGAGTGAGTGTCTAGTTGGCTACAAAAGCTTCTCCTTGGGTTCCTTCACTGGGCGACTTAAATTCCTTTCGAGTAGGGGTAGGCACTTTCCCAATGCTTTAGTCCAACGGCGATAATAAAGTCTAATGCTGGGTAGGGGATTTTTCTCTTTCTTTTACAAATGCTTTCCTTTAAGCTGCCTTTCACTTATCTACGATAGTAGCAAACTCAACAGATTCAATGGCAGTAGAGTCGTGAATAAGAGCTGTTCCTATTCCTTCAACAGCTAAATCCTGGAGGATGGCACTTGAATCTGTTCTGTAAAGAAAGCTAGTCCTATTTCCACCGACCACTACTCTAACGGCTGCCTATTCTTTCTTTCCCAAGGGGAACTGAACTCGGTCCTTACCCCGGCTCCACTCCAGACCAATCCCCTAACCCTACCCTTTTCCTGAGAATCATTCCTTCCCCACCTTCTGCCTCATGCTTGACTTTCTGACTGCACCGCTTTAATAGAATGCCAATGCTTTTCCCCTATTAGAGAAAGTCGGAGAAAGCCCTCTTTTAGAGATGTTGGTATTCGTAAGTCAGCCGGCTACTAGTCAAGGTCTACGTTTTTCAAAAGATTTGTCATTCAATTGATTACAGCTAATATCATAAGAAAGATAAGAACTCATTCTGCATTGAATCCTTCGTGCGGGCTCTGGTTCCCCGTAGCCACCGTGGACCCTCTCTCGGTTAGGGCCTTCCACCTTCTAGTTGACTCCAAGACTTTGATTTATGGCCTGGAATCGTGGACACAGGGCTAGGGCGAGAAGGTTGGCACAAACAAAAGAGCAGGACCGGTACAATTAAATGACTTGGTCTATACCTTACAGGAAATAGCTTCAAGTGCACTAGCGGTGCTGCTTCTGTCTTTTCTCAGTTAGGCGAAGCTGGGGAAGAGAGTTGGATTGCACCGAAAGCAATGCGCTGCAACACCCTTTCCCGAGTGTCACATTCCCGAACGTTTATAAGGCCGAAAATATTTATTAATGCGGAAAATACGATTTTTCTTTTTCTTTTCTTTTCATAAAGATGTAATGGGATTAGTAAAGGTAATAAATATTACTAATAAGTGAACTTAGGTTCACCATGCATTACTAGGATATACATACAGTATTATAAATGCAGAAACAGAAAACAAAAATAGAAACATCAACATTACTGTATACAGACATAAATCTAATGTATGACTGACATAAGAAAATACAATAAGTACTAGGAGTCATAGCTCCCAAAAGGTACTACAAAAACTGACATAGTCTGGCCGACAACAAGACTAAAACAGCAAAAGAGTCCACCTCCGAACTCAAAGGGACTACGGAACCGAACCATCGTCGCGTCCATCTGTTCAAGCATCAACAGCAAGTACCAGCAGAAAACATACAGATATGGGTGAGATTCCCGTTCATCAACACAACAAAACAGCAGTAGCAAAAACGGGACGACTCACCGGGTAACAGCGTACCCAACATGCTTACAAGGTTCTCAATATAAATCATGTTAAGCAGTTAACAACATAATAGCACGCTAAACATTTAACAGCATAATATAAGGCATCCTTAAATAGTACAGCAATGTATAACAGTAAATATAACATCAATAGCCATAAACATCAATAGCCATGCAATGCAATGCAATGTATATGACTCAATGTCAATGTCACTGGGTACTACTCTGACCCCTACTCCATGGAGCTAACAAAACATTCGGAGAGAGTGAATGGGAGGACATGTTCCGGTTTCTGCCAGCCATGAGCAAGATGCTGCCATGAGCAATATGCTACAAAATTCGTAACGTGCACGTATCTGGCTTTACGGTAACACTCTCGACCAAACATGAAAAGTACGGCATCTAGTAGAGGATATCAGTGTATTGCACGGATTCGCCACGACACAGAAGAATCACCAACTGGTCACATGTCAGCCCTTCCAACCCTGATACCTCCAAAAAGACCATTGAAGATCGTCACCGTAAGATTCGCACCCGCATCAAGGTGTAAGCTCAACTCCTAGGCTCAAGGCCTTACAACTATGCACATGAAATGCCAATGCTTACACAAAGCAGATGCGATAAAACAATGTCTATCCATTGGATAAACCTCAAGGTTCACTAAGGTTCTCTTCCTTAGGAACTACACACATCTTTGTTTTATAAAACAGTTATCCATCGGATAAAACATTTATCCATCGGATAAACATCTCGTGATTCCTTTGGAATGATCCAGACTGCTTTCAGAATCGCCGACTGTCCCCACAAACCAACACAAGTCTTTTCAGCGTGTTTTGTCCTCACTCACACGCTTTCTAGGAACTTCCCAGAAGGTCACCCATCCCATAATTACTCTAAGTCAAGCACGCTTAACTATAAAGTTCTTATGTTCTAAGCTCCCGAAAAGAAGATAAATCTTGTTGGTATGGGTAGTACCAATCAATTCTTATATGCCTTCCCTTAACTATACAGTCCCATACCTGCATAGCCTCAGGATTCCTTCCACTGTACAGTCCCATATCTGCACAGCCTCAGGATCTCTCTCATTCCAGTTATCACAAGACAGAAACAATTGAACGATTAACCTGGATCCAAATCATCGGTCCGTCATCGAACTACTGTTTCGAAAACCAAAACGTTTCGTGTTTGTGTTTACGTCTTATGAATTATGTCTCAAGTCCTAAGCATTATGAATAAGGATTGAGAATCCTCTTAGATAAGTCTTTAACCAAAACGTAGAGAATCAAATTCTAAGACTTACTGTCTCGTTCACGGGTCCATCTGAGGTCTTCTGAGCAGTAAAATCATACTGTCAGTGTAAAAACGCAGACCGAACTCCGTTTGAGTTTTTGGCTCAAAACTTAATCGTAGCTTCCTACGATATCGTCAAGCATGACTATGGTCTCGGAATATTTTATTTCCATTCCTAAGACCTCGAATAAAATAAAGACATTAAAATACTGAAGAATTAGAAAACGTGAAAATCGGGGCGTTACATGCGCTCCCAATGGCATTGCTTGGGCTCTTCCTTGGGAAAGAAAGCTCCCACATCCTCTGCTGTCTCGCATCCATCAGGATGAGTCTTGCATCTGTCTTCTCTTCGTAAACTACCTGTCCTCTCAAAAGCAAGTAAGCCAACTACCTTCTTTAAGGAGTGAATCACATAAGCTAGAAAGAATCTTCCTAATGCTCCCATGTCCGAATCCATACTTTTCTCTCTCTACCTACTGCAGTAGCAGGCACGTATCGAAGGAGAAGAGGAGGAATAAAGACGAGCAAGACAGGTGTGGAGCGGGGCCAAGAAAGTAAGTAAAAGAGGTAAAGGCATTCTTTAAGAAATTACCTGGTCCTTATATAGTGTCAAACCCTGCCCTAAGGCAAGGAAGTGACATTTCGATTGGGCACTGGTAATTATTTCGTTTACTTGTTTTAGGTGAGAAAATCTTTTCTTTATCCGTCTAGGCCAGGTGCATTGACTTTCCCCAAGGCATGTTAATGATTGCCCGTTGTAACCCTCTCGGCATAGGCCTGGCCGCTTGAGAGCTTCGGTACATCTCTTTCGGGCCGGTGAGACTCTTCTGGAACTGTTGGATTAGTAGCTTTTATCTCCGTAAGAACACATTTCCCCACAGTTGACGCACGGAGATGAGTAAGACTTCACCCTCTTCCATTATACTAATACAAATCTGGGGTTTGTGGGGGAGCTTGATGTCTGAGAAGAAGCAGATCTCTGCGAACTTGGTGCCTCTCTATACCCTTGATGGTCTTGATCTTTTCCTCCAAGCTCTCTAAATTGTCTACCACCTACTTATGTTCTGGCCCCTTTTTAGTTTTCACTTCTTTTCCCCATGTCTCATTCTTCTCAAGTGCACTCATCTCCTAACGCAGGCAATGCAACAAGTATTAGCGCTTCTTTGGCAAAAGCTACTCCCTCGTGGGGAGAAGAGATGATTCTTAGAGCAAGGCGGCTTATGCAAAAATACTAGTCCTCCCAATAAAAGGTCTCTTTTATATTTAGGTGAAACTAAAAAAAAAAGGGCTTTTGACTAGGCGGGTTGGAGAGACAAATTAAACTAAAGGAGATTTCCTAGCCTGGGCTAGCTCGATAGGGATCGATAGGGGGATTCTTTATTTCTTATCCTGCCCCTTACTTTTGATAACAAGAGAAGCAATCTCGAGAGGAAGAAGTACTCGAATAGCCCTTAATCTTATCTTGCCCATAATCTTGGCTTGGAAGAGGCTCGACTGGACCCACAGCAACCGGAACTAGAACTGGAGGGGCAATAACAAGGACAACTGGACTAGGCTTAGAAGGATACTACGAAGAGAAGGCAGAAAGCAGCACTTGGGAAGACCTACTTCTTTTCTTGCTCGGGAAATGCATTAGTATGATCCCTTCAATAGCAGGCCAGAGCGATTGGATGTAAAGAAAGAGAGAAAGAGCCTTCCACTATCCCATTCATTCATTTCTGCAGAAGGGGGGACAGTCACTTTCAAGCACTCGCGCTAAAACTAAAGCAGAAGATGTGGCTTAGCCAGCTGCACTCTTTGATCGAACCGTCTGTTGCGAGAAGAAAAGAAGGCCTTTGCCTGCACAATAAGAGAATGAGGGTTTCAAAGGCTAAGTTTTTAATCCAGAGGGGCTTCGGGTTTGACCGGCTTATGGAGACACTACTTTCTATGCTAAGCTCTTCTTTCGCTATCTCCGAAAAAGCACTTCTGGGGCCACGCCTTTCTCGATGCAACTATCAAGTAAAAGATGCACTAAAGCAGGATTGGAATCGGAGATCTAGACTCAGGGAGTAAAGTAGTTCTACGACTTGTATGTGTTAAGCAACTGACATTTCCGAGTTAGATTAGCTTAATCCAATAGGAAACAAGTCGAGACTGGCTCTTTTCGCGACTCCGTTGCGAGTCTAGTGGACTGCCTTTCAAGGGCTACAAGAGACGAGGGAAGGAATCCGATCTGCCGATGAAGCAGAAGTCAGCTTGCCTACTTTCTGAAGAAAAGAATTTACCAAAGGCTATTAATCTAGCTATCGAGTCACCCTAACGGAGAACTCTAACTGAACTTTCAAGCTTTCTTTGAATTCTGTGTACCAATAAGATAAGTGCCACCGATTTTCTCTTTTCAAAAATAATAAGTGCTTGAGACTTCTCTAAAGAGAGTTGACTGACAAAAAGCAGATCTTGGCGTAGGGCTTATACTGACTTCCTTGAAAGATAGCTTGCTTGAAGCCTAAGACGGATAACTTCAATAGTGGAATTCCCGGATCTGACTTCACTAGCTGAATTTTCGTATTCTAGTCACCCTTTTCTCATCTCACTACTCCCTTTTTCGAGGGATGAGCTCTGACTAAAGCTATCGAGAAGGGATCTAATCCAGATCTTCTATTTCCGACCCGAAAGCATCTTGCATCTACCCTACGCTATCTATTGAAGCTGACTCATAAATAAAAGATAGAAAAAAGATAGTGACAGTAAAGGGCCATACACGCTTACTATTATTCTAGTCTGACTAGCCCGTAGGCTTTTTAAATTCTCCCTGCTCTTTTAGAAAGCGAAAAGGCTGGAAAGCGGGTAAGAAGAGAATCTCTCACCTTACACTCTGACTCTGACTAATGGATTCTTAGGGGTACCCAGTACTTCTTAGTTCGATTAGTCTTCTATATAAGAATTACCGTATGTCCTGTCAATTCAATAGTTTCTGGCTTCCCGGCTCTACTTCTGTGACTACTTCCCCGGTACTTCCCTCGAGGGAAGGCCCTCAAGGTCAAATCAATAAGTAAGGAAAGAAAAGTACTAGGCCTCATCTTCTAGATTGACTCTTCTCCGAACATCCAATCTCTTGATACGAATTAGAGACTATACAAGAGAGGGCCGATCGACAGGAGCGAGGAGCTAGCCGCCTGACTCCTTCCCTTTGGATAGGGCTTGGGATTGATGAATCAAAGCCCCAAGAACGAGCCAAAGATCAGCTCTTTTCACAAGCCGAAATGAAGATGAAGCTTACAACGAGACGAGAAAGAAAAAGTCCATCTTCTAGACTCTTCAATTCATTTCTTTAGTAAGGAATTGTTTTCACTTCGCATGAAAGAGCATTCCACAGCCCAGTCGAAAGCTGCAATAGATTCGACCACATACTGGAAGGGGATTGGTAGAAATGATAGGCCTTTAGGACAAGACCGACTCTTAGCTTGTTGGAGTGCTATTTCAGATCTTGGCTTCCTAACTACTTTGAAAGGAAACAACCTAACCTAAACCTAAGGGCAAAGCCTCTTTCAAGAAGAAATTCAACTATCTGAAGTCAGAATAGAAGAATTTAAGGGCTCGTTCTTCCTGGCTTCCAGGCTTCTGCCTTTCCATGAGCAAGTTGACTTAGTCTAGTCGGCCAACAGTAGAGGAAGGGAAGGCTTGACACAACGAATGGGGTAGTTTACTAAGTCAAGAGGTGACTAGCGCTGTTAGCAAGTGAATCAGAAGCAATAGAAATAGGACCAAGGGCGCGCTTTAACTCAAGGGTACACTTTTCTCCTTCCAGGATTTGCAGGAGTTTCCTTTCGAAGGCCTTTTAAGAACCTACCCTTGATCCACTGGATATGAATCACACAACTAAGCCTCTATTCAATTGATATCAAAAGAAAGATGGATTCCGTTAAATAATAATATGCTAGAGATCACTTTTCCTCTCTTCACTCCTTGTTGGATACTATCAGTGGAAAGCAGTCCAACTCCTCTGGAAATGACAGCCAAGATAGGGAGTTTGGAACCAGCAAGCACTTAGGAGAGGAAATTAGATTTCGAAGCCCCTCTCCTCTTTCTGTAACTAGAGAGGTAGGCAAACTTGAGTTTAGAGCCACCCCGATTCGAGATGTCAGAACACCAATCGAATCCTAAACTGACTTCGGAACAGGTTCGAGAGCTTCGATCGAAACCCTTTCCTATCTAGTGTCAGCTGATCCTTCAGTGTCTACACCAACTAAATCGGAAGCTTAATTTGAAAGACGAGAGTAGGCTCGAGGAGGATCAAAAGACTGATTCTCGGTCCCCTAAAGTTAGAAAGCAAGTTAGACTGCAATGTATGCCTATGGAAAGAAAAGTCACGAAAAACGATCCATATGATCATAATAAAGAAAGGCTTGCCTATACGTCTTTTAAAACAAGAATGTTGCTGGCTCAGGATCCCAAGCGCAAAAGCTTTCTCTCTCCCAATCAACGATGATCTCAGTAGCGCGAACTATAGTAACAAGGCTCTCACCAACCTAGTGGAGTAAGTGGAGGACGTTGATAGACGATTTGGTCTACTACCTCGGCTTGATCTATTGGGAATGGAATTATTTTTTCGTCTTTCACGGATTAGCTTTCGAGTCCCTCCTATCGTAAGTAAGTCTTGAAGGTCGATCGATAACGAGAGGAGATTGATCAAGAGAGTTGCAAAGAAATGATGAACTAAAGCAAAGGAGCCAAAGAGTAGTAGCCCGTCGAACAGGCGACGAATTGTTTAATCGTCCATCCAGTAACAAGTAAAATAATAGTAGTAATAGATATTACTTGAAGGCAGAAAAGGGCTCTTTCTTGGCTTAATTACAAGGAAGCTTTATATTAAAAAAAAAAATGGAAAGAAAAAACTGCGGAACCCCACCGCAGCAGTGAGATTCTTTTTTTTCTTTTTCGGTATGTAGCTCCACGAGCTAGGAGCGCATCATCGGGGCAGGGTGAAAATGAACATGGGATCATCATCATGGCCCTTTTCTTTTTTCTTTTGGTCCCCACTGACTTGGCCCAGGCCTAAGTGAAAGTGAAGTGGTGGGCTTACCCATCCCAACCAGGGGTATGTTGGGATTCGTGAAGAGCAGCACCTTACAATGTTCATGACCAATCGGATCCTGATGTACCAGTATGTACCAGAGGAGATCACTATGATCGTTACTGTATCCGTATTGAAGAGATGCGACAAAGTCTTCGGATCCTTGTGCAATGTCCTAATCAAATGCCTAGTGGCATGATCAAAGCCGATGATCGTAAGTTATGTCCACCATCACGATGTCGAATGAAACTATCCATGGAATCGTGCGCCATGTGAAACGTAGATCATCGTCGTTCTTAACCGAGACTCAGGGGAAGCTCCGTCTCGGAACCTTGTGGGGTTAGGAGTAAAGCATCCCGAGGTTGGCGCATCTTGTTGGGCGTGGAGAAGCATTGGGAACCTCAATTTCTTTCTTCGGAGCCGTTTCTTTTCCCGTCTCCCCGCCCCGGCATAGCGCTTCGCTTCCGGTTCTTCGGAAGAATCAACTGACTTCTCCCTTCTTCATTGATCTGGGGGAAAAGGAACCGTCTACCAGTTGGCAAGCTAGACATCAATTAAGTGGCTTGATGAGGATAACTAAGCTGACACGTTGGACTTGGCTGCTGGCACAACAGGGTGGTGCCTTACCACACCGTAGGCGAATGCGTGGTAGCGTTCGTGGTGGTGCTTCAGGATTCCAATGTACTACGTCCAAGATCAGAACGAGCTTGCCGGCGGACCACTACCGTCCCATTCTTGAGTGAGCTGGAGCGCAACCATCTTATCCACTGAACTAGCTAGAAGCTATTGCTTCGGGTCGAAGCACTCAAAGAAAAGGACCGGGAAACACGGCGGCATAGGAACCACGGGACCCCCTACTAGTAAAGGGAAAACGGAAGTGCACGTTAGCCCTTTATTAGTAATGGAGGCTTTCTAGCGCGCCCCCCTTTACTAATAAAGCGTTAGCCGTTGCTTGCCTTACGTGTATATAATATGGAAGGGTTGAGCGTCTTCAAACCTTAGCCTATTTACACTATAGTAAAGGGCCTTTTCATAATATGAAGGTCAGCTTCATAGCTCCAACCTAGACAAGGCCTTTTTTCCCCTTTTTTTTAGATTGGGTTGCTGGATACGGGATCCTCGTAGTAGGCTGGACCAAAATCCAGCCGAGAGAGGGCAGCCCTTAGAAGCAACAAGTTGGGAAACCAATAGAACGCTTCGCGTTTTCTTATCTTCTCCCCGCCCTAGGAGTAGGAGTAGCACAAAAAGAGGGATTAGCATTATTGACCCAATGATAAACCACTAACACCTTCCTCGTTGGGGCTCCGCGCACTGGGAAAACGCTCTAGCGACGGGAAAGCAGCCACTAGTTACAAAGCTCCAATAAGGTATCGAGAGGGCTATCACAATCAGGTGCGAAGCAATTACCCCCTCTTTTTAAAGTACCCCTCTTCCTATTTAGGGGGTTGAGGCGAGAAATGGCTTGATGAACCGTTCCGTTCGCCACGCACCGGCCCCATTCACTTGCTTATCGTAGAGGCTGTAAGTACACAGTGCCCCACAACTATGAATAGTATAGTGATAGTGGGGTTGAAACACAAGAGTGCTCTCCCTTTCTTTCATTTCAAGTAGGCCACTTTTTCCGGAACGTAGTCCGCGATAACCGTGACCGTGTAATAAAGATATATATATATATATATATATATATATTC